>CM074736.1:70810147-72010147 GCA_037367245.1 Phrynocephalus guinanensis | reverse complement strand
ACACTAATTACTCTAAGAAATGCTGGATATGTGAGAAAGGAATACTTACTGGCATTTATGGTGTGGGAATGTGAAGTGGTACGAAAGATATGGTATAAGTTTTTTGAGGAGGTTATATAAATACTGCAAGCTGATATTGAAATATCACCAAAAGTTAACATTATTATTTTTAATAGAGAATGATGATGTCAATAATGTAAGAGAGAGAGAGAGAGATGATAATGAATATGTTAGCAGCAGCATGACTAGAGATGTGAAGGCCCTGAAAAAACTGGAAAAATGGGAGGGGGCAGGTTTTCCTGAAGACTTTTTGGGGTTTATTCCCCCCAAAATTGAACAATTGAAAAAAGAAAAAGAAAAATGATTATGGAATGTTTTATTTTAACATGATGAATAAATTATTTTAAGACAGAGTGTTCAAATATTTTCCAAATCATTTCTAAAATATATCACTGAAACTTAGTTCCACTCCTTTCTATACATTTCCCCCTCTTCAATTCTTTTTATGAGATTGAGTTTTTTATTTAATTCTTATTTAATACTGTGGTGAGGAAATATGAATAATTGTAAATTCTGGATTTTAAACATTGTTTTGTAGAGGCTTTTTTATTCCAAATAAACTAGTAAACAGTTCAGGAGATTGTTACTCCATTTGCTACAATTACAAATAAATATTATTTAAAAAGTAAATTCTGTTAATAATACTTTTTGGATACACTATATTTTAATATGCTAGTTGTAATAATTTTATGCCAAGTCAATTTGACCATATCATATTTTATGTTTCTAAAGTAACAGAATGACTATCAAGCTATAAAGGGAAAGGAAAGTGCTAATGTAGCATTTTTTTTCAAATTTTCCAAAATATTCTGTGTTTTTTTTTAATAATCAGCAATCTGGCTGTTGGGACAAATCTATTTCTAGTTCTTTTAGCTCTATTACCTACTTCCATCCTAACTCTTGTGAAGAGCTAAATTTGAAAAACACAACTGTTTCTTATTCATGGAGTTCTGCTAAATCATCTTAAATTAGAAATCCTGAAAAACCAGGGTTCTCAAACATGTGAAGATGCTCCATAAACAGAGACAGCTCTGCCCTTCTGAAGGGTCTGGGAGTAGCACTTTTGTACCCTTCTGTGTTTTCTTTAATCTCTTTGTTCTGTATGACTACTGTTTCTGGCATTTAGTGCACTGTTAACCAGATACATATGTTCATATTGTGGTGAATAGTTGTAAGTAACTTTCCAAACAGCATTTTGCACTAATGGGGCACTGTGGTTGATTCATTCATTCATTCATTCATTCAATTTTGGGCCCAAAACAATGCTGTAGGAATGAAAGCATGTCAAATAGCAGTTTAGAGTGAGCATTGGTCAGATGGTGCAGTATAAAAATAAAAATAAAATAAAATAAAATAAAATAAAATAAAATAAATACAGTAGTACCTTGTATAAAGGAATGAATTCATTCCAAATGAAATTATGTTAAGCAAATTTTGCTTTATATAAGTTTCCCATAGGAATGCATTGAAAACAGAGTAATCCCTAATCGCCCCATAGATGGTTCTGTTAAGCAAATTTCCCCTATCTCCGGATAGGGTACAGAATGTGGCGGCCAGGTTGGTGTTTGGTGCAGGCAGGTTTGACCGCATCACCCCCATTCTGGCTCTGCTGCACTGGTTGCCCGTTGCCTCCCGAATAAGGTTCAAGGTATTGGTTTTGGTTTACAAAACCCTCCATGGCCTGGGTCCTGATTATCTGGTAGAGCGTATCTCCCTACAATCAGAGCTGGCCTGACTCACCCAATTCTCCATGGCGCTCTTGCTCCGGGTGGCCACCCCTAGGGAGGCCCATAGGGTAGCAACTCATAAACGGGCGTTCTCGGTGGCCAGCCCAGTGCTTTGGAATAAATTACCGAGCGAGATACGCCAGGCTCCCTCACTGGCATCCTTTGAGAAAGCCATTAAAACCTGGCTGTTCAGGGATGCCTTTGGCAACTGCTAGGGCTATACCAAGGTTTTCTTTTCTTGTTTAGTTTTATGCCTCTTGCCTAACACCTTTTTAGATCTTTTAACTGATGTCATGTTTTTAATCTTTTTTGTGTGAACCGCCCAGAGTAAATAAATAAATAAATAAATAAATAAATAAATAAAAACACCAGAGTACTTGCTTGCATCTATGATTGTAGGCTGTGGTGTGATTGTAGTGTGAAGAGACTCTTCCACACCCAGTTTAGCGGGTGATTTCATCCAGAGACATACACAGCATTCAAACCTTGGTAAATCAGGGAGAAAGACCTGTAGCTTCTATGGATCCATGATTGCAACATGCACAGTTACACTTACATTCCAATCAAAGGAGAAAGTAATCAGTTACAACTTGTCAGGCTGCCGTTCCCACTCCCAGCATACTTTGCATACTATGCACAGGAAAGGGGCTGGGCAGGGGAAGAGGAGAACATAGACGAAGGAGGAAGGATGTCATGCCAAGGTCACGGCACCCTAATTAGGAACAGGAAAACTGGAAGATGATTCAATAGTGTAGCTCCCTGATGGAGAGTTGTTATGTAAAGGAAACACAGCATTTTGATGCTTTGAAATGAAAGAAGAATGTCATGTTGATTCTTTGAACTGAATCCTTAGGCAACAAGGTATGATAAAAATGGTGCAGTAAAATGGATCACCTGCAAATCCGCCATGTTGTGTATGAAAAGAGCATTTGCAGTTTGGATACAACTGTTATGGAAAAGTCATAAAGTAAATTTTAGAACTTTGCACAGCTCTAAATGCAATGGGCAATGGAGTTTCTCCCCCTTTTGGGGGGGGGAAGCCAAGTCCTCAGATTGGTGTATAGTTGCTAAATGCCTTTCTTTCTTTCTTTCTTTCTTTCTTTCTTTCTTTCTTTCTTTCTTTCTTTCTTTCTTTCTTTCTTTCTTTCTTTCTTTCTTTTTTTCTTTCTTTCTTTCTTTCTTTCTTTCTTTCTTTCTTTCTTTTTGGGCAATTTCCTCTGGCAATACAGTAAGCCTTGGATGCTTCAACAGGCCATAAAGAACCAGAAAAATATGGGTCATGTTGGCCCTAGGCACTCTAGCTTTGCCATTTGGATTTAGGCCTAAAAGCCTGAGGCTAATGTGGGTGTATGCAAGCTAGAGTTGCCAGGTCCTGGGGTGCCAGCAGGGAGCTTAGGGGCCTGCTATGCTTCTGCTTCTTCTGGCAAGGAGAACAATCTTGAGTACAAAGATAGCAGAGGAAGAGCAATGCGGTGGAGGGGGATGAGACAGAGCAAGTGGAAGTTGACTTTGAAGCCTTAGATGCCTACTTCCATCTATTCCCAGCTGGTACCAAGCCCCACTCATTCCACACAAATTGGCTGATTGGAAATGCTTTTGCCTTTACCTTGGAAGCTCTTAAAGGTTGGCTGTAAAGCCAAAAACTGAAAAAGCAGATTCTGTTTGCCTTGCACTGTTCCACTGCATATTAAGAAACAAATAAGACTCAAGGTTCATATTTTTTTTAAAAAAGAAATATTTTTCCTGCCCTTTTAATAGTCAAAGCTCTTACTCAGTGGCATAGCATGGGAGGAGCCAGAGAGGCAGTTCACACTGGGTCCCTTCCCTTCCTCACTGGCTCAGTTATTGCTCCGGACCCCATCACCAAGAGGCCCCATCTGGGGGACACAGTGGTGGTAGCAGTGTCCCAAGGTCCTTGGCCAGACTATTGCCTGCCCAGGACTGATCCTACACCAGCGAATGGCACCCAGTCTGTGCAGGTGTGTCCAGTGCTTTCACTCTATGTGCCTGTTACTTCCACACCAGGAGAAGGGCTCCCTGGTTCATCTGACTCACCTGTCTATCCTGTTCTGCTGCTGTAGCCTTGCCTCAGCAAGGTGGAGAAGCCTCATGTAAGAATTTGCTGCTGGTTCATGCTTCTTACCCCCAATCCCTCATGCCACCCTTCCCCACCTCTGGAGTGTCCAGTGTGGGGGTGGTCAGTCAGGGGCTGGACATTGCAGGCAGGACGGCCCATGAGAATCCCAGGAAACCTCCTGGAGTACACTTGCTTGCAGACAAGCATCCCCTGCGTTAGGGGGCACAATACTTGCTTTGCCTCAGGTGCTGGCAATCAATGCTATGCCACTGCTCTTACTATATACCCTTTAACTGCAGCAGATTAGTTTGACCAACTTATCAGGGTTCAGATTGCCAAGCTATTTAAGTTTAGCACAACTTTATACACAGGGAATAATTACAGCCACACCTCCCATGATGTTGGTGAAAAGCCCCACACTTGCAGCCAGGCATTTGAAGAAGCAGGCAGCTGTGGAGTGGGGCTTTGTTGGGAAGCATGCTGTCACCCCCAGCGAAGAGCCACTCCTAACCTTCATTATCATCTCCTCCTCTTTGTTCAAGGAAGAGTTGGGCAGTTGGGCCTTCCTTCTCTCTCTGATTTTTTACCAGTGGCGAGGGCCTCTGATAGCCAGTTTCATTAACTTCTGACAGTGCCAATGCCACCTGTGGCAGAGAGCTGGGGAATGCCTCTCTTATGGGGCAGGGTAGCTGGCTGCAATCATGTTACTTCTTCTCTTCAGCTCATCTAGGTCAGCAATGACAGACAGAGGCTGATACTTCACGTCCCTCTCGCTGCAGTTCGTGGCCCCGTTGGAGACTGGTTCGAAGGAATGTAACCTCACGTCCTTGTGGGGTCAATCCGAGTTCAAAGGAACGGAACCTCACGTCCTTGTGGGGTCAATCCAAGTTCAAAGGAACGGAACCTCACGTCCTTGTGGGGTCAATCCGAGTTCACCCCGACCACACCCCCTGAGCTGTGATCCAAGCGGGGTGACAGATTCCCATCCTGGAGCTTGGGAATCTTTTCAATCCACTTCTCGATCCGGGTTGAAAACCGATTTCAACACGGAGGCAAGTTCACCTCGGCTCGAGGAAGGACGTGAAGTAACCTCCAGAGGCAGCTTTTGTCCTTCCACTAGTCCTTACTAGTTCCTTGTAAGGAAACTGCCTTACAAGGCCTAATGGTGTATGAATTTCTCAACTATGCATATTTAAGAGTTGCAAGTTTGAATGTTGTCAACAAAGGCATCCATATTTTCTCCCAATGTATGATCTAACTCTTAGTTCAGCCACACAAGGCCATGTAATATTTTGTTGTTGTTGTTCTTGAAAAGCAACATGCAAACATATAAGCACCGCAGACATGAAACTCCATGAAGCACCTCATCCCCATTTCTTGTAGGAAATGCCTGGATCTGAACAACAACAACAACAACAACAACAACAGCAGCAGCAGCAGCAGCAGCAGCAGCAGCAGCAACAACAGCAACAACAAACCGTTTTGAAGTTTTGCAAATACAATTTTCAAAACATACTCTATTCCTTGTCTGCAGATGGCGTGAAGCTCTGAAGTTCAGTAAAATTAGGATCAGGTATAGCTGAAAGCTGAGATTGTTTAAGGTTTCTCTAGACTGATCAATTTTTAAACAATGTTAGAGCTGATGTCAGTCTGAGTGGGAAAAGCGTATGTTTCTGCCAAGGGCGTTTACTGTAAATTGGCAGCTAGTAACATAAAGCTTGGATTTGCTACTGGCAAACACAGTGAGGCCTAGGAGAATGAACAGTGGCTTTGCAGCTTCACATATGGGCTGCAAAGAACAGGAATTTCAAAGAAGGACTGACTCCCAAGGGGAGATTATGTACACATTGGAGTATATCTATACAAGGTGCACTAGGAAAGCCCAGAAGGAAAGTTCTTGGCCAAGGTTTAAGAGGAAAACTTGCTATTTTCTGTGGCTCATTCACATCTGGAAGGAAAATAAGTGACACTTTTGCATAATGTAGAATGGTAAGCTGGAAAAGAGAATTAATAAAGTTGCTGCCAGTGGAATGGAAATGGTATGTAATGCACTAGTCAAGCCATGCAAGTTGGAGTGTTCCTAGGTTGCCTAAGGCCAAAACCATGATTTCATTAAACAAAATCAATAGAAACTATGTTAGTAAAACTGTAATACCTACAAGACAGAAAAGCAAGCACTTGTCAATGCAACAAAATGTCATGTGCCAACTCTCATAGGATGATAGGATTGCATTGCCTATAGTATGCAAGTCCTTGCAAATCATTAAGAAAAATATGACAAAAACTGATAATTGCAATTGAAAATCTCTAGTTCTCCTGTGCCCTTATTTGATTCAATTCAATTCAATTCAATTTTATTTTATTTTAAAATAAAGTGATTGCCACATAACATGCATGTGAAAGATAAGTTCCTGTTCTGCTTTGCTTGTGTTCCTTTCTTTCCTTTAGTATTTTTTAAAGCCAGGCATAGGTGACAGGAAGCAGATGAGTACTGACAGAGATTAACATTTTTACTAAAAGGGCTCTGCAGTTTGGAAAAGCATGAGACAGCATGAAGTTGCACTGCTATGGAGCGGCACTGAGAGGATAAGTGCAAGGTTAAAACTAGAGATGAGCACGAAATGAACTTTTTTTGTTTCCATTATTTGTTATTTGTTTCATTACGTAATGAAACGAATAACAAACATTGTGATGAAATTGGAACCAACCGAACAGAACCACGAAAATTAGGTTCGTTATGTTTCGTTTTTCATTAATGGCGACGTGCAATGAAATGAGCTGTTTTAAATGTTAAAATATGCCCTGGACATCCATAAAAATGCAGCGATAATTATTTATACTGTCTGATAATACCTACCAGGGGGGTTGGGGTCCTTAAAATGTTTGTTTTTGTCTTCTCCCATCACAATGTATTTTTCTTTTCCCTTTAAGGATGACAAAATGGAGGCAAGCCACAAAATGGAGGCAAGCCATGTGATAGGATCATGTAAATTCTTGGACAACTTCAACCAACACCATGCCCAGGTTGCAGACTGGGCAGGTCTGGCAGCCACAGAGGGCATAAAAAGCTCTGGCAGCCCCCTGTCCTCCTTGCAATCTCCGGTGGGAGTTAGGGTGGGATTGCTGTCTCTGTGACTCATTATTTTCACTTTATGCCAGCCAGGCAGGTGTGTGTCTCTGTGTTCCTGCCGGCTGCAGCCTGGTTCTTAGGGGAGAGAAAGAAGAGATTCAGTCTCTTCAGTCCTGCAGCCTCAGTCCTGCAGCCTCCCTGTGTGCGTGCGTGTGTACCTCTCGGTAAATACCCTCCCCTGCCCCACAGTGCAGTCACTCTGTGGCTGCCTTGCACCCTGGGCAAAGCCTGCTGCTGCCTTTGCAGCCTCCCTGCGTACCTAGTCTATACTGTGTCTCTGCCAGCATCATTTTTTTTAGTGTTTTCCCTCTGGTCTGGGGAGTTGGGGGGACACCCGCACACAGAAATGCTTTAAAAATCATGCAAAAGTGGGTAAAAATGAAAAATGAAAAATGAATAAACGAAAACAATTTTTTTTCAAAAATTTGCGGAAAAACAAAAATGAACCAAAATGGACTCCTAAACGAAAAATGAAAACCAAAATGCCATTTTTTTATTCATGCCAATCTCTAGTTAAAACTAAGATTTTACCCCAACCCTAACTCACTACTGCAACCTCAAAATGGATAGATATCAGCAAAAAGAAGGGTGTGGAAATCAAGAACCCAAAAAGTGTACAGTTTTTGAAAAATAAAATAGAATTATATTTTTACAATAGGAAGTATCTCTAAACCTATACTTTGTAACATGGGTGCCATGTGGAGGTGAGCAGACAGAATGGGTGAGAATTTGCTGCTGCTTAGCTCATCCAGCCCATTTTTTGTGTCATTGTTCACCAGCCTGCTTCCAAACCCTTCAGCACAAGAGTGTGCCCCATCCACCCCCATGTCCCACCCTGGGTGCTGGCAACCCATGCTACACCACTGCATCACATACCGGTAATTAACTTCACCTTTTGACCCAAATACACTTGTTCAACATGACTTAGTTTTGGAAAGCCTCTGTAAAAATGACGGGAACAAAGGTAAGGAAGGACATAATATTTTGTGTATAAATGAGATTATTTAATTTTTTCAGCTAATTTCTCAAACTATATCATCTATAGAAAAACCATTTACTGTAGGTCAAGTAATTGATCAATTCATCCATATCTTTTAAACTATATTCCGTTGGGACACAGGCTTGATTCGTCCAGTGGAATATTGTTTTCCATGTGTTTGCTACAATTGGAATGAAAAGGACACTGTATGTCAAGTGAGACAGCCCTTCCCAGTAAGAAGCTACTTTTTGCTGCTCTCTAACAGCCATGCCCAGGCTGGAGTCACTTTTCTCGGAGACCTGCTGTTTTTCAAGGAATCAGAAAGTGAGGGGGACTTGGAATATTTGAGGACTATGGAAAGACAGCGTACATCTTTGTTCCTTCTACACTTCTGGAATCAAGAAGGTATAAGCTCCTTCCACCAATAAAAAAAAATAATTAAGAGTAATGTTCTTGTCATATGGTTATATAACAATTACTCCTCCAGGGCTATGCTAATTCTTTCCAAAAATAATAATCCTACATGGGTCTGTTCCAAAGCTTTGTGTGGTCACTTTCAAATGACCACTTTGGTGCCTTTCATATTTATAGAAAGAGCCCCATGGGTTTGCTGTAATTTAGTTTTACTAATCTTAATTCCCTTGCCAGACTTAAAAGCACAGCAAGGGCTTAGATGTTGGATATTTCTAAAATTAGCAGTGCTGTTAACACTTGGAAATAATGCTTTTGTCATGTGAGTTTGAAATGCTTTAATCCAAGTTCATATTTCAGTAATCCTCACATGTGGATTATGGTTCAGAGCACACAAACCTTTTAAGGTCTCAGTACAATACCTGAGAGACTACCCATTGTAGTGGAGGAGTTTTACTGCAAAAGGATTTAACTCTCACTTATCATAAAATTATTCCAGTTAATTCATTTGGTAGAACTCACAGCAGTGTGTTGTATTTTTATGCTATGTTTGCACTTTAAAATATCTGCCTACTTGTGTGGTACTGTGGTAATCTCCAAACTCTTAAAATCCATAAATAATAAATTACACATCGGTGGGAGGACGGGAACCAACCTATTCAAAGAGAGAATCCAATTTTAAAAGGCTTGTGATTAAGCAGCTGGACTGCAAACCTCAGAGATGCTGACATGTCCCCAGTGGTCTGCTGGGGACATCTGATGGGAGAGGTCATAACTTGTGAATATAAATTCTTCCACCAATCATGAACTTACTCATACATAAGTAAGCCATGTTGAGTCCTTACTTACTCAGTTCTCTATCTGTTATTTATAGAGGGGAGCAACTGGACTTTTCTCTTTGCATTACCACTTTTACCAGTCAGATACCAATGTGTACGAAGGAGAGACTCCTACTTGTGTGCAGGCTTTCCATGAGAGCAGGAAATCTGGTAAGTAAGTAAGTAAATAAATAAATAATAAGTAGTTAGTGAATGGGCCTAAGAGGTCTTCCCAACAAGTGGGCAGAAGAAGCATACACTTGTTAGGAGAAGATACAAAAAAGAATGAAGTAAGCAGGTTTTATCCAAGCATCGATTTGTCCTAATTGTTTACAGACATCCCAGAAAACCCACTCCTACTGGCTTCCTTATAACCATTTAGTGAGATGTCACTCACCAAGACTTTGTAAAATGTTGAGGTTTTGTCAACATTCACAATTATAAGACTTTACTTCAGCTGGAGAAAAAAAATGATGTGGGAGCACTCTGATATTTAGACAGACCTTTGCAATTTGAGGATTGAAAGTTGGTGTTAAGTGTTCATGATTTCATATAGAGGTACATAGGTGTATGCTTTTGTTATTGTTTCTATCTGGTTTTTTAAACTGCATGCAAACATAGGATCATCTCCTGAAGAATTCTAAAGACATGCATGAATTCAACAGATCCATATATTCAGTAGAAATATATTCAATAGATTCCAGGATTTGGAAAAATAAAAGCCTTGTTTCTTCTCAAATGATTTGGATCAAAATAGACTCAAATACAAAATAAGAATAAGATGTAAACTGAAAAAAGCCATGGGAACACAGGATGTGAGCCTATTTTGGCAGTCTTGGTCTAATTTTTCAAGTCATGAGCATGACTGAGCTTTTGACTTCAGCATGTTCACCATTTTCCTTCCTGGAGATTCAGGAAATACTGGCACATTTTGCAATGAAATATAAGGGCGCTTTCATGGTTTTGATTATGAAGACTGAGGATGTTTTATGGGAGTTCTAATTTTAAGGCATGTTTCTGGATTTTTCTTCTGGCACATTACTGCAGCATGATCAGTGATACAATTGAGCAGGTATGTTTCTTTCCCCCAAGAAAAATTAAATTTGAAGTGTTTGTAGGTTCATATGACTTCCACCAAACCACGACACTCTAGGTTGTGAAGAATTTTAGGGGGAAGTGGGAGCACATGAGTGCTAGGGGTTGGTAGCAGAGGATATTGCAAAAATACTTCCTATATGTAACCCTTTACTTAGAAATAAAAAATACTTACGGAATGTGAAAAATCTGCTTGGCACATTGGAATTCTGGGAGCTTCATGTGGCCCATGGTCTAAACTTTCCCCACTAAACGTATGGCATGGTCTGCCACGTGACAATGACTAGTCTGTTACCATATTGGCCAAAGCCATGATGCCATGTGACACCCTCTGAATCTTCCCAAATTAAGGCCTTTTACTACACTGATTCTCAGTTGCCATCACCCCTAAAGAAGCATGGCTACTGGCCTTGTTAACTATGCATAATGGACACTGAAATGCAAGATGGGAAAGACTGTTGTCTTCAGCTGAGATTATGGTGAGCTCATCAAATACTACAATTTTGACCAGTCTCTCTGCTTATACTGTAGACTGAAATCTGATGTAAATTGTCACAGTCTGTCCTTTTTGTTTTTCAAGGCATTTGATTCGTTTTACTTCTCCTTCCACCTAGAAACATACATTGGTAAGGCATTTGACAAGTGAATGCTCTGGCACAGGGTAAAGTTTTCTGTCAACCATCACTGACACCATGACGGCTATTCCATAATGAATTTGTCAATTGTTATGGTGCCACAACACCGTTTGCTGATAGCAACATATACAACTACAGCATCTTTAGGGGGGAAAATCCACATATTCAATATAAGCAGTTTTATAATATCCTAGATGGTAGAGTAAAGCACCAAATAGCTACTTCTACTACAATACATCCTCCAATACTTTCTATAACTTGATTTTTAGTACAAATCAAGGTGGTTCACTGTTGTACACGCCTGCTCAAGGAAAAGTTGCTTTACAAAGGGAATAAGAATGCCTGTCTAAAACATGCCCTGCCAGCCGTCCAAGCAGTATATTCCTGGCAATTATCTCACTTACTTGTTTCATGGTGTTCCAGCTTGACAACTTGTTCCACAAGATGAGACACTTTTCAACAGGACATCATTAGCTGGCATTTTTATATTTTCTTTTCAGTCCTTGCATTTTTCCCCATAATTCTGAAAACTTTGATTGTCACAATGTTTTCATTTCAAATGGACAAGCGGCCCAAAGCATTCATAATTGGTCAATCCTGTTGGTTTGGGAGACTGAGTCACACAGGAATGAACAAAGTCAATAGCTCAGTTTTGTATAAGTTAAGTTAAAAGATATTCGTGGAAGGAAAGGTTCTCATGCCTTGCTACTCTCTACAACTATCTGTGCCTCACAGATTTTCCAGAATATTTGAAGAGGGCTCCTGAGCTATAAGAGATGTGAGGAAATTTTCACAAAGTGGACTTGGAATCTAAGATAAGTAAACTGTAGGAACATAACAAAATATAATGTTTTTGTCCCTATGGCCTCCCTCCTCCAAAACCACCTTTTCTTGTCTCCTATGGTTCAGGAGGAGCCCCTGACTTTTCAGAGGGGCTTTTCAGGGTGAACAAGTAATTTAAGATGGTGGAGGTATGGGTTACTAAGTTAGCTTAGGCCGTAGTCTCACTAAAGTTTTCTGTGCATCTTAATTTGATGTGTAGGGTTTTTTTCAGGCGGTCATGTGGTGTTTGATGTGCAGTTAGTGTCCTATCGACAGAGTAATATTTTACTGCTTTGTGCCCATCTCTATTTGCTTACTGCACATCTTTTCCCTTTTTCCTGGGTCATTTTTCTAAGTCTCCATTGCCGGACACACAGGAAGTGGCAGGAAAAGGAGTACAAAGCTAATTACTGCATATTTTCTGAGGTCGCACCTCATTAGAGTAGCAAAGAACTGTACATCTTTAAGGGGATTTTTTAAAACAACCCCTAGCGGTGGTTTAAAAAACTTTGGTGAAAGGACGCTTCCAGGGGTGTTCAGGGCAACAAATTACTTCCCTTCGCGGTTAGGACACAATCTTTTACTGCACAGTTTGCCACAGCAAAAATGCAAAGAAAACGCTGGTGAGACCATGGCCTTAGCAAAGGATGCCCCAGTTTCTCTCTACTCTGCAATGCTACTCTGATTGTTTTAATGCCAAGTAGCATTGTACAATGCATTCATCATGGCCATTCTGCATATGCTGAATTAATTTTTAAATATAAATTGCATGGCGTTCCAAGCCAACCTCCAAAACATCATTCAGTGTGCCAGGATCTATGTCTTTGGGTCCTACCCCCATTTGTTATTATTTGACTTCATTTATTTTAAATTTCCTTCACTAGACGTGCTTAGGATAATATTTAGTGCATTTGAATATTCTGTGTCAGAATGCATTTGTTGGGCTTCAGTGTGGTACAAGACTGTTTGGGCTCTAAAATCCAGATATACTTTATTGATAAACAGCTCTAAAAATCATGCCCCCCCCTCAGCAGGGTTTTTTTTTTAAAAAAAAAGAAACGGCCACTTAACTGGGTTCCAGTGAGTTTTCCAAGACCCAAGGCAGAGGGTGGGTATGTTTTGATCCAGTTCTAAATGTGCATTTTTACAAGAGGCAACTGTTACTGGGGGCACAGAAAACCTGGGTTTTCCCCTTTTTGTTGTCGGTTTCCCGGTTATGCGAGTCGGCAACATTCTACCTTGCTGTTTTCACTGCCTCCTCTTTCTCCAATATTTTGCCCAGGAGACAGACAGCTAAGTCAGGGTGAGGAGGAGGAGGAGGAGGAGGAGGAGGAGGAGGAGGAGGCTCATTTGCAGGACAAGGATTAAAAGGACAAGTCACCTCTTCTGAGGCCAACCGGCGGCAGCCAAGGGCTCCCAGCAAGGGTGTGGGTCGGTCCCTGTGGTGGGCCTCCCTTACCGTCGCTGTGCCAGGGGAGGGTGAGGGGTGTACGCAGGTGTGTGGGAAAATCCAAACATGATGAAAGAAGAGGGGACTCCCTTCTCTGTGAAGGATTGAAAGTGAATCCTGAGGCTGTTGAGTGAGTGAGCTAGCGACTTACAGGCAGCCTGGAGCGGCAAAAGCCAGACATTGGTGAGAAAATTATTATTGTCCCTCATTTCCAGTGGATGGCTGGGCTCTGGATGCACCCCTCCCCACCCAACATCTAGGCCACACCCCACCAGCTGTCCGGATCAGTATATATATATATCCCCTAGAAAACTGAGACACCTAAGTCACAGTGAGCATTTTGAAGCCACTGCAAGTGATTCTGGGACCCCTATATGCAAATGAGGCTTCACCCCCTGCTCCGGAATCTCAGGACCCCCTTACTGAGATGAGCTATTTAGTCTCTACCCAGGCAATAAATTAACCACAGCTAACTTATACCAAAACCTGGAGACTGTCAAAGCTCTGTGGATTCGAAATAGGTGATTTCTTGCCTGTTAAAATATGCTGTGAGTTCACTCTTACCAAAAATGCTTCTAAGGCACCAAGTATATTAAAAATATTTATTTAGGCTAGCAGAGTTTACACAAAAATATGGCTCTATTTAGAAAGCAACAAAAATGAATTCTTCCCTATATTTCTGAGGCAGAGGTCTCTATCCCTAAACTGCATTTTTACTCTGGAAACTTGTCTTAATATGTAGCCATAAAATCCTTCTTGAAAAAGTCCTTCTCTAACTCAGACTGTTCACAAGCATGGGAATAGACATGTTGCTTACAGACCAATCAGGTTTCACTTGCTTCTGGCTGGTATCTTCACTGGCCTTTATTTACACAGACACTGAGATAATGGCATAGTTACTAAAATGAAATGACACATTAATATTCTCCATGTTTACATAAGGCCTATATTAACAAGCTTCACTACTTCTAAAATCCATTACACCCCCTAGCTGCAGGTCGGCTGCTAGTGCCCCACCTCCCACCCTGGGCAGTGGAAGCTAAAACTCGACAGGTATGACACACACACACCTTTGTGTGTGTGCGCGCGCACACACACACACACACACACACACACACACACACACACACACACACACACACACACACACACACGCCTTGCTCCCACCTCCTAATGTCTCTCCCCCCACCCCACCTTCCCCGTTCTCTCACTGGAGAAGCATGCAGCCTCTCTGCCTTTGTCCCCAATGGCAATTAGCACCTGTCACCATCACCATGTCATGCCACTTCCTTCCCCTCCTTGGGCACATGCTATGCTACTGCTGCTGCCCCTTGGAGCTTCTAGGTACAGTATAAGGACATGGGGACCTATAAAATATGGTTACTTAAACCACATCCGTGGGAACACGGGAACCACAGTTTCAGTCATGTGATGACCTAAGAAAGAAACACGGCTTTTATTATCAACCACCTCTTTTGCCCATGTGATAGGGCCCTTTGTTGTATTTTCTGCAACATTTGTTGCATTTTCTGTGTTGCATCCCTCTGGAATAGCACACAAATAATAAGGCGTGGCAGGCCTGGTTAATGTTTTGTGTGAACTGAGACTGTAGATGCAATATACTCCCAGGTCTTCTGCAAAACAGGGACAGATATGCAGCAGTTCTTCAGAAGACAAATGAAAACAAAAACTGTTGCCTCAAAAGAATAATTGATAAATTAATTCTTATGACATATCCACATACTGACATTTTGGTAACCCAAACACTGAAGATTGTGCCCTTTATTTAAGGTTGAGTTGAGGTTGTTTCATGTACACCCAAGATCCACAAAATCAGGAAACTCTGAGTTAAAACTGATGCTTTAAGAGATGTGCTTTTTGATCAGGAATGAAGCTATGCAAGGTCATAAACAGTGCTTGCTTTCCACCTTATCTTCTGTATGCCTACACTACAGACTGACTGTTGGTGAAAAAACCAGCTTAATTTGCAAGATAACTGAGGCAAGACTCTGTAAGGAAATCCTACAGTTCGACCATAAAAAACAGGCATGTCTCTGAACCTCTCTTTTGATTACCAGTGAGACTAAACGTCAACTTGTGAGTTTATTATATTGGGAAAATCTTTTTATATTTCACCAGAACTGTTCGCCAAAAGTGTTCGCTCAATAGTCAGCTGCTTCTAATAAAAATAGTGGGGAAGAGGGGAGCAGTGTCTGCAAATGGTCTCCACGCACACACACACACGTTCACAATAACATCAAATTATCCATGTTCATATAAGACTTCCTTGCTTCCCAGAAACAGACATGTGTTTCATTGAATAGTGTGTCAAAATTTTAGTCATTAGATCATTGGAGTGCTGCAAGCCACATGCGCCATATGCAAATACAAACACACACATGCATGCACTCACATGGTGTTCTTCATGAAATATTTTGCTTCCTAAAAAAAATTTATCAGTTTATGGAGTGTCTCTGCAGAAAACTATGCCACCCTGGTATTTCTAAAGGAAAATATGAAAAATGAATTATGGCCATGAAATTAAGAGAGCCACTCATTTCTATTAATGCATATTCAACACATTCGTTAAGAAGTGGGTATAGAAAACAAATGATTGGGACGTAATCTTTCAGATCTATTTTCACAAGGTGAAATGACATTTTGTTTCCCAGATACTGCCTCGCAGTATAATTTCTGGCATTCTGCATATATTGCAACTGTCAACCCAACACATTCCTATCAATTTTCTTTGGTTTTGGCATTGTTATAGGCAGAGGCGTAAGCAATTAGGCTGGCAGGCCAGTCCTTGTGTACATGGCAAACCAATTCCTTGAAGCACAACATTCACACTATGAATTTTAGTATCATATCCTATGTTCTTGATATCCTTTAGCTTCTTACAGAAATATGACAGTGTTCAAATTACTGTGCATATAGTCATCTGTTGCAGGAACTGAAAAGTGGAAGGTTCTTTTCATTTTTGTCTCAACTTCTTTTTGTTATAAACACAATAACATATATAATCAAATTTGTGGGTTGTCTCTTTTAATTTGCCTTCCTGGGGTAGAATGACCTAATGATGACAATCTCTTAGCCTCTCACTCTTTGACAGACATTGAGGGGGAAAAACAGTTCCTCTTTTTTCCTTGCTGTATGATTTCTCTTTGAGTAACCCCCCCCCACACACACACACACATAAAACCCTCACAGAATCATACAGGAAGTTTGGGAGTTTTTATGTTGTATTCATTTGGGAATGAATGCCAACCTATGCAATTTCTGCTAAGGATCACATTATTCTTACACAGGATACACCTGGAAAAGGCAAACAAAATACAGTACTAAATACTAAGCTGTATAAGAATGTCAGAACTCCAGTAGAAAATAGCTTTGTTTCTGTGCAGGATTCACCAGAAGAGGAATTAAGTTGCATAGCACTTGGCAATCTCTAAGTAGAAACAGAAATAAGAAGTTTTATATTTGCAGGAAGCTGAAGAATATTTATCAACAGTCAAAGAGGGACATTTGAACATGGTGAGACAGAATGAGACAGAGGTTTAGAGAGACATTGATTCATTCAAAATTTGGTGCTGGAGGATTGCTTTCCAGATACCCTGGGATAGCAGAAAAATGAAGACATGGATTTTGGATCCAATCAAGCCTAAACTATTTCTGGGGACAAAATGTTGAAAATGAAGCTGTACAACTTAACGGACACATAATGGGATGGCAGCATTCTCTGGAAAAGACAATAATGCTAGGAACGGTTAAATGCAAGAGAGGAAGTTCAAAATACAAGATGGATTGATTCCTTAAAGGAAACCACAGGTTTGAGTCTGCAAGAGCAGAGCAGAACTGTTGAGGACAGTACATTTTGGAAACTCACTCATTAATAAGGTCACCATGTCAAAGGTGACTGGACAGTGCATAATAAGGACAGCAGTCATAGAATAAAAACAATTCTTCTCACTAGACCAGTGGTCAGCTAAATCTTAAGGTAATCAAGCATACCCTGAAGAATGCTGGAGCGACCCCCTCAAAGAACAATGCAGTATCCAAAAGAGACTTTGGACTTACAACACATATCCTCTTGGCTTTATATGGACTTGTGCTTTCTGCATGGGGTCCCAGAAGACCAGATACGATTCGTTGCAGGATTCCATATTAGATTGCTCAGTTGAAAGGTACTGGAAAATTCATTTGCAAGCTTTTCACTCTGAAACTTGCTGCCTTCATTCTCCTTCAAAAGATCTTTGGAAAATTCCAATTCAGATATTAAATTAACAAGAACCAACTGGTTTGATTGATTAATTGATTAACTGCTGTATTTGATTAACTCAGTATCTGACAGAGCGGCTCCTCCCAAGAAGAACTGCCAGGATCACCTGTGCTAGCCAGGCAGGACAGCTGGGTGTCCCAACGCCAAGGGAGGCCCAAAGTTGTAACAAGGAGTAGGGCCCTCTCGGTGGTTTCCCCCCAGTTATGTAACCATCTACCCCCTGAAATTCAGCGGGCACCCTCGCTTGAATTTTTATAAAAAACATATTGAAGACCTGGTTGTATAGAGTGGCCTTTCCTGATTTCTCAAACATCTAGTAAGACACTATTCTTTTTACCGCTTATCTTCTCTCCCCCCATTTTATCAATCTCCTATATTTATCTTTGTTTCAGCCTAATTTTAGTTTATTGCTGTTGATTTATGTATATTTTGTTTTATTATGATCCTTGTATTTTGGTTTTTTTATATATGTATTTTTTTTGTTAGCTTGTTATGTGATCCCATGTTGTAAACCGCCCAGAGTAGCCCTAGGGCTAGATGGGTGGCATAAAATTCAAATAAATAAATAAATAAATAAATCCTCAAGAGGAAATGAATTTAGGGAGAGAAACCCCTGGGGAACACAGAATCGAAACTCCCTCCATCTGTGTAATGGTTCTGCCCATATCGGGTTCTGCATGCTTTCTATTAGTCACACAGTGAGTGAACTGGTGTGCAAGCTGTATAGTTAACCTAACTCTTGAATCATCAGGTCCAACCCCTCTCAAGGACGTACAGTGGGGTATCAAACTTGCAACCTCTGGCTCCACAACCAGATGCTTAAATTGTGATCTCCGCTCAAAGTGGAGATCTGGCAAGTGGAAGAGACTGAAAGAGAAACAGAAAGAAAAGCAAACATGCATCTGGCTGCACTCTGTGGTTCTTAAGCCAAATCATAACAGTAACCTTTGCTGTATAACTTCATGGACCCAAAACAAAACACAAAACACACCGCACCCCATCATTGAGGTCTGCTGAATGTATTCAAGCTCTTAATACCAAACATGGTGTCTTAAATATTTCCTTTTCAGGAGTTTAAACACTTCCTTGTGAACAGCCATTACTGTTTTTATTGATGAGCAGCTTTTCAGGCATAACTTATTTAGTTAAACCTTGTCCAGACTGCCTTAAATTTTCAGAGAAAAACAAAAAATGGCTTGGGAAACTTGCAGGATTGAAAACTGCTATTTTCTCTATAGTGTATCAGTGACATCTTGTGGTCACTTGGAACAAAATTTTCAGTGGAAAACTACAGCTATCTGGCAATGGGGGTGGGGTATTTTTAGGACAAAGAGTAGCGTGAAGTTGAGTAATAAAATGGAGTAATTAAGTTTCAATAAAGAGACTTAACAAGAAAACAATCTCACTTATGCAATCCACGAGTCAACAGCATTGTGTGGTTCTTAGAATCAGATATGGGAAAAGTTATCAACTGCCAAATTTTCCCATTCAGTGTGATTAACTTTGGGGATTTTGGGAGCTGTTGTTCAAAAACGTAACTTTTCAAAGTTCTGATCCTAGCGCAGGCCTCTAAGTGAAACAGGCTTATGTGAGATTGTGTCTTTCCTAATTTTCTCTCTTTTTTTTTCTTGGCTCTCAACGTTAGAGATTAATATTTCTAAAACATCACTGTACATGAATCATTTCAGATGTGACTGTTGCTCCTAGCCTCTGGCTAACATTTGTTTGCACATTTTAGAACATGTTACAGCTGACCTTGGTCTGACCCTCTGCAGCATGATAACATAAGATAGCTCACTCATTTCAGTTCTTCCACCAAAGCTCTCACTTTGATAATTAACAGAGCCAAACAGAAATGAAGCCTATTAAATCCAGAAACTATTTAAGTGGTTTCCTGCTCCTGGATTTAAGTAAACAATCCTGTTAAACCGCCCCTCCCCTAAATCCTCTCTCACATTGAGCAGGAGATAATGTTGTAAGGAACCTTATAGCATCTTGCACTGAGAAATTAGCATGGGATCAGTGAGACATATGTCCCATCCCCCCAAATCCTATACGTCTCTATCTGGTGCATGCAAATTAAGCCTGTCTTACCTTATCAGGATTTCTTTTTTATTTTTTTGTTCTGCACAAAACATTCTGTTCTACAAAAGCATCTGTATGATTTAAAATCAAGAAATTAAAAAAAATACCCTTTTCTATTAGCTGATGTAAAGAAGTGGCTGAGCCACTGGAAATGGTGTGACTCCACTACAGTCACAACCTGTGGTCTTTTCTCCCCACCTCCAGCCAAAGGTATCTGGTGTAGATCCTGATGAAGCACCATAGTGGTGGTGCTAACATCTATATGTATTTAAATAATCTTTCCAAGACAAAGGAAGTCATTGTCAGTGGATAGGCCTCTGGCTGTGGAGCCAGGGCTGGAAGTTCAATTCGTCACTGAGCCTTCTTGACAAGGGCTGGACTCAATAGTCCGTAGGGTCCCTTCCAGCTCTGCAGCTCTAAGACTGCAGCTCTAGTAGTAGTAGTTAGAGATGGGCACGACTTAGCGGTATTCCCGTTTCCGTTTCCGTTACTCGGTTCCGTTACTCTACGGAAACGGTAACGGGAATTACTCCGCCAGACTTCGAGCTCGAACCGACGAACGAACAATTTTGGTCTGATTTGTCGTGCTCGTTCCTTGCATCGCGTGATTGCGCGATGCACGCGGCACAGAAAAAAAGTTTTTAAAAGTTAAAAAACCCCGGTTCCCGGCCAAAAAGCAGGCGGAAAAATGCCTGCCGTGCCTCAGGGCACCTACCAGAGGGGTTGTTTCTGGAGGTCCCCGGCCTCCCCCCTCATCCCCCGTCCTCGGCTGCTCTGGTGGGACTCGCCGCAGGCTCGCAGCCAGCAAAAAGCCCAGTCTCGCCGCCGCCCGCCCGCAATTAAAGCGCAAGCAAGCGGCACGGACGGCACAGGAAAAAACTTTTAAACTCTCCCCCCACCCATTCCCGGGCCAAAAAAGCAGGCGGAAAAATGCCTGCTTGACTAAGGGCGCAGGGCACCTACCGGAGGGGTGGTTTCTGGAGGGGGGGTCCCGCCTCCCCCCCGTCCTGGGCAGCCCGACTCGAGTTGCCATTTCGCCATGCCATGCGGTGCGGGCGGGGGATCCAAAATGGGGCGGCAAACGCAATATTGTTTTTTAAATCGTGGTCCAAAAACACACAAGCACAACAGAAACACACGAAAATTTATAAACTGCCAGATGTTTCACAGTAGCAGTGGTTTTTTTCTTGCAACAAAATGTCTCTCCTCTCCTCCTCTGTCCTCCATTGATTTTATTTTATTTTATTTTATTTACACCTGCGCAATGATGGGCTGGCCGAGTGGCCAGCCATGTGGGAGTGGACAACCATGCAAATTTTTGGAGCCATCCCACCAGTCGCATGGCCACTTGGCCATGGAGACTTCTGGGATGTGCCAAAAAAAGCCCCCCTAAAACCTGCCCTAGCCCTAACCCTAACCCTTGACTCCGTACCCATACGTCACAGACTGTCTTCTTAGTGGGTCAGAGAGGCACCCAGAGGTGCAACCCACTAGCCCACGGTAACCTTACCCGTCACTAGCCTAACCCTAGCCATTGCACTAAGCCACCTTAAAGCCAGATCTACTTGCTTGCATTGCACTACACGCAGCAAGTACAATTCCCTTCTGTGTGAGACATGGTGGTGCAGGAGACTTGTGCAGGGAAGGCATGACGCTATCACTCTCACTGGTCTCACTGTCTGCACATTCTGTTATGCAATATCCATATGGCTATTGCATAGCATTTTGCAGCAGCAGCAGGTGAGGAGGGGAGACCCCCATGTAGAGGGGTCTCTTGGAGCCTGCTTCGATAGGAGGCACCCACGGGTGCCTCCAGGAGCCCACTTTCCCTTTATAGTGGGCCAGAGGAGGCACCCACCCCAGAGAGGTGCCTCCAGGAGCCCGCTCCCCCCCCAAAACCAGTACTAACGATAACGAAAAAACAAAAAAACGAACCGACTAATTTTTGCGAATTTTCGCGAAAACCGGAAACGAGCCGAAACGGGACCGGCCCGACTAACGACAACTCGAAAAAAATTTTTTTCAAGTCGTGCTCATCTCTAGTAGTAGTAGTAGTAGTAGTAGTAGTAGTAGTAGTAGTAGTAGTAGTAGTAGTAGTAGTAGTAGTAGTAGTAGTAGTAGTAGTAGTAGTAGTAGTAGTTGTTGTTGTTGTTGTTGTCGTTGTCATTGTTGTCATTGTTGTCATTGTTGTCATCGTCATCGTCGTCATGTTGTTGTTGTTGTGTTGTTGTTGTTGTTGTCACCATTGTTGTCGTCCTTATTGTTGTCATTGTTGTTAAAGGAGGAGGACCTTTCCTTGACAGGATTTGCAAAATTGTCAGAGTTGTGATGAGGGGGATAGAAAATCTTGAGCAACTGTATGTCATGTTCCCACAAACACATACTTCATAGCCTCCCACCCCCAAAAGTTCTCTCAATCAACAAAAACATCTGCTGGCTTTCATGATGCCTCTTGTGTTCTATATTAGTAATATCAAAATTCAAATTCTGAGGGTTTCCCTCCCACTACTTCCAGGCTTTTAAATGCCACTGGATGTTGCTAAGGCTGCACACACAACTAATATCTCAGGTATATTCCAGTAGCCTTCACTCTGCACACACGTTAAGGTTACAAAGTACAATGTCAAGATTTTTCTTGCTTCTCCCCTTCTCTTTCTAATGGCACAACTACTAGTATAGAATCTAACAAGGAAGTCTTCTGGCTGCTAACACAATGACTTAATTGAAAGCAACAATTAGGATCTCACTTTCCAACATCTCTGCTCTTTAGGATGCTTTGGCAGACCTAGATCCCTAAAGGGTGGCAGTATTGTGGCTATACGCATATTAGAGAAGATTATATAAGGATGGAGTTGGTGGTTTGGTATTAAAGGATGACACTAGAGATGTGGATGTACCACCACTATGGTGCTTCATCATGGTTTGTGGTTCATCAAGTTTGATGTACCATGAACCACTGGTCCGCCATTCATGAAATAACAAACTGACAAATTGATTCATCGTTTCATGGGATTTTTTTTTAAAAAAAGACCTGATTATCTCCCCCAGTGGTTTCATATAGATGTTAAATAACATAGGAGACAGAACAGAACCCTGGGGAACTCTACAGGTCAGCAGCCGTGGTGCTGAACATGAATCACGTTAACACCACTTTCTGTGTTCTATCCTGCAGAAAGGACTGGAGCCACTTTAATGCAGTTCCCCCGATTCCAATTTCAGAGAGACGAGTCAAGATGATGCCTTGGTCTATAGTGTCAAAAGCAGCTGAGAGGTCTAGCAAAACCAAAAGGGACACCGACCCCCTATCCATTTTCCTGCTCAAGTCATCTACCAATGCAACCAGTGTTGTCTCAGTCCCATAGCCAGGCCTGAAGCCAGACAGAAATGGATCCAGGTAGTTTATCTCATCCAGAAACCTCTGGAGCTGTGAGGCCACAACCCACTCTAGGACTTTCCCTAAGGACAGGATATTCGATACCGGTCAGTAATTGTTCGGTACTAGAGATGGGCACGAATTGAAAAAAATGATGTTTTGTTTCGTTTCGTTTCGTTGAGGAGCTCGGTTCATTTCGTTTTTGTTTTTCATGAATTTTCACACAAAAATCGTTTCGTTGGTTCATTAATTCATTATTCATTCCTACCCACTTTGCGTGATTTTTAAAGCATTTCCGCGAGCGGGCGTCCCCCAATGCTCCAGAGCAGAGGGAAAACACTAAAAAAAATTGATTCTGGCAGAGACACAGTATAGACTAGGTACGCAGGAAGGCTGCAAGGCAGCGGCGGACATTGCCCAGGGCGCAAGGCAGCCGCAGAGTGACAGTGGGGCAGGGGAGGGTACTCACCAAGAGGTACGCACACAGGAGGCTGCAAGAATGAAGCTAGAGAGAAATCTCTTCTTTCTCTCTCCTAAGAGCCAGGCTGCAGCCAGCAGGAACACAGAGACACATGCCTGCCTGCCTGGCCTAAAGTGAAAATAATGAGTCGCAGAGACAGCAATCCCACCGCAACCTAACTCCCACCACAGGTTGCAAGGAGGACGGGGGCTGCCAGAGCTTTTTATGCCCTCTGTGGCTGCCAGACCTGCCCAGTCTGCAACCTGAGCATGCTATTGATTGAAGTTGTCCAAGAATTTACATAATCCCATCACATGGGTTGCATCCATTTTGTGGCTGGCATCCATTTTGTGTCATCCTTAAAGGGAAAAGAAAAATACATCACAATGGGAGAAAGACAAAAACAAATGTTTTAAGGACCCCAACCGCCCCGGTAGGTATTATCAGGCAGAATAAATAATTATCGCTGCATTTTTTTTGATGTCCAGGGCATTTTAATACCCAAGAAATCAATATTGGGCATCTGGCAGCCATTTTGGGTCGATGTCCCCTAACTCCCCTTAAAGGGGAAAAAAAAACAGCGATCTGAGAAAAGACATAAATGCATATTTTAAGGACCCCCGGTAGTTATTATCAGGCAGAATAAATAATTATCGCTGGCTTTTTACAGATATTCAGGACATTTTTTAACATTTAAAACAGCTCTTTTCATCATGCGTCGCCATTAACGAAAACGAAATGTAATGAACCTATTTTTCTTGGTTCGGTTCGGTTCATTCCAATTTCCCCGCCTGGTTTGTTATTTGTTTCATTAAGTAACGAAACAGATAATGAGTAACGGAATAAAAAAAAATCATTTTGTGCCCATCTCTATTCGGTACTATTGGGTCTAAGGAGGGCTTTTTTAACAGCAGTCTTACTATTGCCTAATTTAAGCATGCCGGAATCCTGCCCTGTTGTAAGGAGGCATTCACTACTCTTCCTAACCAGTCTGCCACAACTTCTCTGGAAGTTTCTATGATCCATGAGGGGCAAGGATCCAACATACACATGGTAGCCCTCACCTCCCCAAGGGTATTGACCACATCATCTGGATGTAGGACCTGGAAGTTATCCATTAATACAGGGCAAGAAAGGCAGGGTGTTTTATTTACAGGCTCTGTATCAATAGCTGCATCCAAATTAGCCCAGATCTGTTCAATTTTGCCTGTAAAGTGTTCTGCAAATTCTTCACAGCAAGATACAGAGTGGTCTGTGTTATCTGCCCGTGGGTCAGTGTGCAGCAGACTTTTGACTATTCTGAAAAGAAACCCTGGACATTTTTGTGCCAAATCAATGGAGGTAGAGAAAAATGCTTTCTTTGCTGAATCCAGTGCCTTGGAGTAAGCCTTCCAAAGGCCTTTCAATTTTTGTTTGTTTCAATTTGGGTTTTCTGCCAACGCCTTTCTGCTCTACGGGCCACCCACTTCAATTATGCCAATTCCCTAGTAAACCAAGCCACCATTTTGGGGTCTATTTTGAGGAAGGAGACGTTTAGGTGCTATCTGGTCAATGGCTTTGCTCATTTCTCCATTCCAGAGTTCAACCAAGGATTCAATAGAATCACCCATCAGACAGGTAGGGAACTCCCCAAGGGTGGTTAAAAATCATCTGAATTCATCAACCTTCTGGTATGTATTGCCTTTGTCTGACTTCCTCCCCAGCCAGGCTGTGAGATACAGCAAGCCTAAAGCACACCATATAGTGGTCTGTCCAGGACAATGGGACTACAGAAAGTTTCTTTACTTCAATGTCCCCACTGTCCATATCAGGATAGAAGACCAAGTCTAATGTGTGGCCTGCTGGATGGGTTGGGGTAGATACCATTTGGGCTAGACTCATTGTTGCCATGGAGGTCACGAAGTCTTCAGATACCCCTGACAGAACCACTTCAGCATGGATGTGAATGTCCCCCAGAACGACGAGCCGAGGGGACTCCAACATCAGTCCGGTTATCAGTTCAGTAAGCTGAGTTAGAGAAGCTATTGTGCCTGCTCTACTTAAGAGCAATTCGACTTAAGAGCAAATTTGCTCTACTTACAAATGTTTTTTATTAATATTATTATTTTTAAAAAAATCTTTTTTTAGATAAGGTACCTCTACCTAAGAGTTGTTCGACTTAAGAACATGCATTCAGAACAGATTAAATTTGTAAGTAGACGTACCACTGTATATGAATTCCAGTGTGTGCGCACATGTGTGTGTGTGGAGGGGTGGAGCTCTCATTGATCAGTACAGAACAGTCTGTGGAAATTCTCAGGTGAGGTTATCTGGGAGCTGAGTGATAGCAACTGGAAGCCTCCTATCAACCTTCCTCAGACTGAAGAAGCTACTTGGATATGGTGAAATATTTTGATCCCATAAGAAAAGAAGTCCTGCTGCCATGGCTCAACTCCCAGTTAGGGCAAGAATGTTACTGGGATAGGAGAAATGCCTTGGAAATTAAACATACTGTCAGAGACACCTTCCAGATCATAAACTGTGATACATCGTAATACCGGGTGCTCTAGGCACCTGAAGTAGGAACTGGCAAGCCACTCCAGTTTTCCTGTCAAGAAAACTCCATGGACATGGAGTAACAAAGAGTTGGTCACAACTCTAAACAACAACAACAACAACAACAACAACAACAACAACAACAACAACAACAACAACAACAACAACGGATACCAAAAGTAAGAGATCTTCATAAACAATGAGTTCAAGTTGGCTTGTTTTCAATATGACTAATAAAGACCAGCTACAGTGGGTCCAGATTTTGATGATGTACAAGTTAATTAAATATAGAATAAAACACTTCAAACTCCTCTTTGGGGAGAAGTTTAGAAGAAGTAAAGGGACAGACCTATAGGAAGAAGAAGATGGGTACATCCACATGGGTTTGGGATTGCTGTGTTCACTCTCATCTGAATTAGACCATTATCTGGTTACTGCTGTTAGACTTTTGGGGGGGCCTGAGTCATCAGAAGCTAGGATGGCCCTGTCATTGTGAATTGCTTTTGAAGGTCTTACATAAAGGGTGGGTGGGTTGGGGTTACTCTGTCTTCTGCTCAAACTCTCTGCTTCCCCCTTTTATACTGGGCCAACCCAGCCCCTTGTGAGCACATCATGCTCTTCAAGGGGCCTGGATTGACCCGCATCACGTGTTTCCTTCCAGGACTTCCCATTGGCAAGGCCCCTACATGTGACACAGCCATTCAGGCTTCCCCTTCCATATGAGGATCACCATCTTTTCTTTGTTTCATCTGGTGCCACTCCAGCAACAATTGGAGGACCTGGTAAATCTGGTCCTTTTCCTATGTTATGCTATGAGAACTTCTCATAGTCTGGAAACACAGAATTAAATTCAACTCAACTAGTTGTTTGAATGAACAGAACTTTTTCAGTCAATTGTTCATAAGTAGAGTAGGCCTATTGTATCTTAAATTCCATTGATTCATTGGGCCTAATCTAGTTATTACTGCATTTTAGCCATTGATTTAATGAATATACTATAGTTGGGGACTAGCAGTTGAATTTAACCTACTAATTTTTTTTCTTTCAATGTATTATTTTATATTTTTATCAGTCTAGCTCAAAATTTAATTATTACACAGAGCTTTTATTTAAATTGGTTGTTGTTGTTGTTGTTGTTGTTGTTGTTGTTGTTGTTGTTGTGTGCCATCATGTTGCCTCCAACTTACAGCGACCCTATAAATGAGCAGTTGTATTATTCCAAACTCTGCCAAAACACTGGAGTCAAATCCAATAATTATGTCCTTTCTTATTTAAATGTTTATGATGTTAGCCTTTTCCAGACTTCCTCTTACCAACTTAGAATCACCACAAAATTCTACATATTTAAAAACTCAGCATACATTTCCTTGTTGTCAAAAATGAAGAACATCAGAACTAGAGAGAAAAGATTGGGTGCTTTGTTGCCTTTTAGCTATGGAGAAGCTCAGAAAAATGATCATATATTTCCCCAAAGCATTGATTCTTTCTTTTTTAAATGCAGTATCATTACAAGGGCTAACATATTACTTAAAATGTACAGAAATGGCTACTAGAAGTGCCTACAACATATTTAAGAGAGGATCAGTTACATAACAAGCTGAAACCATGTTAAGATTTCAGAATTACTTGTGCTATTTTTAGAAATAATGTAAGAAGGATCTAGGGCCCAACTATAGAACATGTCAGGGTTGAAAGAAGTGATTAAAATAGTAGCACAGTTTAGAGAATTAACTTAATCTTGTGGAACAATGGGGAGGGCTGTGCACAGTAGCTAGGGCTGTTATTTCTGCTGTGCGGATTTGCATTTTTTCATGGATTGGCTTGTTATGCAAAATGCAGAAATGCCAAGTTGCATTTTGATAACAGACCTTTTGGCTGCAATACGGTGCACAGATCCCATTGAGCACAAGGGAGGTGCTTCTATATACACATGGATAAGGTTGCAGTCTTAAGTACTTTAACATACAGCTGATTGTTGCTCAAACAATGCATAAGCTTGTTGCTAGTTTGGAAAATGACATAAATTCAGGGAAATCTGATTTGGCAATCTGAATAAGGCTAAGAAAGTTTGAAGGGAGTACAGTTAGTGACACTTAACATGAGAACACCATTTTTTGTGTTTTTCTAAGGGAATGATAGCCTCAGAAGTCATTTTGTGATTATCTACCCTACAACCCGACAAAAAATTTCCTTTCACCACTTCAGGATTGCTTACTGTGTGCTAACATGAAACATTCTCCAACAAACCACCCGCAATGTGCTTCATTAACAGACTTGTGTGCTTTGCCTTTATCTCAGCTATGTTGTCATAGTTCAATGGTCAAATGCTATGAATGATATCACTGTTATCATTGTTGGATTTACCTATTTGTTGTATGTACAATGGAGAGGCCAAAGAGCAATATTACTCAGACACCATCCTGTTTCAAGGAGCAAGTTTCAGAATAATTGCTTCAGGGAGGCAATTAGATATGAAATCTGAGCCTAACCCCACAAAATCTCTTCATGAACATGCTCTAAGTTATGAAGTCAGATGGTGAAAATCTCCTTATTACTTCATGGATTCATGCAGAAAAAGACTAGTGAAATGGCTGTAAAAATTGTAATACAGTGGTGCCTTGAGTTATGAATGCCCCTAATTGTAAAAAATTCTATTAAAAAGTTGTTTAGTAACAAAATGAAATGAAATGCAACGAGTAACAAAATGGAATGAAAAGAAATGAAATGAAACGCCACCAGTAAACATAACCAATACAATTTCAATACTACTGAGATACCATTGAAACTAATTTTCCATTCTGTGCCCATCTCTAGGCTGCTCTTTACTGCATGGTGACTTCTTCACTGTTGTTGCTGAGAGACCTCCTCCAACCTCCACTTGGATTGGAGTTATTCCTTGCTAGTACACGGCTATGGCTACTTCTGTTGCTCCACTGTAAATTACTTTTTTAAAAGAATATTTCTGCTTTTCCTTTACTTTTTTTTATTGTTTCCTGGATTACTTGGAATCTCTGCTTTTTGAGGTCAGTAGAAAGGGAGATCAGTGAACAGGGACGTACCTCTGGTGATACTCTCCCATTGAAAAATAGGTGCATAGTTTGGGGTGCTCCTGGATTCTTCCTTGAGCCTGTAGCCCAGTTCTCAGCAGTGTCCAGGACTGCCTTTGCACAATTAAAACTAGTGCACCAGTGAAGTCCACTTCTTGAGATATATGGTCAGGCCACACCTGGTTACACCTCAGCTGGATTACTGTGACACACACTATGTGAGCCTTCTGTTGTAGAGGGTCAGGAAACTTCAGTGGGCCCAAAATGCAGCTGCCAGATTGCTAACTGGGGCTGGTTACAGGTATCACGTAACACCCTTGTTATGTCCACTGGCTACCTATCATTTACTAAGCACAATCCAAAGTGTTAGTTTTAACAAATAAAGCCCTACATGACCCAGGGTCAAGTAATCTGAAATACCGTATCACTCATGAAGAGCCTAAGATCATCTGGAGAGGCCTTTCTCTCAGTCCTGCCACCCTCATGGGTGCACCTGAGGAGTACACAAGAGAGGGCTTTCTCTGTGGCTGCTCCCAGACTTTGGAACACCCTTCCACTGGAGGCCAGACTTGCCCCATCTTTGCTGTCCTTCTGTAAGCAGGCAAATATTTTCTCATCAGGCAAGCCTTCCCTCAGCAATTAGCTATTATATGATGACTGCTTGGACTGGATTAGTAGTACTACATGTGTTTTCCATTTTTTATGTATCATCTCTTAGAGTGGATTTTGTTCCCCTTTATTTGTTTACTCATTGTTCTTAGCTGTAATACTGCCTTGTAATAATGTAAGATATAAGATGCCTCTTCACACTCACCATTATTCTTAGCTTTAAATATTGTATCTAATTATGTTAACAACTGTTTACTACTTATTGTCTAATTTTATATATATAGGAATATATTTATTCCTTCAATGTTGTAAGCTGCCTTGGTCCTTTCCAAGGAGAAAGGAAGAGTAAAAACATATTAAATAACTGTTGTACTTTTCTGTGTAAGACTAGTACTTAAAACCTTGCTTTACCGGGAGGCATTTGGCGACCTTTAATTTAATTTAACTTAGTTGTGTGGGGTTTTTTTTACGCCTTCTGCCGATGACTCTATTATTGTATTGGTTTTTTTTTTAACCTATTGTAACCTGCCCGGAGTTCTTTTGGAAGACAGGCGGTATAAAAATATAATAACTAAATAAATAATATATTTTTTCTTTAAAAAAAATAGGCTATTCATAGATGGAAGTAAGCCTAGGAGAGAACTGTGTGGTTGCAAGACTGTAATTTTGGGTTGGAAATTGGGGATTGTCTTATACATAGGGGTGTCTTATAGACAGGAAAATGTGGGTAAATAATTTTTGGAGGAATTTCACCCCTCTCATTTCCTTTATTGTTGCCTGGAGTGCCTGCCGGCCTTTTTGCCTTTCATCAGATGGTCTACAACCTATATTTTTGGACTGAAACCAAGCAAGTGGTAGTGAGGACAGCTGTCTCCCTAATTTCTTATATTTTGGAGTTTGAGGTTGGGTGGTTTGCTTATATTGTCTTAGTGTGTGCTTTATTGTGACTATTATCATAAATAGGTTTGCCTGCATTTCTTTCTTTCTTTTTTTAAGAGGCTTCTCATCTTTGGATGGCTGATTCAGCACAGTTTTCTCCTTGCTAGCTGAACTGGCTGTATTGCTGTTGTGGTTTTAAGAATTGACCAAAATATTCACATTTCTTCATATGTGGAATGAAGAAAATGTGAAGGGTCTAAAAGTCAAAAGCAGGATGAAAAAAAGATTGTTTGGGCCACCTCTGCCTTAAAAGTACCTGTGTCTACCCATCTGTAAATAAGACAGTAGGAAAGGGTCTGACAAACTGTGCAGGTTCAGGAACTACTTTGCTACCAAAGGTGATATAATGCTTCATACTTCCAAAGGTGATATAAAGAATATGAGGCCTAGAAGTAGTCCCTAACACACCCTTGGTGTCAGTGACCCAGTGAGAGAAATAGTTTTGGTTATGTTTACTGGTTATGTTTTTCTAACTGTGTGGTCAAGGGCCTCCTAAGAGGTCCCAGCCATAATTTAAAAAGGCAGGATGCTGTATTAGTTTTTGTACCGCAGAATGATATTAGCAGTAAAACAAGATTGTACATAGGAATAAGCTTTTAGCCTTCTGGAAGAATGCTTTAAACCCATCCAATTTTTTAAGGTCACTGTTCCACTTTTTTGTATTAATTTCCCATCAGAATGAAAGTTCAGAGGGAAAAATTCGACACAGTTTTATGCAATTTAAAAATGAACACTGAAAGAAGATACTGAGGAAACATGCACATCTTCAATTGTGTTCCAAATATTTCAGTGTAACAGAATGGCTCACAACAGATTTTACCTCATCAGACTTTGGAAGAAGTACCATTGAAATTTTATAGATTTTGCAGTTGTTCCTATTTTATCTTTCCCAAGTTTGTAATTAAGCAGACAGTGAACAGGAATTTGTCCAACCAAGTTCCATTTCAACACTAACAGGCTTGCATATTGCTAGTGAGAGTTCAGGTAAATAGAGCATCCTCTTTCTCCCATGGGGATGCACAAAAATTGTAGTCTCAGAGCATCTATAGCATCCTGGTTTGTCTCTAGTGCACAAAACAAAGGCTCTTCTGCTATTGCCAATCTGAAAGGGGAGAAAAGGTGGAATAGGGCCAAAGGTTCGCTGTAGAAAATACATTCACCCTACAGGAAAGGGTAGGGGACGAATTCTAGGTAAGCCCCCAAAATTTGAAAAGGTTTGGGGTTAGGGGGCTGAGTTATTAAGGTCCAAATGGGGTGCCCCTAGGAAAAATTCTTTCTAATTGAATTCAGAAGTCAAGCTGCGGGTGAACGATTAGTGCCACATTGGCTTGGTTTCCATTCTGAATCCATTACGCAAGCCCAATCCATTGGAGAGGTTTAGGTTTCAGGGGGCTGAGTTATTAATATCCAATGGGGGTGCCACTATGAAAAATTCTTTCTAATTGAATTCAGAACGGAAGCTAAGTTGCAGCTACGCTAATTGCTCGCCCGCAACTTGGCTTCCAAATCCAATTAGAAAGAATTTTTTTCTAGGGGCAACCCCTTTGGATCTTAATAACTCAGCCCCTGACCTCAAACCTTTCCAAATCTTGGGGGCTTACAAGGAGGAAGCTCCCCTGCCATTTTGGTGCCTTTAGGACTCAGGGGAGCATAGTGTTTCGTTTCATTTCATTTTGTAAGGAAACTACTGTACTTAAAAAATTTGTTACAAACAAAACAAATTGAAACTACTAAAGAAATGAAACAAAAGACTATTTTTTCATTTTGTGCCCATCTCTAGTCTCCACCCACAGTATGTCTAAACTGGAAACAAATATACTGGCCACAGACAGACTGAGATACGTGGACATACATAATAACACTAAAGTGCAACATTTCACATCCAGTTGTATCCCTATGCGTGTTTTTCGTAACCTCAGATATATCATGAGCACACATATGCACATAAGTACAATAACAATTCATTGCATAGAAACAAGAGCAGCAGTCAATCTGTGAAGCAAAATGCTTTGTTCATTAGTATATGTCATAAGTGTAGTGCATAAAGAAAATATTTAGAAGTAGTACTTGTGGTTCTGTCAGAAATTAATGGCAAAAACCACCTCAGAATAACTTGGATGAAGAAAAAAAAATAGTAATGATGTAGAAAAGGTCTACATAGGTTTTGATAAGTGCAGTTCTCCTCAAAGACCAATTTTATCCTTTTCAAAGCAAACATTGGAGAAAGATGAAAGAAGTGGTGTATCAGTGAAGGTTTGGATCAAACAATGCCATCATAGAGATAGCAATGTTATTAAAAATGAGCCTTTTACACTCAAAATAATATAAACAAAGGAAATTATGTGTTTACAATAGCCTTTTGAGAGGGGGGGCTGTTCCTCAGCTGGCATGAAATGAAAATGATTTTAATCAACTTAATTGGACAGATGTAAGAGGGAGAGAGAAGCAATATTTTTAAGAAAGCAAATTAACGATGATTTTACCTACGAGTAAGTTAACAATTTTTGTAAAAGAATTTATTGTGGATCTTTTTTGAATGTTTGTTTGTTCTAAAGTGCCATTCTCTGGCAAGAACTGGCATGTTTAATTATATGTGTGCTTATGCTATGCAAAATATTTTTACAAATTCTTATCACTGATTGTAGTGTGTGGAAGAATATGCCTTTCCTTTTCAGTCTTTTCCACAAGGCAGGAAAAGTCAAGAGGCCAATCTGCAAGATCACACAGAAAATATCCTCTTGGCTGGATTGCATTTTGTATTTAGGGTTCAAGTCATATCTGTGCACATCATTGTTCCAACATGCATCTGATTATAGCAAAGTACCACCACTTTCACAAAGCCTTGGAAAGTGGTTTCTGAATCACATAACTAGGCTGCTGTTTAGTATGCTTATATGGTTCGGTGACTAATGCCTGCAATACTTGCCAATAACAAACAGCATATTTCAAGTGCAGTTCTGAGTGCCAAAATAATTAGGGCTAAGGAAAAAATTGTAAAAAAAGGTATTTGATCATATTTCTTCTGTAGAACATCACCTTATCTTGCCTGTAGAAAGGCAATAATGCTTTGCCCCCCAAGCCCCGAAATAAAGAGGCGAGACCACTTACAATTTGGTACAAACGGGCCAAAACTTTATTAATAACTCTTTAACTTCTTAACTGGTAAAGTCAGGATCACTGAAGGGGACCTGACGCCGTAGTGCCAGCTGGTAACAGGGTGGAATGAAATACCACAGCCAATGAGCAATGTATTCAATTAGATAAACCCAGTTAAATCTGGAGCTCTGCACAGCCCTCGGGAGGCCTCCAGTCATATTTAGCTTAATTTGTCCGCTGACAAAGCCAATGTGGATAGACTGATTACGAGGGCTGAGGAGAGCCGCAATGGCGACAAATTAGCTCACAACTAGAATACGGTTACCAGCTGCACTACCCGCCAAGTTAGTGGCCAAAAGAAGGGAGCCCACCCCCGCGGTGAAGAGAATGGGATGGGCGAAAACACATGGCTACTCACGGCCAATCAGAGCAACCACCAAAAATTCCCATCCGGCCCCAAAAGGCGACCAGCTATACTCATTCTCCAACCATAGGGGGGGAGGGCGGGGCCAGAAATCTCGCCGCCGACAACAATGGCGGCGAGGGACGGGAGCCCTCTTATAGGCTCCCGTCCCCGGGCAAAAGAACCCGGATGGGCGCGAAGAAAGCGCGCCCAAACCGGGGCTGGGGAGGCAAACGCGTCCCTCCCCCAACAGAGTGGGGATCGGAGCCACCCTTGCCCCCCAAGCCCCGAAATAAAGAGGCGAGACCACTTACAATTTGGTACAAACGGGCCACAACTTTATTAATAACTCTTTAACTTCTTAACTGGTAAAGTCAGGATCACTGAAGGGGACCTGACGCCGTAGTGCCAGCTGGTAACAGGGTGGAATGAAATACCACAGCCAATGAGCAATGTATTCAAATTAGATAAACCCAGTTAAATCTGGAGCTCTGCACAGCCCTCGGGAGGCCTCCAGTCATATTTAGCTTAATTTGTCCGCTGACAAAGCCAATGTGGATAGACTGATTACGAGGGCTGAGGAGAGCCGCAATGGCGACAAATTAGCTCACAACTAGAATACGGTTACCAGCTGCACTACCCGCCATCATAAGAGGCTAGGGCTCTTACCCCAACATGCCGAGCAGCTCGGCCCTCAGGCCCCCTTTCAGGTCAGACAGAAAAATATCCAGGCCCGGGGTAGCTAGGTGAACTCCATCTTTCCGATAGAGATGGGGGGTACACTCCGAAATATCAGGGTGGAATATAACAGACCCGGCACCGCGCCGAAGAAAACAGGCAAACCTCGCAATTAACCCAACGAAGGCCATTATTGATCAAAATAGGGTCATGGGCTGACCGCCACGCCAGGCGTGGGATCAACGCGGACCACAAGATGCGAGTGCCGGGAAAATAAAACAAAAATTCACTCAAGTCCCGAAGGATCTTGAGGAGTAAATCAGCGCCAGGCGCACGATCCAAATCATTGCCACCCAAATGGAGCAACAGAATATCTGGCGGGTTATGCAGGGGAATACGGCATGCCCAGCAGCGGAACTCCGCCCATCGCATGCCCCTGCGGCCCAACCAGTCGATGGTGGCGCACGCGCCCAGGCCCAAATCTCGGCCCCACTGGGAAGATGCAGCATACCCGGCTGCCCAGAAAACAAAGCTGTGGCCAAAGATGACCACCCTGGCTCTTGTCTTCATAACAGGTCCTGGAACGATAAAGAGATTAAAAGAGATTAAAACGTTCAGGCAACAGTTAACATTTCGGCAACGGCCGCACATAAACACGAAACTTCTGGGACCTCCAACGTCCAATACGCTGGATGTCCTCCACGCCATAACCCAGAGCTGCTGCTGTGGAGGCCGCCCCAATTCGGAAAGAATGAGAGCCGAAATGCCAGCCCACAATCCCGGCCCTCTCCAGGGCCGCCACAGTAACGGCCCAAAATTGGTAACGAGAAAGAGGGGTCCCGTCCCGATGAGAAAACAAATACCCCGGAGCATCACCCCGCAGGGCCAAATAAGCGCTCAGAGCGCGGAAGGGGCATATCCCTGGGAGATGGCAAGGGCCCAAAAATAGCTGCTGACCCCTAGCCCACTGATCAGTTTTGGACCGCCGCACGCACAACAAAATGCCATCCGGCAATAAACTAATGTCCGACCGAAGAAGGGCCGTGCCAGACGCATCAGACCTAGAAGATGCCAGCAACTCGCTGATGCGGAGCGCAGCAAAGAAGGCAACCAGGGCGGCAGCCCGAAAAAGAGCCGCCTCAAAGGAGCCCTTGCAAACGACCGGCCACTGCTCGGTGAGGCGAGCCAAAATCTCGGGAGTAAAAGGGGCGCGCGTATCCTTAGCTCTCCCCCTCTCCTTAGACCAGCCCTCCAGCATCTTATGGAGGAGAAAATCATTAGACGGGTGGTCAAAACGCTGGGCCTTGGCATAAAATGCCAGCGCAGACAATCTGCCCTGGATAGTCTGAGGCGCCAAGCCCTTAAAATGCAGGTGGACTGCAAATTGAATCAGCCGGTCTGGAGTGGCCGGCCACAAAGGAGTAATCCCTTCCTGGGCACAAAATTGGGCATATTCAGTGCAGGCGGCCGCATAGGCCCTCCGCGTCCTAGGGGCAAGTGCAAGGGTTAGAGCTCGGTGGGCTTCAATCCGCCAAGGGACCATACCTCGTCGGGGAGGGTCACCGGATCGGGAGATGCCAGAGGGGCCAGCAGCCGAAAGCGCTCCATCTGTTGACGTGAGAGGGCATCGGCTATCTCATTTCTGACCCCCGGCACATGGCAAGCCTGGAATACTATATTAAGGTCTAAACATTTAAGGGTCAGAGCACGCACCAACCTCATGACGCGGGGTGAACGTGAAGATAAGGTGTTAATCACGCGGACAACCGCCTGGTTATCACACCAGAAACGGACGGCCGTGTTCGCCCATGACTCCGCCCATAGCCAAACCGCGCCCACGATGGGAAACAATTCCAAGAAGGTAAGGTCCCTGGTGATGCCGGCAGCCGCCCAATGGGCTGGCCAGAGACCGGCGCACCACTGGTTCTGGTAAAAGATGCCATAGCCACAAGACCCAGACGCGTCCGTCTGGACCTGTAGCTCCGCCCCCAGGAGTAACTCTGATCGCCAGAAGGAAATCCCATTGAAATGAGACAAAAACCTCAGCCAAACGCCGAGATCCTCTCGCATCTCAGAAGAAATCCTTCTACGATGATGAGGCTTAAGGAGCCCGGCCGTGGCCTCGCAGAGGCGCCGGAGAAAGGCCCTGCCAGGCGCGATTACCCTGCAAGCAAAATTAAGATGGCCGATAACAACCTGGAGCTCTCTAAGAGAAGCCTTGCGCTTACCCATAAGGCCAAGTAAGAGGGCCCGAAGATCACTAAGTTTGGCCTCCGGCAGTCGGCTGAACTGCCGGACGGTATCCAACTCGATGCCCAAGAACGTAAGGCAGGTAGATGGACCTTCGGTCTTCTCCTGAGCTAAAGGCACACCCAGCTCCGCTGCAAGGCGGTCAAACTCAGCCATGAGAAAAGCACAATGGCCAGAGTTGGCAGGACCGCAGAATAAGAAGTCATCTAGGTAGTGCACTACCCGATGACTGCCCGATCTATCCACCAAGGCCCACTCCAAAAAAGAACTAAAGGCCTCAAAGGCTGCACACGAAATGGAGCAACCAAAAGGGAGAGCCCGGTCAGCATAATACTGACCCTCAAAGGAAAACCCCAACAATTCAAAATCACCTGGAAAAAACCGGTAACAACCTAAACGCAGATTTAATGTCACTCTTACCGATCTCCGCACCAAGGCCACAGGTCTTAATCATTGCAATGGCAGTATCAAGGGACGTATACCTGACCGTACACCACTCATGAGGGATCCGATCATTAACTGATGATCCCTCGGGAAGAGAGAGATGATGAATAAGCCGGTACTCGCCCGGGGCCTTCTTCGGCACAATGCCGAGGGGCGAGACACGAAAGTTAGGAGTGGGCGGCTGGGGGAAGGGACCCAGCACCCGCCCCTCAGCCACCTCCTTAGCTATCCTGTCCCTAACCAAGTCCTCGAAGCCCTTGATCGATTTCAAATTCTTGGCCAGCATGGGTTCCCTGCGACCCAAAGCAGGAATACGAAAACCCCAAAGAAAACCCTGTAAAAGGTAAAGGGCGGCAGCCCTGTCCGGGTAGCGTCGAAGCAAACGACGCAACGGGGTGATTTTAATGGGGCTAGGTCCCTTTAGGAACCGCGCTGGTGCCAGCTGCATTTTTCTTGGTGCCGCTATCGCGGCCTGGGGACCCGGAACGCTTGCCCTTAGGGCAAGCAGGTGCGGCGTGGGCACCGCCACAGCCGGAGCAAATATGTTTGAACCGGCACTGACGTCGGTTGCAAGAGCCCTTGGCATTGAACTCCCAGCAGGCCAAGCGGGGTTGAACCGCCTGGCCCGCCGCAGGGCGGGAGGACGCCGCTGGACTAGTCCGAAAGGCCAAGTGACCACTATCGAAGTGGTCAGCCGTAATGGGCCGGGCCGGGGACATAATCTTCATCCAGAGTGGCCCATATGGTTCGTCCCAACGCATCTTAGGGGATTGGGCCGCGCGCAAGCGGAAACGTTCATCGTACCGCAACCAGGCGGACCCGGCAAATTCCAAATGGGCACGATGAATCGTATCCATGTATTCAATCAGGGCCAAGGCACGATCCGGGTGGGCCTTGATAATGACGGCCGCATAGATAAAAAATGCCGAAAGCCAATTGGTCCAGCACCTCTCAGGCTTACGCTTACGGAGCGTCTCCCGTTCTTTATCATCCAACCTTTTAAAGGTCTCACGGTCGATTTCCCTATTCAGGAGGTCAAATACGTCCACGTAAGCCCCACTTAGGATTTTATCAATGGTCGCTTGGGACAAATGTACGCCGAGTGGCATACATTCATCGCCCTCAGGGAGCTCCAACGGGGAAGCCGTCGAGGAGCTGGCGGCCGGGGGATCGGCTTGTACCGCCGTATCCTGGGTAACTGGCCGGTGTAAAGGCAGAGGGCCAGGCTCCATAGAAAGAGGCAGCCCCGGCGCACCCGGTGGTGGGGTAGAAAGATCCACCGGCGCCAACCCCGGAGCCGTAGTGCTGGCCGACTGACTGGCCACACCGGTCGACCCAAGAGGAGGACCCCAAGGCCAAGGGCGGGCAGGGGTAACAGGAAAGGGAGTCACCAACTCACCCGGCACCTGGGTTAAAGAAGATGACATCACACCCGTAGAAGGACCCCGGCCGACATAGGACAGATCAAGCACGCCATCCTGAGCAGCCGAGCCCCCCGGCGGTAGCCGGGCAGCCTCCGCTGCGGCCCCGCTGCCGGAAGGCCCCGGACTGGACGCAGACACCCCAGGCCGCCCTGCCTGCCGAATTGAAGTAGGGGCTGAATCGCCCCCGCGAGCAGCAGCCAACTCACCTTCAAGGAAAGCAATACGGGAAAGCATGAGTTCCTCCAACCTACGAGTTATTGCCCGCTTGTGCTCCTTGGATCCCCTAACCGGCCGACCACCTTCGCCCCCACCTCCAAGCCCCTGCGCCCGGGCTCTGGCCTGTTCAAGCTTACTAAGCTTGTGCCAGGCCGAAGACAAATCCGGGAGGTCCTCGTCCGAAGAGGATCCCGATAACTGGGGGTGGCGGAGCTCGGGGAGTCGCCCTGCGTTTTGCAGGGGCCTTCCCCTTGGAAGTGCTAGGGCGCTTTCGGGGAGCCATCAGTAACCGTACAAGCAAAGGGGAGAAAAACAAAAGGGGGGGGGCAGCCAAGCCCAATGGCCGTACTGGCCCACCCACTGAATAGGCAAAGCCCACACACCCCCAGAAGAGACCAACAGCGCAGTGGCTGGGCAGTATATAACGGCCCCAGCCAGCGGCCAAAGAACCCCTAAGGGGCAGAACTGGCCCGAGGGCACAAAGTCACCCACCCACCACAAGGGAGGGGCTAGAGAGTGTAAAGATATGGGGCCAGGGACGACAGAGGGTGTGAAATGCTCCCAAAGCCCCGCCAGGAGGGCCAGTTAAGGAGGGCTGGCAGGGCGCCACTTCTTAGGCCACGGTGGCAGGGTAAAACAGACCCACTCTAGGGGCAGCCCCTACCCCCTAACTATCCCCACTCACCGGGGGAGCGGACACCCGCCCACCCGGGGCCCTAACTAACCCTCCCCCTAGCACCTTCCCCCCTCCCACCACACCCCTAGAGCAGACCAGGCGGCCCGGTACGACCCGGGCCGCAAAGGAGATGAACCGCTGCCGCCGCCGCCGCCGGCTCCAAAGGCACTCCGCCGCCGCTGCCGAAGCCGGCTGCGCTGCCGGGGCCCTTATCAGGGCTCCGATCAGCAGCACAGCTGATCGTCGGAGGAAGAAAAAAAAAAAAACCGCTCCGCCGCTGCGCCGCAACCGCGGGCGCTGCCGGAGCCCTTATCAGGGCTCCGATCAGCAGCCCAGCTGATCGTCGGCCGCAGGAGCTGCAGGCTACTCGCAGGTAAGGCGAGGAGCCCGAGAACCAGCACGGACGCGCTGACAGAGCGCGTCCAGCCAGAAATCTCGCCGCCGACAACAATGGCGGCGAGGGACGGGAGCCCTCTTATAGGCTCCCGTCCCCGGGCAAAAGAACCCGGATGGGCGCGAAGAAAGCGCGCCCAAACCGGGGCTGGGGAGGCAAACGCGCCCCTCCCCCAACAGAGTGGGGATCGGAGCCACCCGTCTCAGAAGTTTGTCCTTTTCCCCCAATGAAATTTACTGCTATGCAAGTGGATACATGATTATTACCTACGGACAGCAGCATCAGTAAATTCAATAACTGTCAGTCTTCTAGCCTTTAATGTGCTCTGCACTTTTTTGGATCTGGTGCAACATCTTTAGGATCTCTTTTGAATAGAGACACGTTTTACAGAAGTGCATCATTTCTCATTTGAATTCATAGAAACGCACAGCAAGCAACTTACAGATATCTGAACCAGCAGATCCCAAGTTCTCTTTTTGCACCAAAATGGGAGAACTGCCTCCTCCCTGGACACATTTAAGTGAAGCCTTAAGACAATTTTATTTAGGCAAGCCTTCTGAGCCTTCAGTCTTTAATTTTTCTTTTTATTTATAACATCTTAATATTCAGTCTTATTGGCTGGGCGGCCTTTTAAACTCTACTTCTGCTGCAGTTTTAGTATTGTTTTTATAGTGTTTTTATTATTGTTTTTAAATGTTGTTTTTATTATCTTTAATATTTTTAATTTTAAAAATATCTTGTTATCTTTAATATTTTAAATATTTCAGTGTATTTTAATATATCTGTCTTGATTGTTTTGAATTAGTACTGTAACCCGCCTTGGGTCCCTTCAGGGTGAAAGGCGGCATAGAAATAAAGTTGTTGTTGTTGTTGTTGTTGTTGTTGTTGTTGTCGTCGTCATCATCATCATCATCATCATCATCATCATCATCATCATCATCATCATCACCACCACCACCACCACCACCACCACCACCACCACACAGCAGACTATGCTGGATTTTGTATTACCAATCACTAGTTGAACAGTTTCCAAGCGTTTAGGACTATGTGATGTATTGGCGAATTATGCGAGCAGATCCCAGTAAGGTGGCTTTCTTCTTCTTCTTCTTCTTCTTCTTCTTCTTCTTCTTCATCATCATCATCATCATCATCATCAATTATTATTATTATTATTATTATTATTATTATTATTATTATTATTATTATTATTATTATTATTATTATTATTATTATTATTATTATTATTATTAATGAATCTACAGGATCACATAGACTTTGTGTTTATAACTACTCATACCCTTATGGGTTTACATTGACACTATGTTTTCAATGTTAGTTTCTGTCACTCATAACTTTACATGGAATGTTACTCCCCTTTAACTGCTCAGTGCTCACATTCTCTTGTATCTTTAATGTAATGTTGTCTATTAATGCTGTAAGATGTTCCTCAATTCTCTGTTCTCAGTACTTGAACATATTTTAATTGTACTGGACTATATATTACCCCTCATTCTGTAAGCCGCCTTGGGTCCTTTTTCCAAGGAGAAAGACAGGCTAAAATACTCTAAAATAAATAAATAAATCTATAAATTCCCTGGGAGACCTGCCGAATTCTATGTGAAGCTACTTCTTTCTAACAGGCCCCTGCAGATCACAAACGTAGTGGGGCAAAAGGAGTGCTGGTGGGATGGCACATGGCTTCCTCCTCCTGCTCCCCCTCCAGGTGCCCCCAGATTGCTGCATGCCCTGGGGCAAATACACTCTTCCGCCCCTCCCTAGTTATGGCAGTGGAGCCCCCTACCTCTGTTGAGAGAGGGGTTTTCAATACTCACATGAATGGCTTCCCTAACTGCTCTCTCAAACCACCTACCTTCTCTGTCTAATATGTGTACAAGCTCTATCCTCTCTGTCTAATATGTACATATACCTTGGTCTAGCCACCTTGGGTCCTTTTCCAAGGAGAAAGATGGGGTAAAATATTCTAAATAAATAAATAAATAATATTAGACAGAGAGGATAGGTGGCTTGAGAGTTAAGGAGACAGATGGTAGGCTACACTCCTTCAAACATCCTGTGAATGTCCTCAGGTGTCAATAACAGAAATGTATCTTCCCTGTATGGTAATATCACATAGTGGCAAAACTTTGCGACCCTCCTTGTATCTCATGGCTACTCCAGCTTCCTTGCTCACAAGGAAAAGCTCCAAGAGAGAAGAGGGAGGTTTTGCATAACCAAAAACCTCTATTTGCCAGTGACATCATCCATATGCACAATCTGTGCAAGAGAATTCCAGCCATTATGCTATTCTTATGTAGCTTTTCTGGATTGCTCCATTAAGTCAGGCAAGTAGGACCTTTCCAAAAATGAATGCCATCCAGTTCTGGACAGGAGCAGATGGTTTATTGGCTTATACTAGTTTCTTAAACCCAAGCCTCTTCCATGAGTATTGCCTCATGGACTCCTGCAGTAGCTCTTCCCATTGATCCATAGTCCTCAATTGACTTCAGCTCTATGGAGTTTACATAAGATGGATACAGTATTACCTTTTTTATTTAGAAACAGGAAAACCAGTTAAACCTTTTGCATAAAACTCAGTGGTGTAGAACATGCACTGAATACAGAGAGTCCCACTTTCAATCTCCAGACTCATCAGGAATGGCTAGGAATTTACTGTGCCTAAAACTCTGTAGAGGCAATACCAAGGACAGCTCATAGTAATTACTAGAGGCAAGATCAGTTGTCTGCTTCCTGTTTCATTGTATGATGCACAATTGTAGTCCTATTTTTTTATCTCTAAGTTAATGTTATGAATACTTTATAAATACGAGATAGAAATAATTGTTTTTCCTTTCATTGGCTGGTTATGAATAAGTTATTCTTGAATAGCTGATCATGCAGTAGATCGAGGCTAGCCTCTGATGGATTGTAAAGTAGAACATAATTGGACTACATTAGGAAGGAACATTCACCACCATAAAAGTTCTACTAAATGTCAAAAAGTGGATCCAGTCATTTTTGAAAACCTTTTGGATATGATAGAATAGCAGTTTTGCATTTGCACTCTCTTGGGAAAGATGCACCAAAGAGGCCATTCAGCAAAGATGCACCAAAGAATCCAGACAGAATTTGAAAACCCAAAACTCCAAGCTGGTTTTGTTTCGGCACGTTTGGGCTTGTCCAGTCTTACACACATTCATTGTCTGGCTGCACCAAAAATTAAGAGCCTTCTAAAGTAAGCAACCTTCCAACTACAACAGTCTTGAGGAATAAAGGTTGCCAGTTCAATTTGAAGATTATCAGTAACTTCTATAGTTTAACAAATCATATCTCTTATTCTCAGTGACAGAAAGCTCAATTTATTTGTGGCTGAATACTTGAAAAGCAAAGTTGATCCATTTAAGAAGTGGAATCTGGAACTATTTAGCCAGTTTAGCTCTTGTTTGTGTTCCTCTAAATGACAGAACTGGTGAGAATGAAAATGAACTACAAAAGGACGTACAAAAACTAAATGTATGAAACAGATACATTGGTGATGCTGCTGAAAGCTGATCAAACCTGCTTTAAAGAGCAGTGGAGTTGGTGTTCAACTTCAGTGGTGTCACTGTCAACGTTTCTGTTAGGTGAATTTAAATGTTCCCCCTCCCTTAGAAAATTATTTGTGAGAGTGAATTTCAAGATCATTATACTTTTAGAGTGGGTTTCCAGCTGATAATGCAAGGGCATTCACATTTGTTCCTTAGACACAAGTGCGCATGTGTGTGCATGTGTGTGCATGTGTGTATGTGTGTGTTTGGTTTATCAAACAGCATGATATGAACACAGACTTTTCATTCAAAGGCGTCTGCCTATTGGGAATATACTGTATATCTGTTCCACTTTCTCATATATTTGAATTTTATATAGCAAAAGCTATACCTATAGTTATATCTCAAGTTATTTCTGCCAAATGTCGGCTCCACCGCCAGCCTCTCTGGCGAATGGAGCCTCTTTGGCCTCTCACGCAAATGTGGGATCGCGTCCTGGAGGGAGGGGGAGGAATGCCCTATAAGCGTGGCTCTTTCCTCTCCCCAGTGCCTTTGCTCTTTGGTGTTCCCCACCCGCCCACCACCTTGAAGTACTAGTGTGAGTCGAGCTGGTCGCCTGCAGGGACCAGATAAGAATTTTTGACCTGCTCCCAAGATTGGCTGTTGGGAATGGAGATTCTCTGCCTATCCCACACTAGTACTGGGCATTAGTTTAATTTTTTCCTGTTTCTTTGGTCACACTGGCGGCAGAAGCAGTGGTTTGGTCACACATGGCCGGCAGCCGGTGATAATGTAATACATCAGTCCCCGCGTATCCAACACCCACGACACTGCGGATTGTGAGATTACAGGGTCATGGAGGATGTGTGGGGATGCCTCCCTCAGTCTGGAGAAACCCACTTGTGATCTCCTTGGACCTGGGGAGTGGTACGCGCATGGCCAGCCCGGTGGGTGCCCTATGCTGCCTGGTTGGAGGGGTCCCGGGAGATCCCGGGGTTCCAACCCACGCGGAGCTTGATGCCAGGCCCCTCCTTGAGTTGCTCATTATTCCTTGTTATAAAGTTAATAAAGTGTGGCCCAGTTTAAACCCATATCATGGTCTCGACTCATCATTTTGCATGGGAGGGCAATGTATGAAGCAATATTTGAATACAAATCAGAACAAATTCCTACTTATCTCTACAAGTTGGATTCTCTGAAGTCTAAGGGCCTCAACAGATACGAACAATTTCAATACTTTAAACAAAATTTCTTACACATTCATCCTGGGCTACAGAAGATAATGCGTATATATAAAAGCAAACAACCCAATATACCTTGCTTGCTTGCTTTGTTGAGAGCCCTGCACTCAAAACAGTAAGGATTCCTGTAATTTCCACAGCTTGTTCTCACTTCAATTGCTTTACACCAGGTTGTGTGTGTGTGTTTTGTTGTTACAGTCGTGACTAGAGATGGGCACGACTTTAAAAAAAAATTTCGAGTTGTCGTTAGTCGCGCCGGTTCCATTTCGGGTTGTTTCCGTTTTTCGTGAAAATTTGCAAAAATTAGTCGGTTCGTTTTTTTGTTTTTTCGTTTCCGTTAGTACTGTTTTTTTTGGGGGGGAGCGGGTTCCTGGAGGCACCTCTGTGGGGTGGGTGCCTCCTCTGGCCCGCTATAAGGGAAAGTGGGCTCCTGGAGGCACCCGTGGGTGCCTCCTATCCTCACCCACTAGGAAGGGGAAGCAGGCTCCAAGAGACCCCTCAACATGGGGGTCTCCCCTCCTCACCTGCTGCTGCTGCAAACTGCTATGCAATAGCCATATGGATATTGCATAACATAATGTGCAGAGAGTGACTGTGAAGACTAGTGGATGGCACTGAACCCAGAGCCATAGTGAGATGCCTAACTAAGGCTCTCGCACCACCATGTCTCACACAGAAGGGAATTGTACTTGCTGCGTGTAGTGCAATGCAAGCAAGTAGATCTGGCTTTAAGGTGGCTTAGTGCAAGGGCTAGGGTTAGGCTAGTGACGGGTAAGGTTACGGTGGGCTAGTGGGTTGCACCTCTGGGTGCCTCTCTGACCCACTAAGAAGACAGTCTGTGACGTATGGGTACGGAGTCAAGGGTTAGGGTTACGGTTAAGGGGGCTAGGGCAGGTTTTAGGGGGCTTTTTGGCACATCCCAGAAGTCTCCATGGCCAAGTGGCCATGCGACTGGTGGGATGGCTCCAAAAATTTGCATGGTCGTCCACTCCCACATGGCTGGCCACTCGGCCAGCCCATCATTGCGCAGGTGTAAATAAAATAAAATAAAATAAAATCAATGGAGAACAGAGGAGGAGAGGAGAGACATTTTGTTGCAAGAAAAAACCCACTGCTACTGTGAAAAATCTGGCAGTTTATAAATTTTCGCGTGTTTCTGTTGTGCTTGTGTGTTTTTGGACCACGATTTCAAAAACAATATTGCGTTCGCCGGCCCATTTTGGATCCCCCGCCCGCACCGCATGGCATGGTGATGGCGACTCGCGAGTCCGGCTGCCCAGGACGGGGGGGAGGCGGGACGCCCCCTCCAGAAACCACCCCTCCGGTAGGTGCCCTGCGTCCTTAGTCAAGCAGGCATTTTTCCGCCTGCTTTTTTGGCCCGGGAATGGGTGTGGGGAGAGTTTAAAAGTTTTTTCCTGTGCCGTCCGTGCCGCTTGCTTGCGCTTTAATTGCGGCGGCCGGCGAGACTGGGCTTTTTGCTGGCTGGCTGCGAGCCTGCGGCGAGTCCCACAGAGCAGCCCACAAGGACGGGGGATGGGGGGGGAGTCCGGGGACCTCCAGAAACAACCCCTCTGGTAGGTGCCCTGAGGCACGGCAGGCATTTTTCCGCCTGCTTTTCAGCCGGGAACCGGGTTTTTTTTAACTTTTAAAAACTTTTTTTCTGTGCCGCGTGGCATCGCGCAATCGCGCAATGCAAGGAACAAGCATGACAAATCAGACCAAAATTGTTCGTTCGTCGGTTCGAGCTCGAAGTCTGGAGGAGTAATTCCCGTTACCGTTTCCGTAGAGTAACGGAAACGAGTAACGGAAACGGAAACGGGAATACCGCTAAGTCGTGCCCATCTCTAGTCGTGACCAGCTCTCCATGACCCCATGGAGTTTTCGTGGCAGGAATACTGGAGTGGTTTGCCAGTTCCTACTCCAGGCGCCTGCAGCACCAGGTTAGTATTATGGCAATTCACAAGCACAGAAGTCTAGAAGATGGGTTGCTTTTGTGGTCTCAATGAAAAGCAAAACTTGAGGGGAAAGGGATGAGAAACAGAGGGAATGATTGAAATACTAAAGCAGCAAGAGAAAGAGGCTGGCGAGAGGAGGTGCTGGAATTTTTCTCCAAAGAAACAGAAGATAGGGGGTTGGCATGAGTAAGCTAGCTTAATAGTATAACAGAAAAATAGTGTTTCCCTGTATTCCATTCCTCAAAAGTACTCCTGATTGACAGCTGATACCAGTCCTCACAGTGCTATGTTATACCATTTTCTAGGTGATGTGATAGATAGACACAGGCTGAAAAAGAATGGGGAAGCAGAAGAAGAGAAATGAAAGACAGAAAAAATTCATTTACTCTATCATTTGAACAATCTATTTGTCATTAAAAGGCTCTTTTTTAGAAAACAACAGACCACACAATTGAAAGAAAGAGCCTTATTTGTGGGGGATTAAAGTCCCATTCCTACTGTCTGCAGGGTCCTTTAGGAGACCTAGGACAAATTGTGTGGCATACACAGCTTTGATGTCAAGATAATAGCCAGAGTTCACCTCCCAGCTGGAGGGTTGCCAGTATTGTACCTTAGCACCTGCTGACTGATCTCACCTACCATTTAGTAATTCCTATTGAGTTCAACATGTCTTTGTTCCTAACATATGTCTTGCTAGCAGTTTTCATCAATACTTCTCTTTTTGCTTTTGTTTGAAAACGTGCTCATACTTGGTGGTTGCCTATTGTTTGGCATTTATCCAAGATTACATTATTTGAAATCACATCATGTTCTCTGTAATTAACCCACACTCAGAGAGATAAATTATGAAAAAGGATGCAAACCTAAAACCGTATCAATAAACAGATTCAGACAATGAAGGTCAAATAAATACACAGAGCATTGTAACTTAATAAAGATGTCCCACAAATGATTTTGAATGTAATCTTATGCATAACTAGAACATTAAAAAAAACCTTTTTTATAATAATAGGATTCAACCTTTGAAACATCTAATAATTTTAAACCAGTTCTTTATATAGCCACAAATCTGAGATGAGGATCACACGTTAGAAGAGATGCCAATGGTATTTTCTCAAAACAGAGAACTTCTTGAGTTACAAGTCAGATTTGGACACATTTTTAAAGGATATCCTGTGATTTATATCCTGATGCCCTAGTTGTGGCTTGGTGGTTTAGGATGGAGTTTATTTCCCTTTTCCTCTGAGGTATCAGCTAGAGACAGGATGTCGAGAACTATGGAATTGTGGTCAAGAACGTTTTCTCAGTGATGCCTTCTGCATGCACTTAAGTGATTGTCCTATCATAGCTTGAAAACAATGATTTCCCCAGTCCAGAGAGCTGAAACAGAGCTCTCAATTGCACAGTATATGGGTCAAGTTTCATGTTCTGCAGCTTCCTGTCTATCCTTGGCCTGTTAAACAAGGGTTGTTCCACACAACAATGTGCATGGGTTTAATGAAACATTGTTCTCCTGTGCAAGCTAGGCTATTCTAGCTGAGGGAAGCAGAGAAGGACATTTTTAAAACAGTGGGCTGTACATTCCTTAAATACCACTCCAGGAATATTTTGGCTGGAATTGGAAGAGATTCCCTGACATAGATTATGCATATTTGGGGTGTACATATGCTCTTAGAGAGCCACAGTATTCTCTCAGAGCTCACAGTGATAGCATGAAATATGAACGTAAATTGCATATGGAAATTATGACTGGAGAGTAGGGGAGGTGCCTCCCCTACTCAGTCCATGAGCTGCCCCTGTATATAAAACAGGAGTGGCTGCATCCATTCTATAGGGAACTAGGAAACCCCTTTGGATTTTTTTGCAACTCTCCCTCCTGTCGCCCAAATCGGTACACCTCTGAGTGTCATCAGCTTATTGCCATCAAAGAGCAGACATTTTCATGCTCACGCAAGGTGTCTGCTTCAGGAGTACCTTGTTTTCATCCAAAAAGTACCTTGGAAAACATGAGAAAGAGGGTTTAAAAAAAAAAAGATCCGGGTTCCACTAGCATGACCATTTTTTGGAATCTATGACATGAGTCTGTGATATATGTTACACTTGTCAGAATTGTCCACCCTTGCTCTGCTGGATTTTCCCCTCCTACTGTACCATTCTTCTAAATAAATAAATAAATAATCAGCTGCAGACTAGTGCTTGTGTTGTGTCTTCCGGGTGGCATTTCTTTCAGTGCCTCATCCACTGAAGTGATACAAAACTTACTGCACCCAATATGTTTTCGGGTTGCCTATGTTTTTTTTAGTACCACATTAATTGAACCTTTTGATATTGTATATTCATCATTATTGTATTTCAATTGTTGTAAGACGCCTTGAGTCTTTTTTAAAAGGAGAATGGTGGGTTTAAAACAATTTAAATGAATAAAAATAAATTACCTCGTGCTTGCAAACATTTTTCCCAACATACTTGTATTTTAGGTGGCACTGACACTCTTGGTATTTGTGTTGCTTTGCTACAGAATTAGATTGATATTGCTGTTGAGATGTTATGTAACAGAATTAATTAGTGGAATGTTATATGTGCTTACAATTGAATTGTGTTTTTGTCTGTGTTTGACAGACTTCTTTGGGAACAACTTTCTTAGCAACTTTTTTCTAACTTGAAACCTGGACTTAATCTCCCCTGTTCTGAAATTAAAAGCAAAAGAAGCATTGGGTTACCAGTAACCCAGTCATGTGAGGTGAAAATTGTGGTCTGGATTACATTGGCTGATTTGTGACAGTTTAGCAACTACACTGGACAAAGGACAAGGCAGGCCAGATTTTGGCTTCTTCCCAGTGTTTGTTTATTTATATTTCTATCCCACTCAATTAGTACAAACTGCACTACCCGGGGAGGTTTATATGTCTATGGTTCTCTAACAATATGCAATAGATACAATATGCTCCAAAAGCCATAACTATTTTGTGAAATTCAGTTGTCTTCTCGATTTGCAAGATCACTTCAAGCTAAAATTGATGGCTTAAATACTGTATGGTGTTAAAGAAGTCCAGGGGAAAACTTTCCATGGCCACACGTGATCCCCTCAAGACTCTCTGGCTGGCCCTGGGGTCTTGCACTATATGGGGATGGAGGCGGAGCAACAAAGGGATATTTAGTCACTTATTCATCCAATATTTCACCCAGCTGAAGATGGCAGACAGTACAATTAAAAATCATAGGTTGCTAAACACAATATGTCAATACTTGTTAAAACACAGTTAAACAAGTTATACTATTACTGAACCAAACAATTAAAAAAACCATTTGAAAGAAGATGAGAAAAAAGAAAAAGTGCACATAGCTGCAAGACGTTTAATTTTAATTTCACCCAAACCAATGTGGTTACAGAGTGTGCTGCAATTGTACCTATCGCAGCTGACACAAGAAAGGTCCGTATTAGGTGGCCTGATGAGCAGATTGAGGGAGGAGTAGCATCTATGTTGAGCTCTGCTCCACTCCCTTTTAATGTTTTAAATTTTAATTGCTACAGCAGAGTTTTAATCCTAAATTTTATCTGCTACAAGGATTTTTTTTAGCTCTATGTTTAATTGCTACAAAGAAGCTCAACTGCTACAAAGTTTTTATTGTTATTCACTTCCTCAAGCTCGACCGCGGTGTTGCTGCTTCAACGGTTTATGGCTCTCTGCTGAATTTCTGGTGATAATTAATCTATTTACTCTTCTATCTTTTCTACTACTGATTACGTCATTCACTGGAGAAGTATAGTTTTACCGGAAGACTGTTTGGACCTGCTGAACCACTGGGTTTTTTGGGGACTGTGTTGTTATCACCGAACCGGGAAGAGGCAGGTCATCCGCTCTCCTCTCACAAGAGAACTACTAGCTTCTGAGCTTCTGATCCCTATATGCATTCCAGTAACCTTATCACCTTAGCTAGTTCAGCAAATCAAGCCTTAAATGTTTGCCTTTATTTGATAGTCTCTGCAACCTAACCCAACTCATAATAATCCCAGTACCTCATCTTCCTGTGCTTCCTGTTCCAAGCATTGGTTTGATTCGGAATGCAGAGTATTAAAACATGAGCTATTGATCACCTATGGAGCTTAGAAGAAGCAGAATCTTGAAAGAATTCTAGTAAATTGGTATCTTCTTAAGAAGAAGTACAAATCCCTGATTAAGATCAAAAAATTATAAGACTAGAAGAAGGCCTGGCAATGTTTGATAACTGCCTCCAATTCAAGAGATTCAGCCTCCTTTTGGAAGATAGTCTCTAAGGAAATACTATCCTTTACCCCCCAAATCAGACTATTATATATTGCCCACCATATGAAAAGAATACTTTCATAGCATGTATTCAGTGCAAGTGCCTTGATTCTCAATTTGAGCTTGATGATCTCCCTGATTGGTCCTCAGTTACCCATAAGGAAATCTTCATGCTGATTGACAGATTAAAACCGGGTAAGGCCCCTGGGCCTGACTATATTCCACCTGACTTTATAAAATCTAATGCCGAATGGTGGACCCCTATACTAGCTTTTTTGATCACTTGGATTGACAGAATGGCTTGCTTCCCCAAGGATTGCGGTTTGGCTACTGTGGTGCCAATTTGTTAAAAAAGGTAATGGAGGGGATCCTGCTAATTATCGCCCTATCAGCTTACTGAGCACTATTAGCAAATTATATGCAAGTCATCTGCTGGGAAAGTTACAGGGTTGGCTACAGGAAGAGAACGTTCTTGCTGAAGAACAGGCAGGGCGTAGGCAAGGGAAATCTACAATTGATCAGGGTCTTATCCTCCATCATTTAGTTTGTAAATACTCCTTTCCCAAAGGTGGGATTCTATATGCTGCCTTTATAGATTTCAAATCCGCATTCGATTCCATCCCAAGAGACAATTTATGTTCCAAATTTGAATCCACCAATCCAGTATTGATAAACAGCTTCTCTTATTGATGTTGACTTCATGAAAATTCCCATCTACAGGTCCTCTGTAACTCTGACAGGATACTCTCTAATCCAGTCCCTTTACATAAGAGTGTGAGACAATGCTGTATATTAGCCCCTGCGCTATTTAGTTTTTATACTAACAGCTTAGTTGAAAGTTTATCAAGTCCAGATTTTCATCAACCCAAGCTTGCTTCTCACCCAATCAACCCAAGCTTGCTTCTCACCCATACTTTTGTATGCTGATGATGCTGTGCTTCTGTCAACATCGTGCGTTGGATTTAGAAGACTTTTGAGATCCTTCTCTTATTGCATTCAAGAACATTTAGAAATTAATTATACTAAAATCAAAATAATGGTTTTTAGTAGGAGAATTAATCACAAATGGTCACTTAATGGCCAGCCAATTGAACAAGTCCAGCAATATAAATATCTTGGCATAATATTCCACTTGTCTGGTACTTGGTCTATGCATATAACCCATACAGCAATGAGAGCCTAAGGAAATATCAAAGGCATAATTAGGTTTTTCATCTCAAATGGGGGGAAACATATCTCCTCTGCCTTACAAGTTTTTAAGGCCAAAATCATCTCTCAAATGCTCCATGGCTCTCAATTGTTTAGACATGCCAACTTAAGACCACTGGAGTCTGTTCAGACTAGATTTGTAAGAGCCATTTTAGGTGTCCCTCCATGTGCTTCTAACACAGTACTTCACCTAGATTAATTCCCATTGTAGCATGAGCCAAAATTCTTATGGTCAAGTATTGGCTCAAACTCATTTTCTCCTCGGAGGGTTTAGCTCCGTTGCTCTAACATAATACCTTCCAGTCTGAATGGAAAAAGCAAATATTAAATGTGATATTCAATTTAGGCTATTCCCCCTGTACTCTTAAAGCATTGGGTCCTAGCAAAGCCATGAATCCTAGCAAAGCTGGTGAAATTACGGATAAGGGACATAGAACTGCAGAACCATGCTGGCCAGTTGGGGAAATTCAAATTTCTTATGAAACCTGCATTTATTGCCTCCACATATTTAGATAGGCTTATCTCTCCCAATTCTAGAAGGGCCTTTACACTGGACAGACTTAATGTTCTTCCTTCCAAGTTTTTGGAGGGGAGGTTTCAAGGTTTACCTCAGTCAGCTTATAATTGCCCATGCTCCAATGATCAAATGGAAACAGTTGAACATGTACTTTTATTTTGTTCCTACTACTGTGGTCTTCGTAAGGAACTCGTTTTTCTAATTTTATGTAAATTTCTTGGGAGGTCAACGGAAGTTTATGTATATTGCTTCTTTCTGATAATACTTATCAGACTACTAGACAAGTAGCCAAATTTTGTGCTGCTGCAATAAAGACTTGCAACCAGATTTTAAATAGAGGTTATGACAAATAACACTGTCCTGCAGTTTGGTGCCTTTACTGGATTAAAGTTAAATTTCTTAATCCATATCTATGAATTTTAATCAAAATTTTAAGGCCCAACTCACAAGAAGTAAAATGAAAGTGTACAATGTAGTTGTGTTTGCGGCAGGTTCTTTGTGTATTATTGTTCTTTTTCTTTTTTTTTTTTCTTTTCTTTTCTTTTTTCTTTTTTGGCCTTTGACTGTAAATAAACTTACTACTTTTATAGGTGCTTTCCAGGGAATATAGGAGACTCCTTAGGGCAAAGGAGACTGGGAAATGATCTTTCCACAAACATTCCTAAGTTTCACCTATCTTTGCAGATAAACCATGGCTTTCCTAGCATTTCATTAACTTGCCTCCACAGTGGTAAACATGATTAGTTTACTGGTTAGTTCACTGACTATAGAGGCTATCCTTGTAAAAACATGTGGCGTCTTTACTCATCATATGGTTATGTTTATCAGGCTTCACCTAATAAACCAAAAGCAGCAAATCAGCTACCTTGACATGACTTTCATCCAAAAACTCCAAGTGAGGCCAACATAAATGCAATAGTGATTCCAAAGGAATGCCAACGAAATCAACAAAGTTGGTTGTTTTCCTGGAGCGCCCCTTTCACAGCAGGCATAGACTGTATCTGCTCACTATGCCTGATTCATAACAAGTAGAGCTTTAATAAAAACAGATGCCTCCAACTTTTGTAGCACAGCTCTGTCTGCTCACATGTGGAACATCTCATTGCTCTGCAGCACATCCCTCCCCCAGTTCCAAGAAACCAGGGGCCTCTTAAAACAAAGTTGAAAAGAGAATAGCTCTCTAGTCAGCTGGCAGCCTTTCTGCATTTTTAAGCAAGCTTGGATACAGAGGAGGGTTTAGTTTTTGCTATGTGACTGACCTCTCTTCGCCAAGTTCATTGCAGTGTGAGCAATCAAATATGACAGATTGCTGGCAAAATGAGCCTTCCTTTGGGCCAGAATCCTCTCCAAGGCCAGCTGGGATCAATTAAACTAAATAATGGTCCTTGCAATAACTAGTTCCTACCACACTCTTCAGAAATTGCCCAGCACTCACATGTAAATACTGTTAAGATCACCATTTTACCTGCCTTACCTTTCCTTTCAGAGATGTGCAAGCAGAATGTATGTCTCAGCAACCAGGTATTTCCAGACTAAATATCCATCAGCAATGTGGTGGGTGATACTACCATACAGCAAGAGAGTTCCCAATAAGCAGTGATCAACCCTAAGATACTAGTTTGGTTATTGCTTACGTTTATATATTGCATTTCCTCCAGAGAGCAACATATACTGTATAGATCTCCTCATTCTCACCGTCCTCACAAAAATCCTGTGAGATACTGTATGTCAAGCTGAAACAGAGAGTCACTGACTACCCCAAGTTCACCCAGTGAGTTTCATGGCTCCAGAGAGACAAGAAGCTGGAACTCTCAAATCCCAGTCCAACATTATAATCTCTGTCCCACAAGGGCTGTTGAAGTAAAGGTTCAGCAACTTATTTCTAGAATAGTAGATTTATTTATTTATTTATTTATTTATTTATTTATTTATTTATACAATTTATATGCTGCCCACTATCCAAAGGTCTCTGGGCAGCTTAAAATTATCAGCCTGTAGCATGTTGTAGCAAAATGAGCAAAGAATCCTGTGGAACTTTTAACAGTAACAAGTTTTCTTGGACAGAAGCTTTTGTGGACTACAGCCCACTTCTTCAGATGCTAGCATCTGAAGAAGTGAGCTGTACTCCACTTCATCTGACGAAGTGGGCTGTAGTCCTTCAAGTATGTGGATAAATTCACCATCATTCATTGGAGGGACCAGCTTATATACCAGTTTTCCCATGTGTATTAGGACATGGTTGAAGTTTGTTTGTTCTCCTTGGAAGAGGACCCAAGGTGACTTATAGTAATGAGGGACAATATACAGTCAACTTGAATGTGGAATTATTTATCTGCATACATACAACTGTGGTTCAGGGCACTTCAGCAAATATTGGCATTCAGTAAAGCATCTTTCTCTTGCTGTCATTGTTAACTGTTAAAGTTAAATGTAAATCTTTCTAAGACTGGACTATGTATTATTGCAACTAGACATGGGCACGACCAGAAAAAATGACGTTTCGAGTTTTAGTTTGTTGGAATGGGTCCGTTTTGAGCCGTTTCCGTTTGTCATGAAATTTTTCAAAAATTTGTCATTTCGTTTGTCGTTTGTCGTTTGTCATTTCCACCGAGATTTAGCACGATTTGACTTCCCAGAGCATAGGGGCGTCCCGCAATCATGGCCGGCACTAAGTATTTTTGCACCCTAGGTGGCGGGTGGGGGGTGGGTGGCGGGGGGAGGTGCGAACGGGCGACGGTGGCGGGGGGCCATGGGCGGGCAGCGGCCGCGGGCGGGCGCATAGGCGGCCGGCAGCGCAGGCGGACGGGCAAGTGGGCAGTTAGGATATCACTTAGGATAGAGGTTCTGTTCTTGGCTTGCACCCCAAATGTGTGTGTGTGCAAGCAAATTGAAGTTGGGAAAATAGAAAATAAATGGTAGTATATAATATATTTTTAAAATAAATCCACACCTCCCACTCCCAGTCGAACCTCCCCCTTTATCCAATATCAGAAAAAAATCCTCACAAACTGCCAGAGAAGAAATAAAGAATAAACTGCTATTCCCTTCAGCAGACAAAGCTGCAGGGAATCAAAGAAATTATTTTCTAAATTCAATTCCCTCCCTGCCTGCCTTACTTAAATCCTAAAGCCTCCAGCCTCCCTCCTCAATCTTGATTGGATCACACCAGCAACAGCAGCCAGCCCTCCTCCCTCAACCACATCCATACACCCGACTGCGATTTCTGGAAGGTGCCTCGGCTTTTTATGCCCTCCTAGACATCCAGAAGTGTCAGTCAAAAACCTGACGATGCCATTGGTGGAATGGTTCAAACAATTTTCATGGTCCCATCCCATGCCCAGCCCAAATGGGCAGGTCTAAAAAATAAAAAATAAAATAAAATAAAATGAATACAACGTTTTATTGCTATAAAAAACCCACTGCTGCTACTATTAAAATTCAGGCATTTAAAATAAATAAATTTCACATGTTTCTGTGGTGATTTGGTGTGTTTTTTGACCACGATTTCAAAAGAAAAATTGTGGTCGCCATTTTGGTCCCCCCCCCCCACCGCATGGCATGGCAAGACGACGAGGATGACCCCCCCCCCAGCCTGGTGCAAGCAGCCCAGGACAGGAGAAGAGGGGGGAAAGGCCGGGGACCCCCCAGAAACCACCCCTCTGGTAGGTGGCAAAGCCTCAGGCAGGCATATTTTCGCCTGCTTTTTTGGCCGGGAGTCGGGGTTTTTTTTAAAAAAAAAACTTTTAAAAACATTTTCTATGTGCTTCGCATTGCGCGATCGCCGCGATGCCACAAACGGAAATGAAAAACCCGACCAAATTTTTCTTTTTTCGGTTCGAGTTCGAGTTCTGACGGCTTAATTATCGTTACTGTTTCCGTTATGTAACAGAACCGATACCCAAAACGGAAACGACAATTTCACCGAGTCGTGCCCATGTCTAATTGCAACCCTACTACTCATTGATGAAAAGGCGGCGTTACCAATAGCCTGCAGTACTAACTAAAGTTGGAAAATAAGGACTTTCCACAAATTCATTCATTCATTCGTTCATTCATTCATTCATTCAATTTATATACTGCTATCTAGCTACAAGGCTACTCTGGACATTTGAAGGAGCAAGTTCATAGTTGAACATATTTACTGTTATATGCATCAAATGACACAGTGTTGATGACATCAGAGCAAAATACAGCATACCATAAAGATGCATGAAGCCCAACTGTGTTGGTTTGGTCATGTCCTGCATGCCAATGATGAAACTCTGGCCAAAAACAATCTCAAACTGGAAAGTTAGGGGAGTTTGGCTGAGTGGTAGTCCAAAACAGCACTGGACGGGCACCCTCGAAAATGATATGAAGTTGTCCCGTGTTCACCTCTACCTAGCCTATGGCCACACCAAGTACAGGGCCAAAACAAGAATAGCAGATCCCACCACCAAGAGGGACAAGTGCGAAGAAGAAGAAGAAGAAGAAGAAGAAGAAGAAGAAGAAGAAGAAGAAGAAGAAGAAGAAGAAGAAGAAGAAGAAGAAGAAGAAGAAGAAGAAGAAGAAGAAGAAGAAGAAGAAGAAGAAGAAGAAAAGACTCAGTGTTGGTTATATGTAAAATATTGAATCCTGTCAATATGTTCTCAGCCTCTGGAGACTTTTGGGAAAATATTTGGAAAGATCTCTATGATGCTTATCTCCTATTATATTGTAATGTGTTATAAAATCTTTATTCAGCTTAATGCTGAAGGGACTGTGGACAAGTTGGTTTGTACTTTCATATGTGGTGGCTAGTGTTTGGAAGTAGACATGGGCACGACTTGGCGAAATTCTCGTTTCCGTTTCCGTTACTCTTTTCCGTTACGCAACGGAAACGGTAACCACAATTACTCCCCCAGAACTCGAACTCGAACCGAAAAAAGAAAAATTGTGTCTGATTTGTCGTTGTCGTTCCTGGCATCGCGCGGCGATCGCACGATGCAATTTTGCTGTCATAAGGTAGTGGTCAAGCGGCACAGAAAAAAAGTTTTTAGAAATTAGTGTCTTGCATTGTCCCCCCCCCCCCCGATTCCCGGCCAAAAAAGCAGGCGAAAATATGCCTGCCTGAGGGAACCTACCAGAGGGGTGGATTCTTGGGGGGGGTCCCCACTCCAGCCCCCCTCCTGTCCTGGGCTGCTGGTACTGGGCTGGGAGGGGGCATCCTCGGCGTCTCCATTTGCCATTCGGTGCGGGGGGATCCAAAATGGCGAACACAATTTTTTTTTGAAATCGAGGTCCAAAAACCCACCAAAGCACCACAGAAACATGCGAAAATTAGCTATTTTAAATGCTTGAATTTTTACAGTAGCAGCAGTGGGGTTTTTCTTGCAACAAAACGTCTCCATTGATTTTATTTTATTTTATTTTTATTTTTTTACACCTGCGCACGCGCAATGATGGGCTGGCCATGGGATGGGACCATGCAAATTTTTGGAGCCATTCCACCAATCGCATGGCCAGGTTTTGCTGAGACTTCTGGATGTGCCAGAGAGGGCATAAAAAGCCCACCAACCCTAACCCTAATCCTAACCCTAATCCTAACCCATACGCCACTGTGTTCTTAGTGGGCCAGAGGCACCCAGAGGTACAGCCCACTAACCCACCCTAACCTTAACCGTTACCCTAAGCCTAGCCCTTACCCCCTAACCCCATGCTCTGGGAAGTCAAGCCACACTAAATCGCGGCGGTAACGACAAACGACACGATGAAATGACAAATTTTTGAAAAATTTCACGAAAAACGGAAATGAGCCGAAACGGACCCGTCCCGAAAAACGACAACTCGGGAAAAAAAATTCTGGTTGTGCCCATCTCTATTTGGAAGTGTTTCCTGACCAAGATAAGGAAAATTTTGGGATAGAACTGCCCCGAGCCACCTCTAAAAAGTCTTTTTCTTCAATCATATTCAAATATATGGTATAAAGATCTAATAATCTACTCTCTGCTGGCAGTATGAATGGAATGAGTGCCTGGCAACAAGAATGGAGGTGGCTATTTTTTCTATTGAGGTCTATTATTAAATTGCTATTATTAAAAAATATGGGGCATGGCCTTGTCAACTACGTATAAAAATGATTACAGGTCATCAAAGCTGATTCTCATTTATAGCGACACTTCTCAGGATTTTATATGTCTAAAATACATCAAAGTGGTTTACCATATTTCACTCCCATTCAGCTTTATGGAGAGAGATTCTTTTTCTAAAAGGATTTTCAAAGGGGAACATTTCAGAGAAAATCTCATGCCTGGAGTTCAGAACTCTTGTTTACTTTTCCTATTAAGTGGCCAAAGAGTGTCTGAATGTCCTGTCTTTCATGGTACAATTGTCTCTGTGGCTGGTGGCACCCTTCCATTATTTTAATTTTAATTAACACCCAGGAAAAATATCATAAGGTAACAAGGCTTTTTGAGATAAGGAAGTGTGAGTGGTCAAGGAAACTGCAGAAGTGATAAAGAAGTCTGTAATACGAAAGAAAACAACAGAAAAGAAACAGTGTCTTGCAATGTTACTGCAAACTCAAAAAAATAAAATTACCTGAATAAATGCTAAAGGGCCTTTACATTACAGCAGAAAAAAATAGAAACTTCTTTCATAGGGAAGGAAATGTTTTAGGATGCTAAAGAACAAATTTTGGCATATCTGCAACTCATCTCCTTCCCAGAGTTGGACAGAAAAATACCTCCGCATTATCATTCATTTCTAGTACAGAGCAACAAGGGCGGGGACATATATATTATAAGGAACTGCAGCATAGGGGGAAGATAGCTGCAGTGTTTTTGGGAAATGGCCACAGTGTAGTTATACTGCAAATGGTTTGCATGAAGAAGGAGCAAGGTCAATACTGAGCATCTCCAGGCAGGGTATGTCTGAGGCCCTGGAGAGTTGTGATCAGTTATTAGAGTAACACTGGGCAAATGGACATTGAGACATGGCTTGGGCGGCACCTTGTTGGTTGAGCTGGATCTCCATTGCTTTGATGATTCTGACAAGACAGAGAAGGAGGAGCAGCTTCCTATTTATGATCTGTGTGGACCTATGAAATGTCTGGATGCCTGAAGATGACTTACAGGGAGCCAATATTTCTGAGAAGGTTTCTATTTCTGAGAAACATTCTGAAAATCTTCTTTTCTTTACTCTCCTAATTGTAGAAGGCCATGTTTCAAAATTTTCTCTCAGCTTTATTTTGGCATTATTTTTGTGGCTAGGTGAAGGAATTTTGAAGGATGCAAAAGTCACCACATTGCAGACATTGTTGCTTCTCTCTGGCCCCATAACGAGGAGGGTGGGGGAAACCACTGGAGCAATACTGCACTCATTTCTCACAGCGAACCTACACAATGAGTTATTATTGAAGAATTTCTCTTCCTCTTTCTTGAAATTTGATGAAATTTTTCACATAATGTCTCTGGAAACAAATAGCACAGGCAATGTAAGTAGGACATCATCATACAGCTATATGTAAACCACTTCTGAGTACTTATACCTAGAAAATCCTGGGAAAGATATCTGCAAATCAGAACTTACTTGACAGCACACTGATATACATAATCAGCAAAACAGATTGCAGTTAATCTGTGCCTGCTTTACCTAGCCTGATGTACCCTAGAGATCCTTAGATTACAGTTCTCACCGTGTTCAGCCAACATGTCTTAAATTTCCATATCTATCTCCATAGCAACCATACCTAATACCCAATCCCCAGTAATGACACAGACATCCATATGTTCTTTGACTAAGATTTTGTCAAGTGTGGTTAATATTTCACACCCAAAATTCAAGTTAAAAGAACATTCAGAGTTATGACCTCAGAATGGTTGAAGGTGTTGGTGGTAGAGTAGATGTTAGTGCTGCCTGGGTCAGCTATCTAGGTAATAGGGTGCAAGTAGAGATGGGCACGACTTAGCAGTATTCCCGTTTCCGTTTCCGTTACTCGGTTCCGTTACTCTACGGAAACGGTAACGGGAATTACTCCGCCAGACTTCGAGCTCGAACCGACGAACGAACAATTTTGGTCTGATTTGTCGTGCTCGTTACTTGCATCGCGGTGATCACGCAATGCCAAGCGGCACAGAAAAAAAGTTTTTAAAAGTTAAAAAAAAACCGGTTCCCGGCCAAAAAGCAGGCGGAAAAATGCCTGCCGTGCCTCAGGGCACCTACCAGAGGGGTTGTTTCTGGAGGTCCCCCGGCCTCCCCCCTCATCCCCCGTCCTGGGCTGCTCTGGTGGGACTCACCGCAGGCTCGCAGCCAGCCAGCAAAAAGCCCAGTCTCGCCGCCGGCCGCCCGCAATTAAAGCGCAAGCAAGCGGCACGGACGGCACAGGAAAAAACTTTTAAACTCTTCCCCCCCCCATTCCCGGGCCAAAAAAGCAGGCAGAAAAATGCCTGCTTGACTAAGGGCGCAGGGCACCTACCGGAGGGGTGGTTTCTGGAGGGGGGGTCCCGCCTCCCCCCCGTCCTGGGCAGCTGGACTCGAGTTGCCATTTCGCCATGCCATGCGGTGCGGGCGGGGGATCCAAAATGGGGCGGCAAACGCAATATTGTTTTTGAAATCGTGGTCCAAAAACACACAAGCACAACAGAAACACGCGAAAATTTATAAACTGCCAGATTTTTCACAGTAGCAGTGGGTTTTTTCTTGCAACAAAATGTCTCTCCTCTCCTCCTCTGTCCTCCATTGATTTTATTTTATTTTATTTTATTTACACCTGCGCAATGATGGGCTGGCCGAGTGGCCAGCCATGTGGGAGTGGACAACCATGCAAATTTTTGGAGCCATCCCACCAGTCGCATGGCCACTTGGCCATGGAGACTTCTGGGATGTGCCAAAAAGCCCCCTAAAACCTGCCCTAGCCCTAACCCTAACCCTTGACTCCGTACCCATACGTCACAGACTGTCTTCTTAGTGGGTCAGAGAGGCACCCAGAGGTGCAACCCACTAGCCCACCGTAACCTTACCCGTCACTAGCCTAACCCTAGCCATTGCACTAAGCCACCTTAAAGCCAGATCTACTTGCTTGCATTGCACTACACGCAGCAAGTACAATTCCCTTCTGTGTGAGACATGGTGGTGCCAGAGCCTTGTGCAGGGCGGGCATGATGACGCTATCACTCTCATACTGGTCTCACTGTCTGCACATTCTGTTATGCAATATCCATATGGCTATTGCATAGCATTTTGCAGCAGCAGCAGGTGAGGAGGGGAGACCCCCATGTAGAGGGGTCTCTCTTGGAGCCTGCTTCCCCTTCCTAGTGGCAGGAGGCACCCACGGGTGCCTCCAGGAGCCCACTTTCCCTTTATAGCGGGCCAGAGGAGGCACCCACCCCACAGAGGTGCCTCCAGGAGCCCGCTCCCCCCCCAAAACCAGTACTAACGACAACGAAAAAATAAAAAAACAAACCGACTAATTTTTGCGAATTTTCGCGAAAACCAGAAACGACCCGAAACGGGACCGGCCCAACTAACGACAACTCGAAAAAATTTTTTTTCAAGTCGTGCCCATCTCTAGTTGCAAGTGAGTGAAGAGCTGTTGTTAGGTTTTGCCATATGGACCATCAAGGGCTCAGGAATGTAAAAACAGAAGCAGGGGTCAAGTGTTTGGCAGCCTGAAATACTTGGCTAGTGGTGAACATATTTGTCTTAAAGACTCACAGGTTGGTCAGACCAAATTTAAAAGGAAACATTATGAAAGGATGGGTGTGCAAAGACAACCCCCTAAAGAAACAGCCAACTATTCCTTGCTCATAATTGTGTACTTCAGCAGAGGGGCACTGCTTTATTTTTCATTTGAATCAGCAAAATTGGATTTTTTTCTAACCTTCTGAGATGCCAACGCCTGGCTTCCAACCATAATGAAAACTATAGCAACAAAGGGTTCCACAATTAGGTCAGTTTTTGTTATTCATGGCTTATTTAGGTTTCAACGTCCACAAAGCATTCAGATGCCTTCATGAATTAAAGGAACAAACCATTCTATAAGAATCTAAAAGTTTTCTGTAACATTTTAAAAGTATACCATATTTAACGTCCAGTCATAACATTTTAAACTTCAGTTTACGGTTGGGTAAACCTGGCATGCAGAGTATAATTACTGGTTTTGGAAGAATAACATTGGAGACAATAGAATAAGGAGACAGGTATTCCATGCCTATTTTTCTCCCTCCAGGGATTCAAATAAATGAGTTAAAAACGTCAAGTGAAACCAGAGAGTAATGTTAGAGCCTTACCTTCCTGAGGAAGATTAAGAATGTTTTGATCAAGATCATTTGCCAGAAACATTTTTAGTCTCAATATTTTCTTTCCCTTCGTATTCAAAACATTCATCTTATTCCAGGAAGGCCTTATGCAAATTGGAGATGTTAGATTTTGACCTTCTTCCAAATTTGACATTATTCTTCTACTCCCAGCAGTGTCCTCATCCTACTTTATTCAGGACCACCATCTGTCCCTTTCTGAAGAATGGAAGAGGCTAGAGGGGTGCAATGGGAGATAAGTGTTTATTTGTTTGTTGTTTTCATTTCTATACCCCATTAGTATTATCACTCTCTGAGCAGTTTACAACATGCAATAAAACACCATGTAATAATACAGTAAGAACATAGTAGGTTTGAGGAGTAAGCACTGCTGAAATCAATGGGACTTTCAGTAGACATATTTTTTCACTACCGACTGCTTTTAGGAGGTCCTATGTAAATGATGTTGCTTTCCAAAACTGGTCAGAATGGTTCCTTCCTTCCTTCCTTCCTTCCTTCCTTCCTTCCTTCCTTCCTTCCTTCCTTCCTTCCTTCCTTCTCATGTGTGAGAGTTTTTTTGGTGTTGTGTCAGACAGACATAGCAATTCTAATAGGACTTTCCTAGCTCTTCTCCCTCTCACAAAGTACCAGAACTAGGGGACATCCACTCAAACCAAGGGTTGGAAGAGTGAGAACAGACAAAAGAATTTTTTTACCCAGCATGTTGTTAGTCTGTGGAACTCCCTGCCACAGGATGTGGTGATGACATCTGGCCTGGATGCCTTCAAAAGGGGATTGGACAGATTCCTGGAGGAAAAGTCCATCATAGGCTACAAGCCATGATGGATATATGTAATCTCTAGGCTTAAAACCAGGGTACTTCAAGGGCCAGATGCAGGGGAGTGATATCAGGAGACAGATATCTAGTCCCGTGCATGCTGAGACACATTTGGTGGGGCCATTGTGAGACACAGGAAGCTGGACTAGATGGACCTTTGGCCTGATCCAGCATGGCTCTTCTTATGTTCTTATGTTCTAGCTTCCTAGAGCACATCTGATCTTGCCTGATCTCAGAAGCTAAGTAGGGTCAGCCCTGGCTAGTACTTGGATGGGAGACCACCAGGGAATACCAGGTGCTGTGGGCGCTTGGAGTAGGAACTGGCATGCCAATCCAGTATTCCTGCCAAGAAAATTGCATGGACATGGGGTCATGAAGAGTCAGCCAAGACTGTAACAGCAGCAGCAGCAGCAGCAAACACCACAACAACAGGACTTTTAAGGTAAGTAAGATAAGAACATATAAGAACATAAGAAGAGCCATGCTGGATCAGGCCAAAGGCCCATCTAGTCCAGCTTCCTGTATCTCACAGCGGCTCCACCAGATGCATTTGGGAGCGCATGAGACTAGATATCTGTCTCCTGATACCACTCCCCTGCATCTGGCCCTTGAAGTACCCTGGTTTAAAGCCTAGAGATATTTTACCAGTCCCACTCCCCCAGTGAGTTTCCATGACCAAGTGACTAGTCAAAACCTGTTCTCCAGAGTCCTCATATCCCACTCTATCTACTACACCACCCTGGGAACCCAGTGTGTATATTGCTTCAAATGACAGTTTTATAAGATGACAGAACTGGAACCTAAAATATTTCAATTTCACTACAGAAGTAATTATTTGAAATAAATAAACTGAAATAATTAAATGAGTATCTAATAAATTATTGTTTACAGGTCACAGCAGTGTGTCCATTATACCATGTCAAATCACAGTAAGGAAAGTGTCATGAGCTAATATGCATAGTTCATGACACATATACAATATTTGGTCAACATGTAGTAACTAGGAGTCAACTAAAGGGAATCAAAAGAGAAGATGTTTTCAACTCTGAATAATGTTTAGGATATATACTGGTATCTCTAAATAGGTCTACTTGATTTCCACATCTATTGCTGTTTTAAAATGAAACATTATCATCATTTAACCCAAGTCTTTTAGGTGTATGCTGTTTCTAAATTTAATTTGACACTCACTATACTCAGTATTCTGCCATTTTAATTATTTTTATTGTTAGTTTGTAAGTATGATTAACTGCACTGTATTGCTTTTAATGCTTCTTATGGGTGCTTTTACACGACCCCTAAAATCCGAGGCAAAGGGCTCCCAGATGCGGAGCTTAAAATTGTTTTCCCACCATCTCAGGACTTTAAAGAAAATTAAGTGCAACCACACCCACCTAAGCGCATCCCAGTGCATTTTCCAAGTACCTGGTCTCTGGAGGTGAAAACTTTCTGATGCGGATGTAAAGCAGTGAGTGCTGGGCTCTCCTCGCCTTGTGTTTGTTTGTTTTGTCCCCGCCGCCCCTTTAAGAGACAGGAATCACGATGACGATGGGGCTCTGGGCGGCTTCCACCGGCAGATGGAGGTGAGCTGGCATTTCTCTCTCCCTTTTTTTTCTCCCTCCCCTCACGCAGACAGGAGCAAGGGAGTGCGGAGGGGTGGGAACGCAGGAAGAGCGACAAACCCCCAAGATCTCTCATCTGAATTTAAGTGGCCAGCGGATCTTAGGGGTCATGTAAAAGCGCCCTATGAACTTGAAAGCAATCAGTGAATGCCCGTGTACACATTCCTTAAATAAGCCAGTAATTCCAGATGGCTTTTTAACAAATTTTAGGGGCAGGCAAAAAAGAGATACAAAACTCAAATATTATCCCTTACTTGCCATTAGAAATGTTTTGTGTGACTCGAATTGGGGAAAGTTTCTTTTTATGACCAGAGGTCCCAGATTTTCCCAACTGGAATGGCCATTCATTGTGATGATTCAAGAAAACACTTTTTCCAATCTCTTTATTAAATGATAGTTTAGATGAAGAACAAACACTCTCATACAGCTGCCCAAGGGAAAATCAGATGGTGATGTTATTCCATCGGTGGATCGGGCCTTCACCAAATCCCCCCCCCCCCCAAGGCATAACTGGAAAAACGAACTGCAAAATGGTTCATTTTTCTGGGGTTGAGGGGATGGTTTGTGGATAGCCATGAATCACCCAGAGTTGAACCACCCACTACATCTCCCTCTCTATTCCTAATCACATGGAGGATCTGCCTATGTGTGACATACCCCTTACACACTCTGGGTTTTCATTCACTGCCACCACCAGATTAACTGGACACTTGTATGTATTTGAGAGAGAGGGAGTCATACCAGGTTAGATAGTTTTAAAACAAATCATGAAACATTTATTAGTTTACAGTTAGATGCTCAGTATTATGATAGCTTTAGCCAATGTTATTGTATTGCAAACATGAATTCTTATAATAATGTATTTCCTTTATAAATCAGACCCTTTTCAGTGGCAGGATCTCCCACCTGACCAACTGACAATCTAAACTGACTCTCAACTCTCTTAACTGAACTCCTCTCAGTTCTAACACAAACTGAACTCCCAGAACCCATTAGGTTCCAATATATAACATTCTTAACCACTCCGACCAGCTTGGTGATTGGCTATTCAAAACACACTCATGAATATTTATCCTTGTTTTTACCATTTTCACCACACTATGGACATACTTTCTTCTTCTTAAACTGTCCTTTGTGTGAAGTGACTGTTACCAACAGACGGTAACCTGAGGGTACTTCCTGTTAATGCATTCAGATTAATCCTTCTCTCAATGCTTGAATAGGCTTGTGCATGCTTGCGATTTTTCAGCACTGGATTGTCTTAAATGACTGAAGGCAAAGACTGTAAAAGTTTGGTGAAGTTACTAAGCTCAAATTCAGAATTTCAAATTGGTTAGCACTGAACCTAATCCCTTAAATTAAACATCTGTTTGAAGGGAAATCTCAGCCAGAGAGGCTTTTTTGCTGGATCAGATGCCAGTTTAAAAGCTGGTTTGTATTTCTGACACTTCAACACTGTCAGAAATGGGAAAACATCCCCATAAATGACAGCCATTTTGTTTCTTTTAGCCTGTTTATCTATTCTTGCAGTTTTCCTTTTTTTAAAAGGGAAGCACTTGCACATTTTCAACTCTGATTTATTGAAATATATAAGTTTCTATGTCCTTCTCTACTTTTTTGTTTTCTTGTTTTTTTAAAAAAATAGTCTCTTTGCTTCTGGATCAGTGACCAATTGATGACCTTGAAGATTATACCATTTTGAATAAAATGAAAGGCAATATTAAAATAGAAATTAAAAAGTCATTAAAATGGTAGCAGCAGCCAAACAGAAAGACAAAATGATTATTTAGATGGAAATATAAAAGAAAAGAAAAGAGCCAGTTTTGTAGACAACTGTTTTGCTGTTGCGTTTTGTACTGTTTTACCTGTAAGCCTGTATTATCATCTATGTTTGCTTTATTGCTTATTTTTGCTACGTAAACAAAATGCTCTTTGTTTATCCTACTTTGCCAGTGTTCACTGCCATGAGTTGTTTCATGCAAGTTGGTGGTACATAAATCTCAAATAAAGTAATATAAATGAAATAGAATAGAATAGCAATTTATTGTCATTATACATATATGCAACATGTACAACATAATTAGGTGCTGTTCACAGTACTATACAATTTAAAAACAAACAAAAAGGGGGGAAAGGGAAAACCACATATAATCCCACTCTACTTAATATAACACTAGACCACAGGATTTAAACTAGATACTGCTCTATGGTAGAAACTGTACTTTGATCTGTTCATTTTTGTCCTAATCGTCCTGTGTAGAGATGGGCACGAATAAAAAACATGGCATTTCATTTGTCGTTTGTCATTTAGGGGGGTCCGTTTCGGTTCATTTCCGTTTTTCGTGAATTTTTGCAAACAAATTCATTTTCATTTTTGTTCATTTTGTTACCGTTTCGTTACCATTTATTTCAATTTTTGTGATTTTTTTTAGCATTTAAACCAGTTCAATATATTGCCGTAACGAAAATGAAACGGACGACAAAATTTCTGGTGTTTCTGTTCATTTCGTTTCATTTTAGAGACAAAATTCGTTTGTCATTTCATTGCATAATGAAACAAAAAAACAAAAATGGAAACGAAAAATTGTTCGTTTTGTGCCCATCTCTAGTCCTGTATCTTCTGCCTGATGGCAATGGTTCAAAAACCAGATATCCAGCATGTGATGGGTCATTCAAGTTTTTAGAGGTCTTACTTGAATACCTGGAGGTATAAAGTTCCTCCAACCGATTATCCTCTGGGCAATATTTATGATCACTCTCTGGAGAGCTTCTATCTGCCACTGTGCATCTAGCAAACCAAATACAGAGGCAGTATGTAGCGAGTGTAGGTCACCAGCAGTTTCTCAGTCAGTTGTTGCCTCTTGAGGAGTCTCAAAAATATAGACAATTTTTATTTAATTAATTATTTAATTTAATTAATTAATTAAATTATTTATTGAGCTTCTACATCACCCAACTTATTAAATTATTACTTGGAATTGTTCACATAAGTAAAACACAAACATACAACCTAAAATAATGAAATAATATATATAATATCACAAACAAACAAAAGCAAAGCCAGGAAAGTGACTGGGGATTTCCCCCTCATGGCTTAGGTGAACCAAATTATATAAACTGTAACATAATAAAGCAAAATGCCCAGTAATATAATAAGGTAATTGTGCTGGAATGGGAAAATATTCAATGTGATGTTTCTGATTAGCCAGTACAGTAGCTTGTAAAAATAAACAAGTAATATAATAATGTAAATGGATGAGTGAAATGGGTGAAAGGGTGTGGGGAACACAAGGATACAAGTGTGTATGTGTGTGTTTTATTCTTTCTTTTCAATGTATCTGACATCAGTTATGTTTTGCTAATTTTGTTTTGTACAAAACTAAAAAAAAATTCAGAAAGATTCAGTTGCTAGTCCAGCTGGAATCTCTGGTCACCATTTGTTAGTTACCTCGGGAAACAAAATATCTTGAGGGAACCTCTAGTTTAGCACCAGTAAAATAATGCTCCCACGCTCTTATGCAGCATTTTATCCTTACAGTATTTTTCAGATGTTTTTTTTTTTAATTTTATCCACTGATATTGTACATAACGAACATCATCAAGAACCACATTGTCAGGTGTCATATTTTCCATTTCGAATTGTTTCAAGCAGTGGCCTCTGCTAGGTCTAATTACGGCATAACGATTTACAGAATTATTGTCCAAAACTTGGCTTTGCATCTGTTTCCCACTAGCAGTCTATTGCATTATTTTATCAATAGGATAGAATATTATTATTGTTTTCATGGCATTCCAAATTCTTTCTCCAGAACCACAAACCTGGCTATAAATTCACAGCCACAAGTACTCCTAGGTGGGCAGTAAAGCATTCCTTGTGTCAGCATTTACGAGCAGCAACTTATTTTCTGGGCATACGAAGACAGTTAATGGATGTTTCAATTTGTCTCCTTTTAACTTCCCAGAGATGAACAGCCACATAAGGAATCAAGGTAACAAAATTATGTTAAAACTGAAACAATTGATTACTTTCATCCTAGTCCTGACTTAAGAATGCCTTGGGTCAGACCTGGGAGCAAATATGTACGGTGTTGAGGACAACAGTGTTGCTTTTGGGACATAGACCATGCTTCACAGCACACTCATTTTTCCCACAAGAACTTCCTAACAGCTCCCAGTACCTACAAGCCTCATGTGTGTGCTCCCCACCCCCCGCACAATGGCAGGGGAGCCTGCTTGTACACTCAGATCTATGTAGAATTTAAGGACTGCCATGCATGCTAGAAACACTCTGCATTGACTTTCAGTGTAGCATGCCAGTTTGTATTTTTGAGGTGCCTAAGATAAGATGGTTGTATGACATGAGCCCCTTTCTGATTCAGAAATAGCCACCAAAGAAGAAAACAAGATATGTGGAGGCAGTTGCTGGTTTCATTTCTTTCAACAGTTTGCTAGGACAAAACAGTCAGAAGCAGAAATAGAAACAAGGGGGAATCAGCCTGATAGATATTCGGAATGTCCAGGGTTGGGCTATGAGCCCACTACTACAGTTTAGGTCTTGGTAGGTCCCCAGAGATGGTAACCTGCCAGTTTTCATGTTTCTTAGTATGAGGATAGAATTAGAACCCGGTTATTTTTCCCAAGAACAAAGACCAAAAAATGACAGGGAGTAGTTTTTGTGTCATTCCTATTTCTCCAAGGATTTCCATACATTGAAGGCTTTAGAAATGACTGTTAGCAAAAACACTTTTAGAATCACTGTTAGGTGTGTGTGTGTGTGTGTGTGTGTGTGCGTGTGTGCGTGTGTGTGTGTGTGTGTGTGTGTGTGTGTGTGTGTGTGTGTGTGTGTGTGTGTGTGTGTGTGTGTGTGTGTGTGTGTGTGTGAGAGAGAGAGAGAGAGAGAGAGAGAGAGAGAGAGATTGCATTGAGTCACCATGAGAAGGCACTCAGTGCAACTCTCAAGAATTCAATTAAAAGTAAAGGTAAAAATGCAAGGAAGTAGCTGATTTAAAAAACAAATATAATATAGTATAAGAATTAATAAAAAACACATGACTAAAAACACAAAATGGACTTATATAATAAACTTAGAGAATAATCAAGATCTCAGGGAGAGTCTTAATTTGTTGCTAAGGTGAGTTGCAAAAAGCATTTTTTTTAAAAAAATATTTATTTGTCACCTAAGGATAAGAAGACAGGGGAAAACCTAGGTTTATGCAGTAGCAAATATCCGTATGTATAAGTGGGTATGTGTGAATTTTCTCCTTAGACAAGAATGAACAAAAACCATTTAAGTTACCTAGCAAACCAAGGTACAGCTGCACTTTTGAAATTAATCAAGAGCTGAGTCACAGTTTTGAACATGATTTAAAGTCATGTGGTTTTTATGATGGTAAGTAGAGATGGGCACGAAATGAATTTTTAATTTGCTTCATTATTCATTATTCATTCCATTACCAACAAAACAAATAACAAACCAACCAATTAAAGGATGGGTTTCTGTTTCGTTTCGTTTCATTTTTTGTTTCCCCAGTGTCTCCTACCTTGTCCAGTAACCACCAGCCTCCTCGCCTGGAACTCCAGCAGCCATTTTAAAAAAGCCAGTCGCCCTACAGCTGAGAGGTGCAGGGGGAAATGCCTGTGGAAAAATACTAAAAAGAAAAAAAAAAACAAAAAAGCACTGGCCTGGCCTGGTAGCTGCATGGTCGGTGCTGTTAAAAAAAAATTAAAAGCACCCATCCCACCCTCTGGTCAGCGCTGTAAAATTTAAAAAAAATAATAAAAAAATTAAAATAGCACTCGCCATTTTAAAAAAAAGGTCCCTCTGGCCAGCCAGTTTGGCCCATGGGCCAGTGGGCGAGGAGGGGGGAGGAAGCCCTGCATTGGGGACTTTTAATTTTTTTTAAATTAATAATAAAAGTAAATAAATAAAATTCCCTCCAGTGCACGGGCCAGCCTGCCTGGCCCAAGAGCCAGCGGGGCAGGAGGTAAAAAAATTAAAATAAATAAAACCAGGGCATGGGGAAGCTAGCATCTCTCAGCTGTGGGGGGGGGAGCCCCCGGCATTGGCACATTTTCAAGGTCCCTCTGGTCAGCTAGTTTGACCTGTGAGCCAGCAGGCCAGGAGGGGGGGAAGTCCCACATTGGGGACTTTTAAAAAGAAAATAATGAAAATTAAAATTAAAAAAATAATAAAACGTCCATCCGGCCTGTGGTCCAGCCGGTCCGGCCTGCAAGCCAGCGGGCCAGGAAGAAGAAAAAAACTAAAAAAATAAAACCGGGACACAGAAAAGCTAGCACCTCTCAGCTGTGGGAAAAAACAACTTTACAACTAACTAAGCCATTTTACAAATTCAATCTAGATAGCTATCATTAAACCAAAAACAGTTACAAGTGAGAAACCTAATATGCTGATATGGTGTGATATCTATTTTTAATTGGGTTGTTTTTGTTTGTTTTCTATTTGGTGAAAGGAATTTGAACAGGTATTCAGGCTCATTTCACTTGGATCTGTGCTTACTTTTTATGTTTTTCATTAGTCACTACAAAGCATAAGAAGAAAATCTGCTTTTAATAATGTATACTTGTGTTTAGAAACATGTATATTGCTAAATTCTTTTCAGATGTGTCCATGTGCCACTGGTATAGGGCTATCAGAATTAGATGGGGAAAAAATAAAACTGATAAGCAAATTAAATTATGAAAAATTGGATTTGTTCGGAACACACAAGGTAACTGACGTCAATGCATTTTTTTAAAAAAAGCTTCCAGCACAATTTGTTGTCAGATCTAAAGATTAGAGTCCAAATTTTAAACAGACACAGTGTGATCTTTTCTCTCAAGGAATGTTGGAACATGGTAAATTTCTAGCTTTTGCACCTCCTTGGGTCAGAGGCAGACCTCCCAAAACATCTGTGCTATCAAAACTCTATACTACTATTGTACACATCTATTAAGTGTGCATCCACAGATGCCATCTCTTTCACATTTTAAAATCTAATCTATGCCTGGTGCCATCGATTTTAGAATTTTGCTGTTATTAATGCATTTTAATTGGAAGTCATCTATATTTGCTTACTTTTTATCAGACCTACTTAATGTTTGCACTTTTAAAAAATATTTTACATTTCTTGAACCCATTCCTCAACTAACTACGGTGTAATTAAACAGCATTCTACAGGGATTTGAAATGTGTTCATTTTCCCTTTATATCTTTCAAATACATGTTTGTTTGGAAAGCATATGCACACAAGCATCTGTTAACATGAGAATTCTCCAGAGGAAAATGTCTTTTGACCTACCAGTGGTCTAGAGCAGTGGTACTCAACCTTGGGTCCCCAGAAGTTCTTGGATTGTAACTTCCAGAAATCCTGACCTGTACAATGGCTTCTGGGAGTTTTAGTATAAGAACACCTGCAGACCCAAGGTTGGAACCACTGGTCTACACAAACTGTAAATCAAGACAAGCTTATTCAGTAATTATAGTGAAAATTGATTTCCCACCAGTCTTTACTAGTTTACTCCAGTCTAATTGACACATGCTCATTGGATCTACTAGAATACTTGGCACCCTGCCACTTTTGAAACTGCAAAGGACATTCACATTTAGTTAAAGATATGCTCCACACAAAATAGATTGAGTTTGTTTTGAGTTCATAACTATTCTCAGGGCCATTGGACAGGACTTCTTCAGCTGGGAAGGCAGATTAAGCAAGCCTCCTGAGTAATGTTCCATCAACTGTAGCAACCATATATCACAACTAATTTGTAGTATCTATACCACGATGTTATAGAACTTTTCTTTTTGCGGACTCCTAACAGAGCACAGCAGATGAATCAAAATGAAGACAAATCCCAGGGAGTGCATAATCAGGAGTTTGATGAGGGTGACTAATAAGGAAAGGGTCTAGGTGAGGAATAAATGAAGAAAAGGGAGACCATGGAGACAATGGCAGAGAGGATACTGAAGGAACTGACTGAAGAGGTCACAGAACTATTATTTCTGTCTATTGTTTCCTTGAAATCATGGAATATGGGTGAAGTGCCAGATGGTTGGGGGCAAGCTAACATTATTCCTATCTTCAAAAAGGGCAAAAAGAAGGAACCTGGTAACAACAGACCAATCCATCTGACATCAATGCCAGGGAACATTCTAGAATGGTTTATACAGTGGACACTTTACAAGCACCTTGAAATCAATGCATAATAACCAGAAGCCAACACGAATTTGTCAAGAACATATCCTCCCAACCTAATTTATTCTTGTTTTTTTTTATCAAGTAACCTCTCTGATAGATGGTGGGAATGTGATAGACAAAATAAATTATGGTCCCTATATCTGTGGAATTGATATCAGTGGCTTCACTTACCCCTGATTTGCCTCAGGCCTTTATACAACATACAAGAGCAACCTCTTCTGGTCTTTGTTCCACTCATTGTCACATTTATCTTCTTACATGCTGTATATAGTTCCTGTCAACCAGAACAGTGCTATGCAATCAGTTCTCAAAATCTGGATAATTAGCCATGATTAACTTGTCAATGAAATGAGGCCCATGTTAGTGTTCCTTGGGCAAGAGGTGTTAAAACCATATTTACCCTTGTCTTTACATTGTACAACATTCCTCACTCTGAGACATAGTAGAGATCCATGCACAGTGGTACCTTGTAGAGATGGGCACGGAACAAACATTTTTTCATTTCCTTTACCGTTTGTTGTTTCCGTTACGTAATGAAAAGACAAGTGAAAATTGTGATGAAAATGAAACGAAACGAACAGAACCACGAAAATTGTGGTCGTTACGTTTTGTTTCCGTTAATGGCGACGCGCAATGAAATGAGCTGTTTTAAATGTTAAAAAACGCCCTGGACATCCGTAAAAACGCAGAGATCATTATTTATATTGTCTGATAATACCTACCAGTGGGGTTGGGGTCCTTAAAATGTTTGTTTTTGTCTTCTCCCATCGCGATGTATTTTTCTTTTCCCTTTAAAATGGATGTCACCACCAGCCAGAAAATGGAGGCAAGCCATGTGATGTGGGATCATGTTCAAACCAATAGCATGCCCAGGTTGCAGACTGGGCGGGCAGGTCTGGCAACCACAGAGGGCATAAAAAGCTCTGGCAGTCCCCGTCCTCCTTGCAGTCTCTGGTGGGAGTTAGGGTAGGATTGCTGTCTCTGCGACTCTAGCTTCAGTCCTGCAGCCTCCCTGTGTGTGTGTGTGTGCTGCGTACCTCTCGGTGAGTACCCTCCCCTGCCCTGCAGTGCAGTCACTCTGCGGCTGCCTTGCACCCTGGGCAACGCCCGCCGCTGCCTTTGCAGCCTCCCTGCATACCTAGTCTATACTGTGTCTCTGCCAGCATCCATTTTTTTTAGTATTTTCCCTCTGGTCTGGGGCTTGGGGCATGCCTGCACACGGAAATGCTTTAAAAATCGCGCAAAAAGCAGATAGAAACAAAAAACGAAAAAACAAAAAACGGTAACAAAATTTTTCAAAAACTTCCCGACAAAGGGAAACGAACCGAAACAGACCTCTCAACGACAAATGAAAAACCAAAACACCATTTTTCTGTTTTGTGCCCATCCCTAGTACCTTGTATAAAAGAATTAATATGTTCCAAATGAAATTATGTTAAGCAAATTTTCCTTTATACAAATTTCCCATAGGAATGCATTGAAAATGGAGTGATCACATTTTTATGTTGTAAAGATTTTCCTCATAGGCAATTCTGTTAAGCAAATTTCCCCTATCTCCGGAATACTTTATGTTGTACAGATTTTATGTTATACAAACTGTTTGTTATACAAGTTTCCACTGTATTTGTATTTATACATATTATCCATATATAAATACTCAGGGAGATAACTATTTGAAGAGTTATCTCCTGATAACTTATCTAGGTGTACCATATTGAACTCAGGTTGAAACCATACTGGCAGCAGGTGACTTTCGTTTAAAACTCAGCTGTATAGCTTCTAGCTTTATAACTGTATAGACCATTGTATGCCACATTTTGCAATTGTTTTTTCAGGCATGTTTCTCATGTTCCATTTTCTGAATTTCATGATTTTTGAGCTTACTTTTATTGTTATTATGTTTATTTTATTGTTGTTATTATATTGTTGCTCTGTCAACTACCCAGAGTAGTGGGTGGGATAAAAATGTAAATAAATACATTTATGTATCTTCAAGACTATGAACATGTAGTATGTTGCAATTAACTTCAGTGGAAAGTTATCAGTGCAATCAAACCTGGAACAGTTTACGGCCATATTTTACACAGAAGTCATTAAGCTGTCCTCCAGAAGATGAAAAAAATATAAAGGATAAGAGGTTGCCCTGTTTAAAATATGCAGTAAGCAACAGACCACAGTTTGACTATAAGGACTGTAAATACTTTCAGAGTCAACTTAGTCTGTTTTAGCAAAATTAAAAAGCATCACAGTACTAAAACTTTATTTCAGCGTGATTCTTTGTGCGTTACACTGATATAGTGGATTGTTATCTACTCAAGTTTCCATTGAAATAAACTTTTAGTATCATAATATTTTTGTCTTGCTTCTATTTTGATTTATAAGGATAGCAGAAGTAGCAGCAACATTCAAAATTGGGGGGGGGATGATTCCTTAAGTTCAAAAGAACTAAATGTTTTAATGGTATCATCATTTCCTCTTAAAAAATAACAAAAGCAAATAATGTCAACAGGCCAAGAGAAGCTCCTCCCTCCCCACTCTCCCTTGTATTTCCTGTTCTTCTTTGTGTCCTGTGTCATTATAGCTTGGTTTTAAGCTCCCTAGTTAGCAACTAAGGTTACTGTGACTGAAGCTGTTTTCTGGACTGACTAGCATGCAGGTTCCCCAATCCAGTTCCTATCTGGAGCCCCAGTTTGCAGTCCAGCAAGGCCTGGCCACATGGAAACAGCCACTGCCATGGGTGTTTCATGTTGGCTTAGCCATCCTGCCATTCCCTGAACAAGCCGATCAGGTGACTCTTAGCCAATCAGGAACAAGGGCATGGAGCTTGCTGGGCAGACCAGAAAGTAGCAGTCTTTAATCCAGTCCACCACAATGACTAGAGATGGGCACGACTTAGCGGTATTCCCGTTTCCGTTTCCGTTACTCGTATCCGTTACTCTACGGAAACGGTAATGGGAATTACTCCGCCAGAATTCGAGATCGAACCGACGAACGAACAATTTGGTCTGATTTGTCGTGCTCGTTACTTGCATCGTGGCGATCGCGCAATGCCAAGCGGCACAGAAAAAAAGTTTTTAAAAGTTTTAAAAAAAACCCGATTCCCGGCCCTAAAAGTAGGCGAAAACTGTCTGAGGGCACCTACCAGGCCAGAAGGGTGTTTTATTTGGGGGGGGGTTCCCCGCCCCCCTCTCCTTGGCTATTGCTACTGCTGTGCTGCTGGTACCAGGCTGGGAGGGCGCATCTATTTGCCATGCAGTGCGGGGGATCCAAAATGGCGACCACAATATTTTTTTTGAAATCGTTGCCCAAAACCCCACCAAAGCACCACAGAAACATGCGAAAATTAGCTATTTTAAATGCTTGAATTTTTACAGCAGCAGCAGTGGGTTTTTCTTGCAAAAAAAAAGTCTCCGTTGATTTTATTTTATTTTATTTTATTTTATTTTATTTTATTTTATTTTATTTTATTTTTTTACACCTGCACATTTGCAATGATGGGAGTAGACCATGCAAATTTTCCACCAATCGCATGGCAACTTGGCCAGGTTGACCACAGAGACTTCTGGGATGTGCCAATCGGGCATAAACAGCCCACCACTAATCGTAGCCCAAACCCTAACCCTAACCCTAAGCCTAACCCATACGCCAGTACACTGTCCTTCTAAGTGGGTCAGAGAGGCACCCAGAGGTGCACCCCAATACTCACCCTAACCTCACCCGTAACTAGCCTAACCCTAACCCTAACCCTAACCCTAACCCTAACCCTAACCCTAAGCCAGATCTACTTGCATTGCACTACATGCAAGTACGTGAGACACAGCGGGTGCAAAGAGTCTGCCAGTCCGTCACTTGTGGCTCTGGCTGACTCCTGCAGCTCCCTCCAGGAGCCCGCTACCCCCCCAAAGCAGTACTAACGACAATGAAAAAATGAAATGAACCGACTAATTTTTGCGAAATTTCGCGAAAAACGGAAACGAGCCAAAACGGACTGCCTCCGACACACGACAACTCGAAAACGTCATTTTCCCTAGTCGTGCCCATCTCTAACAATGACATATCAGTCTTTTGGGACCTTCCCCTTCCCCTTCTGGGGTCTTCACCTTCTCTTTGAATGCAGATACAGCAAGGAGTTGTAACAGCAAAGATTCCAGGTTGTTCCAATGGGATGCTATATCTGTATAAGTTTCTGCCCCAGTGTTGTTTGTTTTCAGTGGGGGTAGTCTTTGCACATAAGAAAGAATCCTTGTTGAGGGAGACACACAGGTAACCCAATCTCAGACTGAAGATTCCCCTCTAGGTGGGATTCAAGGGGGAGGGAGCAAACAGAGTTGTGCCTGGTTCAGGAGGACTGCCACAGGCCCCTCCACAAGGAGTAACAAGGGAATCCCTCTGGTTTTGAGTCCAAAGGTGGACTCGACTTTGTTTGCCAGTCCTTGGTTACCATCAAGAGTGGTGAGTTATGCACATACTGGAAGGGAGATAACCCAGAGCAGGTATCTGCTCCTCATGCTACACTAATTCTATTTTGCTGCAACCAAAACAACCATTGATACCCTTGTTTTCCATGAACTTGTCCAATCCTTCCTTAAAGCCATCAAGGCTGACAGCTGCCACCAGTTCTTCTGGCAGAGTATTCCACAGACCAGTGATCCTCTGGGTGAAAAAGTACTTTCTCTTGTTTGTTTGAGATCTAGCACCCAAAAGTTTCATGGAGTGCCCCCTAGTTCTAGTGTTCTGCGATAAGGAAAACAGTTTTTCCTTATCTACTTTGTCCACACCAGTGGTTCTCAACCCCTGGGTCCCCAGATGTTCCTGGACTGCGACTCCCAGAAATCCCTTCCAGCACAGCGAGTGGTGGAGGCTTCTGGGAGTCGCAGTCCATGAACATCTGGGGACCCATGGGTTGAGAACCACTGGTCCACTGTATGTATAATTTTATAAACTCCAATCAGGTCACCTCTTAGGCACTGTCATTCAAGAGTGAAGAGGCCCAGCCACAGCCTCAGATGGTGAGGAAGGTGTTCCAGTCCCCTAATCATTCTGGTTGCCCTCCTCTGCACTTTTTCCATTTCCATAATACCCTTCTGGAGGTATGCTGACCAGAACTGTACACAATACTCCAGATGGGGCCTCACCATAGATTTATAAAGAGGCAAAATGACACATGCTGACTTATTTTCTCTACCCTTCCTAATGATCCCCTAGCACTGAGTTTGCTTTTTTCACTGCTGCAGCACACTGGGTTGACACCTTCATTGAGCTGTTCACTAGGACACCAAGGACCCTTTCCTGGTTTGTTGCAGAGAGTTCAGACCAATTTGGTGCCAGCCGAAGTATGTTTTCTCACAAATGAATTCCACTGAGCTCAATGGAGGCTGCTCTCCAATAAGTGTTCTTTTTCTTTCATCCTTATAGATATTACCAGATAGCACACGTTTGAAATGAGCAAAATATCAGCATGAATTTGGCAATGTTCTCAGTGACAGAAAGAATGTGATTTGCCAGTTATCTCTTGCAAGAGACAAAGGTTTGGGGGCAGGACGTGCAAAAGAAGAATAACTGAGATACGTGTGCCATCCTCTGGCCTGTATTTCTTAAAGCCAGACATTCTGTTCTTTGGTTGCTAAGAACTAGTTGTTCACTCATATCAATGATGGATGTGCTCATTGAATCATCCAATGGTAAAAAAATATATGTGTAAGACAAATTCAGTAGAAAACCGAATAAAACTACAGCAGTAGCTTGCATTGAAAGAAAAAGGAAGTGAGTTGGGAACATTTTGAGACAACAGCTCTGTAAAAACTAAGAAAACAAATAAAGTTATTTATCTTCTGTCATATAAATTTCTTTCCCATCAGATAACATTTTAAATAAAAATACTGTTTATGTTTGAAATCTGAGCCAGAAACCATAAATAACAGGTATACAGGGTTGTTTACCTGTGGATGATATGTAGATACTTGATATGTATCCAATTTATACTCTAACCTTGTGCCCTCCTAATTAATGGTACTCCTCAAGTGCCCATGATTGAGGCTGGAGGACCACATTTAACTTGAAACACTTTATTGGTAAAGATTGTGGCTAAATGAAAGGCCAACCTCTGGGTTGGAGAGCTAGGCAGGATATCTCTCAATGCCATTTTCAGGGAATCTTAAACAGATGAAGACATCTGCTTGGGAATACCCTGAAGCAAATGATGAGCCATTATGTGAGACAGAATGCTGGACTGCATGGACTGTGGCCTGTTCAAGCAAGGCTGTTCTTATGTCCTTATGTTCTTGGCCCTGGCATTTTGGGTCAGAAACATATTAGTTCTCACTACTCCATTTATAGTTGATGATTGACACTCGAATATGTGAATTGAGTCTATTGTAATGGGGCAACTTTCATGGACAGTAGTTGGGGTCACAGGGGAGCCAATGATAAATATTGCAGGAGGCCTCAAATCCAAGCAAAGGGGAGAACATCCAACCACCTCAGTATGAAGTTCTACCTGAGGTCAGTCACAGGTTGTTGCTCATAACATAAAGCTAAGCTCTATTGTAATTCAAGTGCATACTAATTTTTCTTTTTGTAATTTAAACAGAAGAAAAATAAAGCCAAGGATGAATTTACAGCTTTCAGAAAATGGCTTATTCTTAACTTGTGTCAAGCTCAAGACAAATAGCACAGCTATAAAACACACTAATAAAAAGAAAATAGTGGGCAGCCCTGAAAATTATTCTTGTATTTAGAATGTCCCTCTAATGCCAATAATTGTTCTGATGCTGTTAACTGTAGGTCATATTAAGTTATCTCGCTCCAATAAGTCTCAAAAACAAATATCTGCTATAGTGAGAGGGGTTCTTTTAAAAGGAAGCATAAACAGGATGTGTAGATTACGTTTTTATAACAGAAAACAGTGTTTTCTTAAGTTAAGAGTGCAGTGCAATGTAATCATGCTAGATTAGATTACTTAATATCATACCAAGTACCAGTGCAAAGCCTAGCAAAAGACAGATATATAAAAACACTTATTTGAAAGGTTGCATTTGTTCTAATGACGCAAAACTGCGTACGCTACAAAAATAAAATATTTATCTTGTAAATGACTAATGAGCGACAAAACCTTCTGAACTGGTCAATTAACACCTCTCTCTCGTTCTTTCTTGGCATTTACATTGACTGCAGTCAATTAGATTTCAGGCCAGTTTTCCAGCTAGCAGAAAAAGCATAACTTAATAGCTATAAATGATATAAACTTTGTTGTTGGTGTGCCATCAAGTTCTCCAATGACTTATGGTGTCCCTATGAATGAACAATATCCAAAATGTCTTGTTCATTCAAAGGCTTCCTTTAGGGAGCCAGTCCATCTCACTTTTGATTTTTTAATTTTTTCCGTCTTCCTTCAACCTTTCCTGCCCTATTGTCTTTTCCAGAGAACATGCCTTCTCATGTTGTGCCCAATATAACACAGCTTCAGTTTCCTTATTTTTGCCTCCAGTGATAATTTGGGCTTGATTTGCTCTAGGACACATTTGTTTATCTTCCAGGCAGTACAGGCTATCCCCAGATTTCTCCTCAAAAAAAAAACATTTGAAATGAATCTTTTTTTTTCTCCCTGTCAGGTTTCTTTACTCACCAGCTTTCACACCCATAGATGGTGATCAGAAATATGATAGCATGGACGTCTGTGAAGATTCTCAGTCATCCAGGTGCGTTTATCTGGGAGTTGAGTCATGGCTACTGGACTTCTTTTTGAGAGATAGAAACGTTTCGCTGTTCATCCAAACAGCTTCATCGGTCTGAATACAGCTAGTGCAAGATACCTTCTTATAGTCAGCTTGACCTCTTGTCCCCTTGTCTGATTGGCTCATAAGATGAACAAAGCCTGAATAGGCTCGTTAGGGAGACATTAGTGTCCATGGCCTTAAGGTAAACAATGGCCTAAGGTGCTGAAACCCATCAAGAATGGGTCGTAAGCTGTCAAGAATGGGTCGTTAGCTGTGACCTGGTGGTGAAGGCTCCTTGATTTGCCTGGGTACTGTGGAAAGTACAGCCTGGTAAGTAGCAGCTAGACTATGCCGGAGCCCCCCACCTCTGTTGAGGGAGGGATTTTCAATGCTGACATGAATGGGTTCCCTTACTCCTCTCTCAAACCACCTCTCTTCTTTGTCTAATATGTGTACATCCTCATCTTTGAAAGAGTGGCCTTTTTCCTTCAAATGGAGGTGTACTGCTGATTCTGGTCCTGAGCTGTTACCTCTCCTATGTTGGGCCATTCTTCTGTTTAATGGCTGTTTAGTTTCTCCAATGTAGAGTCTGAACACTCTTCACTGCATTGGACTGCATATACTATATTGCTCCTTTTATGGTTTGGTATCGGATCCTTTGGGTGGACAAGTCTCTGCCTTAGTGTGTTCATGGGTTTGAAATAAACAGGAATGTGGTGTTTGCCAAAAATCCTTTTAAGCTTCTCCGACACTCCCGCCATGTAGGGAATGACCAGGTTCTTCCGTCGGGTCTGGGTCTCAGACTGATCCCTTGTTCTTCTGGGATGGCCCACTGCTTTGTTGAAGGCCCACCTTGGATATCCACAGGCCTTAAGTGCTGTCTTCAGGTGCCTGTCTTCCTTCTTCTTGGCTTCTGAGGAGGTGGGGATGCTCTCTGCACCCTCACCTCCAGAAGCCACCTAAACCCAGACCAGATAGGCCTGCTCCTGGACCTGTGTCTGAACACCACATATTTCATGTACAGAGGGGACTTCTACAGACAGAAGCATGGCTGTGCCATGGGTTCCCCAGTGTCACCAATTGTAGCAAACCTATACATGGAAGAAGTGGAGAAGAAGGCACTCAACACCTTCCCAGGGACAACACCATCCCATTGGTTCAGGTATGTAGATGATACCTGGGTTAAAATAAAGACGCAGGAAGTACAGGCCTTTACAGACCACATCAACGCAGTTCCTAATATTAAGTTCACTAGGGAAGACACCCAAGACAACAGGCTGGCTTTCCTGGATTGTGCAGTCATCATCAGACCTGACCGTGGCCTAGGAGTAGAAGTTTACAGGAAACCCACCCACACAGATCAATACTTACTGTTTGACTCCCACCATCCATTACAACACAAACTAGGAGTCATCAGGACCCTAAGCCACAGAGCAGAGAGCATCCCCACCTCCTCAGAAGCCAAGAAGAAGGAAGACAGGCACCTGAAGACAGCACTTAAGGCCTGTGGATATCCAAGGTGGGCCTTCAACAAAGCAGTGGGCCATCCCAGAAGAACAAGGGATCAGTCTGAGACCCACATTCCCTACATGGCGGGAGTGTCGGAGAAGCTTAAAAGGATTTTTGGCAAACACCACATTCCTGTTTATTTCAAACCCATGAACACACTAAGGCAGAGACTTGTCCACCCAAAGGATCCGATACCAAACCATAAAAGGAGCAATATAGTATATGCAGTCCAATGCAGTGAAGAGTTTTCAGACCTCTACATTGGAGAAACTAAACAGCCATTAAACAGAAGAATGGCCCAACATAGGAGAGGTAACAGCTCAGGACCAGAATCAGCAGTACACCTCCATTTGAAGGAAAAAGGCCACTCTTTCAAAGATGAGGATGTACACATATTAGACAAAGAAGAGAGGTGGTTTGAGAGAGGAGTAAGGGAACCCATTCATTCAGCATTGAAAATCCCTCCCTCAACAGAGGTGGGGGGCTCCGGCATAGTCTAGCTGCTACTTACCAGGCTGTACTTTCCACAGTACCCAGGCAAATCAAGGAGCCTTCACCACCAGGTCACAGCTAACGACCCATTCTTGACAGCTACGACCCATTCTTGATGGGTTTCAGCACCTTAGGCCATTGTTTACCTTAAGGCCATGGACACTAATGTCTCCCTAACGAGCCTATTCAGGCTTTGTTCATCTTATGAGCCAATCAGACAAGGGGACAAGAGGTCAAGCTGACTATAAGAAGGTATCTTGCACTAGCTGTATTCAGACCGATGAAGCTGTTTGGATGAACAGCGAAACGTTTCTATCTCTCAAAAAAGAAGTCCAGTAGCCATGACTCAACTCCCAGATGATAGCATGGACTTTTCTCCAGTGACACATCCTTACACTTGATCATCTTCTGTCATTCTTTGTCTTCTGCTTTCTTGGTTACTGCCTCATTTGGATTGAACCAAGGTAAACAAAATCTCTAACCACTTCCACTTCTTTATTATCAATATTGCACTTGTGTATTTCCTCTGTAATCATAATTTCAGTCTTCTTGATGTTCACTCTTGCTTTGGCACTTTCTTCTTCCTGAAGTGGGGAAAAAAAACATTCAATTAAATAACATTCATTTGCGACATCTCTGATGGAAACTGATAGAACAAAACTTTGATGAAACAATTTCTTTTTTTTTGCCATTCAAATCCAAGGTTAGAATCCTACAACCAGGCAAGAAAGCAGGAGAGATTGTTTGAACGGTAGTCATTTCCATATATGAGACTAATTCTGAGAGGTTACAGGATCAACACCCACAGTTACAAGGCAACTCCTACATGCCCCGTCTTATTTACTAAGATACATCAATGTTGGCTTCTCCAGAAGTATATGAATGTTGGCTTCTCCAAAAGTATATCTGCTGGTAGTATGAGCCAGTGAGACCTCCCCTAAAGATCTTAGCATTCTGACACAGTTTTTCTTTTAGCCTGGTCCAAAGTTTTGTCAGGCACTACAAGTCATAGCCAGTATTTGAACTGGGCCCCAAGACAAAGTACTGTCTAGTGAAGGGGATGCTATCAGTGATCATATGGATACACTTTTAATACCTATAAAAGAGAATGTTGGATTTGCAGATATATTTGTTCTTCACTTCTTCTCTTTTGTACCCATAAAGTTGATGGTCAGCTGAGTATGAGAAGGCATTCTCTGTGCAACAAAGTACATTTGGCCACCTGAGAGGAAGGATAGAATGGAGGCCACACTTTGTATTGAAGCCATCAAGATGCATGGTTTGCGTTTGCTTTAAGAGAGATTATTATACAATGTCCTACATTGTGTCAGATGGCCACTGGAGAGCTTAAATGAGTTCATTCAGAGAGAAAGACACATATATAAAGGTACCTGGAGGCAAAAAGCATGAATCAAATAATACAAAGCAAATAAGTCACCTAATACACATTCATATGCACATACTGTTCTTGGGGCCAGTTCATTGCTTTTCAACATGATAGCCTTCCTGTGGAGGTGGTTTTAACTCAGTGGTTCTCAACCTTCCTAATGCCGCAACCCTTTAATACAGTTCCTCATATTGTGGTGACCCCTTGCCATGCTTGGAAGAGGCCATAAACCCCCTTTGGCAGACAACTGCGATGGGTGCCATAGAGAAATTCCCTCTATAGGAACCGTCAGCCAATCACAGCCTCCGGTGCCATTGACTGACATCCCCTCCAACTCACTCTTTTCTTTCCCCTTCCTCCCCCTCCTCCTCCAGACCCAAGCCAGTTGTGCCTTTTTCTTCACTGGCTCATGGTGACCCCGGTGAAATGATCGCTTGACCCCCAAAGGGGTCCCGACCCCCAGGTTGGGAACTACTGCTTTAATTTAAGTTATACTCTTTACAAATAAAATCCTCAGGAGCCTAGTGGGTGTTGTGGAAGGTGTCTATGGATGTTTTAGTCCCCCTGGATGCTATGTTAAGTAACTCAGCCTTAGAGGTTTCAAGGCAGGCCACAGAAGATACATAACACTGATCTCATTGTACTTATCAGTGTTCCATGCTGTAGTTCACAAGAGTTTGTTGCTGCTTTCCCTTATAGAATGTTAAGCATCTCAGTAAAAACTACAAACTCCAGGATGCCATAGACTTGGAGGCCAAACAGTTAAAATGGTATAAAACGACTCATTTTTTCTTTAGGCACAGCATAGCATCAACCATATGAATATAACTTGCTGAAGACCTCATTTCAGAATAGATAAGGTGTGTGATGGGGGGAGGGCTTGCAAAACCCAGGCAACTTTCTCCTGAGCCAAGCTCAGACAGCTGTAAATAAACTTTACTGGAAGAAAAGTGCATAGAGCAGGGGAGGTCAAGAGCACTTGAAGAAAGAAATAGCATAAACACCTTCATGTACATTCAGCTCCCTATTTGGAAAACAGGAAGAAAATGCCGTGCCATTATGAATAGGTTCAGAAGAGATGACACTTGACTCAAAGCACTTTTTTTTTCTGGATGGAATTTACAATGGAATTTCCAAACTGAATGGTAAATAACTGCAGCACAGAATACATTTTTGACACCAGAGATAAATTCCTTTCAAGAATGAATCATAAAGCAGGAATCATTGTGATAAATCAAACTGCCTTAGAAGAATATATTCTAGATATTGCAAGACAAGAGATCCCGAAATAGAAATTTAAACAGTATTTTTGTACTTTGGCCCAAGCTATGATCCATTTTCTTAGGCCAAGAAATACTTTCATTCACGTGGAAGCAACCCCTTGTTTCTTGGGGGATTTCTCTGTTTATAGGTACACAGGAGTGCGCCGGATTTTTGCCTGACCAGTCAAAACAGTGTGTGTCTGTATGTTTGTATGCCATTGTTTTGCCATCATTTGTAAATATGTTCAGGATTTCCCCCTTCCTTAATACTTACTATTGCTTTGGGGAGAGGAATGATTCTTGCTACATGTTGTTGCTGCTGTTGTTTAAGTGAAGACGCCCCAGCCTGTCATTCAGGAGTTACATACTATATGGATCTTTGTGGTGCATTGGTAAAACTGCTGGACGACAGTCAAACTGTGCTCATGACCTGGTGTTCAATCCCAGATAGCTGGCTCAAGATTAACTCAACCTTCTGTCCCTCCAAAGGCAGTAAAATAAGTACCCAACTGGTGGGGTGAGGGAGCAGGTTGTGTAGCCTGTATAAGCACATTGTGAACTCCCAGAGAGTGATTTAAGTGCTACAGGGCTGCATATGGGCAGCATACTTTGCTTTCACTTTGTATTTTGTTATTGTTGTTCAGTCGTTCAGTCGTGTCTGACTCTTCGTGACCCCATGGACCAGAGCTCGCCAGGCCTTCCTATCTTCCACTGCCTCCCGGAGTTTGGTCAAATCCATATTGGTTGCATCGATGACACCGTCCAACCATCTCATTCTCTGCCATCCTCTTTTCCTTTTGCCTTCAATCTTTCCCAGCATCAGGGACTCACTTTGTATTACAGGATCTTAAAGATGCTAGTTTTATATACAAAGATTTTCATAAACTCTGGCTGCACATGCTTACTGAATTATTCCATAGAAATTGCCCAGAGGTCTTGCCAATACCTTGTGAAATAGAAGGTTTCTTCCAGGCATTTGGATTGCTTTGTGCTAAAGGTTATAAATAAGTAGATAACATGTAGAAAAACAGTCATGACAGTTGCTTCGTGTTTGGGTCATAAGTGGTTAACTGACAAAAACAGGTGTGAGACTATGGGATTTTATCTTGCTTGTTGTCTCTTTGTGAGTAGTAGAGAAGTCAGGAAGGCTTCCTGTAATGTAGATCATCTTGACTTCTGATGTCAGGGTCCTCAACATTCAGACTGGACTTTGCTATGTAAATCTTGGTATCCTTCCATCTGCTAGCAGCACAAGCACAATATTGCAAGGTAATGTCAGGTCATTTCCCAGCATTTTGAACTGTAGCTATAGAAGCAGGATCCCACATTTGTAAGCAAGAGATTTTTTTAAAAAAAACATTGATTTTACTGGCTTTTAAAAACAGGAATGTAACACCATATAATACACCTATATGTACAATGGAATATTTACTATTAAAATCTCCCCTCTCCATCCAAAATCTCCCAAAAGCTTCCTCTAGGCAGACAGGAGCCACATAGAGCCTTGGAACCAAAAAGGGAGAGTGAATAGTAATTTTTCAGTTTGTTTAAATTCTTTCTGATGTCTGTATCCAGTTTACACTGGAGTAACAAAGGATTTTGTGCTGAGAATGTCATCCTCACTGCAGTTTGGATCAATAACAATATTTCTAAAGACAGGTAGCTTCTTGTCTTGGTGAACGTCTAAATATTTGTCATGTTCAAACCAATGCTTTGAGCTCTCGATGTTGCATTAAGAATGGGCTTCAACTCTTCTCATCCTGGCGCAACAGTTTTGTCCAGTCCAAATACTGGAGGTAAGAAATATTAAAAGGAAAAATATAGAGGTGATGGAAGTTGTTGCATACAGTAGTTCTAGGGAGAGGAAGGTTCAACCATAAAGCTGATTGGACTGCCTCCCCCAGTTTATCTGGGCTTGTTTGTCTGTCATATAAGGTTCTTCTCTGCTCTTCTCCCTTCTGCTATATAGTATTTCTTTTAACCACCCATCAGGGTAAAAAAAAACTGATTATAACTAGAGATGGGCACGACTTAGCGGTATTCCCGTTTCCGTTTCCGTTACTCGTATCCGTTACTCTACGGAAACGGTAACGGGAATTACTCCACCAGAATTCGAGCTCGAACCGATGAACGAACAATTTGGTCTGATTTGTCGTGCTCATTACTTGCATCGCGGCGATCGCGCAATGCCAAGCGCACAGAAAAAAAGTTTTTAAAAGTTAAAAAAAAAACGATTCCCAGCCCTAAAAGTAGGCGAAAACTGTCTGAGGGCACCTACCAGGCCAGAAGGGTGTTTTATTTGGGGGGGGGTTCCCCGCCCCCCTCTCCTTGGCTAGTGCTACTGCTGCGCTGCTGGTACCAGGCTGGGAGGGCGCATCCATTTGCCATGCAGTGCGGGGGATCCAAAATGGCGACCGCAATATTTTTTTTGAAATCGTTGCCCAAAACCCCACCAAAGCACCACAGAAACATGCGAAAATTAGCTATTTTAAATGCTTGAATTTTTACAGTAGCAGCAGTGGGTTTTTCTTGCAAAAAAAAGTCTCCGTTTATTTTATTTTATTTTATTTTATTTTATTTTATTTTTTTACACCTGCACATTTGCAATGATGGGCTCGCCCATGGGAGTGGACCATGCAAAGTTTTGGAGCCATTCCACCAATCGCATGGCCAGGTTTTGCTGACTGTACCAGGCTGGGAGGGCGCATCCATTTGCCATGCGGTGGGGGGGATCCAAAATGGCGACTGCAATTTTTTTTTTTAAATCGTTGCCCAAAACCTCACCAAAGCACCACAGAAACATGCGAAAATTAGCTATTTTAAATGCTTGAATTTTTACAGTAGCAGCAGTGGGTTTTTCTTGCAAAAAAAAAGTCTCCGTTGATTTTATTTTATTTTATTTTATTTTATTTTATTTTATTTTATTTTTTTACACCTGCACATTTGCAATGATGGGCTCGCCCATGGGAGTAGACCATGCAAATTTTCCACCAATCGCATGGCCACTTGGCCAGGTTGACCACAGAGACTTCTGGGATGTGCCAATTGGGCATAAACAGCCCACTAATCGTAGCCCAAACCCAAACCCTAAGCCTAACCCATACGCCAGTACACTGTCCTTCTAAGTGGGTCAGAGAGGCACCCAGAGGTGCACCCCAATACTCACCCTAACCTCACCCATAACTAGCCTAACCCTAGCCCTTGCGCTAACCCGTCTTAACCCTAAGCCAGATCTACTTGCATTGCACTACATGCAAGTACGTGAGACACAGCGGGTGCAAAGAGTCTGCCAGTCTGTCACTTGTGGCTCTGGCTGACTCCTGCAGCTCCCTCCAGGAGCCCGCTACCCCCCCCTAAACCAGTACTAACGACAACGAAAAAACAAAAAAACGAACCGACTAATTTTTGTGAAATTTCACGAAAAACAGAAACGAGCCGAAACGGACTGCCTCCGACACACGACAACTCGAAAACGTCATTTTCCCTAGTCATGCCCATCTCTAATTATAACACTTGGAACTCACAGTTTAAGGGGGTTCCAACATGGCAGGGGATTGGACTGGATGGCCCTTGAGGTCCCTTCCAAGTCTATGATTCTATGATTCTAAGCATTTCTAAGGTTAGTACTTCCATGGTGGGCATGAAATGAGTGAGCCTTACCTGATAAATTCTTTATTTTCTACTAGCAAGCCATGATAGACTTTCAGGGCAACAAGAGCTCTTATATGCAACAAAGGCATTAAGAAATTGACCAAATATTTTAGTTGGTATGCTGTAATCTGAATGCCATGGCTCCATCAAAATTTCTTGAGCTACTGGAGTAGAACGGGAACACAAGTACACAGGCAGATTTACCCCTTGGGGACATATCATGACAAGAGGTACAGTGAAGCTGCAAAAGATTTTAATGAATATATAAAGGAAACAGAGCATTGACCAGCTGTTCATTTCACTTCTGCTGTTCTCCACTGCCAGATCAGCCTCAGGGGAACTCTTAATGTTAACTCTAATTTAAAATATCTTTGAGGCTTCTCCAACTGTACTTGGAGCCTTGAGTCAGTTCAAAAATTCAGCTAGTGCAAAGGACACATCAGGCCATCTTTCCCCTTCATTGTTTGAAATACAGTATTTTTCCTAGCAATTCCATTTCTTTCTCCCCTCCCAAAAGGGGAGCCACTCTAAGTATTTTACAAAGTAAGAAATGTGTAAAATAGCCAAAGCAGAGCTAGAAAATTTAGGTTTTTACATTCCATTCACCACAGTACCCCAGCTGCCATGACCACTAGTTCTGACAGCTAGAACATGATGATAGTTGGGGGGGGGGGGGAAACCCTAACTTTGGAGGCTATGTCAGTCATTAACAAACAACACCAGTGAGGTAGAGCAGTGCTCCCCAACCTTTTTGTCCCCGCGGACCGGGAAATTTTTGAAAATTTTTCTGTGGCCCGAAGCTGGGGGTGGGGTGGGGAGGGGTGGGAATGCGAAAGGGGGGTCCGGCGGGGAGGCAAAAGGGGGGGGTGAAAGCAAAGGATGGCAGGGAAGGAGGAGGGGGAGGCACGAGAGCGGCGGCGGCGGCACTCACCGGCTTGGGGCGTCGGGCGTGCCACTCCCCCCACACACACACGGGTGGGGGGGAACCCGGGGCTCCTGGGCAGGTGGGCCCCCGCCTCCTCCTCTGGCGCCGGGAGCCGCGTGCGGGTCTCGCTGCTGGCACCCCGCTTGCTCCTGCTGCCGCCGCCGCCGTGGGCCTCCTCCTCCGCCGGGGAAAGCGAGCGGGGCGCCAGCAGCGGGATCCCGGGGGGGGAGGAGGAGGATGGGCGCCTCCGCCTCCTCTTCCCCAGAGGAGAGCAACGGACCGAGGAGAGCCCGGTCTTCTGGGCCGCCGCCAACACCGCCGCGTCCCTCCTGGCAGAGCCCAAGCGGCCACCGCCAATGCCGCCGGGGCGCCAGCGTTTTGGGGCGGAGTCGCCGGCTGGCCGGCCCGGGAGGAGGGGAGGGGAGGGGAGGAGGGAGGCAAAGGCGGCGGCGGCGGCGGTGGCTCCTCCTGTGCTCCTCCAGCATTCCTCCTCCACCGGCCGCCCGCGGGAGAGAAGAGGAGGAGGAGGAGAGTGGCGGAGGAAAAGGGGAGGAGCCTCCCCGGCCTCCCTAGGCGGCCCGGTGCCGACTGGTCCACGGACCGGCACCGGTCCGCGGACCGGGGGTTGGGGACCACCGAGGTAGAGGACTTATGTCAAAAATTAAATGACTACCATAATAGAGTACGTTACAGACAGACACTTCTTCTGTTACAACCCCCTTCTGCTGGATCTTCTCAGATGATCTGCAAGGAAAAGGACCTGACAGCCAAAATAGGTGGAGAAATGGTGGGACAGGGGAGGAGTCACGTCATGCCAGATTGAAATTTCCGCCATCCTAGGGATGCAGACACTATACTGACACACAACTAGGTTCACAGTAGGATAGTACTTTTCAACAAGCTGGGTGGGATTTGGATCCAGCACATTTACAGATGGTCTAGCATTATTTTGGCTAGCCCTCAGTCATCTTGAGAAGATAGTACTGCTTTCTTCGAGTCCAGTTTTTTCAATAAGTAAATATTAAGTAACAGCACAGCCAAATGCTAAATTGAAAAGAAACATTGTCAGTTGATGACATTAACACAGATAACTGAAAAATTGACTAAATTCTTCAGAGAGATTTTTGTACTGGGAAGGGGGGGTTTACCAGTGTAACAGTGTCTTTCTAGTCTGTCTTACTACACCCATTACGCCAAACATGCATATTAAAGGATTATGAACCCAATTGAGGGGCACAGGGTTAATACTGATAGTGATGTTGCAGACGTCCGTTTCCGTGGAATGGTTAAAGAAAAGAGATAGGATAAGTTGGAGGCACTGGATAAATTGTATTCTACCCCCAATATCTGGAATTATGAAAAAGATCTTGTTCATTCTTACAGACCCATTGCATACACAGTTGTCCTTTTTCTGGTTTTTGTGCAAAGTGATTTTTGCATCCTTAATTCAAGATTTTTTTACTCCTACATGAGAGCTAGGGACCAGCACCTTTTTTGTCAACAGGTCCATCCACCCCCAAATACCCCAAAAAAGTATGATTGTATTCTTGAAGGCTTTCCCGGCCAGGAGAAACTTCCAGAACACAGCCAAACAGCCAAAAAAAAAAAAAAAAAAACACCTCACAACTAAAAGTATGAATGGTTTGCACATGAAACTTTGTATATTACACAAAACATATATGGTTTCCAATGTCAAATATGGTATTTTGGTGCTTTCATGAATTTTCAACAAGAAGAGTCAAAATGAAAAAAAAAAAGATGCAAATCTCATCAGGTGGGGAAAATCTTTTGAAATCTTTCATTGTTTCCTATGAGAATGAAATAAGCAAACATTTACATCTCTAAAAGATAATGCATCACTTGCAGACATTCAATGAGCTAAAGCAACAGCAAATCTGCTTTATATAGATGTTCAACATCTACTTTGACTGAATCTGCAAGACAGAGTCTCCTCTTTGTCCAATATGAATTTAGTAAAGAAGTAAGTGTTAGCTTAAAGTGATTCTATGCCAGTTTTTGTATGCTTCACTTTTTGTTGATTCAACATTACATTCATACTGTTGGCCATTATTGGATGAGATGTGTGTAAAAGTACCGCCTTTTGTAACAAGGAAACAAGTAACCTAACAAAATCAAATGTTATTTGTTATTCTGTTTCAACCAACTTATATAAATATGATGCTGTCATTTTTCCCTGCCTTATGATAATTTTCTACTAGTTATTTTTTTCCATTTTTTCTTATTTTGAATTGCCAAACCATTTTGATTTATTGTATTTGTGCTTATTTGTTTATTTGTTCTTTTTATTATGATGATTTGATTATTTGGTTTGATTGATTAGTTTTTATTTACTATTTTAAATTGTTTAATCTGTTTTTATATTTTATATATGTTTGTAAACCGCCCAGAGTAGCTTTTTTGCTAGATGGTTGCAGTATATAAATCAAATAAATCAAATAAATAAAGAAGAGGCTGAAATTCAGTAGTAAGTCATAACTAGAGTAGGCAACTGAATCAGTGGGGATCTGTGAGAGTCTTCTCCTCTGTAAATTCCATCAATCCAACTGGCCTACTCTAACTGCAGTGTACTACTGGATTTCAGCCATTGAAACTAATGTTAAGATGTTTTATATGCCCTTACCTAAGAAAAAAGGAATGTGATTCTCGGAAATGAGGCACAATAGATTTAGTTATACTTATAAGCTTTGAAAGCTCTAAGTGAAACTTGGGGAAAGTAGCTGAAGTAATTGGAGATCAGATGGAGATGTATTGGCTCACAAAGGGATAATTCTCACTGGAGTAATGAATCTGCTTCTGGGCCATACCACAGAACTGTAGGTGAAGCTCACATGACTGAATACTTTTCTGTCAAAAACAAAACTCCTTCCAAAGGCAAATGTGGAAGAAAAGTCAACACAGGGAATAGTTGTTTTAGAAGCAGTTAATAACTGCGGAGCACTAGTAAATAGGGATGGGCACAAAACAGGAAAATAGTGTTTCGTTTCATTTCATTTATAGAGTTGTTTCATTTCATTTTGTTACAAAATGAATTTTAAAGTAGTTTTGTTACAAAGTGAAACAAAATGAAACAAAATGCTATGCTCCCCTGGATCCTATGCAGAGAAATGTACACTCTAAAATTCTGATCCCAGGCATGTTTCACCCCCAAAGTGGCAGGCTTAGCTTCCTCTATTGATTTTAGGGAACCCCTTGAAATTTAGAAAGTTTTTTTTGGGGGGGAGGGGGGTCACAGAGCTGAGTTATGAAGCTCCAAAGAGGGTGCAGGTAGTAATTGAGGGAGTATGCCAGGTGCTTGCTATCACTTGCCAGCAATTAAGGAGTTAAAGGGAATGAAGCTTGTGGTTCAATTTACTCCTTGCTGGCAATCATTTCATTCTAGAGGGGGAAAATGGTGTTTCATTTCATATTGTAATGAAATGCTAGCTGCCATTTTGTTTTGTTTCAGAATGATTTGAAATGACATGACGAAACAGCATGTCATTTTTCATATGGTGCACATCCCTACTATTTTCCCTACTGGCAAATTGAACTGGTATTGTCCAAATGCAACTGCTACTCACATCATTGGAGTTTCAAATTGAGGAGGCTGATACCTACCCTACCTTTTCAGTGATTGTTAGAGACATCAGGAGATGAGGAACACTATGGGAAGTAGAGCCAGCACTAAAACCATTGTACAGAAACAGGTGGCAACATTAAATGATATTTCAATGTATTTAAGTATCCTTGGCCAGATGAATTACACCCAAGGATATTAAAAGAACTGGTGGAAGTTCCATGGCTTCAGAGCCTACGACTCAGGGCAATGGTTTCAAACTGCAGGAAAAGAGATTCCATTTGAACATTACGAAGAACTTCATGACGGTTAGAGCTGTTCAGCAGTGGAATATGCTGCCATGCACGGTGGTGGAGTCTCCTTCTTCGGGGTTTTTTAAGAAGAACCTGGATGGCCATCTGTCAGAAATACTGTGATGGGGGTTCTTGCATGGCAGGGGGTTGGACTGGATGGCCCTTGCAGTCTCTTCCAACTCTATGATTCTATGATTCTAAGATTCTAAGTAGAGATGGGCACGACTTAGCGGTATTCCCATTTCCGTTTCCGTTCGTATCCGTTACTCTACGGAAACGGAAACGGGAATTACTCCGCCAGAATTCGAGCTCGAACTGACGAACGAACAATTTGGTCTGATTTGTCGTGCTCGTTACTTGCATCGCGGCGATCGCGCAATGCCAAGCGCACAGAAAAAAAGTTTTTAAAAGTTAAAAAAAAACGATTCTCGGCCCTAAAAGTAGGCGAAAACTGTCTGAGGGCACCTACCAGGCCAGAAGGGTGTTTTATTTGGGGGGGGGTTCCCCGCCCCCCTCTCCTTGGCTATTGCTACTGCTGCGCTGCTGGTACCAGGCTGGGAGGGCGCATCCATTTGCCATGCAGTGCGGGGGATCCAAAATGGCGACCGCAATATTTTTTTTTGAAATTGTTGCCCAAAACCCCACCAAAGCACCACAGAAACATGCGGAAATTAGCTATTTTAAATGCTTGAATTTTTACAGTAGCAGCAGTGGGTTTTTCTTGCAAAAAAAAAGTCTCCGTTGATTTTATTTTATTTTATTTTATTTTATTTTATTTTTTTACACCTGCACATTTGCAATGATAGGCTCGCTCATGGGAGTAGACCATGCAAATTATCCACCAATCGCATGGCCACTTGGCCAGGTTGACCACAGAGACTTCTGGGATGTGCCAATCGGGCATAAACAGCCCACCACTAATCGTAGCCCAAACCCGAACCCGAACCCTAAGCCTAACCCATACGCCAGTACACTGTCCTTCTAAGTGGGTCAGAGAGGCACCCAGAGGTGCACCCCAATACTCACCCTAACCTCACCCGTAACTAGCCTAACCCTAGCCCTTGCACTAACCCGTCTTAACCCTAAGCCAGATCTACTTGCATTGCACTACATGCAAGTACGTGAGACACAACGGGTGCAAAGAGTCTGCCAGTCCGTCACTTGTGGCTCTGGCTGACTCGTGCAGCTCCCTCCAGGAGCCCGCTACCCCCCCAAACCAGTACTAACGACAACAAAAAAACGAAAAAATGAACTGACTAATTTTTGCGAAATTTCGCGAAAAACGGAAACGAGCCGAAACGGACTGCCTCCGACACACGACAACTCGAAAACGTCATTTTCCCTAGTCGTGCCCATCTCTAATTCTAAGTAATTTCAGAACCATTGGCAATAATATTTCATAAGTCCTGGAGAACAGGGGAAGTCCCCATAGATTGGAGGAGGGTGAATGTTATCCCTATCTTCAAAAAGAGGAAAAAAGAGGATCCAAATAATTATTGCCCAGTCAGCTTGTCTTCAATTCCTGGCAAGATCCTAGAACAATTTATTAAGCAGACTGTCTGTAATTATTTAACCAGCAATGCTGTCATTATGAGAAGTCAACACAGATTTCTTAAAAACAAATAATGCCAGACCAATTTGATCTCTTTCTTTGATAGAATTAAAGGCCTGGTGGATGAGGGGAATGCTGTGGATATTGCTTATCTAGATTTCAGTAAGGCTTTCAATAAGGTTCCCCATGGTATACTTGCAAAGAAGTTAGTAGAATGTGGGATAGATAGTCCCACTGTTATATGGATTTGTAATTGGTTGACTGATCACACCCAAAGGGTGATCATTAATGGCTTCTCTTCAGCTTGGAGAGACATGACCAGTGGGTTGCCTCAGGGTTCTGTTCTGGTTCCAATGCTATTCAATATCTTTATTAATGACTTGGAGGGAGGAATAGAGAGTATATTGATCAAAATTGCAGATGATACCAAATTGGGAGTGGTTGCTAATTCCCTAGAGGGTAGGATGAAAACCCAAAATGACCTTTACAGATTAGAGTGCTGGGCCAAAGCTAACAGAATGGGGTTCAACAGAGGGAAATGTAGGGTGATGCATCTATGTAAAAAGTATGAATTGCACAGATATAGGATGGGAGACACCTGGCTAGAAAATAGTAACTGTGAAAAGAATCTGGGAGTCTTGGTGGACTACAAATTGAACATGAGTCAGCATGTGATGTGGCGGCCAAGAAAGCCAATGTGATTCTTGGTTGCATCAACAGAATTCTAGTGTCTAGATCAAGGGAAGTGATAGTACCACTCTATTCTGCTCTGGTCAGACCCCACCTGGATTACTGTGTCCACTTCTGTGTGCCTCAATTTAAAAAGGATGTTGACAATATTGAACAGGTCCAGAGGTGGGCGACCAAGATGATTATGGGTCTGGAAGAAATTTCTTACAAGGAGCGGCTTAGGGAGCTGAGAATGTTTAGCCTTACAAAAAGAAGGCTGAGAAGAATATGATAGCTATGTTAAAACATTTGAAAGGATGTCACATTGAAGGAAGGAAGTTTGTTTTCCATGGCTTCAGAGACTAGGACATGGGGCAATGGTCTCAAACTACAGGAAAAGAGATTCAATTTAAACATTAGAAGAACCTCATGACGGTTAGAGCTGTTCAGCAATGGAATATGCTGCCATGGAGGGTGGTGGAGTCTCCTTTGGAGATTTTTAAGCAGAGGCTGGATGGCCATATGTCAGGAGCACTGTGATGGGGGGGTTCCTGCATGGCAGGGGGTTGGACTAGGTGGCCCTTGAGGTCTCTTCCAACTCTATGATTCTATTTTTCTATGAAATGGCTGGCAAAAAAACTGTAAAGAAAACTATATACCACAATGGTCTCACTGGTGTGAGTGTACAGAGAAAATCTTGAATTTTACTGCATCTTTCAACTCACACTTGTTTTTTCCTTTCCCATCAGCAACTTAATTTATTGTTTCATCTCTGATTTTCCATTTCCTCAAATTAAATTGGTGAGCATTTCTCCTCTTCATGAATGCCAAATAGGATACAAAGGATCTGTTGCAATGTTGTTCCATCCCAGGGGTGAAGAACAGACTCTTGCTTTGACTCATAGTTACTCCAGAACTGCACAAATATCCCTTATTTGATCCATTTTTGCACATTTGTCTGAAGATAGGACACATGCCTAGTAATGATCCTCTCAGTGCAATAGGCAAGTGGCAGAAGCAAAATATATATATATGTAAAACAGCATTGTTGCATGGAACTAGGTGAAGATATGGACAAAGAGATTGTTTCTTGGGGCAATTTCAGTAGCTCTATTTTCATGGTAATGTTAACAATTTGCTGTTTTAGGGATTTCCCATGGCAGTGTTTGAAATCACCAAGACATCTGCTGAGGAGACCTACTGATAGATGCCATAATTCTGCACTACAGAAATTCTAAAGGATAGCAAGGAAATACTAAAATATCTGTTATACTAGTCATCCTTAGCTGTACTGCCAATTCTTCAGAAGCAAAGATAAAAGTATTTCTTATTCTTTTATTCTTTTTTTTCTTTTCTCTCCCCCGCCCCCCAAATCTAGCAAAATTGCTCTAATTTCATATCACTTGCACTGGAAACTGTAGAGATGTTTGCTTTTTAATAGTGGGCCAGGGTGTTTTGCTTGGTGCTCAACATGTGAATTACTGATGCTAGTATTAATTGTCTCTCTGGTCAGAAAAATACAGTACTTAGTCTGTTCTTAAACCTTTGCCATATATAATAATCTACCTCCTTTAATAGAGAACACTGCTGATATATTCTAAATTCATAAATTTCGCAGTGAGGTTTTGCGAGCTGCGATTGGTCTCAGTGATATATTTTTATTCCAGAGTCTGGGATCTGATGGCAAAATGCTAGCTAGAAATAAATTTTCTTTGCAGTGGCAAGACATAAAAGTAAATTTGCCCATGTGACCTTCACAATAATCCCATTAGAATATCATATGGGGGCGATAAGAGTAAAAATGTGTATTGGAAAATCTGAGGTTGGTTCTTCACCCATTTGCAAGCAGGAACAAATTCTGCACACAGCTTTTTTGAACCAAAGTTAGGCAAAAAAAAAAAAACTACATTGTTTTTATATTTTAAAAATAACAAGGCACTGATAAATTTTCCATTGCTCTTCATAGTTTGGTATGACAGACTGTAAAACCTTAGGGCGGCAGTGCAAAGATGTACGACCTACTGTGGCACAGGAGAACTTTTTCTTTCATTTAAACATAGAGTGGCTCTTGAGACAGCTGTACTTAAACATTGGCTTCCATGTTTTCTTCTCGACAGAAAGTGATGGTGGAGACTCTTTCTGGTTGAAAACCTTTTTATTATAGATATTAGACACTTATGCTGCACTAATTCTCAATCCTTCCATTTTATGAAAGTTTCTGGGGGCTCTATCCATGTTTCTCCCTCACATCTCCTCTCTATTTTGCTTGCTGGGTGCTTTCCTCTTACATCTACTGTCTTCTTTGTCCCATCTCTTCCCTCTGGGTACTCCTCTCTATCTCTTATGTGTTCTCAGTTGTGTGTTACCTGCTGCTGGACACTTCTATTCTGACCTCTCTTTTCCCCCTCCACTGTCTTGCTGTCATGCTGGATAACTTAAATGTATCAGTCTATCAGTCGTTACAGTCGTGGCTGACTCTTTGTGACTCCATGTCCATGGAGTTTTCTTGGCAGGAGTACTGGAGTGGCTTGCCAGTTCCTACTCCAGGTGCCTACAGCACCTGGTATTCTCTGGTGGTCGCCCATCCAAGTACTAACCAGGCCAGACCCTGCTTAGCTTCTGAAATCAAGTGAGATCGGATGTGCTTAGGGCATCTAGGCAGCTGTATCAGTCTATAGTTCCAGTCAAATTGGTTGTCAACATGAGTTTTTAAATAGGGAGGAGGGCTTCATTATTCCTAGAATGGTTCTGAAAGTCTGGAGTTCTGAAAAGCATTGCCCACACGTAACACATCGCACAGTAAAACAGTGAGAGTCTCACTCTCCATTAGGGTCTACCGAGGGTTGTTTCTGAAGTACTACATGTTCACTTTGAGAAAATGAGGGAAATCTGAGGGACTGAAACTTCAAATAGTCTGACTGGAGAATTGTTCAAGAATTCTGGGAGTCAAAGTTCCAAAAAAGAAAATAAAGACCGCACCCTATAATACAGCGTTTTTCAACCACTGTTCCGCGGCACACTAGTGTGCCACGAGATGTTGCCTGGTGTGCCGTGGGAAAAATTGAAAAATTCTAAAGAAATTCAACCCAGGGCCGGCGGGCGGCCCACAGCTGGGAGGTGCTATAAAGAGCGTCCAAGGGCTCCTCCTTGGCTCCTCCCCCCCCAAGGCCTGCGGCGCTGGCATCACTTCCTCCCCGGCCGGACCTGGCCCCACTCATTCTCTTAGTGTTTGCCCTGTGCCTGCCGCCGCCGCCGCAACAAGAATTTTTTTTACCCTGGACCACCACCACCCCTTTCCTGGGAGCTACCAATGGACTGAGCCGCCCGACAGCCTGCCCGGCAACACAAGCCGGCCCGGGAGCCCCAGCCCAGAACAAACCACCAGTTGAGGGGAAGGGGAGGAGGGGTGCCCAACTGCCCCACGAGCACCATGGCAGGGCTGCGAGGAGGAGGGGATGGAGGAGGCCTCCGCCGGGCCTGGGCTGAGGAGGTGGGGGGCGGGGGGGCTACTGGCATGACTGGATGGCCGGCCGGCCGGCCTTTAGGGTCCGGGAGGGGAAGAGCCGTCTCTGAGGGCCCCCGCAATGGGTTCCTTGAAGTCTTGCCCCTTTCTTTCTGTCTTGGGTCGCCCTCTTCTCTCTCTGTGTCTTTTCTTTCTTTTTTCCCCACCTCTCTCTTTTCATTCATACACTTTCCCCTCTTCATAGAAACGTGCTCATTTCTAGCCTGCATATGTGTATGTCTAGCAGCCTGCCTACTGTAATTAAAACTGTAAACCGCCCAGAGACTCCTTGAAGTGGTATGGGGCGGTATACAAGCAGAACACTTTCTGCCTTCTTTCCTTCCTGCCTTCCTTCATCCTCCCCCCCTCCTGTCGCTGGACTTGCTGAAGGCATCTGCCTTGGCCACAGTGTGGAGAGCAAAATGGGCTTTTGGGTCTTATTTGTGTTCCTGGAGAGTCAGTGCCCCTTCTCAGGTCTCCACTGGACACAGAAGTCCATGCAGGGCAAAATGTCTTTAAAAAAACAACACAGGTAAGTGGGAACTGGGTGCTAGAGAGCAGGCTGCCTCAATCTGTGGCCCCTCTGTCCTGCGTCTCCCTACACCAGCAATGGCGAACCTTTTAGAGACTGATATAGGCACAGAGTTAAATTTTTTAACATTTTCTAATGGTGGTGTGCCTCGTGATTTTTTTCATGAAACAAGTGTGCCTTTGCCCAAAAAAGGTTGAAAAACACTGCTATAATACATATGCTTGGAATGCATGAAATGTATAACATTTAACTGAGGAATATCCTGATAGTTGTATATCCCTTTGAGTAGGTAACTGAGTCCGAAGGACTATAGCTTAAAAGGTCCAGAATCAAAACTGACTGAGTAATCACAGTTTCTTAGCTTGGCTGACTTCACAAGCATGTTCTGATGATAGCTTGTGGGAGAAGAGGCATATAGAGTTGCACATGGAGAAAGGTCGGATATGAACAGAGTTATTTATTCCATCTTTGTATTCCATCTTTGAATTAGTGAGGGACAGCACTCTTTCTTTCTCCCTTTCTCCCCTGTACACACATATTTCTACAATGTTCTGTCAAAAAATACATAAATAAATGGTGATGCTATCTAGGCATTCTGGGAGTTCCCTAAATGTTCCCTAGCTTTGAATGAACCCATTGAGTTATGAGAACCAGTGTGATCTTGAAGATAGAATATGGGATTAGGATTCAGAAGATCCAGGTTCAAATTCTAGTTTGGCCATGGAAACTCCCTGAGTGGCAGCAATGATCAAATCTTGTTAAACATCTTACATACCCTGGAACCCTAATAGGGTCATTATTAGTCACATGGGACTTGAACAATGAACAACAGTCAGGTACAGTTTTCTGGGAGATATTAATAGTCAACTTGGTTAGTGGAAGGTTCTGTTTTTGACTTTGACTTTGTTTTCCTTCATGAATATTCAAAAGTTCTAAACCAAAGAAAACAACACAGATTGCTTACCGTAAGTTGTCTTAAACTGAAACCAGATGCTTCCTAAATTTTGAAATGCCCTTATTTGATGTTTCACTGTTACTGTGTTATGCATTGCTGTGGGGCAGGGTCAAAATGCATATTAAGTTTTGTGTCTTTGCAATAACACTTTTACCTAGTTACCTTGGCATAACACAAATGTGCACAACTTTTGAAAGCAAAATTCCCCAAGTTAAGAAACCACAGTATCAGTTGTATTTATTTTATTTTATTTATTTGTACAGTGAGTTATATGATGTAGCATGCAACTGATAATATCAAGTTATATCATTTATGTAGCTATGCAAGACAGTTTTGGCTAATAAATATTTTATAACATTTAATTAAGTGTCCAGTTTAGTCTTTTGTGATTATCCATTATCAAAGACATTATAAAGATTAAGTGAAAACAGTTGTGGAGTGGTTTTTCCATTGTCTAAAAACGGTGAAGTACGGTCAGTTTTGTTGAACATGAGTGAATTCAGAGCCTTCACACTTCAGCATGACCTCATATGCTCTCATGAAATCTGTTGACTCTCACATAAGGAACAAATGTAATTACGGTAAGGAGGATTTTAAGAGGCAGAGGATCACAAACAAAGAGAAATTGCCATAACAGTGAGAACTATGAATGAGGCCATCCTATTATGTTTTTATTAATACTTCACTTTATGTTTCTTTTTCTATAAATTGCATCAAAATGAGTTTGGTTTTAATAGTGGTTCCAACCATGAGCTGAAGTTCACAAATTGTGTTCACCCTCTCTGTTTGTATCAAACGAGGCAACCTCAAGTCTTAATGTTGTTATTCAAGCTTCAAGCCGTTGGTACATGTTCAAGCTTGAATTACATAATAACTGGCATAAGAACTAAATTGTGATAGACATGTCATTTCAGTCACTGTTTGTCTTCTTTTTGAGCCTTTGCAAAGCTTGTTTGCTCTAACATAGCATTTTAAGTGATAAATATATCCAGATGTGATTGGGTGCATTCCTCTTTATCTCCGGTACTCCCTCATAGTTCTAGCAAGAAAGCCACCACAAGTGATACTCTAGTGGTTATGCAAATAAAAATGTACTAATGCCCTTACAGTCTGTGGATGTACGCAGAAGTGTATGACAGGAAGCCCAAAGGATTTTATTTATTTATTTATTTATTTATTTATTTATTTATTTATTTATCACCCATCTTCTAACCAGAACTCAGGGCAGTTTACAATAAAGAATACAATAAGAATAAAAGTGAGGGGGAAATCTTAAACATAATAATAAAAGCACATTCATGTGGATACAGGGTTGACCTTCTGGGAGTTCCTCTCCACAACCTCCATGTTTGAAGAAGATTGGATGTGGGACACCCAAGTTATAGTCCCCTGAAAGCAGGTCTCCCCAGGAAAGTGCTCTATAGCAACAGGTCTGAGTCCTCTCTCAAGTGTCATTTGTGGAACGGCCCTGAAATATCCTGGCCTTTATTGAGAGTTTGTGAGAGATTTCACTTTAGCTTTTCTTGGACACTAGCTGGGGATTTCTAGATATTGTGTATTACTTTCCTTGCTTGGAATAACAGCATGCTTTCCTCTATTCATCCACATATAGCATAAATACTCACGATTAAATCTATTTCCACATATGTGCCAAAAGACAAAGCACATCCCTGCTTATCCCTAGTTATTACTGTCCTAGTATTTACTGTAAATAGATTACAAAATTAATACTGTACTGGAGAGTTATCTTTCCACAAGCACCTGCAAAGGAATGAAAAACAGTAAACCACAGCAACCCATGGTAAAGGGAGCTTTGCTCCTCAGGAAACAAAGCATGCTGTATGTGCATACCCATGACACACATACATACAAGATTGGGAAAATTATTCTTGGTGACTACGATTCTTAAAATATACCAACCAGCATGATCACTCCCTGAAGGATTCTTGGTGCTAAAAATGATATTTCTCACAAGTCCATAAACATGTCTGAAGATTTAAAATTCTGTTTTTTCTTGAATAATCTTGACGTTTGTCTCAGAATACAACACTGAATGATGCTTTCTTTTCTGTATTACAAGCTCATGAAACATATTCGATTTCAGCATAACTCGGGAATAACACTATGTCTGGTAGTAAACAGTTTTTTGAATGAAGCCTACTGTTAAATGGATGTTTCGTTACAGGATTTCCATTTTTCAGAGAGGGAAAAGAGTTATAATAGATGGCCGCAGGATCAAGCTGGCGTAATCTAGTGACCTGACACAACCTCCTTGCATCTCCATCTTACTAAGGCACCACCAATTTGCTCAACTTTTATCTACAGTTGTATTCCGAACTCTGATTATTGATGTAAGCCCAGGGTCCATTACATTTTCAGCATTAAATCTTTTCTCAGTATTTGTTCGCCAGCACTTACTTCCTCATAATGACCACAATTCACCAACTGTTTTTTTCTTGCATGTAATCAATTATACAGAAACACATTCTGCTTCATTTATTGTTGAAATACAACCTTTTTGCATAAATTTCCCACAAATGTTAAAACAGATCTAATGTTAGCCAAGGAGAAAATGAAACAATAGCCATATCCTGGTAAAGACAGACTGTATGTCACGAGATGAGTCATGACACTGTGTATGGCTTTGAGGAGGTTGCCTCAAGTTCCCTCTATTGACTCTGTGCCTTTACTAAAAGCTTCAGAAAGTGACCAAACCAGGCTGGAACCCATGGAATTTTTACCAGAAAACTGCTCAGCCCCAGGCCCATGGGAGAGGGAGCTGATGTGACTCACAATGGCTTGTCTAACTGGAAATAGCGGCCTGACATGCTTCCAGATGCAGCAAAATAGAGTTCCAAATTTCTATCAGTGGATATAACCCTTGATGTTTTAAAAAAGCTGCTGGAATGGAGACATTCCTGCAAATTCTGACTATGTGAAGTAGCAGTGAGATACATCATCCAGCTTTGTATGTATGTGATGCCATTTTTTCCAACAGTGATTAAAATATTGCTAAATATAAACACAAGATATTGCCAAACTAAAAGGAACTGAAAAAGACAAGTTGAATATCAATTTCTAGAGGAGGCTCAAATCAAGCATTTTGGAACAGCCTTTGTTGTGGAAATGACATAGAGTCTCCATTTAAAAGTGAAGAAAGATTAGGTCTTAGAGGGTCCCTGATCACAGGGGGAGGCTCACATGAAGAGTCTCTTCTTTTCAGACTGTCACAGCCACATTGTACACAATGGCATCTAGATATGGTACAGTATGTGGATCGCTAGTGGCACTGTTTGGATAGCGGAGAGAAACATCTTACCCCCAAGCATGTCTACTTAGAATGATCCATCATTCCCCTTTAATAGCTGCAGATTCTGAGGGAGGTGAGAGAAGTGTGGAAGGGAGACAGATGAGGGGAAGGGAATCAGGGATAGGAAAAGGGACAAAATGGAATGACGCTGACAGAAGGAGAGAGGAAATTTAAAACTAATTTTGCTTCCCCTAATCCTCTGTAGATGATCAGGGGAAGTGTTTGCTCGACAGCTGATCAGGCTTCATGGAGTGTTTGTTTCCCCCAATAATTATGTTAATCACAAGTGGTAAATGGGAAAGTTAAGCTATATTTGTAAAACATCTGATTTCCCTTGAATTTGTGTTGTCTCATAGATCACGGAGGTCATCACTCAGTTACACACAGAAAGACAGTCATTCATCTTTCCCCCTATAAAATTCCATGAAGACAGAAATACCAATGCAGGTCTAGTAGAGCCTTGTGCAACATGCATCCCCCCCAACTAAAAAAACATCATCATGCTCACCTTAGAACTGAATTGTTGGAAGGGATCCCTGTGGATCAGTGAGTCCAGCCTTTGCCATGGAGGTACAGTGGGGAATTGAACTCCCAAACTCTGGCTTCAGTTTAGGACTCACAGCCAGAGTCCTAAACTACTGAGCTATCCTACCAGTAATGGATAGCTCAGTGGTTTAAACTATCTGGTAGAAGAGCCAAAGGTTGGGAGTATGATTTCCCACTGGTTCTTCCTGACAAAGCTAGATTTGATGATTCATAGGGTCCCTTCTTGATCTGCAGTTATACGACACAATATAAGGTTCCTGTTTCCTTTGCTAGGGCCAGCCCAAGGCATTACATGGTGCCTCCCTCCATTCCCCACACAAAAGGTGAACAGATCAACAGCAAATATTTGCTTCATCCCTGGTCACACATCAGTATTCTCTTCTGCAACTCGGAGAAGCAGCATAACACTGGGACAAAACACAGACTACCTGACATCCACAGCTTTGCCTACTCTGCACCCTTCAAGATGGCTGCTTAGATCACTGTACCTGATGGTGAAACCAGCTGATTTCTCACAGAGAAAAACAAGATGTTTCTTAATTCTTAGCAAGCTATATTATACACAGTGCAGCCCAAACCACAGGTTGTGAGGGTAATCTCTGTTCAAGCTTGTTCCCGACCAATTTCATTAGCAATGAAGGGCCAGAAAATTTGCATTGACAGGGAAGCTCACCAACTCACTTTCTATTCTGGGTCTACTTTCTGTGAGAGGTATGGCCAAACAAGAGGGACAGCAGAGGTGTTGGTCAGGATATCAGACCGTTGGCAAGTGACCCTTGCTCTAATAGTTTTGGATTGGTGAAAGAAAGAAAAAAGAAAAGACCTTACACCTATTGCTATCAGATTATTTGATCAATCTCCCAGATACTCAGCAATGAAAAGAGCCAAGAAATAGTACTGAACAGGAGCCAGAGGGGGGGGGGGATGAAACCCAATCCAAACAAGCATCTGAGCCAGATGTAGTAGTTGGTGGTACTATTAGAAGCCTACAGGCAGTGCCAAAATTATTATCAAAAGCAAAATGAGTGGGGATTAGTCCATGGTTGTAATGGAGAGTCAGGTAGATGAAAGGAAAGCAATGTTTAAATAGACAAAAATATGACAGGTAGCAGCCTCATATTATTACAAAATCAGATTACACTACGAGTCACAATATAGTAAAAAGAATGTGAGAAGAAGTGAATTGGCTCTATAAAAAAGCAGCACAGAGGATTCAAAGTGAAGCAGCAGTTTCTTCTAGAATGGAAGGCATGAAGCAATGTAGATGTCACAAACCAGGACAAATAAGGCAGGAGAAACAGTGCAGAAATTGTTCAAAACCAGACCATTTTTCTGTATTCAGTAGACACCAGATGTAGGTTTTATTCCAGTGGTGAAAGATGCATCTTAAAGTTTTGTAAAACAGTTTTGATTTTCATCCTACAAAGCTGCAAAGTGTTGTATTATTATTTCCTGAATTATTTAAAAAACAATCAGTTCTGTTTCGTTTCTGTTCACAAGATAGGTGGAAAATCATAGCTACTAACTCATATCAAGGAAATCACAGCCTTGAAGTCTACAAAAGCTGTTCATGGCTGCTGAGAACAAGACGCTGTGGAGATGGCTCATTCATAATGTCACCATACGTCAGATGTGAATTGACTCCATGTAACAACAAAATATCATATCAAAAAGGTAGTGGCATGGGAAACTGGATACTTTTGGTCCATACAGATGAAAGGGCCATAGCTCCATGGGGGAACACAGAGTATGCATGTACAAATGCCCAACTCAGCCATTGGTGCCCCTAGACTAGACATAGGTAGTAGAGATGGGCACGACTTGAAAAAAATTTTTTTCGAGTTGTAGTTAGTTGGGCCGGTCCCGTTTCGGGTCGTTTCCGGTTTTCGTGAAAATTCGCAAAAATTAGTCGGTTCGTTTTTTTGTTTTTTCGTTGTCGTTAGTACTGGTTTTGGGGGGGAGCGGGCTCCTGGAGGCACCTCTGTGGGGTGGGTGCCTCCTCTGGCCCGCTATAAAAGGAAAGTGGGCTCCTGGAGGCACCCGTGGGTGCCTCCTATCCTCACCCACTAGGAAGGGGAAGCAGGCTCCAAGAGACCCCTCTACATGGGGGTCTCCCTTCCTCACCTGCTGCTGCTGCAAAATGCTATGCAATAGCCATATGGATATTGCATAACATAATGTGCAGAGAGTGACTGTGAAGACTAGTGGATGGCACTGAACCCAGAGCCATAGTGAGATGCCTAACTAAGGCTCTCGCACCACCATGTCTCACACAGAAGGGAATTGTACTTGCTGCGTGTAGTGCAATGCAACCAAGTAGATCTGGCTTTAAGGTGGCTTAGTGCAAGGGCTAGGGTTAGGCTAGTGACGGGTAAGGTTACAGTGGGCTAGTGGGTTGCACCTCTGGGTGCCTCTCTGACCCACTAAGAAGACAGTCTGTGACGTATGGGTACGGAGTCAAGGGTTAGGGTTAGGGTTAGGGGGGCTAGGGCAGGTTTTAGGGGGCTTTTTGGCACATCCCAGAAGTCTCCATGGCCAAGTGGCCATGCGACTGGTGGGATGGCTCCAAAAATTTGCATGGTCGTCCACTCCTACATGGCTGGCCACTCGGCCAGCCCATCATTGCGCAAGTGTAAAAAAATAAAAATAAAATAAAATCAATGGAGGACAGAGGAGGAGAGGAGAGACATTTTGTTGCAAGAAAAAACCCACTGCTACTGTGAAAAATCTGGCAGTTTATAAATTTTCGCGTGTTTCTGTTGTGCTTGTGTGTTTTTGGACCATGATTTCAAAAACAATATTGTGTTCGCCGCCCCATTTTGGATCCCCTGCCCGCACCGCATGGCATGGTGAAATGGCGACTCGAGTCCGGCTGCCCAGGACGGGGGGGGGAGGCGGGACCCCCCCTCCAGAAACCACCCCTCCGGTAGGTGCCCTGCGCCCTTAGTCAAGTAGGCATTTTTCTGCCTGCTTTTTTGGCCCAGGAATGGGTGGGGGGAGAGTTTAAAAGTTTTTTCCTGTGCCGTCCGTGCCGCTTGCTTGCGCTTTAATTGCTGCGGCCGGCGGCCGGCGAGACTGGGCTTTTTGCTGGCTGGCTGCGAGCCTGCGGCGAGTCCCACAGAGCAGCCCACAAGGACGGGGGATGGGGGGGAGGCCGGGGACCTCCAGAAACAACCCCTCTGGTAGGTGCCCTGAGGCACGGCAGGCATTTTTCCGCCAGCTTTTTGGCCGAGAACCGGGTTTTTTTAACTTTTAAAAACTTTTTTTCTGTGCCGCGTGTGGCATCGCGCGATCGCGCGATGCAAGGAACGAGCACGACAAATCAGACCAAAATTGTTCGTTCGTCGGTTCGAGCTCGAAGTCTGGGGGAGTGATTCCCATTACCGTTTCCGTAGAGTAACGGAACCGAGTAACGGAAACGGAAACGGGAATACCGCTAAGTCGTGCCCATCTCTAATAGGTAGCATCCTGCCAAAACCTCATAAATCCATTGATGACAATCAGATACAAGGCTAGATAGACCACAGATTTTGTTCATTCTAAGGCAGTTTCCTATATACTTATAAAATCATATCATATAAATGATGGTAACTATTTTATTTTTCTGTACCACCCATCTGGTCTCAAATCCACTTGTGAAATCAAGGATAAGAACAGTTTGCCAAAGTTAAGCCTAGAGGCAATAGAAATAAAGAAAGAGCAAACAAAAATATTTCAGGCAGGCAGCATGGAGCCTTTTCCTTGGAAAGTTTTAAATATAGATAGATTATTTCTCACAATAACATTTCAAATGCATACTGTATTTGTATACAGTGATATGTTGGCTCTGAAGGTGATTTAAGACTCATTGAGGACTGGCTCACACATAGTTTTTAGAGTCAGAATGGAATGCTTTCATAAACACTCTTCAGACATCGCAGCAGCTGCACAAACCTTTTATCTCCCACTTTGATCAAGAATACAAGATATGATCATGCCTTCTGCCACTTCACCGACAGATTGCACACGCTTGACTTTGTATTCCCTAGGTTTGAGGCAATGATTTTCTGCCAGTGTTTCAGGTGTTGTAGAAATTAAGTCAAAGTAAGTCTACCTGAAATGACTGAAGCCCCTATTGGAAAAATGAGGCTGTGTGTTTCCCTTGAACCACATACATTGGGAAGACATCAATGTGACTGGACAGATATGTATGGGGAGAGGGTCTCCCTCAAGTATCTATGCCCCTAGGCCTTTATTATATTGAATGGAAAGCTGTGTGATTGAGGTCTCTGTGGAGCCAGAGGTTGGCCTTTGGATTTCCCACTCTGCATCCCCAAAGAGCCAACCTGTGTGTCTTTGGACAAGCCACACAGTCCCAGGGCACCCCAAGAAAAAGGGAAGAATAAACTATTTCTGAGTACCCGTACCATAAAGAGTTGCCATTAGTCACAATTGGCTTGACAGTTATTCGGTATTGCTAAACATTTATAATAAAGCCTTATGTTGTGTTGCTTAGCTACAGCTCTGCTGAACTGAATAATTGAAGATTAAAATGGTAAATTGGGTTTGTGGAACATTTACATGCCCATGGTACATGAGGATATGCATATATTAGACAGAGAAGATAGTTGGTGTGAGAGAGGGGTCAGGGAAGCCATTCATGTGTGTATTGCAAACTCAACAGAGGTGCAGGACTCAGGCACAATCTGTCTGCCCCTTATCGTGCATCCCTTTTATCAATCCCCAGGCAAATCAGAAACACTTCACTCCTGCACCAGCAAGGCCACACCTAACAACCCATACTGAATGGGTGTAGGGAAGGGATCCATAGGTGAGACTTTCACGCACCCCAGGTCATTGTACATCTAATGAGCCTATTTGGGCCATTGTCCATCTAACGAGCCTATTCAGGCTACTGTCCATCTAACGAGCCCATTCAGACCAGGGTGGCATGAAAGCAAAGAGAACTATAAATCGGAGGCCTCACCACTAACTTTCTTCAGACTGATGAAGCTGCTTGGATGAGTAGCGAAATATTTCGATCTCACAAGACAAGACGTTCAGTTGCCATGACTCAACTTTCAGATGACCTCACCTGGATGACTGAGAATCCTCACAGACTAGTTTAGCATTTTTCCTATTCTTGGTAAATAAGCCTGTTTGCTAAGAGTTTCTCTGTTGCTAATGTTGTTTTTTAAGAACTCATATTGCATTGTTCAGAATTCAGTCCTGCAAAGACTGTACTAATAATAAGATGACAATTGCAAGCAAAAGCTATACAGTTGTTTTCAGAAGACAGAGAAGGAGTGTATATATTTTAGAGCTGTCAACAATTATTATGTGAAGTGAACTCAAAAATAATGTTACATAATTTCATCAGGATCATATTCACCCTTCAGAGTCACATGCATCTCTTGGGAGCGGAATCCAGCTCTAATTTTTTTTGCCAAAATAGACAACATGTACCAGAATCAGTACTGAGGGCGATTAAGCAAATAGAGTTATTTTGTATGCTGTTTGGATGTGCACTGCCATGCCTCTTTCATTTGCTTCTCAGTTGACACTGGAAGCTGAGGGATGATTTTTCTTGCATTAAATTCACATTTCCAAAACAAAATGGGAATTTTTTTAAAAAGGCGTATTGTTTTTTAAAAGGTTTGTTTTTAATTTGGTTTTTAAAAAATCCCATAGCCTTTCCCAATAATACACTTCCTGAAGTTTCTGTTTCAAAATACATTTTTTACTTCTGCCAGCAGATGCTACAGTATGTACAAACTGTTGTTTCGGGGAAATGACACAGTATAGTTGTATAACTGCACTGGCGTTGTTGTCTTTTTTTCTTTTTCTTTTTTTTTCTTTTAAGAACATACTGGGATTGAAGCAATAATATAAACTTCACCACCAGTTACACAAAGGATCTCAGCTGTTATATATATTTTTTTCCTACTACATGCTCGCTTGAGATATCACCACATAATGTTTCAATAGATCCATCATTTAATCTGTTACTAAGGAACCGACATTTGGAAATCATGGGAAATATGGTATAAAATGTGTCTTTCATATCCATCACCTATATTATCTAACATTTCTGGCTGTTTGTATCATTCATATAGCCATTAACAATAAATAAGCAGAACTTGGTGTTTGGTTCCTATTAATTTTTTCAACCGTCACTCATGCTTTATTGGATCCTGTTGTCTTCAAAAGTGTCTGAAAGAACAATGGAAAAAGACATTGTTACATAAGAGCAGTTAAAAGGGATAATCTGGATTTGTAATTCACATAGCTGGTCAAGTGGCTTTTATCATTTACTTGGAGAATTCTGACACACAGGATATATGTAACCTCTGATGTCTTCCTTAATCCTCAATATTGCTCAGTATTGAGAATGTTGGGATTGTTAATATCTATGATGGGCAAGTGAGGAGTATGTACAGTCCTATCCCATTCTGCATCAAATTTTGAAAGGCTGATTGGCAGCCTATTTAGAGATAATGGCTGACATCCTTTTAACTAGTTATGTTGCTATAGCATAAGTGTACAGTGGTACCTCCTAAAACAAATTTAATTTGTTCTATGAGTTAATTCTCATTCTTCTCCAAAAACCATTTGAAAGCTATCACTTTGCTATAAAACGGAATGGGGATAATTGCAAAAAGGCTGAATGTTGCCATGGATGTCAAAGCTGACAATCTCTGTCTAGCAATATTACATTAAGCCAAAACTGTATAAAAACTGTCTCAAAATAAAGGTCAAGATTTTCCGTAGAGCTAAACTTGAAGTTGAAGCTTTCCATAGAGGTAAACTTGAAGTTGAGATTGCATCTAAAGACAAGTTGTAGCACTTCACCATTCCCAATGATCATTCTAAGAAATACTGTACAGTGGAGGTGGAGTATTTTTGCAGTTGTGGTTTTTGCAGGCTCACTGTTAGGACTATGAATGCTTTATAACCATGTATTAAAATGCCTACAAAGTCCTAACTTATTGGCATAACAGTTAATTTAAAAAACAAAACAAAAAAGGATTGTGACACCAGCATGTTTTAATTATCTATAGTAGACATGGGCACGACTCGGTGAAATTGTCGTTTCCGTTTTCGGTTATCATTTCCATTACGTAACGGAAACGGTAACGATAATTAAGCCGTCAGAACTCAAAATCGAACCGAAAAAAGAAAAATTTGGTCGGGTTTGTCGTTTCCATTTGTGGCATCGCGCGGCGATCGCGCAATGTGAAGCACAGAAAAAGTTTTTAAAAGTTTTTTTTAAAAAACCCCGACTCCCGGCCAAAAAAGCAGGCGAAAATATTCCTGCCTGAGGCTTTGCCACCTACCAGAGGGGTGGTTTCAGGGGGGGTCCCTGGCCTTCCCCCCCCCTCTTCTCTGGTCCTGGGCTGCTTGCACCAGGCTGGGGGGGGGGGGGTCATCCGCGTCGTCTCGCCATGCCATGCGGTGGGGGGGATCCAAAATAGCGACCACAATTTTTCTTTTGGAATCGTGGTCAAAACACACACCAAATCACCACAGAAACATGTGAAATTTATTTATTTTAAATGCCTGAATTTTAATAGTAGCAGCAGTGGGTGTTTTATAGCAATAAAACGTCGTATTGATTTTATTTTATTTTATTTTATTTTTAATTTTTTTAGACCTGCCCATTTGGGCTGGGCATGGGATGGGACCATGCAAATTGTTTGAACCATTCCACCAATGGCATTGCCAGGTTTTTGACTGACACTTCTGGATGTCTCGGAGGGCATGAAAAGCCGAGGCAACTTCCAGAAATCACAGTCGGGTGTATGGATGTGGTTGAGGGAGGAGGGCTGGCTGCTAGTGCTGGTGTGATCCGATCGAGATTGAGGAGGGAGGCTGGAGGCTTTAGGATTTAAGTTAGGCAGGCAGGGAGGGAATTGAATTTAGAAAATAATTTCTATGATTCCCTGCAGCTTTGTCTGCTGAAGGGAATAGCAGTTTATTCTTTATTTATTCTCTGGCAGTTTGTGAGGATTTTTTTCTGATATTGGATAAAGGGGGAGGTTCGACTGGGAGTGGGAGGTGTGGATTTATTTTAAAAATATATTATATACTACCATTTATTTTCTATTTTTCCAACTTCAATTTGCTTGCACACACACACATTTGGGGTGCAAGCCAAGAACAGAACCTCTATCCTAAGTGATATCCTAACTGCCCACTCGCCCATCCGCCCGCGCCGCCACCCACCTGCAGCCCGTGCCGCCACCCGCCCACTCGCCCACCCGCGGCCGCCACCCACCCCGCCCGCCGCCTAGGGCACAAAAACACCTAGCGCCGGCCATGATTGTGGGACGCCCCTATGCTCTGGGAAGTCAAATCGCGCTAAATCGCGGTGGAAACGACAAACGACAAACGGAAACGACAAATTTTTGAATTTTTTTGCAACAAACGGAAACTACCCGAAACGGACCCGTTCCGACAAACGAAAACTCGAAACGTCATTTCTTCTAGTCGTGCCCATGTCTAATCTATAGTTATGTTTCCATTTATATAAAACATACCTGTACAAGCCATTTAAAATTCCAGACTTGCTTTTTCTCTCTCTCTCTCTCTCTCTCTCTCTCTCTCTCTCTCTCTCTCTCTCTCTCTCTCTCTTTCTCTCTTACTATCACAAACAGCAGAAATGGAAAAAGTAAGCTGCAATCACATCCTGAGCAGATAAAAGGCATAAATGCACTTCTTGAATTAAATTGATTCAGATTTAGAAGTGATTTGGGAAGAATGAAATAAAATGGTGGAGACTTCATCCACACACTACACATCTAGCATCAGTTCAGTACAATGATCCTTCCATATCCCAGTTTATTTTATTTTTTATTTTTATTTTTAAATTTTTTAAAGACAAACAAATAACAATACTAGTGCATCCCCACCCACCCCCGGGACCATCCAGTTCTTCCGTGAGTTCTTCTTTATTACTCCAGTTCTAATATTCTTCTCAAATTCCTCTTCTCCAGAACTGTCTTGAAATATTCTTTCCCCTTCCCTTCTACTAATACAAAGTCTATAAATTTTCCCCAAATGTCATAAAAATGTCTTTTTTCATTTATCCTTGTTTAACTTTTAAACTACAAGACAATTTATCGTTTATGGCTATATCCCAAAGTTCGTTATACCAATCTTCCATCTTGAGATCTAGTTTGGATTTCCAGTTTCTTGCTATAATTAATCTGGCGGCTGTCATAAAATTTGCTATTAGTTCCTTGGTTGTAACATCATAATCTTTACTAGTTGACAATGATAACAATGCTGTCTCTGGATTACAATAAATATCTACTTGAATCATCTCACTTAGCTCTAAAAAAAAAAACCATTTCCCAAAACTTTTGAACTATTTCACATTCCCACCAGAGATGCATGTATGTACCTATCTTTTTTTCACATTTCCAGCAAATCTTAGAATATTCAGCGTTCATTCTATTCAACCTAATTGGAGTCAAGTACCATCTAGAAACCCATGTAAAGTAATTTTCTTTTATCCTAACCGATAATGATCTCAAGATTCTCATGTTCCAGATTTTCCCCCAGTCTTTTTTTTTTATCTCTACATTAAGGTCTTGTTTCCAGACCTCTCTCAGAGAATCTGACTCCTTCACTTCCAGTGAGTCCCCTATTATTTTGTATATTTTACGTACTAGTCCTTTCTCTATATTGTCCTGGTCGGATTCAAGTGATAATAAAAACTGTTCAAACTTTGTACATTCTCTAAGTTGACTGTTTCTTCTGACGCAATTCTTTGTCCATTTTTCTAACTGGATATAGTTTATCCATATTAAATCACTAGATTGCAAAGCGGTTTTTATGTCCTGATTTGTTCTAATTTTGGCCAACCAGTCTTTTAATCTGGCTATTTTCTTAGCTTTAAATAACCCTAAATAGTGCTTCAAATTCGTAGGAAAATTTTCCGAGTCTGTTACTAAACATAATGGGGAACCCTTCGGTGATAAGATTTTTCTATATTTTCTCCATGTAGTCATTAAACCATTCAGGAGGGGATTCTCAATCTCTACCTTATTTTTAAAGTTTATAAAATTCAGGTCCCAGATCACCCACTCCAGGAGTTTTATTATTCTTTAATTTATCTATTACCTCACCTATCTCTTGATCTGTAATGGGTTTCTCCATTTCCAGCATATCTTCCTTTTCCAAAACCCTCTTCAAATTTTTTGTGATATATTTTTCTATATCTTCCTTGCTCTTATTTTTTGCTGTATATAGAGATTGATAAAAACTCTTGAATAGCTTTTAATTTGTCTTTCATTTGTGTACAGACCCTACCTGCAGAATCTTTTATATTCCCTATCGTATTTTTATCCCTTCTTTTCTGGGCTAATCTGGCTAAAAGTTTTGAATTTTTATTACTATATTCAAAAAAAATTCTTTTTAAATACAGTAAATTTCTTTGTACTTGTTGTAGTTCTAATTCCTCTAATTCTTTTTTTTTTGCTTCAATCTGCCTCAATATCTTCTTATCATTGTTAGAAAAAAATTGGGATTCTAAATCTGCTATTATATTTTCTAGATTTCTTTTGTTAAACTCTTCCATTTTTTTTATTCTAGAGTTTTCTCTTATAATAAAACCTTTGGCTACAGCTTTTAAAGTGTCCCATATAATTCCCATTTTTCCTCCAGCCTTTTCATTAATGTCCCAAGTTTCCAACCAGTCTTTTTTAACTCTTTCCAGCACTTCTGGGTAATGAAATTTTTTTGCATTCATTCTCCATCTTCTGGCTTCTCTATAATTTTTATTTATTACTATATCAATTGACATTATAGCATGATCAGATGTTTTTATAATTTCAGTCTCAGTATTATTTACTTTAGGTATTAGACTTTGTGAAGCAAATACAAAGTCTATCCTAGAATAGCTCTTGTGAACTGGTGAGTAAAAAGTCTATTTTCTTTCATCTTCTTTAAGTTCTCTCCAGACATCCTTCAATCCTGTATTATTTATAAATTTTGTTAATGTTGTGTGTCTAACCCTCCAGTCTTCCTTCTTGTAAGCTGATTACAAATCACCATATCCCAGTTTAGAAGTCTTTATTATCCTCACTGTTATGATTTTTTCCAGTATGCGGACATATGCAAATTCTATACTTTGCATGCAAACACTTTGGAATGTGAGCACATGAATCAAAGCAACTCAAAGCAACTTGGTGGCAATTTGCAAGACAGAATATTCAAACTAAACTGAAACAGACGGTATTCACACACCCTGATGAATACATTTAGTTTAGTTTAAGGCCTATGCAATTGCTGATCTCTGCCAACTTCTGTACCTCTAATCATCACATACTGATTCCCACAGTGAAAATTAGGTCAAGTTTTTCAGGCTTGACCAACAAAACCAAAAACCTTTTGTGGGATTTTGGACCCCAAGGATACAATAGAATGAGCACACATTTAAGCAATATCTAGCAATGGGTCATACTTCGCTTGTTAAGAACATAAGAAGAGCCATGCTGGACCAGGCCAAAGGCCCACCTAGTCCAGCTTCCTGTATCTCACAGTGGCCCCACCAAATGTGTCCGGGAGCGCACAAGACTAGATATTTGTCTCTTCGTACCACTGTTCATTTTTTAAACCGGTCTTTGGGCTACCCATTAGATTTGTAGCAGAAAAATTGACAAAAACTGCTATGAAAAAAGACATTAATGCTTTTGTTCTTCTTCCAGCTCTCAAAGCTGCATGACCTTTTAAAACTCAATGCTCTGTTGGTTAACTTCCTTTGATCTACTCTTAAATTTGCTGCACCTGTTGATCTCTACTTTTTCCCACTGGGGAAAATCATACAGGCATTTACTGGAAAGATGATCAAGAACATATTGGAAATTACTTGGTTCTTCAGTTCAAAGGGCCAAAATGACAATTCTAATTTACAGTGCACTTGAGAACCACAATTCACATTGTGTATTATTTACCCACTACCCTTCCTCAGCAGTTCCTCTGTCATAAGATACAGCATGACAAAATGCCTTCAATTTTATAAAATGAATGCATTCCACAATTGAATCAGTCTTATACTCTGTTCCACCACATAAAAGTGAAAATATTGGGGACAATGCAAAATTAACCTTACCATTTTGGGTTGGTTTGCACATTTAACACAACAACAGCACTATATGCATTGTGTATAATAGATATAAAGCAACAGTTCCCACACAGGATACCCAGTGTGGTATAGCAGACAGAGTGATGGACTAGGACTCTGGAGGCCAGATTTCAAATCTCCTCTTGGACAGGGAAACTCATTAGGATATTAGAAGTGGTAAAACCACTCCTTAAATATCTCACTTAACTTATGTAGTGCTGTATGTTTTTGGACCCTAATAGGGTTTTCATTAGGGTCACTATACCACATGTAGTGTGACACAAGGAATAATCAGACACTAAGTCTTCTAATCGGCCTTTTGTGTGTGTGTGTGTGTGTGTGTGTGTGTGTGTGTGTGTGTGTGTGTGTGTGTGTGTGTGTGTGTGTGTGTGTGTGTGTGTGTGTGTGAAGAGTTTGGAAGTCTATTGCTTATATCCTAGGATCTATTTTACACCCCGATTAAATTATTGGAGCTCTCCTTTGGCTTTGTTCCTAATGGTTGGAATCATGATTCCTCCACTTCATGTCACATTGCAACTGCTCTGGTTCTAAATGAGTGCTGTGACTGAAAATTGGCAGATTAATAGGGAGAGAACAAAATGTACAAAAAAGCACCAACATGTCAGGGAGAACACAAATAAAGAATATGAAGGGCACTGTTAGTCCTCAAAAACAACAATGACAACAACATTATTGAGGATTTGAAGACATAAAATCTGGGCCCTGGTCTCAGGTTTTAAGGCTTAAGGGCCAAGTAGGTGGAGAAAAATGAAGGAATAAAGGATAAAGAGGAGAATGAGTGGTAAAGAGAATATAGGATGCCCTCAGTGCTGAGGAACAGCTTCCTAAAGAATGTCCCATTGGTCACTGAAATAAGGCTTGTACAGAAAGAGCAGATAGGTATTTCATGTGCCATTTGCTATGGGAGTGAGAGACATACCTGACTCAGGGATCACATGCACACATACCTCAAAAACATACAGCACTACATAAGAACATAAGAAGAGCCATGCTGGATCAAACGAAGGACCCATCTAGTCCAGCTTCCTATATCTCATAGTGGGCCCACCAGATGCCTCTGGGAGCACATGAGACAGCTAGATACCAGTCTCCTGATACCACTGCCCTGAGTTAGTTAACTTCCTTTTAAGTCTGGAGAGGACACATATCCTCATCATGTCTTGTAACCTGTGGTGAATTTGTCCTCTAGAAATCTGTCCAATGCCATCACCACATCCTGCAGCAAGGAGTTCCACAGACTAACCACACACTGGGTAAAGAAATGTAATTTTTGTCTGTTACTGTATCCTTCACTGCTAACATAGAGATGCCAACTTCCTAGTTCAAAAACTGTTGTTCAAAGAAGTGTTGAGTCCCAAGTGAGGCTAGTCAATGAGTCCACAACTATATTTGCCTGCAAGTAAAGATTTCTTACCACTTCCTGTGGGTAATAAATTTAGCTGGAAACTGAAACCTTATAGTCTCCAACGAAGCCAAAAAAGTTATCAGGAATTTGGCAAGCATCTATAGGTTTTATGACCATCGAAATCTTACATCTCACTATAAGATTTGAAGCATGGTGATCTGTTGCCACAATCTTCTGTCTCTCTTTTCAGGCTTCAGTCAAAAAGCATCCTGCACTGGCTACGTTGCGGATACAATGGAATCAGCAGGATTGCTTCTTTTTCTTTCTAATGCAATCTACTATTCATGCACGAATCAAGCACATTTAAATAGTCCTGAAAATATCAGCCCACTTGATATTCATCATCTGTATGATTGTGCGACTAGTACATCACACTAGACCTCAGTCACTTTCTTCTCTATTAGATGGGCCATTCCAAGTTTCCCGACTGCCACCATCTCCCTGTATTATCTGCTAACAAGGGAAACAGAGCACCAGAAAATGTTGCTATTGATGTTAAACATTTGGCTAGGCTGCCCCAGCAAACTCAGCATTACAGTACCTTGAAAGCTGAGCTAAGACCTCAAATAGTGTTTGTGTTATATTACATTTCCATAGACTCTTAGTTTTCACAGCTGCGCTTTAAGAATGTATCCTATGGAATTTCACAGCTTTCCTCAGTAAAGGCAAATAAAGCCCCTTAATAAGACAATCCCCGTTTCTCACTTTCAGATGCCCATAAAACCTTGAAAAATTTAAAATACGCATGTTTCCTATTCTATGTGAGTTTCTTCTCTTCACCACAGCTGTTCCAGTGCAACATCTGTGCACTGGGTGGTATAAAATGGCCTGGGAAAATAACAGTTCTCACACATTGGTGATTGTTTGCCCTTAAAATAACAAACAAAACAAAACAAAAACCCTATATGGGTCTATTTCTGCACAAGCACTTTTACACTTTTACATCATGATTACATGATGATTTTGCTGTATTCTTGTGTGTATTCTTACCTTCATGGATCATATTAGAAAAAAAACATAATAAATAATTTATCATGCTTTCGCTCATTTGTGTAATTTTGAAAGTCAACCTATTCCAAAGGATGGGGAGGTGTCAGCCATTATGTAGCTTAAGGCCTCATTACATAAAACCAGAGAAGATGGAAGAAGCAATTTGAGAAAACCCAACTGCTGAATTAGTTTCTAACATTCAGCCCACTAGGGTGAGGGGCTTATCTCAGGCAGTAGAACACAGGGGATCCCTAGTCACATGTTTTCCCGCTGATTTCCAGTCTGGAAAGCTTCAGGGGAGGAGTCAACACACACATCTTGAATGGCATACAAGGCCTAGCTGTCTGGCTCTGGAGAGTCCTCGTGCACACAGTGTGCCTTCAGAGATGAACTATGCCAACATTGCATATCCCAGAATGCTATGCCTTGAGGAAGGACCACTCAAAAGTTACATATTTGAGACTTTATTCATCTGTAAGGAGCAACAGCATCTAGTGTGGCTTTCTACAGATATACTCATCTTCCAACTTATTTTAGAGCATGCTAGGGATGGATGGTGTGGAGAATGGGCAGCAGTGTTTCACCTCCTGACTGAGGTGTGGCACCCAATGCATGATGGAATTCCCATGAGCTTCAGCAATGCCTTTTCTCCTGATGTGTGCTGTGGATGGTTGAGAGACATGCTACCTTGATACCCTTCCTCATATACAAGTTACTTCCAGCCTAAACACCTAAAGGGGACTGATTGATGTGCATGTCTAATAGACATGGCAAAACACTGTTGCATTGTTAATCAATTTCTATTGTAGTCCACCAGACTCAAATATAGTTAGGCATCAATAGCTGATTGTTTGTCTGTTTGCTTGTTTGCAATTCTCTCCCACCCAACTAGTAGCTAGGCTAGATAACAATATTAAATGATGGACAGAGAATTAGAAATGGGTCAAGAAAGCTAAGAAATTATAGAGCTGCAATCTAGAAACTTCTTACTTCAGAGTAGGTTAGAGATATGGAATGGAGCCATTCTGAAACAAGAGGCTGGGAAGCTGCCACCTTTATGTTTTCTCTCTGTTGCCTTGGTGTCATCAGTGCAATCTTTGTCCCAAAAAGCTGCATATAATGAAAGCTTTGCACTTCTGCTGCTAGGAAACTATTAGCCATCCCCGACTCATGTATAGACCTCTTAAAACCAGAGGAGGTGCTATGAAAGCTCTCCTTACTAAGGCACCTTTGTTGGAGTTGACAAGGCCAGTGACAATTCTCCAGAGACTAAAATTGTTGAAATATTATCCACATCCCTATAGGTCCACTGAAAGTGGCCTGTCCCAACAAAGTGATAAAAAGATTTAGAGAACTGACTTATCTCTTTTGGCCTTAAAACACTGTTCAAAAGCTTTCCTCCCCGGCAAAGTTGGACCCCCTTTTCATCCACTCATTACGCTATTGAGTAATCTCAACAGCTCCTTATACGGTTAAGTGGATTTGCGTCACTGTTTTGTTTCCAACAGAAACTGGGGCGCAGTAGGTTACTAATAAATGCACACATCCTGGTCAGATCACACATAAATTTGCTTCTATATTTCATTCCAGTTTCTTTTCTCCCCTAGAAGGCAGCTACTATGCTTACAGTTCTCTTATTTCAACTTTGGTGGTTAAATGATAAACATCTGGGAGCATAAGCATGCCAAAATAAATATGATTAAGGAGATCTTATGGAGGTCACACTAATCAGTGGCTGGTGTTTGGTGCTTTTTAAAAAAAATCAATTTCTATACTCCAGTTGAGTACAAAGTGTTTTTAAGTGTTAACTTTGCTGAAAATAATGTATTGTGTTTGGGGGAGATAGACAAATATTGTCTAACTCATCTTTGGGCACATTATTTTGTAAGAGCAGAATCTGGGTAAACATTATAATCACCACTATTTAGTATTAGTTATTGTATGAGCTGTAGCAATACTAATGCAATAATATTCACAAAGCTTCTGGAACTAGATTAGGCCATTCATGGAAAGGTCACTTAAAAAACAATGGCACTAATGAGAGGGGTATTACTTTATGTTGTGACTGTTTTCCTTATCAGCATATTGATAAACAGGTCAGTCAGCACTGGTAGCTAATGATAAGTTAGCCCTCTGAGTCCAAGAGGGCACCGGCATGGTTAACAAGCGGACTTAGAGAGGCTCTAAAGGGCAAGGAGAGGTCTTTCCGTAAATGTAAATCCTTCCTAAATGAGGAAAATAAAAAGGAACACAACCTCTGGCAAAAGAAATGTGAGGCTGATAAGCAAAGTGTTCTGCTTATATACTGCCCCATGCCACTTTAAGAAGTCTCTGGGCAGTTTACACTTTTAATTACAGCATGCAGCTTACACATAAGAGAGGCAAAGAAAGACTTTGAGGAAGGTATGGCTAACAATATAATGGGAAATAGTAAAAGCTTCATTAAATATATTAGAAGTAGAAAACCTGCTAGAGAACCAGTTGTCCCTGTCTTATGTTCTTATGTTCTTGTGATACAAGCAATCCTGCTGTTATCTAGGGTGAATGTTGACTGGGCTTCTGACAAAATCCCTAAGGCTTTTTCCATCACCACCACCACCACCACCACCATCCCCAACACTCTTTGAAGCAAGAGTAGGCAAATACTATGTGTTCCTCTGTAGGTTCCTTCCTCCATTGCAGAGTTGGCATGAAAGCGGAGTGATATAATGTTCGTGCTCTTTCTGTCCTACAGGTCTTGCTCCATAATGAAGACAGATCCAAAAATACTTGTTTCACACTGGATTCTCATGCTGCATTGTACTGTATTTCTCAGGAATGGTTCATTGCATACATATTCCCTTTGAGCCAAAATAGTGAATTCTGTGCAGAGGTTCTGTTGTGGAAACACAGCAGCAGCTTTAGCTGTTGAATTGGAACCAGGCAGTCCAGTTACTATGCCATACTGTATATGAAATCACCCAAGCCAAGAAACAAGGCAGCAATGATAGCTGCCCTATCTGTATTTCATAACCAAGACATCCTAGTTCTGTCCAAATACACCACCAATGTGGTGCGGTAGATAAGCAAGGGATTAGGACCCAGGAGACATGGATTCAAATTAGAGATGGGTGTTTCATGTCAGAAGGGGACAGGTTCTGAAATGAAACACACCAGCACTGCTGGTGTTCAGAATGCAGTCCCATCCTATGGAACAAAATAAACCACTGTCTTACCTTGCTTTACCTCACACAGGGCGAAACTCCAACCAGGATGCAGCCTCCAACACATCATCTTTCCCTCTCCCTAGTGCTGCCCAATCAGACAGGGAGGGGGAATGATGCATGTCCTTGCACAGCTCCTGATTGGCCAGCACCAGGGAGATGAACCTGTCCCCTTCCAAAGTGAAACACCCATGTCTAATTCAAATCCCAGTTTGAAACTCATTAGGGGATGGCACTGGTGAAACCATTTCTTAAACATATCACATCCTCCAAAAAACCTGGTACCATTGGAATAGTTAGGATATGATCTGGCAGCATATGTTACACATGCCACAAAGCCATGCTCTTAATGCCATTTATGTTTGTCCACCTATGTAGTTCACCTTCTTCCAAAGTGGACTTGGGGTGTGGTAATATTATACTGACTCATTTATTTATTTATAGAATACATATAGAATACATGAGATCATCATCATCATCATCATCATCATCATCATCATCTATTTCCAATCCGAGCTCCAAATCAGGGATTTATTCCCAACATGGGAAATATTGCATAAACCTGAATTTAAAATGAAAAGCTCTGAACAGAGTAAAATTAATTGAGGCATGTTGTTGTTTTTCAAACAAATTAAACAATATAGTTTGTCCTGTTTTGATGTCTTGATCCTATAAACAATGACATCCACATGTTGTGAAATGTAATCCAGTCTGCACTTAGCTTCTTCCTTCATTAGAAAAAGGAGGTTCTGTTTATTTCTCCTAAAATGTTTTCTACAGTTGAAACTAATGTTTACTTTTCATAGATCTGATTAGTGCTGAAAGTCTATGAAGTTAAAGCATTTCTAACTGCTGCTGTTTATTACTGCTGCACAGGAGTGCAGCGATAGATATTGTGCAACAGAGCAAATTAGCATTCCATAAGTCAATTCAAAAACTGGGGGTACTTTGGAACGGAATACTTGATAAACACCAAATTTGGTACAAATTAGAGATGTAAATTTTTCAGAAACTGGGGAGAGGTGAAAAAACAGATTTTTCTCATTTTTTCTCATGGTTTCAAAATGTCTGGAAATTTATATCTGTGGCACAGATATATCAGATGGTCTGTTCTTGCCTTGTGCCAAATTTGGAAAAGTTTGAGCAAATGGATTCCAAGTTGTTGTTTTTTTTTTTTTTTTAGTTAAAGCTGTTTTACCACCATCCACATGAAGACCTCAGCAGCATTTTTATGTCTATAAAGTTAGGACTGATTAAATACATTGGGGGGCACACTTGCTTATCTGGAAAGAGAATGGTCAGTTGCAACCCCTTTATTTTTTGTTAATTTGGAAGGAATGCAGGCATTGGGATGAGTGAATAATAATAATTTGAAAAATAGCCATTTGAAAAAGGGAAAAACTTTGAGTTTCAGGCTTTCTTCATTATAAATTGATTACCAGCATGAACATAAAAAATGTAACTACCGAGAGCAGGAAGGGAGATCTGATCCTGACACACAGGACCAAATTAAATGACTCTCAGGAAGGTGTTTTTTTTAATTCCTTCCTGACCAAGAATACATTTAAAAGAGTTTCTATTTGTGGTGTAAACATATTTTTAAAAATATTTTAACAATAGAGAAGAAATATACAGAAGCACAATCATTTAAACTTTAAAATCACCGTGTCTTATGCTTTGTGGGATAATCTTACAGAGTTTTGGTGTCTATTCCACCCATCCTGTCACTATATCTTTATTTGGAAAATAAAGGGGGTGGCCCAAAGATGCTACATGCTATTAAGTCATTTCTGATATGTAGTGACTATATGAGTCACTAACTTCCAAAATATCCTCTCATTAGCAGCCATTAACATTAATGGCACTACCATTCACACTTACTGAAAAACATCCCTGACAGTAGCTGTTTGGAAAAAGAAGTCAACTTCTGGAATTTTCCCTTGCACTGTGTCATTTATGGGATGCTAGTGAGCAGAAGAAGGTACCCTGTGTAGACCATTTTGACTGATGCCATTGTCGTTGTCAACATTCAGGCTGCCCTTCGCTATGTAAATCTTGACCTTTTTCCTGCTGGCAACACCACCATGATATTGTTCAGCAGTATTGGGCCATTTCCTGGCTTTTGGAATCATGGGTACAGAAGCACAATCTCCCACAATCATAAACCAGATGTTTTTTGAAGAACTAATTTATTTCCATAATGTTGCAACAAAAATATGGATTGCGTAGTTAGGGGGTGTTTGGTTAGGAGGCACAGTGTGTACATGTGTGTGTGTGTGTGTGTGTGTGTGTGTGTGTGTGTGTGTGTGAGAGAGAGAGAGAGAGAGAGAGAGAGAGAGAGAGAGTGCATGTGTGTGCATGCATGCATACATGTGTGTGTATGTGCATGCGTGCGTGTGCATGTGTGTGCGTGTTTCTAGGAATCTAAGTCCTATTAACTTCTTTGGAAAATCTTTCTTGGAATTCAAAGTAATATTACATTTATCTGGAATGTGAACGTGTATCCCATTTTCTAATGCATTTTCTAGCACATATTTCCATATTTTCTTGCATTTCATAATTGCATCAATATCTATATTTGTTTGCCTGTTCTGAGAAGAAAGATAAGGTAAAACACCAGTCCTGAGACATCTTGGACTGCTAGGAATCATCAACCTTGGTTTCCATGGAAGGACAAGAAAATGAAATAATGGATCATCACTGCTTTCTTTCAGATATCTTGTAAGAAAATAGCAATGAGAACAACTGAGACAAAAGGGCTGAAAGAACTGGAAGATTTATATCATTTTAGAGTATATATGGAAGAGAAAACTGATATATTGCTTGTGTCCACAGTAGAGGTCTTTCTCTCCATCCCACCAACTTCACAGGTGTGTCCCATTAAAACATAGGAAAAGGCCTTCTCTGTTGCTGCAACCAGACTTTGGAACACCCTCCTACTGGAGGTCAGGGCTGCCCCATCCCTGCTGTCTTTCTGGAAACAGACAAAGACCTTCCTTTTCAGGCAATCTTTCCCTGAATTGATGACCTATTATGTGACATTTAGATGGATTACCAAGCATAGGGTGTTTATACACGACCCCTAAGCTCCGCGGCAAAGGGCTGCAAGCTCCGGACCTTAAAAATGTTTTCCCACCAGGTCCGGAGTTTGCAGACAATTAAGTGCGACCCCGCCCACCTAAGCGCGACCCAGCTGCACTTTCTTGTACTTGCTTTTGGGAGGTGAAAAATATTTGATGCGGAGAGTGCCTGAGCTCTCCTTGCTTCTTTTTGTTGTTTTTCTTTCGCCTCCGCCCCTTTAAGAGCAACCAGGAAGTAAAACCGGGGCTCGGAGCAAGCTTCCACGCACGGGAGGTAAGGGTTTCTTCTTTTGTCCGTGTCTAAGGCTTTTCCCCCCTCCCTCCCCTCCCGCAGACAGAACAAGGAAGTGCGGAGGGGGTGGGGACGGAGGAACAGCAAGGAACCCTCAAGATCGCTGGTCCGAATTTAAGGGACCAGCGGATCTGAGGGGTCGTGTGAAAAGGCCCATAGTTGCATTGACTGATTTCATAAGAACACCAGTGTTTTCCATGCTAGTTTCAATCCCTCATAATGTATTTTTTCTTTTCTTTTTGCATGTTCTTTGTAACTTTAATGTTACATTCTAATGTTTTAAGATGCCTCTTCTAATTCCCTGTTCTTAACTTGAATATGTCTTAAATGTTCTGGGCTGTATATTGCCACTCATTATTGTAAGCCACCTTGGGTCCTTTTCCAAGGAGAAAGGTGGGGTAAAAATATTCAAAAAATCCCATTGCACCTGAAGGCAGGTTATGAGGCAACTGCTTCTCTTGGCTTAACAGGAAGGCTAGGACTGAGAAGAGAATTTGGTATATAAGCAGGGAAGGGAAGGGAATGATAGCAAATGGCAACACCATGGAAAGGCTCTGACAATTGTGCACTTAGGACACAGAGTGGATTTAAGGCCATGGTAGTTGAAAACATCTGTAGCTGTGGCAGTATGATGCCTCCCGTTTTGACACATGTGACTCCTCATAGTCTGCAGATGATTAAAACTGGGAAGGAAGAAGATGTTCCTAAACCCATCACTAATGCTGCTGCTGTTGGCATTTTTAAAAAGAATTGGTCGTTTAAACAGACAATAACAGGCAACAAACGATTGCATCACAAAGCGCAATACACAGAATTACAGAAATATTGTTGTAAATGTGGAGCCCTCTGGTAGATGGGGGCGTTCAAAGGTGTGTAGCCTATCTGCTTCATTTCTTTCGAGAGTGTCTGTTTTGACTCAAGGCGAGTCGGGCAATAAACTGTGTTACCACTCAGTTGTGTATTTCTGCTTAAAATTGTTTTGTTTATGGCTAATACAGTGTTAGCAGCCACCTCCAGTTTGAAGAGGCCTTGTTCCTCCCCTGGTTGTGGTTGTTAAAATGGTGGCTATGAACATGTGTTTAGAAGTTTATGTTAATATTCAAAACATATTTTGGAAGGGACAGGAATCCTAACACTGCTCACTCCCATCTTTGCTGAGGTACAAGTGGAAGGTGCTTTAATCCCATCCTGGTGATTGCTTAGGAGGAGACGAAAGCATGACTTCTAAGAAGGAGGAGTTCCTTTTTTACTGCCAGAGGAGACACAGAAGAAGCCACTGAGAGCACGAAAGGAGCAAAGCAGGCATCTGTGTATAAACTCACTATAATTCACTTGGGGCCATTTCTGGCTTTTGGAATCATGGATAAAGAAGTACAATATCCAACGTTCATCAATTAAAGGCTTTTTGAAGAATCGAATTAACATATAGATTGGCTACTTCACAGATACACAGACAAAAATAAAGCAGATAAACGCTCGCTGCTATGTGCTGGCTGGTCATGAGCCTTCAATTCAGGTACTGTCTGTTTCAAATTTACAGCACTTTTCACTGGCACTGTGTTCAGCAGGAAGTGACCACTTATTTTGCTTGGATGCATGGAGTAAAATTATGTGTTGCAAAAGAAACTTGGGAAGAGTATGCACAAATTGAATTAGTGTTGCATAACAAAACCATTGTATGCAAAATTGTGTTGGCTTTTAGCGATGCGATGGGACTGAATTTGGATTGTGTACAATTTTTGTTAGATGATCAAGCAAAATTCCTTTGCCTCCCCAACATACATTCCTTTCTAGCAATTTGAAGATGAGATGGACTGCCTATGACCGTGTCATCTGAAGATACTTGCTTTTTATATACTGCAATCCCGCGATATACCGGGACCACAGTACATGAACCGCAAAAGGGCAGGGGAACACTGTACTCTGTATATACACACAATGCCAATAAATTGTTGTTGTTGTTGTTGTTGTTGTTGTCGTCATTGTCATCATCATCATCATCATGATGTAACAATATTACAATGTAGACATGGGTACGACTTAGCGAAATTGTTGTTTCCGTTTTCGGATATTGTTTCCGTTACGTAACGGAAACGGTAACGACAATTAAGCTGTCAGAACTCGAACTCGAACCGAAAAAAGAAAAATTGGGTCTGATTTGTTGTTGTCGTTCCTGGCATCGCGCGGCGATCGCGTGATGCCAAGCGGCACAGAAAAAAAGTTTTAAAAATAAAAAAAACCCAATTCCCGGCCAAAAAAGCAGGCAAAAATATGCCTGCCTGAGGGCACCTACCAGAGGGGTGGTTTCTGGGGGGGGGGGTCCCCAGCCTTCCTCCCCCTCCTGTCCTGGGCTGCTGGTACCGGGCTGGGAGGGGGCATCCTCGGCGTCTCCATTTGCCATGCGGTGCGGGGGGATCCAAAATGGCGCCCGCAATATTTTTTTGAAATCATGGTCCAAAAAACCACCAAAGCACCACATAAACATGCGAAAATTAGCTATTTTAAATGCTTGAATTTTTACAGTAGCAGCAGTGGGTTTTTTATAGCAGGAAAAGGTCGAACTTATTTTATTTTATTTTATTTTTATTTTTATTTTTTACACCTGCGCAATGATGGGCTGGCCATGGGATGGGACCATGCAAATTTTTGGACCCATTCTACCAATCACATGGCCAGGTTTTGACTGACACTTCTGGATGTGCAAGAGGGCATAAAAAGCCGAGGCACTCCCAGAAGAGTCACAGTCTGGGCTTGGATGTGGGTGGGAGAGGGCTGTGTGTAGCTGGCTGCTGTGCTAGACTAGTTTCGATTTCGCGGAGCCTTTAGATTTCAGTTAGGCAGGCAGGGAGGGAATTGATTCATTTGAATTTTTAGGAAATAATAATAATTCCTTTCATTCTCTGTCTGCTGTGGGGAATAGCAACGCAGTTTATTCTTTTTTATTCTCCTGCAGTTTGTTAGGATTTCTTTTCTGATAGTGCTTCAAAGGGGGGGGGGAGGTTTGAGTGGGAGGGGAGGTGTGGATTTATTTTAAAAATTTCATTTGCTTGGTGGCAAGCCAAGGTCCTTTCATACCCTGCCTGCAGCTCTGCTGTGGGTGCACTGCCCACTTTGTTTGCAAAAATTGCAATTGCTTTATTCGATGCAGTCTTGTGCAGCAAGTCAGTTTAAAGTGTTTTCCGCCTGCTCTGGGTCATTGCAGGACCCGCGCCTGCCGCCCGCGTGCCCTGCCCCTCCCCCCTGCCGCTGCCGCCGCCCACCCATGCCCCCCAGCCACCTCGCCTGCCGCCTAGGGTGCAAAAACACCTAGCGCCGGCGGGACGCCACTCGCTGGGACATCAAATCGTGTGAAATTGCGGCGGCGGTAACGACAAACGACAAACGAGATGATGAAACGACAATTTTTTAAAAAATTTCACGAAAAACGGAAACGACCCAAAACGGACCCATCCAGAAAAACGACAACTCGGGGAAAAAAATTCTGGTCGTGCCCATCTCTATTACAATGATATTAAAAATTACAATATTTATCATGTAACAATATTTACTACTGAAGTATAGCATGCCTATTATCTCACTTTCATCTTCGCTATCAATGTTTTTTAAAGCTGCCTTTGGTCCTTTTTGGGAGATAGGTGGGATATAAATATTTTAAATAAATGAATCAATCAATCAATCAGTACATTTGAATATTAAAGCTTCCCTCTAATCTCTCAGTTTTTAAGTTAATCCTTTCAGCCACTTTCTTTCTTAATATATCTGTGGATAGTTCAGTTCAGGGAGCTGGAGTAGCAAGCCAGGTTAAGGAGTTTGATCCTCGCCGTGCCTCTTATGAGGCAACCAATCCATGTAAATTCTGCCAAGCTGTACAGTCCCAGAACACCCCCAAAGGAAGGGAACAGTAAACCACTTCTGAGTACTGTATATCTAGCAAATCCTGGGAAAAGGTCATCATCAGTCAGAATAAATTGGATGGCATTCTATTTCCTAACCTCACTTTTTCTTCCAAGTCATGCCCCTGTCTATAATCTATTCCCCATCCAACCCTTGTTGTTCCTTTTAATTAAAAAAAAAGAGTGCATGCTAATTGTGAGATGGGAAAATTACTCCTTGTAATTACCTCTTGGAATCCAGAGCTGAATGTTGGCATTGAAGAAGATTCTCAAACGACATCTTGGTGAGCCTAGAATAATTTCTCTTTTGCATTCTATGCCCTCCAAAGAAGCTTCTCTTCCTAACTGAATCCAGCACATCCAGTTCTTAACTGGATGCCAGGTCTTAGCTGGATATAATTTGTAGTTAAATAAACACAGATTAATGTGCTTAAGCCCTACTGATTTCAACATGAACACAACGTAACCAATTCAGGATGAATATGATATTGTATACTGTATACGTTCTGTTGTACTTTGTCTGTGATGTATTCCTAGATTTAAATTATAAAAACACAGAAGCTTGATCAATCATGGCAGTAATGCTTTTAGAAAACTGACAGCAGGTCACTTTGTGAAGGAGGTTGAGACAATTTTTGCCTCCACATTGTCATTCATGTCCAAGAATAAGTTGGCCACATGCTCTTTTAAACAAAAACATACACCCAAGATAGCCCTCCATTTTAAGAGTGGCCAGAGTACAATCCTCTTTTTGATGGTGCCCTCCATTATGCAGTCCAAATCTGATTTAAAGATTAAAATGCAGGCACCTAGACTTACCTTGTCACTCTATTGTGGCTGCAGTAGTGGCCCAAACCACTAGCAGGATGCATGACCAGACCCAGTCAACATGGAAGCCACCACATGTTCCTTGCAGGTTGCAAGTGCCTCAGGGCAGGTGGGCCAGATTGATGCAGGCTTGAGTCCAGTCCACCATCTATGCACAAAAGTGGGAGCTCTGAGGTTCCCTCCCTGATCTTATCTACCTACATCACAATGAACAGGAGCACTCAAATCAGCCTGGGAGATGAAGCTGAAGATTGGAGGAAGAGGAGGAGGCAGATCCATCAGCACAAACAAAGCCAGCACCAACAGCAGATCATCTGCAGCAGCATGAACAAGGCTGGTGAAGAAACCAGCAACAAGAGGGGAGCAGCAGAGGGATGCAAGTGGCGGTGTGACCAGTGTCACCACCGGCAGCTGCAGTAGCACTAGGATGAATAAACTAGCTTTGATTCAAAGCTGGATAACAACATGGCAGATGCCCTGTCTCATTTCCAGGAAGACAAGTTCCATGAACATCACACCTGACCCAAACTCAACCCTGGATGCAAGAGTTAACCTGTGAGTTATGTAACTTGGAGCCCCCATCTACCTGTAGAACTTACAGTTCTGTTGGAGAACTTTCCAGTGTTTTTTTAAGAAACACCATCTCCTTGCCCACAGAGGAGTCCTCCAGTACTTGGTGTCACTCCATGCACAGGGATAATGCTCAGAATGCAAGGCATGCATCAAGCAGCAATTGCCTTCTTTAGTCAAGCAGACACTATTCCAATTCCTGTGGGTCATTCTAGGTGAATCAAGCCATTGCAGGCTGGGAAAGGGCTACTCCAAAGACTCCTAATGGGAGAAGCATATCACTTTCCATGTGCTGGGTAGAGGATAGTTATAACAGCTAAGCAAAATACGTTGGTCCACATTTGAGTCTCACCTCACTGGGTGGCAGCTGGGTCCAGCACATGGGTATCTCCTACAAGTTGGCAGCCACAGTGGACTAGTTGCAGCTTCAACTATCTGGCAGGAGCTAAGCATTGCTCAGATGTTGTGGTGCTTGGGGCACTGGGAAGGATCCAAGTGGTGTTGGAGTGGCGAGTAGGAAATTGTCACTTCTGGATATAGAGAGGATCCCTTTAAGGGGAGCTGGAGGTGGGCACTTTATCTGGTCTAGCTCATGGGCAAAAGACTCACTCTGCCCTTAGGTGGCAGGGAGCTGTATGCTGACAAGGTCTCCATGGGACTGTCATTCCTGGTGGAAACCTTCAGCAAACCACTGGTGAGTGGTGGGGCATCAGGTGGCAGTTAGGGTTCCTGGTCCACTGAATCTATTCCCAGTGCTGGACCAGGCAATTGCTTGCATGACCAATCAAGTTGTGTCCTTTCCTCCAAACTGGGTGCAGGTTGTGGTTATCATAATATGTTTCCAGATGGCCCAAGCCTGTTCAGCTTTTGACAAACAAAACAAACAGGGATATCAGAGACCTTGAAGCTATCTGTCCATTGTTAGCAGCTTTTGAGGAGCAGATTCAGCTGACACACAAGTTGCCTTGCTGCTTTCTTCCCCATTCAACAAAGACTATCTGTTATTCTGCTTAAACAATAATCTGTATGTATACAGTAACATCTGCAGTTTTAAACAAACTTATTGTCCTCTTTTGTCCTCCTCTTTTATTGAATCAGGCCCTCTGTTTTAATAATGTGCAAATGGACACTCTATCCAGGAAGGAAGAGATGCTCTTTGAGGTTTGTGGACAACCTGAAAGATCCATGTTGATCGTCCTCATGAGCAAACAGGGTTGTTGTGAGAATAAAGTGAGGAGGAGGAGAGAGGAGGAGGAGAGAGGAGGAGGAGACACATGCACTGCTTTAAGATATCTGGAGGAAACACATGAACATAAGGAAGAGGAGCACGCACTGTGGTGTTTCCTGTACTTCCCAGGGGCCTCAAAATATGTGTTTCACTTCTGATTGGCATGCATGATTGACACAATTGCTCTGATTTATACAGCAGTATCATAAATCAGGCATTTGAACTTATTTATTCAACATATGCATTCCACAATAATCAGAGAAAAGAGCATTTTTAACAAGATGAGATTTAAAATGGGGTAGTGGTGGTGCGAATACCAAGATTATTTTCTTCCTTTTGGCAGAAGCAATATTGGAAAATGATTAACTGAGCCAATGTGAAAATGTCAAGCAGTTGTTATCAGAACAATAAAAATGTTATGGAAATAAGTTCTTTGTCTTTACAGTATTTTTGACCCAGCCAGTGGGACTTTTTAATAACAAGAATATGGCACCAATAAACTACTGCCTCCCTATCATTACCCAATACTCTTTTCTTTTGGAGGTGTTTCTTCCCTCCCTTTCTCCCTTTTGAACCTGCTATCCTATTGACAGGTTTTATAGATTATAAACTAGGTGTGCATTAGAGATTGGCACGAACCGAAAAAAGGGCAATTTGTATTGGTTCAGTTCGTTTTAGGGTTTGGCTCAGTTCATTTCATTTTTAACGATTTTTAAAATATTTGTTTCATTGGTTTGTTTTGTTTGTTATTTGTTTTCCCCTGCTTTGCGTTATTTAATCCATTTGAGATCGTGTGGGCGGGAAAAACATTCAAAAAATAATAATAAAACAGACGTTTACAACAATTGCAAAAACGGGACTGGCAGCATCCTCATCCTCATCATCCACATCATCATCATCATCTTCAATCATCATTCATCACATCATCCTTATGGGCAGCAGGCGGCAGCAGCAGAGCAATTCTGGCCCCTGTGGCAGGGGCTTTTTGAGGCACTAGCTTGGGGCTAGTGCCTTAGCTTTTTTCCCCAAGCGCCAACCGTTTGCCCCTGGGGCTGGGTTGCTGCTGGTTTTTTTTTTTTTATTTTTTTCCTTTAGTTTAGGGCACCAGCCCAGCTACCCCGGGGCTGGGTTGGCACTCCTTTTTAGATTTTATTTTTGATTTTTTAAAAATTTTCAAGCATCAACTACGTGGCCCCTGGGGCCGAATCGGTGCTGGTTTTATTTTTTATATATTTTTCTTTATTTTATGGTGCCAACCTGGCCACCCCTGGGGCTGTCAGCGCTTTTTTTAGTTTTTTAATTTTTTTATATTTTTGTTTTGTTTTGTTCTTCAAGCGCCGACTGCATGGCCCCTGGGGCTGGGTCAGTGCTGGTTTTATTTTCTATATTTTTTTCTTTATTTTAGGGCACCAACCCAGCCACCCCTGGGGCCATGTTGGCACTCTTTTTTGTTTGTTTGTTTTATTTTTATTGTGGTTTTATTGTATTTTTTTTTACTGCTGACCACATGGCCTGCGTGATCAGTAGCGTGGCTGGTTGGCTTTTTTTTTCTGGTCACCCCCTTCCTGCAGCCAGGAAGACCGGACCGTCCAGGAGGAAGGACCAGCACCAGTTAGGTGACATCTCCGCCATTAACAAAACAAACCGAAACGAACCATTTTTTTGTTCAGTTGTTTCGTTCTACATTTACTCTGAGGTTCATTATTCATTTTGTTCCATAACAAAATGAATAATAAATAAGAAAACAAACTAAAAGTTTGTTTCATGCCCATCTCTTGTGTGCATCAGCTTCAGCAAAATTCCGAACATAAGGAGCCCCAGTTCTGGGTAATTTGTATAAGTTCCAGATCACACTGGAATGATCAAATTCATTTCCAGGGTGAAATGTCTATGATTCAGATGCTGTGGACCTCTTGAGTGATTTTGAGATATCAAATGATTTGAGGGAGTGGGCGAGCTAGAGTGGATTGTGTAAAGCTGTGATGGGATGGTGATCAACCCATGCTGGCCTTTCTTTGATCCTCCAGACAAATCAGAAGCACTTCACACCTCCACCAGGAAGGCCAGGGCTAATGACCCATACTTAATGGGGGCTGGGAAGGGTTGAATAGGTGGGACTTTCACACACACCAGGACATTGTCCATCTAATGAGCCTATTCAGACTAGGGTGGTGGGAAAGCAAAGTGAACTATAAATTGGAAGACTTCCACAAGGTTCCTCAGACTGATGAATCTACTTGGATGAGTAGCAAAATCTATCATTTTCATAATAAAATAAGTCCAGGTGCCATGACTCAAATTTCAGATAACCTTACCTGGGTGACTAAGAATCTTCACAAACAAACTGCACACAGTGTCTACTTTGTTTTTAGCAACATTTTTAGCAGTTTTAGAGGAACGTCAGAAAAAGTAAAATGAATACCTAGACACAAGTGAGAACTATTCCTCCCATTGAAATTGTATCTTACTAAAATACGTCACATTAGTGTCTGTCAGCAAATATTTGATTTTCAGAATATTTTAAAGGAACAGCTCCTATTTGATTTTGAAACAGAAAGCCTCTTCTCAGAAAAAAATGACTATGGACTTGGATAACTGAAAAACACATTGTGCCAAAGGCTTCTGGAAGAGGAGGGAATACTTTCCAACTCTCTACATCATTTTCTGAAGAAAATAACTGTACCAATAGACAGTGATAGAAGAAATTCAAAAGAAACCACTACCACCTGGTGGCCTTGGGCATTTATGATAAAATATAGAAGAGTGTGAAGTCATAAAAGCAAGAACTGGAATAATTTTGTTCAGTAAATATTATAGGATGGTGAGATTGAGGCCAGTGTCTTGTACTCATATTAAATTGACATGTGTTGCCCTTTCTAGACAGGAAAAGAAATATTCAGTAACAAACAGACCATTTAAAATTTATTTGGAATTTCAGTGGTTCTTGGAGGAGGAGTTGTTTAAGTTTATAACATTTATTTTCAGCAAATTAGTGGCAACCAAGTAAGGTGGAAACTGTTTACTCACCTCAAGGAAGGCTAGCAAATGAGAGGCATGTCTAGAAATAATCAGTTATTTCCACACTGAGTAGGTGGCAGACCAAAATTTATAGAAGACAAACAGCTTTATTTGGACTGTGATCGCTCATTAGTCAATATAGTGCAAACTGTAAGAGCTTTAAGAAACAGACCACTGCCTCAGCAGAATGGGAGCAATCAGTTCAGAATGACATTTTTCAAAAAGGAAGAAAGAATAAAACATGTGTACTATAAAGACACAGCTAAGCTATACATCCAACTGAAGAGTTAGTGGTCCACACAGGAAGTGTAGACAAAGCCACCAACCAAGCCACTTGGATGGCAATGGTCACAGCTGTGCTGCCCCTGCCACATTCAGCATGATAGGGTTACAACAAGCTCAGCAGTATCCCATTCTTTGAGATTCTAAAGGAAAATGTGAAACAAGAGGGTGGGCTCTTACAACGTCACAGGGGCAGGACTGGTAACTATTGTGAAAGGTAAGTGCTGCTGCCAGGGCTTGTGCAAGAAGAAGGCTCTGGAGCTGTGACATTTTTGCCCCACTCCTATCTAGCTCCAAATGGCAAAGTGGGCCCAGTGCTGACATGTTATGAAGTCAGGACTGAGAGGACAGGACTGGAGAAATATTTGGTGATTTCACACTCTTGAGCCAATCGTAATATTTGAAAGAACACAGAAACTAAGCCAATAAGACTAGTAACCGCTGGGGCTGTCATAATCTAATGTGAATTTTCTTATATTTTGCTTTTACTTCTTAATATGAAACCTTTCTAAATCTCCACCCACACTAAATGCTGTTTTATTTCACAGTCTTAGCCTATATTAATGTAGGCAATAGGATTAATATCAATGCTTGGGCATACTAAATATTTATTTATTTATGTATTAATTTAGAGTATTTTTACCCCACCTTTCTCCTTGGAAAAGGACCCAAGGTGGCTTACAGTAATGAGATTGTGTAAGACCTATTTAGGTCTTACAGAATCAAAAGACAACATTAAAGCTACAATTAAGCCTGAATAGTCACTGGTTTATGTCAGGAATTTGATTCCTCGCTGTTCTGCTTGGGTGAAGAGCCAGTCTATGCAGTCTCAAAACATCCCCCCAGCCAAAGGGAACAATAAACTAGAAAACCCCGAGAAGGCTCACCATCAGTTGGAATCAAGTCCATAATTATTCATTTACATCTATTACTTGAGGTACAAGACACATTTAACTTAGTCTGGTACATATCTGAGTAATGATTTCAAAGAACAATATACCAGAGTTAATACATGTAGAACTGGTTCCTTTTACATTATTTGAAACTTGCAGTGGAATGTCATCCCGTTGGAGGCTTGATTGGTTTTGACATTGACATAATTTTTGCACAAAGCCAAAACTTATTTATTAAAATATTTATTAAAATGTTTGAAAGTGAGGATCTTGGCCTGCTCAGGTTTTAATGCAAGTTTCTGCCGCTTCTGAGATGGTTCAGCTTCCAGTAACTCTACAGGCCATGCCCTGGTTGCTCAGCAATGGGACCCGTGACCTGTAGTCCATTTATCAATGGATGTCCAGGTTCATCAATACCCTTGTTAACCCGGGTGACGACCGAGCCAGTATAGGCTTCTTTATATTATATTTCACCATGATTCATGGGTTGTTGGGTATGCTTAGTTCTGTTCCTTAGTCGAGACCTCTCTGGTAAGGTTGCACCTACTGGAGCAGTTAAACCCCCTGCGATGACAAGGCGGCACCCTTGGGGGGATTATTTATTTATTTATTTATTTATTTATTTATTTATTTATTTATTTATTATTATTATTATTATTATTATTATTATTATTATTATTATTATTATTATTATTATCATTATTATTATTATTATTTTGTTTTGAACTATTTGGGTTTAATTTGGTTTAAACATCTTAAGTTTTATAAAAAATATCCAGCTCTGTAATCCTCCCTAAGATCATAACAATACACAGCAAGCTATAAACAAACAAACAAACAAACAAACACACTTCCTTGCATTGTTTTAAGAAACTGAATGGTGTGCAGAGCATGTGTAATGTATTGACATTGTAGACCACATTCTAATGTATAATAATTGTGTTTGTTTCTGCTATTTATTTTTATTGCTTTATGTTATTGTTGTTTGTTGTTAATTACATGTTGTAAACAGCCTAGAGTGGCCTTGCAGCCAGATGGGTGATATAAAAGTATAATAATAAATAAATAAATAAATAAATAAATAAATAAATAAATAAATAAATAAATAAATAAATAAATAAATAAATAAATAAATAAATAAATGTGGATTCAAAGTAGGGGGACTTTTCTAGAGTCAGTTATCCAACCATCAGCCACTATGTTAGTAAATACAATGCAATGGAACTCTTTGCATTCTCCTTGGTGGAAGTAACATACATAATGTCAATTGTCTGAGGGTTGGAGTCCAAGGGTAAAAAAATACAAAAAGGAGACAATAGTACTAGAAGAGTAATTTTCTTAAACCTACTTGCCATTGTTGAATACCTGTACAGACACACCTCCCATGGTTTACAGATTAGCTTGATGTCAAAAGCAACTAGAAGACAACATGATGGGCTAGTTTGGCCTAATGAAACAAAAATGTGTGTCAAGAGAAACCTACAATGAGAGGTTTGCTCACTAGAAATTAAATATCCTAATTCTCCACATAGCTGCTAACCTGCCAGTATTTTAGTAAGGAAAGAAGCTTGGGAAGATAAAAGCAAGTTAATGAATGTGGCTATTTTTAGTCTTTCAGAGCCAAGGGATCATTTTGACATGTGATGACATTTGTTTTTCTATGAATTCCTTGCCTCCATTACAGCTGTGATGGCGTCTTTAAAGAACTGGAATGGAAATGGGTCTTCTAAAGGTTAACAAGAAGACAACAGAAGATATGTTTTGGAGAAGTTATCCAAAATGACGCATGACACAGGAAGATTCTGTTAACAAAGCTATCAAGAGAAGAGTTGAAATGTTCATAAAGGCTGAAGACCAAAAGCAATATATTTTGAAACAGAACAAGATTAAATTGCCTGTCCAAGCAGCTGAACAATTCAACGCATTTTACTGAATCTGACTTCTTTCAAATTTCTGAATCAGCAATAGTTGTTATCAGCCGTTAACTTGCCGAAGTCATTCTCAATTATGGAAGTTTCATGATGCCTGTTGATACAATTGAGTACTGTTGTGAACCCAAGGCATATAATATTCATCCCAAAAGTGGCTGGAAACCAAAGATATTGAGGTATTATATACTTCAAAGAGACTAGTTTTCTGGAGTTCTGAGCTGAGTATAATTATTTTGTCATAATCCATGTCCTAAATATTTTCAAAAAGGCATCATGAAATAGATTTATGTACAATCCACCTGAGTCTTGTGGTGCAGTGGTTAAATGGATGTACTGCAGCTAAAACAGTGTGCACATCCTGGGGTTCAATCCCAGGTAGGCGTCTGATGGTTGACTCAGCCTTCTATCCTTCCAAAGTCAGTAAAATAAATACCCAGCTTACTGGGGGTGGGGGCAATGTGTAGCCTGCATAAATAAATTGTAAACTTCCCAGAGAGTGATTTAAGTGCTATAGGGTGGTATATAAGTGGAACACTTTGCTTTGTTTTACTTCGCTGTGAATTACCTGAAAGTGTGAGCTGAAAACATATCAACATTTCTAAACTGTTTTCACAATAGGTACACAGCTGCAAAGTCTCCAGGTCAAGATTGCTAAAGTCTTCAAAACTGGTTAGGAAGATTTTATCAACACAGCTGCCTTGATCTATATGAGGACAAATGGCTTATAAATATTTCAAATTCAAATAAATAAATCTAAGGCAAAAGACCAGATGGCATCCTCCCTTACCAGATGTACTGCAAAATATAGTCCAACTAGCAACAGAATTTTATTACAACATTAGTTGGAAGAATCCTCCACCAATCAGGATGCCTGGTAAACTTAATTATGTCCTCTGAAATAATAATGCCACTCACCAGAATCCTGCAGCTAAGGTAATCACCTCTCTCATGAGAGGGTGATGGCGCCGTGGGCTGAGAAAAGCAAAAGCTAGCTGTACTTGCATTGAATGGTTAACTCAGTCAACCAAGACCATAAAATGTTACAAACTTGGACACAGAGATCCACTAGCAACCGATGTAGAACACTATCTTTCGGTACAAAAATTCCCAGTTCAAATCCTGGCCTCTCCAGTTGAAACAAACCCTCAAAAAACAGGAACTCTAACAGGTAAATGTAATTTCTCTTTCCTGGCTAGCTAAGCAGCTTTTCTTCCAAAGGAGTCACACTTCCTTAGTATTAACCATACTTTTGATTGCAGGCCAGCTTTACTTTCTCCCACATTCATTTGTTTGTATTCAAGGTCTTCCTGTGATTTCCACAAGCCTCAACCAGGTCAAATGGGGTTCCCTCCTACATCCTTGAATCCATTTACAGCAGACTAGCAGTTAAAAATACAACAGGATTTATTAAACTTGGAGATGGTTTAGAGACCTGTTCTGTTTCATCTGACCTAGTTGACAGCACAGCCACAATATCATATTCTAAATTCTCTGGTTCCATCCACCAAGGGTACCAAAGATGGTGCGCACAGCCCAGTTCACAGCATTGGGCATCTCTGCTCTGTAGACAATAGAATCCTATAATCAGGACATTGTGGTTTCCTGATTGTTCCTAACAAGAAAAGGTCTATATGCCTGCAATCAGGACAGTGAAGGTATGGACCTCTTTTCTGGCAATCACAATGGGATAAGCTCCCTAGAGTTTCTTCTAGAAATGTGCATGAGTTAATTTGGCCTAAGTTGTCTGAACTGGAACAGTGAGACCACATGTGCTGTGTGTTCCCTCCTCCCACCCCTCTGATGACAGCCCCCCTCATAATCTGACACCTGCCAGCCAAGTCCTTGTTCTCCAGAGGCACTCCAATCTGGGCAGGAGCTTGGGCTTCCCTTACCCACCTTCTTTGGCAGCCCCCTACTCAAACAAGGAGGTGGTCCCAGTATTTTTGCTGAGCAGCACATGAGTGGTCCCCTGCTGGAGGACATTGGGAAGGGGAACTCGAGTTTCTGACCAAACTGGATGGCTGCCAGAAAAGGAGGATCTGGGTGGCAGGCTGGGGGTGGGTGGGAGGGTGTGGAGCTGTGTTCTAATTCAGATGATTTGGGTCAAATTAATTTGTGCCCATTTCTACTTTCTCCATTAACATCAGTTCTGCATTTTGTTTATTTTACCAACCTTTGCAGCTCCCCTCTTTTCACATTCACCTCAGTCTAATGGGTGGTAAGAGGTCTTAGGGTGCCTGTGGGATTTTTTTCCATTGCCTTTGGGAACCTAGAGCTGCAACAGAGCCCACTGCCAAGAATCCTCTCTATCAACATATTCTCATTCTCCTGGGGTGTTCTGCCTCTTCTTCTGTGGAATCCTCTGCCCAGTATGTCCCAGTACATTCTTTCTGGGTGTCTCCCTAAATCTCCTCCCCTGGGCACTCCATGGGTTTTGCCTGCCCCCCAGAAGTCTCTTACATTGTGTCTCTGGTCCTTGAATCCTCTCTATCCATATTCCACTGGGGTGTTCCCTTCCTCCTTCTATGGCTCTGACTGGGATAGCCACACTGGTCCTTCTCTCTCTCTTGTAACGACCCTTGCTTTCTTCTCCTCCTCTAATGATAGAGCCTCCTTTATATCTGTCACTCATCAGGGGTCTAGTACTGTGCCTTTCTCTCTAATATGGTAGCCTCTAATCTCCCATGCTAACATCATAATGTATGCTGGGTCCTGATCTCTTAGGGGTAGCACACAGGAGTGTTATTCTTCAGGCCTTGTGTTGGAGCAGGGCAGTTTGCCAACAAATGGAGCCGTTTCCCTGTACTCCCCGCCCCCTGTCAGATTTGTGAATACATTTGCAAAATATTGCAGGCCCCAAACAAACAGTAAAAGATTCAAACAAAAATAATATATTCCACACTATCGGAATTTGGATGGAACAGCTCTTCCCCAGCACAGAGGACCGTGTTGTACCTGCCTCCCAGAGAAAACTGTCAGTGGGTGGGGGAAAATGTTGATTTCCTCTAGTTCAGCACCAGAAATGTGGCTAAATTCACAGTGGCCAGACTTTTCTCAAATCTCTGCTTGGGTGGCTAAATCTTTGTTTGCTTGGTTTCTTCCACATTCACAGTTTTTTTAAAAAAAAAAAAAATAATGATGACAGTTTTCTCATTTAGGTAAATTGAGAATTGTCACTCATCTCCCCATTAATTTACTTCACAACTTTTTGCTGTGCCTTAAAGCATACAATCCCTCATTAATCTCCTTTGTTCAGAAACCCATTCTCGGAAAGATCAGTTCCTACAGTGCCAATATTTGAGACAGAAAAATCATACCAAGTAAGTATAGCTGTTGAACAAGGAAACAGTCAAATCTTACTTGAAATTTGATTCATTTAAGAAGTTTCCTTGCTAAAAGCTCAGATATCTTTTGGAGTTACTCCTGAGTCCTAGCTCAGAACACCCTCCAGTCTTATCAGCTTTATTTTAATTACCCAACTTCAAAGACATTTTCAGGGAACCAATACAGACCTTTTTCTCTTTTGAAGACCGCTAAATCAACATAGATGTTATCTTACTGGAGTACGTTTAATCTCCCATGTCAAACCTCAACAACATTTCAAGGGGCCTGGGGTACCGGCAGCCAGAAACAGCAGAAGGTGGATTATGACGAACACATCAGCCTCAACAGAATAGGTGCAATATGCTTAGCTCTATTTAAATAAGTGGAAGTCAACAGAATACATGCAATATGCTTAGCTCTATTTAAATAAGTGGAAGTCAAAATGTGTGCCTTGCACATCAGTATGAGGAAGACCAAGGCCACAATCTCAGTGTTAAGTAGCTTTCCATGGAACCCAATCTCCCATTTTGTCCGGACTGAGTATTACGCATTTGGAATAGCAGTCATAGAAGTAAGTGGCAACAGGCAAAGACTTCCTGTGCTTTCAGTGATATGTCAAGACTCCAGATTGGACAGAGACAGTTAAGCATTACAACAGATGGAAGAGAGGAAAAACAGAATGGAAACAATAAGAAAACAGGACTTATATTTCCATAATCCTGAAATGAGAGAGAAAGAAAGTTTAGACTCTCAACCTGTGAGTCCCCAGATGTTCCTGGACTGCAACTCCCAGAAATCCTGGCCAGCTCAGCTAGTGATGAAGACTTCTGGGAGTTGCAGTCCAGGAAGTTCTGGGGACTAGAGATGGGCACGAATCGAAAAAATGATGTTTTGGTTTCTCATTTTTTGTTGCAGGTCTGTTTTGGTTCGTTTTCATTTTCTGTGAATTTTTTGAAAAAATTTCATTTCGTTTTTTTTATTTTTCATTTTTACCCGCTTTTTGTGCGACTTAAAGCATTTCCGCGTGTGGACATCACCCAATGCCCCAGACCAGAGGGAAAACACTAAAAAAATGATGCTGGCAGAGACACAGTATAGACTAGGTACGCAGGGAGGCTGCAAAGGCAGCAGCGGGCGTTGCCCAGGGTGTAAGGCAGCCGCAGAGTGACTGAACTGCGGGGCAGGGGAGGGTACTCACCGAGAAGTACACACGCACACAGGGAGGCTGCAAGAGAAATCTCTTCTTTCTCTCCCCTAAGAGCCAGGCTGCATCCAGCAGGAACACAGAGACACACACCTGCCTGCCTGGCCAAAATAACGAGTCACAGAGACAGCAATCCCGCCCTAACTCCCACTGCAGACTGCAAGGAGGACGGGGGCTGCCAAAGCTTTTTATGCCCTCTGTGGCTGCCACACCTACCCAGTCTGCAACCTGGGCATGCTATTGGTTGAAATTGTCCAAGAATTTACATGATCCCATCACATGGCTTGCATCCATCTTGTGGCTGGAATCCATTTTGTGTCATCCTTAAAGGAAAAAGAAAAATACATCACAATGGGAGAAAGACAAAAACAAACGTTTTAAGGACCGTAATCCCCTGGTAGGTAATAATTTCAAATAATTATCACTGCGTTTTTATGGATGTCCTGGGCATTTTAATACCCAAGAAATCAATATTAGGCATCTGGGAGCCATTTTGGGTCAATGTCCCCTAACTCCCCTTAAAGGGAAAAAAAATACAACAATCTGAGAAAAGACATAAATGCACATTTTAAGGACCCCAACCCCCCTGGTAGGTATTATCAGGCAGAATAATTAATTATCGCTGGGTTTTTTATGGATATTCAGGACGTTTTTTAACATTTAAAAACAGCTCACTTCATTGCATGTTGCCATTAACAAAACAAAATGTAACGAACCTAATTTTCGTGGTTCTGTTCGGTTTGTTCCAATTTCAACACAATTTTTGGTATTCGTTTCATTATGTAACAAAATGAATAACGAATAATGGAACAATTTTTTTTTGTTTCGTGCCCATCTCTACTGGGGACCCACAGGTTGAGAACCACTGGCAGAGGTCCATAGACATTCAAAATGCCTGACTTTTAAAATGCTGCTGCTTCAATATATATTTTCCAATGTTACTACATTTTAGGCTGCATTTCTCTGCAACCAATACTTGAACCCACAAACAAGTTTAAACATGATTATGAGGAATCTGGCCTTTCTTGCCAGATTGCTCACAAATATGTCCAAACTATAGACGGGCATGAAACAGAAATATAGCATTTCATTTCGTTTCAGTCATTTCATTTCATTAATAACAGATTTTTAAAAAGAATTTTCATTACCAAATGAAATGAGTCATAAGGCTAAAATAATGGGGAGCTTTCCTTTTTTATTTAACAGGGAGCCCATTGCCCAAAATCAAAGACCCTCCTTAAACCATCCAATCAATTTGCATTCAAGCAAAGAACCCTCTGTAAACAAGCAGGAAACCTAAAAGCTAGCTGCTGCATGGAGAGATCAGAGATATAAGCTCAACAGCTGATCAGTGCGGTGAAGAAGGAAAATATTTAAAAATAGTAACCTCCATGATCCTGCTTAATCAAGAAAGGAAAACATTCAGTTTAACCTTTAAATCAACTTGGAGATACAGGGACAGCCAGTGCAGAGAAGGGAAAGGAAGAGCTCAGCTCCTGGCTAGTTGCAAGGAAGGCAGATCAAGATTGGAGATAAATAACAGCTGAGGCGCAAGGCAAACAAATCAATCATTTTAAAAACAAAACTCCTGTTCTCAAGATAGCTGGATCAAGAGGCTTCTCACCAGTAGGATGAATCATTTAATTTCTGAAACAAAAAATGGTGTTTCATTTCATTTCTTGATGACACGCTGTTTGCTGTTTTGTTTTTTAATGTTTCGTAAGCTTACAAAACAACAAAACAGTGTGTCATTATTTGTAGTCCCATATAAATTCAAACATAGGCTGGGGGGGGGGGGGCAGAAATGACATGTTATAGAAACCCTTCCCCTATGTGTAAGTAGCCACCCTATCTGTATCCCTTGTATTGCCAGGGAGAACTCTTAAACACTTTGAAAACAATTCAGACTCGAAAGCCTATGAGTGGATCTCACATAGCTTAACTAAAAATTGATGATTTTTAGGGAAAAGATATATTTTCTCCAATGTCTCTCTTCCTTTCCCCTCATATTTCCAAATGGACCAGACCAAATGTGGGCTGAGTGGCAAAACATTCAAGAACAGGGAAAAGTCATAACAAATGCATTTCTATGAGCTTTCTCTTCTAGAGAAGTAACATCCAGAGCCTCAAATCTTTTTAATGGGGATTAGTTTGTAAAAAAAATTATCTACATCTGTTATTTTTTTTAAAAATGTGTGGAGGGAATACATTTATTTTCAATGGGGGGAAAGCTTCAAGACCCTGTCAGTGTTCTCGTTTTATGAAACAATGAAACAGCATTTCATTTTTCATTTTGTGCACATTCATTTTTCAGTGCCTCCCTCTCCCACCCCCTCCAGGTGCTGCCTCTGAATGAGTGCCTGATGAAGGAGGTGAGGCTCAGAAGCACCAAACATCTGTTTGGTCGAAAAACAAACCAGTACCATTTCGGCAATTCGTGCCCACCTCTAATGTCTATTGTCATGGTAATGTCTTACTGTGCTTTATCTTCATTGTACATTTGCATTTATCCTTTGCAACAATCTTGTGAAATATCATGTGACTGGTACAGAGACAATGGTCTGGTTCTGATGTTCCTGATTGTCATGCCCTGGTTTTGAGATAGCAAGGGTGTCATGGATCTCCTATAGAAGGTCCTATAGCAAAAGATGTGGGGAATTAGCTTGCAGGGAGAGAAAGTGAGAGAGCAAGTGAAAATGGGTAGAGAAAAGGGAGAGAAAAGTGCTCTGCTTTTAAGTTGCTCTCACTGTATCTAAAAGACTGCAGTCAGCTTTCAAAAATCAAGAAGATGGGTTTTCTAAGAATGACAATTATCTTATGCATGGCAAATCCATGATTTTGCCCTCTCAAGTTCCAACACTTTTGTTTTTACTTTTCTTTGGCTGGGGAAACTCTGGATCTGATTGAAACAGTTGTGGTGCAGAAAGACATATATACCCTTCTCCCCATGCCAGTACAAGTCCTTTTGCATCAATTTAGACTTGAATCAATCAGATCACTTGAACCAATACAGAAAGAAAGGACAGGCTGCTCACATACAAATACTCATCAAATATCTCCCCCTCTCACCTCTTTCCTCATGAAGGAGTTCAACCCTACACATACACAGGGCAGTGCCAGAACACTCACTCCCAGCAAAGCCTCTCTCATATGACTCTTATTCATTAGTTTGTTTGTTTGTTTGTTTGTTGTTTGTTTGTTTGTTTGTTTGTTTGTTTGTTTGTTTGTTTGTTTGTTTGTTTGTTTGTTCGTTCATTCGTTCGTTCGTTCGTTCATTTTACCTTCTGTTCTTGGGCCACACTCCTGTTTATTTCATTTTTAACACATTTAGAATGGAGCACAAAGCTCCATGTCAGAAACAGATAATTTAGGGGATTGTTAAGAAAGCCAGAAGCTGTTTCGTTCCCTTATCTGAACAAAGAACCAGCACAGCTGGAAATAAAATTGCTAGTAAGCCATTCAGTTCAAGTGTGGCCACCAGAGAAGGGCCATTCATATTCCTAGCCTTAGGATACAAATATGAAGATCGGCATCACGGGTGCTGAGTACCCTCCTCCCCGAAATGGACTGGCCACTTACAGAGGGCCATGTGGTGCATTAAGCTTTTCACATCCTTGCCATGGCAGTTACTAAGGAAACCAATATGAATGACCCATCTCTACTGTCCACATAAATTGAACAGGCCTGAATTCTTAAAAACACAGTGACTGAATGAAAGTGAAATCATATTTTCCTTGCTGTGTAGTCAAATTCTAAGTTTTGCACAGTTGAATTAAAATAAAAATGAGATCCATTTACTGTATATGTACTTCCCATTTAAAGTATAGTTTGGCTATATGATAAATCAGTCCAAATGACTTATATTACTTTACAAGACTATAACATCATCCCAGAAGAAGAGCAGTTCAAGTAATTTTGTTGCCTGGCATAGAAATGCAAATGGCACACCCCTCAGTCCAGATCAAGATACAGTGTCCAAGGCCAGTCCGATTAACACAGGTACCGCAGGCAGAAAATCTTACAACAACAACAACAACAACAACAACAACAACAACAAACTTTATTTTCATGCCGCCTTTCTCCCCGAAGGAGAGTCACCTTGACAATCCCTTGTCCTTTCATAACTTTTACACTAGTTGACTAAAACAGTCATCTCTTAACGATGGAAATAACCACTTCCAAGTGTAAGTACAGACATGTGCTGAAACCATGTGTTTCATGATTGTGCAAGGGAATGTTAGGAAACAAAAAGTACCCACAATGGATGCCAGCAGAGAAAAGCTTTGCAAATATGAATGCAATAGTCCACTGGGCATAAAGATGCTCTTCAAGATGAACTCCCAACCCCAAGATATTACTAAACCTTCAAGACCAAATTGAGGAAGCTATAGGCATGGAACAATCAAAATGTTATCCCCATGTTTAAGAACCCTACGTTAACAGACAGTATACTAGCTAGAATATTTGAAGTTTTTAATAGGTGACCCAACTTACCCAGCTGGGTTTTGCTTCTCTATGTGAATTGTGAAAATGTCTAATTTTCTGAGTAGAGAAATGATATGGTTGGCTTTAGATGAACCATATTCCATTGTACTGTATGTGCACAACCCCCAAAACAGTAGGCAGAGAGAAAGGGAAGAAAAAGGATCAGTTTGGAAAACATTTAAAAATTGTTTATTTACAACAGCAGAAGACCCACATGCCACGTCTTTGTATTGTTGGCTTAGATTTCACTAGTCAAGTGGAAAGTGGGGAAGAGTCAAGGTATAGGAGGCTTTAATTTATTTATTCCTTTATTGTATCTATCTATATGATTTTTCAGCTAAATTGTTCTATGGTAGAGATGTCCATGAGCCAGTTTGTCCCAGTTCATAAGGGTGGCAGTACAGATGCTGCTGCTCCCCTCCCTTTCATCCTCTGGCTCAATCAGCCATTTAGCAGGCCACCTCCTGAACTGATTTTACAGTCCTGGCAACAGCTCAAGCTCCTCTGCACGCTGATATTGCACTTAGAATAATGGCTGGGGCACAGAAGCTTGTGCTCTTGCTTATGACTGGGAGATTAGCTGAGGAGATGGAAAAGCAAGCAAGCAAGCTGAGCTTAGTGAGTGGCTGATTGGCTAAGGATGTGGTGGTTTGAGAGTAGCAGCATCTGGTTGTGCCACCTCTATGAATCTTATCTCTCTTTTGTGGCAACACACTAGCTAATATAATAATATTACAATTAGAGATGGGCATGAATAGAAAAAAATGACGTTTCATTTTGTTTTGTTTCGTTGAGAGGTCCAGTTCGTTTCATTTCAATTTTTTTGTGAATTTTTGCAAAAAAAAATCACTTTGTTGGTTCGTTAATTCATTATTTGTTTTTACCCACTTTGCACGATTTAAAGCATTTCCGCACACAAGGATTGAGGTGAGATAACAGGGCGGGAGGAAGGCAGGGGGCCGGTCTAGGGGGGGGGTCAAAAAGTTTCCCCAAACACGATGTAAGCGACCCCCCACCTGCCCGGGGAGGGAGATCTCCTTGAGGGGGCAGCTGGCACGATGGGCAGGTGGATGGATCCAGTGGGGCTACAGTGGGGGCGGGGCGGGGAGGCCGGTGGTCCATCCCCAACCCACCCACCCATCCGATTATGGCAGTGGAGGCGCAGCAACATCAGTCATCCAGGCTGGGGCCAGGCTGGCCTCCCAGGGGAGACTTACCCCAGATGTTCCATTCCTTTCCTTGACCATGATCGCCAGGCCAGGAGGAGCCGGGGCGGCGGCAGCGCAGGAGGAGGAGGCAGCAAGGCCTGGCCTGGGGAGTTGGGCTGGCTGGCTGGCTGGCTGGCTAGTTGCTGCCTTGGCCAGCGCCCCACTCAGCTCCACATCTCCGGTGCAAAGGCAGATCCGCTGAGGAGGAGGAGGAGGAAGGGCAATCAGGGCTGTGCAGGTGCTTCCCTCACTCGCTAGGCTCACTTCCTCAGGCACATGTGTCCAGATGGGCTCCCCTGGAACCAGTTGCCGGGCGAGCACCGCCGCCCTGCTGTCACAGCCCCGCACACTCCTCCGTCCCCACCGCCCACTGCGGAGCACCTGCAGGCAGGCAGGCGGGGAGTGACAGATTGCTCTTATCAGACCTCCCGATCCCCCCACTTCCAGGTTCAGGCCCCGCACTACAGATGTAGTGCGGGGCTTTTTTTGTTTGTTTGTTTTTTCCCCTTTCAGCGCCAACTGCATGGTCCCTGGGGTCCGGACGGTGCTGGATTTTTTTTAAAGGTGCCAACCAGGCCACCCTTGGGGGTTGGTCGGTGCTCCCCCTTTTTAAAAATGTATTTTTATTTTTATTTTTTTTAGTCCCCTCCCACTTCCAGGTTCAGGTCCCACGCTACAGCTGTAGCATGGGCTTTTTTTGTTTTGTTTTTTCCTTTCAGCACCGACCATGTGTCCCCTGGGGTCCAGTCGCCGCTGTGTTTTTATTATTATTTTTTATTTTAGGGTGTCCATCAGGCCACCCTTGGGGCCTGGTCAGCGCTCCTTTTTTAAAAAACTTTGCCAACCACATGGCCATGCTACAGCTGTAGCTCGGCCATTGGCTTTTTTCCCCCTGGTCTTTGCCTGGTCTTTCTTTTCCTGGTCTTTATGTAACGAACAACAAAATGAAAAAAAATCATTTCGTGCCCATCTCTAATTACAATACATAACATCAGTAAAATGTCAAATTGAAAAAATAATTACAATTATCATTCTAGAATCTTGGGAGAAGAAACGTTAAAATCCTGAAAGCCTAAGCATTGGGGAAAATTGCAACATGGCCACCAGGTGAGATTTTTTGGGAGGCAACTTAATAAATGGAAAGTTACCTCCCAAAAGCTATCCATCTCAGCTCTTTAACTGGGTGGTTCAATTCACATGCATTGTGCATTATGAGAATAAGACATTCAACTCAATTGCTTTCATGGGCTTTGGAAATGAGAATCCTTCAAAGCATTTTAGCAAAGTGTTATTTTTAATCAATTCAGAGATCATACAATGGCTAGTTTCCAGATAGTCTTCAATTATCCCATGTATATGTCATTACAGTAATCAGTTGTAGAAGTTTCCACACCAAAACCTACAAGCTATCATCTTTATATGCAGTTGGTGTCATCACATCAGCCGCGATTAATGAAAAAATTAAAAATTGGTATAGCAGTACCCCCAAACTATTAAACCAAGCGTAGGTCTACATAGATCAAGCTATCTCAGTGAGATGACATAGCCCCCCTTGAGGTGTGAGGGGGCCACCTCAAGGGCTATCTGGCCCTGTCCCAGGAGATGGAACATCTCTCAGCCCATAGCTGAAGAGGCATCACTACAGGTAGAGGAAGACCCACCCCTGATGTGGGACAGTTGAGGGAAGGCTGAGCAGCAGCAATAAAAGGGCTGGAGATGGAAGGCTAGGATCACCATCATCCACCGCATCCAGGGTGTGTGTGGAAAGCAGCAGTAGGATACCAAGACCCCAACTTCTATGCATCTATGGAGGTGCAAAATAGGCAGCCACTCCTCCTGCTGTCCTGTTTCTTCAAGAAAGGGGCCAAGGACCTGATGCTTTACAATGCAGCCCTCAGTTGACCCAGTGCCACACCAGCATTGGCATCCTCACCATCAGATAGGAGCTGTAGTGCTACTCAACCCAGCATTGGTGCTATATATGCAAGTGGGAACAGGCTTAGCAAAGGGGGCTCAAGGGAAAGCAGCACTATAAAGCCAGGTCCCTCTCTAAAGAGACTGCACTCATATTTCCCACACATGTCCCTGGACTTGCGCCTTTGGGTACCCAGTGAAGGCAACTGGGGCCCCAGCCAGAAGGATAGTGCCCAAGAGGCTTGTGTCGTAAACTCAGCCCCCTGAGAATCTAGGGGGAGGGGCAATTGGGGCTGACTCCCAGTCTTTAATAAAAGCTTCTGTGAGTGACAAAATCGGGCTGGAACTCATGGAATTTTTTTGCTTGGGGACTTCCTAGCCATCTGGCTCCCAGGAGGGGGACAACAAGACACATATCAGAGTTATGTGTCTATTTGTTGGCACCAGTGGCTGCCCCAAGTGTGAACAGGGGAGGCACCTCACCCCATGGTGAGTCCAAACACAAGACAAAGAGATATATTATATCTTCTGGTTTAGATGAAAATGACCAATAGAATTCAATGTACTAATATTCATACTCATATCAACATAGCTCACATCCCTGGATGATCTCCCTCAATGTTTTAATGTAGATTTTAAATGGTGAGAAATACAGGGTTAAACCTAGTTGCCCTAGATCCAGCTAATCAGTCCTTATCTACTAGATCGGGGTGTCCAAACTTTTTGCAAGGAGGGCCAGATTTGGTGAGGTGAAAATGTGTGGGGGCTGACCATTCAGCCACATTTGGCCCCCGAGCCGGACTTTGGATTAGTCTCTATAACAGGCATGTCCAAACTTCATCCCTCCAGATGTTTTGGACCACAACTCTCCCAGTCCTTTGTCATTGGCAATGTAAGCTTAGAATTCTGGGAGTTGTGGTCCAAAACATCAGAAGGACTGGAGTTTCGACATGCCTGCTCTATAACATGCAAGGAGGCAGGGAGGATGCTGCAGCTAGGCTGGTGGCTGGGGGAATGGACAGAGGCAGGGAGGGCAGGCAAACCATAAAACTGCAAGCTGATGTCTCCATTCAGTATGGGGAGGGGCTAGCTGGCGGGGATGAGTGAAAGGCTGAGCCGGTGGACAGAAGAAGCCGCGAGCCACTCAACATTTGAAAATGGGCCACATTTGGTCCCTGGGCCTGACTTTGGACATGCCTGTACTAGATTCTCACTTTCTAATCCATATTTGAAAGAACTGTATCATGTCCTTTATACCATTCAGCACTTCTCAAAGAAATCTGGCATTTGCGTTGACTTTAATTACAATGCAGTACAAGCCGCTTGAATCTGAGGCCTATACCCTTATTTGAACACCAGGAAATGCAAACACTGACATCTATTAAATACATTTTACCAAGCCAGCTATCTTTCAAGAGGTTTGCTGCAGGCTTGAAAAACACAAATTAGAATCTGGATTTGTTTCAATAACACAGAATTGTGTCCTTCTTAGTCATAGTTAAAATAGATCCATTGAAAACAATGGGGCTTAATTCAGTCATGATTAATTTCAGTGCTAGTGATTTCAGCAGATTTTCTGCATGACTAAGTCCGGATGTAAGCAATGTCTAGTTAGTAACTTAATAAGAATAATAATCTTAGAAGTGCAATGCTGGAAGGGACCCTATGGATTATCATCGTCAAGGAGGCTCAGTGGGAAATTGAATTCTGAACCTCTGGCTCCAGAGCTGGATACCTAAACCACTGAACGATCACTTTACACAATCAAAAAAACCCCATGAGGTGCAGGCTGACTGGCTCAACGAGCTGCAGAATCAGGGGTTGGGAGTTCCATTCTTCACTGTGCATCTCAGGTCAGCCAACTGGGAAGGCTCCACAGTTCTAGGATGCTAACAGTAGAAAGGAAGAGCAAACCACTTCTCAGTACTCTTTGACTAGGAAGCCCTGAAAAGGTTGCTGTAAATCAGACTTGACTTGATGGCACACAATTATGAATCATTTCTCAAAAGACCCTCCAAGCGAATTTGAAATGCAAATAGAGGGGACAGTTTGAGACTAGTAAACAAAGGGTCAAGGAATAACATATTGCTTTCAATGGGTACAAAACTCCAGAGCCCAATGAACTGCATTCAATAGTATGAAAGGACATAGCTGAAGTGCTCTCAAAACCACTATTTATTATTTTCTTAAAATGATAGAGGATGAGTGAACTGGAGAAGGGCTAATGTTATCCTTATATTCCAAAAGAGCAAAAAGGAGGAAGCTGTGAACTACAGACCAGTTAGCCTCATATCAATCATGAGGGAAATTCTGAAGGAGATTGTAAAGTAGTCACTGTGCAAGCAACTTGAAAACAATGTGAACTACAGACCAGTTAGCCTCATATCAATCATGAGGGAAATTCTGAAGGAGATTGTAAAGTAGTCACTGTGCAAGCAACTTGAAAACAACAGTGCAAGCAACTTGAAAACAATAAGTGGAAGGCAGCACAGATTTGTTAATAACAAATCCAGCCAGACTAATTTTATCTCAATTATTGATTGGGTAGCCTACCTGGTAGATGGTGGGAATGCTGTAGATGTAATATACCTTGACTTCAGCAGAGCATTTGACAAAGTGCCCCATGGCTTTCTAGTTAGCAAGCTATCCAGATGTGGGCTGGATAGAACAACTACCAGGTGGATGCACATGTGATTGCGGAATCATACTCAAGGAATTATTATCATTCCTTCTCAAACTAGGAGAAGGTAACAAGCATGGTTTCATAAGGCTCAGTCCTGGGACCAATGTGCTTCAACATTTTTATTGGTGATGGCTGAGAGGGTGCAGAGAAAGCATATCAGATATGTGGATGACACAACATTGGGTGGAATAGTGAAGTGGAAGACAAAAACAAAATTCAAAAAGATCTAGATAGGCTCAAGCTGAAATAACAGAATGAAATTTAACAGGCATAAGCGCTATGAGGACATGACACTTGAAGATGAAGGTAAGTGCAAAGTTCTACACTGAGGAAAAAGAAACAAAATGTTCTGTGACAAGATGGGATATACTTGGTTCAGTAATGCTGTATAGGAGAAATATCTTGAAAAAATTACAGATCACAAGCTGAATGTGAGCCAACAGTGTGATGTGACTGCAAAAAAGACAAATGCTATTTTAGGTTGCATTAACATAGGTGTAGTCTCCAAATCCTGTGACGAACCGGTTCCCCTCTACTCAGCACTGGTCAGACCTCATCTTGACTACTTGAATCTCACTGAGTTTATTATCAAGGCCCGATACTGTTTCAGCATATCTAGCACTACTGCTCTTACTGGTGTAAAGGAGACGTTGAGTGACATGTCATTATCATAACATTCACAGCTGCAGTGCACTTCCTGGACTTGTGATTCAGTCCTCATATCAAAGAATCCTTATCTAGGTGTGCTTTAAACGTGTGTAGAGTCTGCACATACATGATAAAAAGAATGCACTAGGTCAGTGATGGCGAACCTTTTAGAGACCAAGTGCCCAAACTGCAATTCAAAACCCACTAATTGTTTTGCAAAGTGCCAATACAGTAATTTAACCTGTATACAGGTGGCTATGAAGGGGCAATGTCTGGTGTCCACAGAAAGGGCTCCAAGTGCCACCTTTGGCACCCGTGCCATAGGTTCGCCATCACTGCACTAGGTCCTGCTGCACCACCCCATTGCTGCTTTAGTCATGGAAATGCAGCTGCCCAAAAGGGGGCCTGTGTGTCCCTAGGAAAAAGGGGGGATTCTGGCTCACAGATAAGTGGGGGGGGGGTTCTGGCTCAGCCTCCTACTCCCCAGACTATTGCATTTCAAGAATTAAAGCAAGAATGGGCAAGGTTAGGGAAGGATGGTGTTCTTCCCTGATTATGAGATGGCTACACCTGCTTTGAGCATCCCTGAATAGTGCTGTATTGTAGATCATTGTAGAAATGCCTAAGAAAATACTGGTTGGCAGTATTCAGAAATGCAATTGGCGAAATCACTTTCAATATCGACTGGAAACAGGTTAAAACAATAAGCTTATTTTATATATTATAGTTAGAGTTTTCAGAGTTGCTGCTGTCTTAGTCTGGGTAAGCATTTCAACAAGAAACACAACAAAAAACAAAATTTTAAAAGACTGCCATTTTAAAGAATAACTGCTACATGTGGATGAACGCTTTTGTGGAACATTGCCCACTTCTTCAGACATATTCTACCCATGTTCTACTCGTGAGTATTCCACTCGTATGTCTGAAGAACTAGAAAATGTTCCCTGAAAGTTTACATTTAAAATATGGTAGATAGCCTTTAAAATGTCTTCTTTCCCCACCCTCCCTTTTGCTTTGTGTATCTTGTTGAAATTATTTTACCTTTCATATTCCCACAATTGATACATGTATTCATAAGCTATTCTCTTACAAAAGCTGATCTGGGAACTTTTTCATGGCACAGAAATTCATGAAACCCTTTCTTTCCAGAACAAGAAAAAGCTGTATGGTTGTCTTTCGTCCTTTTGTTTTAAGGAGTTCTACTGCCACCCTGTGCCTTAAAGAAAAAGAATTTTACTTCAGAACTACACTAAAAATTAAGCAAACACTTATATTTCACCTCGCTGTCCCTCCTTCTCTCCTCTTCCCAAAGTTACTCAATGCATTAAAGAGAACCAAAAACTATGTAGCATTACAAAGCACTTTTTAAAGGAATAGAAAAGAACAGTTGCAAGAATGACTACTTCTAAAAGGACAACGTGAATGAGAACTGGGGGATCCTCATGTAAATAAGAAAGAATAGGGAGAGGAAAATGAAGGTGAGTTACCAATTGCTTTTGGAGTATGCAAGAGGAGATATTTCTGTTTTTTAATATAGTGCTCCCTGGAAGATTTCTGAGTTTCTACAGGTTTTGCCTGTAAAGAAAAAGCCATAGGTTACCCTCACACATTCTATACAGAGAGCTCTCTTCTGTTTGAAGGTGTATTCTGATCACTCCTCAAATCCAGGTTCTTTTGTAGATTCAGAATTCCTATTTACCCTATAGATACTTTGATTGATTGCCAACAGCAGCCTTCGTGATGCTATAGGATGAAAAAAAATTCTGGAACATTTGACAAGAGAGTTGAAAAAAAAGATTAAATGAAAAAGAATACAAAACTTTTATGAATGTACTCCTTTTTCAGTAATATACGGTAAATCTTTAGTGTTTTAGAGAACCTTTTTCATGAATCAACAAAAACAGAAGGAAATAAAAAAGAAACATACCCCTTCATTAGAACATGAAAGGCCTATCCCTAACACTGAATGTAAATCTTAAAACCTATCTTAACTCAGAAGGGCAGGTGTTTTGTTTTGGGGAATGAAAGAAACTGAAGGAGACTTTGATGATAAATAAAGGACCAAGATATGGAAACATGGAAACAAAAGAAAAATGAAAGAGGCACTTGTGAAAAAAAACTGAGGGAAATGGGCGACAAAACATTAAACTCCCCACTTTGTATATCCCCATTTATTGTTTCAAGTGGCATTAACTGTCTGTTACAGCTATCCTGGAAAACAGATTTGAAAGTAGCCCCTACCTTGAGCATACTTTAGATACGAACTGGAGTCCCGGGTCTCACTGTCAAGTCAGATTAAAGTTGCACTGGCAACTCAACTGGGATTTGACTCAGGGGTTGTGTTTTTCAATGGCTTGGATTCAGCCCATGACTAAGAACACTTGCTCCCTTTTTTATGGGCAAAACGTTAATTTTTGATAGGAACTCAGAATTTGGTATCAAAGACATGGACTCTGATTTGGGATTTGGTAACGAAGATTCAGACCTGGAACTAAAGACTTGCCAACATTCATGGAACATACCTTGTGAGTTACAGTCTGCTGAAGGAGTCAAACATGACATCAGGGTTGACTTTAATTTTCCTGGCATCCAAAGCAAAAGAGAAGACACCTGGGGTCCTTTTGGGGAGAAAGTCAATAGAGACATACTTTAAATAAATTTAATTAAACAAGAGACCAGTCCTCCACTTCACAGTCACATCAACTGGTTCTCTCGCATGACCACATTCATGACGAAGAGGAGGAGGCTGACGATGATGGTGGATGGCAGTGAATTAGAGATGGACACAGAACGAACATTTTTTCGTTTCCATTATTCGTTAGTTGTTCCGTTACGTAATGAAACGACAAATGAAAATTGTGATGAAAATGCAACGAAACGAACAGAACCACGAAAATTGTGGTCGTTATGTTTCGTTTCCGTTAATGGCGACGCGCAATGAAATGAGCTGCTTTAAATGTTAAAAAACGCCCTGGACATCCATAAAAATGCAGCGATAATGTGATAATTATTTGAAATTATTACCTACCAGGGGGTTGGGGTCCTTAAAACATTTGTTTTTGTCTTCTCCCATCGTGATGTATTTTTCTTTTCCCTTCAAAATGCATGTCGCCACCAGCCACAAAATCGAGGCAAGCCATGTGATGGGATCATGTTCAACCAAGAGCATGCCCAGGTTGCAGACTGGGTGGGCAGGTCTGACAGCCACAGAGGGCATAAAAAGTGCTGGCAGCCCCCATCCTCCTTGCAGTCTCCGGTGGGAGTTAGAGTGGGATTGCTGTCTCTGTGACTCTAGCTTCAGTCCTGCAGCCTCCCTGTGTGTGTGCATGCTGCGTACCTCTCGGTGAGTACCCTCCCTTGCCCCGCAGTGCAGTCACTCTGCGGCTGCCTTGCACCCTGAGCAACACCCGCCACTGCCTTTGCAGCCTCCCTGTGTACCTAGTCTATACTGTGTTTCTTCCAGCATCCATTTTTTTGTGTTTTCCCTCTGGTCTGGGGTGTTGGGGGATGCCTGCGCATGGAAATGCTTTAAAAATCGCGCAAAAAGCAGGTAGAAATGACAAACGAAAAAACGAAAAACAGTAAAAGCAAAAGCAAAGTGTTCTGCTTATATACCGCCGAATACCACTACAAGTAATCTCTGGGCGGTTTACAATTTTAATTACAGTGTGCAGGCTACACATTGCCCCCCCCAGCAAGCTGGGTACTCATTTTACCGACCTCGGAAGGATGGAAGGCTGAGTGAACCTTGAGCCTGCTACTCATTCTTTGGCTGTCACTTCACGAAGAACTTCTCTTCGCAGCGTGATTGCCTTCGCTATCAATTCGAAGGCGGTCACGTGGTAGTCACGTGGTCTCCATTCGCCCCCACCCCTCTTTCCGTGTCCTCACCGGGCGAGGTTTTAGGGTCGAATCCAGTAGTACTTCACGTGCTCCCTTCGCATTCGGAAGCTTACTTGCAACGTCCGGTTTCTGCTTTCTTTTATTTTTTTAAGAAAATTACCACGGCGTATCGATGCATCAATACCTGGCTGTCATTTGCGGTCAGAGGACTTGTGGGCGGCCATCGTGTTTCCCTGAAGCAGAGCTGCTGGGTTGGTTTTTTTTTGGGGGGGGGGGGCGGGGCGGGGAGAGGCTTCTCTCAGCTTCATCGCCCTGTGTGCCCCACTGCCGCTCTCTGGGTGGGCGCGCACGGGGGTGTCTTGCGGCGGCGGCACCGACACCCCATCCCCCCTCCCTCTGCGCAGCCCTTCGCCATCCCTTGCCAGCGGAGGGGCTCTGCTCACGTCACCCGGGGACGCTTGCCCCCCCTCTGTTGCCCCTGCCCCGTTTACAGAAGGCAAGATCAAAAGAACGGGTTAACCGAAATATCTATGCATCGGCATTTCGGAGAAAAAGTAAGTTAAAAAATAAATAAATATACTTTTTAACTGGCCACACGTGAATTTGGATACGAAGCGGGATGCGAAGCGAGGGAGATTCCCGGCCTCCGGCAGGGGAATCTCTCGCCCCGCTTGGAGCACGGTTTAGGGGCGTGGTCGGGGCGTGGTCGGGGTGGCGCCGCATCCAAAATGGAGGATCGTGCGGACAAAACCGACCGATTCGCGCAGAAATCACGGCTCGCCGCGCAGCGAGAGGTTCGTGAAGTAACGGCCTTTGAGTTCTCATAGGTTGAACCTACGTGCAGGCAAGAATCCCTTCTCTCAGTAATGAATGTGTGAAGAAAGGGATGACAGAATGGGTGGATTCTCCCTTCTAAACATGTCTGAAACACTGGCTTCTATGGGACCTGAATAAGGCAAGAGTTTTAAAACATTTTCCAGTTTTAAAAAATTAGGTTAACTAATAACATAAAGATTCTACAAGTATGTGAAACTCAGTGCTAAATTTCTCCAGAACAGGTCTCTGTGTCAACCACAAAACCTTGCCAAATCACCTGTCAGCAACTAGCAGCTTTGGGAGGCCTGAGTTACATTATAAATTTGGTGGTGCTGGTGTACTGAAATGTCAAATGAGCTAGCTTAGAATGGCTTTTGCTCATGGGAATGTCCATTGGAATTAGAATGATGAATTCTCCTGTAGCCACTAATTGGTCCAAAATGTAATTTCTCCATCAGAATTATTTGAGGCCAAGATATAGTACAAAACATGCTTTGCTCTGGACCAGGTCTTATTGAGTTCCTCCTGCCTCGTAAACCTTATGAGCATTTATATAAGAAACATATTTCAGACCCATGCACATTGTGAGAAAGTATCAGACCATAAAATGGTGACATTATTATCTACTGTAGGCAGTTTTAGAGTTTACTGGCAGGTTACATAGTCCTGAAACATCTGGCTTAGCAGATGGAAGGATAGAAAAAAATGATGGTGCTGCCAAAAAAAGAGGAAAATAAATCTCCCAAATATTGTGATTATTTTCCTCTAAAACATGTGGCAAATGCATGATACACAATGAGGATGATATAGGTGTTTTATTAAGCCACACGTTTTCCAATGGCCCTCATAAGCCACTCTTGGCTTTGCCACAAGCAAATAATGAATTCATCTTAATCTAATGCCAGCACACCTTCTGTGCTCCATTATATGTTCTGTCGACATCATATATTCTTTAGTTGTGCAATAGGCTCATCTTGAAGTCCTTAAACACATCAATTGTAGCACTCAGTAATCAGAGAGTGGGGTTATTTCACATCTATAATTTCCTTTGGGTAGAGGCAATACTGCCCTTTTAACAGGAACAAATCCTTCTAAAGTGTCACCAAATTCTTTAATCCCATGAAGTTCTGAGTTAAAGCACCTTATTAATTCATTACCCAGTTGCTAATTCAAAAACTGTATTTTAGTTTAAGTAGTTATCTTTAGTTTGAAAATTAATTTCTTTATATTGTTGGGTTCTGTTGGTTTTATATATTTTAACACATGGTGTTATGTTTTCTTTATAGTTGTTTGCAAATAATCTATTTCACAACCATTTTAAAAAGCACATAATTAGTTTAGTAGACGCCATAATTGGAATTTAGTAGACACCGTGTATATTGATTTCAGCAAGATATTTGCTGAAGTATCCCATAATATTCTTGTTGACAAGGGAGTAAAATGTCAACTGGACAACGTTACTGTTAAGTGGGTCCATAGCTGGTGGAACAACATTACTCCATGCTCATTATTGGCTCTGCATGAGTCTAAGGTTTTGAGCAGAATACCAAAGGCCTCAACCTTGGCTATCAACACTTGAGATTATAAATGGATTATCATAAATTGTGTAGATGAAAATGAGCCAGAAGGAACAAAGATAATAGAATGTACACTCAAGATCCAAAGTTATCTTAGTAGATTGAAGCACTACGCCATACAGATAGGATGAAACTGAACAAAAGGAAGTGTAAAAGTATTGCATTTAGGGGCAATATGAAAACAGGCTCTATGTGATATGTCTGTGCAGATTTTCAATCATCCAGGTGGGGGGGAGCCTTTACCACCAAGGCCATAGCTAATGACCCATACTTTATGGATTTCAGCAGCACCTTACGCCATTGTTCACCTTAAGGCTATGGATACTATTGTCTCCCTAACGAGCCTATTCAGGCCATTGTTCATCTTATGAGCCTAATTCAGACCAGGGTGACAAGAGGTCAAAGCTGACTGACTATAAGATGAAGGACTTGCACTAGCTGTATTCAGACTGATGAAGCTGTTTGGATGAGCAGCAAAATGTTTCTATCTCTCAAAAACAAAAAAGAAGAAGTCCAGTAGCCATAACTCAACTTCCAGACAGGCTCTATGTGTTTTCATTGATTAGAAATACAGATGGGCACAAAATGCCAAAATGGCATTTCAATTCTTTTGTTGTTTTTATTTTTTTGGATCGTTAAAAACAAAATATTTTTTTTAAAAAGTCATTTCATTTTTCATTTGGTTTGTTTTATGTTTTTGTTTTTTAATTTTTTTAAAGTCACACAGACCAGTTGACCCACAGGCCAGGTTGGCACTTTTTAAATTTGTTTTTTGTTTGTTTTTTAATTTGTTTTTAGTTTGTTTTTGTTTTTTGTTCTTTACTAATAGCACGATTCCCCCTCCTCCTTTCCCAGGGAAAGGAAGAGAGGGAAGCATGCGATGGAGGTGCTGCTTGGAAAAAAAATCCTATTGCCTGCTTCCCTCTCCTCGTTTCCCTGGGTCACACGTGGTTGATGCATTGTGCAGGCCTGTATGCAGTACATGATAACATGGAATTTACACATTTTTCTTTAACTGCCCGTGTTCTCTTTTAGCTTTAATGTTGCCTTTTAATGCTGTAAGATACCCCTCAATTTCCTGTTCTCAAACTTGAATATGTCTTAATTTGTACTTGACTATATATTGTCTCTCATTACTATAAGCTGCCTTGACTCCTTTCCAAGGAGAAACGCTGGGTAAAAATTCTCAAAACTAATAAAACAAGATAAATAGTGTGGCTCATAGATTCCAAATGTTACAATATCCTCTATTTCATAGGAAGGATTTCTATCTCCAAGTTATTTTACACCTGGGTAGTATAGAGTAGGTCCAATTATACATATGAATACTCTACCAGTTATTGTGGGTCACTACATTTATTTAATGTACTTTATTTTTAAAATTCAGTTCTAGAAACCTACTAGTTTATGAATGTGCGATGTTGGCATTCTGCATCCATAATGTGGCTGCACAATATCATGCCTGCATTCCTAGCAGGAAAGGGTTAAAGGTAAAGCTTCCCCCTATGCATGCGTGCTAGTCATGTCCAACTCTAGGAGTGGTACTCATCTCTGTTTTCAAGCCAAAGAGCCAGTGTTGTGCAAGTCCATTGCCATGTGGCTGGCATGGCTGTACGGAACACTGTTTATCTTTCTGCTTTTTACAGCAGTACCTATTTATCTACTTGCATTTACATGCTTTCAAACTGCTAGGTTGACAGAAGCTGGGGTTAACAGCAAGAGCTTGCTCCGCTGCATGGCACCCGGGAAACGACCTGCCAAGCTGCCGACTTTGCTGCTGACTTTGCAGCTGACCATTTCATCACTCTAGTCCACTGAGCCACCATGCCCCCAAACTTTATATAGCAAAGGGCAAATTGAATTTTGATGACACCCATATCAGCAGTCAAAATGGCATACAGGATACCCTCTTGTGATCATTACCATTTCTTCTAGACATTCTGATCACTTTGTGACTCCCGATAATAGATACACAGAGAACTTGTGGAGCAAAGAGCAATGACAATTGCCTTGTATTTTGGTAAGAAGTGAGTTACTAATTAAAAAAAGGGTCAGATTCTTGGATTTTCCTCTGTTTGGTGTCTCTTTGTAAATGCAAGTGTGCACAAGAAAGTATCCTGTAAACTTCCTTGACTGCTGACAGGGGAATCATCAACATACATGCTACCCTTTGTTGTGTAAATTTTGGCATCCTATTTCCCATTTCGAATGCAGAGATGATATTGATCAGCAATATCAAGTCATTTAATGGCATTTCAAGAATTTTTATAGCTCAGGTATTTCCTAGGGTCCATTAAAACTCTCTGCAACCCCCCTGCAACTAAAAGAAAAAGAAAAAAAGTTTGTGCCCAGACACATCAAATACAGTAATCAATCTACATTTCCAGCAGTAGAGAATTGCAGGAAAAAGCTTTTTAAAAAAGCCTCCAAATCTCTCCAACTCTCTCTCTCGAACACCACTCCATACCTCCTCACTCTATGCCTCATGCAAACCACAGAGGTCAGGAAGCATGGCACAGGTGTTTTTCTTAAAAAAAAAAAAAACCAGACACACTGCAGGAGAAGCATTTTTTTTGGGGGGGGAAAAACAATGTCGAGTGAAACATACCTTTTTTCGTAAGTCAAATTTTGCCTATACCCACAGACTTCCATTCATAAGTTGAATTATTTGGTTGTCGAAGCAATCGTAAGTCAAGGGGCCACTGTAAATCTCTTCCCAAATATATGCATAACAGAAAAATTTAGAGTAGATTGTCCTCAAGAAGTAATAAAACAGCATAGAAGCAGAGTGTCACATATAGTAACCCCCTGCCGATCCCGGGGGTTAGGGACCCACCCCACCCACGATGCAAGAAAATCTGTGATATGAGGAAGCAGGGGGGTGGGGTGCATCTTACCTCCCACCAACACCCACCTGCGCGGCCTGAGGCTTCGCAGGGGAGCCTGGTTGAGCGGTGCTGTCAAGCCCCACACACAGAGCACACACACAAACAGGGTTCAGTTATTTGCCAAGATCTTTAGTGGAAAGCCAGGCAAGTTCAAGTCCGTTGCTAACAATCAAGTGCCAGATAAATAACAGAATCCAACTCCCAGCAATTAACAGTCCAAGTCATAACCAGAATATCTCATGGAAACCAGACGCCAAACCCAAGGGAACAGATTAAGCCATTGTCCAGGAAGCCAGTCCGAAATCAGGAAACAGAGCCAAGGTCACAGACAGGAATGTGGTTGCAAGTTCAAATGACGAGTTGCTCCCACAGAGAACTCAAGGTGAGCCTACCAGCTTTATCCCAAAACAGGGAACACACCCTTACTCCTGGAAAGGCTCCTGCTAGTACTCAGGGCTTGCCGCCCTGATTCCCCGTCTAGCATCAAAGACCCTTTCCCTAGCCCTCCTGGTAGCACGTCTTTGCAGAATCCTGCTCATGGCCCTTCTAGGGGGAGAAGATATGTTTTCAGCTGAGTCATCAGACCCAGCTGCCTACTGACTTGAGCTGCAAGGCTCCTCCAGCTGCTCTTTACCATTTAACCCCTCAGAGTCAGGTTCTGTGACAGGCAGGGTCCTGGCAGGCGCGGAGTGATCCGATCGCTCCACGCCGCCCTTCCCGGCCGCCCCGAGCTTTCCCAGGGGAGCCTGGTTGAGCGGCGCAGAGCGACCCGATTGCTCTGCACCGCCCCTCCCGGCTGCCCCGAGCCTTCCCGTGGGAGCCTGGTTGAGTGGCACGGAGTGACCCGATCGCTCTGTGCCACCCCTCCTGGCCTACCCGAGGCTTCTTGGGGGTACATGGGAGGGCGGCACGGAGCGACCCCCCCTGCCCCCCCATGGTGCAGGTACTGCAATCCCGTGTATAGCGGGGCCACGGTGTCTGAACTGCAAAATGCCCCCCCCCACTCTATTAGAATTCACTGTATTAGAATCTTTCAAATAAATGACAGATTCTCTAAAGAAATTATGGCTCATACAAACCACATGTACTGTTTTAAAGGAGATTTCCTTTGTTCATCAGTGCCCACTTCACCTGACCTCAGAACATCTTTATCCTTTAAAACATACATAGAACATCCTATTGGGTTGACTCAGCCTTCCATCCTTCTGTGGTTGGTAAAATGAGTACCCAGTTTGCTGCGGTGGGGGCAATGTGTAGCCTACATAATTAAATTGTAAACTGTTCAGAGACCACTTGAAGTGGTATGGGGCAGCATATAAACAGAACACATTGCTTTTGCTTTATATCTCCCCTTAACCTTCTACGTATTTTCAAGAAGCCTGAGGCTCAAGAACAGTCTTTATCCATATGACATGGTTTCTGGTCCCCTGATAATCCTTGTTGCCCTCCTCTGAACAGTATATCTAAATCCTTCTTAAACTGTGATGTCCAGAACTGGGCACAGTATTCAAGATGAAATCTACTCAGTGCTAAATAAAGGGAAATAGTACTTCACAGGATTTGGACACTATACTTTTGTTATTGCTGCCTAAAACAATATTTGCCTTTTTGAAGCCACGACACAGTTAGCTCATATTTCTCTTGTTGTCTATTCCCAAGATCCTTGTCCCATGTAGTATTACAAAGTACCCCTCATCTTGTCACTGTACATTTGGGTTTCTTTTCTCCTGGGTGTGTAGAAGGTCACATTTATTCATGTTGCATTTCATTCTGTTGTTTTCAGCCCAGTGCTCAAGCCTATCAAGACCTTTTTGAATTTTGTTTCTTTCTCCCAGGGTATTGGCTATCCCTGGAGTAGGAACTGGCAAGCCACTCCAGTATTCCTGCCAAGAAAACTCCATGGACATGGGGTCACGAAGGGTTGGTCACGACTGTAACGACCCAACACATTGGCTATCCCACCCAATTTGGTGTCATCTGCAAACGTGATAAGTATTCCCTTCACACCTTTATCCAAGCCATTAATGGAAATATTAAAGAGCACTCAGTCCAGGACTGGCCCTTGTGATACCCCTCTTGTTATCTCCTCTGAGAGAAGGAGCCATTGATGCTAACTCTCTGAATATGATTCTGTATCCAGCCCACACCTCATTAGCTTGTTAATCAGAATATCATGGGGCACTTTGCCAAAGGCTTTGGCTAATGACTTTGCAGTGGAAAGGTAATGTAGATTCATTTCTAAGGAAACAACATAATTTTCTTTGTTTCCCTGTGGTGTTTTTTTTTTAAAAAAATCCCCAGTTCTAATTGTGATATGTTAATGTCAGAATTAACATGGGGGACTCATGGGTGTGCTGCTCCACTTCAGTAAAGCTTCTCTGCTCCATCCTGTTGTGGTCTCGAAAACTCAAAAACATCCATATTAAGTTTGTTTTCATCCAAAGACAGCAACTATTCCCAGTAAAAATGGATTGAGAGCACATAAATTTTAAGAGGCCCCTGTTTTCATCAGAGGACATGTGTTCTAATCACTTCCATAAGTTAGTGTACATGTCTGTCATCATCCTAGTTTTTCATATTACAGCTCTGGGAAACAAGCACAAAGTTGGAATTGATCTTATCAAGTGCTACCCAACTCACATCCATCAACACACAAAGGATGTTTACACCCTAGCATTTCCCCTGCTTTTCTCACATTCTCAGTGCAAGCATGGGATTTTCCAGGGTTAAAATCCACTAGGTCATCCTACAGTTTGGACATTTATAAGTGTTTGGTTTCTAGAGGAAAAGGAACTGACTTTCCATTCTATTCTCCAGCATATATAGGGACAGATGACACAACAGTTTGGTGTGTGGGTTCTCCCCCTGCTCCCCTGGTGCTGGCAGACTGAGTATGAAGTTATCTGCCAAAGGTAGGGCCAGCTCTGCCAGTATGCTCGGTGAGATGTTCTGATCACCTCAGATACCAGAGTGCTGCTCTGTCTCTGCTCCAGGATGGCCAGTGCTGGCTACTTTACGATGCTGGATGGAAAGAAGGAGCAGGAGGAAGATAATGGTGACACTGTCCCTCCTGTCACCCTTGACCAAAGATGGGGGGAAGAGGAAGTGTAGAATGATGATGACTTACCAAGGAGAGTTAAAGAGCAGTGGTAACTTCCTTTGGAAGAGAATCTACATCATAAACCAATGCTATAGAACCAGCTACTTCTCAAACAATCGCCTGAGCTTGAGAACTCTTTGGAACACTGCTTGGGTGAAACGGAAAAATGTGTGTCGTGTCACTTGGTGAGACCACTCTTTGTTGTGCTGGCTGATCAGATAGGTGTCTGCTACATGAAACTGTCACCTTCTTTTTTTAGGTTGACCATTGCCATCACCAATAAGCAGCTCCTATCAACTTTCCCCCCTTCTCTCCTTCCTGTGTTTGTAGATGGACAACTGTGGAAGGGTTGCCTTTCCCCCCACCTACTCTATCTCTTTTTTCCATATGGTATGGTGCCCTTCCCCTTATTGTGGCTCTCCTCTTTTTTGTGTTTGGCAAATACCGTCTTCTCCTGCATGCAAGGACAGTAGAGTTATGTGCTGTTGTGTGCCTTCAAGTTGGAACCAATTTATAGTGACCGTAATAAGGCTTTCAAGGTAAGTGAGATATTTACAGAGTGTTTTTACCATTCTATTCCCCTAGTGAGTTTCCAGAGCCAAGTGGGGATTCAATCCCTAGCATCCAGAGTTGTAGTCCATCATTCTATCAACTACACCACACTAGGTACATCTTGCTTTCCACCACAAGCAACAGGAGAGGCTAACACTGGGGGGGGGGGGGGAGTTGCAGAAATGAAATCAGGCACTGACAAACTAGTAGCTCCATGTTTTTATTCTCTTTGTTGTTGTTTTCTGTAATACATGCTTATTCTTTTTTCCCCCCTTTAATTTTGTGAGTTTGCTTCAGGGTATTTTCTACCAGGTTCCTGGGCTGTAAACTTTTAACATGTAGTGTTGGTATTAGATCCTGATTTACAACATACAGCCTGAAAACTAAATAAGAATCTTTCCATATGGAACTAAACTGCCTTCTGGGAATGAACAATAAAAAAGCTGACTTCATGGGCAACTACATTTACTGTATTCTGCTCATCTACATCTCCGCATTAATATCTCCCCTTTGTTTTTGTGGTTAGCATAAAACTGTACAGGATTCTAATTCATATAACGCTTTCCACTGGTCTTTTACTACAGAGGAGGAAATGTTATGCAATATATCTTTTACTTGTAAATATGGGATGGATTTAAAAAATAAATAAATTTGATAATGAGTTCTAACAAAAAAAAGCAAATATGGGTTGAGTTATTTTGCTTCCACCTTTTTATTCACCAATGTATTACAGACCAGTGTATGCAAGCTCAATTAGGGCTGTGCTGTTGAATGATGATAATCAATTTATCTCTTGCCCAGTGCTTTGAGCTTTTTGAATTTTATTTTGCTTTGAAACAATAATGAAAGACTTGATCTAAAAGTGCTAGATTCTGGGTTTTTGAGAGTTTGTTGGGTTTTTTGTTTTGGTTCATTTGTTTGTTTTTTTCAGATACTGCAAATGAAAGCATACAGTAAGAAATGAGGTTTGTGTGTATAGGCTTCCCATTTGCAAATCTCTATGCTCATATCAGAGATATTGAAGATCAGGAACCATACAGTGTTTAGGGTGAGATCCATCATATGTACTATATTGGTAGATTCTCTTGTCATGAATGACACATAACAAACATGCCTTTGTGAAAAAACACATTTAAATAAACACTCCATGTAGTTTGATCATAAGGGAAGGATGTAACCTTACCTTTGGCCCTACTCATGCTTAAATCTATTACTCCTGTTTCCCCTGCCAGTTTTCAAAAACAAAACAACATGTGCACTTGGTCACAAATGCGCAATTGAAAACATACTGTGGAGTTGGAAACTGATAGATGAATCCCACTGGCTCACTATTTGATCTATCCCATTTCTTATGAATTGCTCTGTATCGATTTTTGACTGCATCATTTTTCCAGCTGTAGAATTTGTATCAAACTGCAAGCTAACCCAAAGCCCTACCCAGCACAACAATGGTAAGAGAACTGTAGGTTTGTAGTCCACAATTTCTGGAGGGTCCAGGATTTCCCCACTTCACCCTAGGGCAGTGATGGTGAACGTTTTAGAGACTGAGTGCCCAAACTGCGATTCAAAACCCACAAATTCACAAAGTGCAAATACAGCAATTTAACCTGAATATAGGTGGCTGTGAAGGGATGATGTCGGGTGCCCACAGAAAGGGCTCCGAGTGCCACCTTTGGCACCCATGCCATAAGTTTGCCAACAGTGCCCTAGAGGGCATAGTAAAGTCAACCATTTGAACCAGTGTAAAGCGTACTATTTAATGCATTTCATTAATTGCAAAATCATCCTATGCTTGGTGCAACCATACCCCACAGAGTTATCATACACTACTGGCAGTGGCACAACAGCAGTGTTTTTCATGAACCAGTTGGTGCTTGATAGAGGTGTGCCTTTTTGTTTGTTTCCTGTGGTTTTGATTCCAACTCCAGAATACTTCAATAATTCCTCAGGCAGAATGCTGGGAGTTCCTGACCACAGACACACACCTGCAGACGCTAACACAGACTTATATTCTACTCTCCCTATCTTCTGGGCGGTCTCAGGTCTTCTTCCTGTATAACAAGGAAATTGTCTCACTACTTTTTAAGAAGACAAGGACTTTGTGGGAGGTGTAGTTTTAGGGGTGACATATAGAGAGCCTAATGGATGACAGTAATACTTCTCCTCTCTCAAATATCTAGGCTTCCCAGCAAGCACCAGGACAATTTTCTTTTTGTATAGGACAGTGGTGGTGAACCTTCAGCACTCCATATGTTTTGGACCACAACTCCCAGAGCCCTTTGTCATTGGCAATCTAGGCTCGGAATTCTGGGAGTTGTGGTCCAAAACATGTGGAGTGACGAAGGTTCACCACCACTGGTACAGGAAGTAGGGCTGAGACAGCCTGAAAGATAGGGGTTGTTTCAACCAAGTGAAATACAGCTGTGTGTCTTTAGACAACAATTCCCAGCATTCTATTTAGGGAATTCTTTTGAGAACGATGGGAGTTTGAATTCCCCACCACCACCACCAAAAATGGCACATCCCTAATGCTTAACCTGCATCATCAGTTACATCGAAATGTATATGGCAAGCACACTTTTAACCACTATTACTGTTGGTTTTGTTTTATTTTGGAATTGCAGCCACTAATTGGAAAATAAATTAAATCCAACTAGAAATGTAAATAAAAATAAGCCAGTACAAAAGCTCATCAAACAGCTATTTAAAAATCAGATGTTGGCTCGGGGATTTGGGTGGGAGTGAAGGGCAGGCAAAAAGGATGAAGAACAAGTAGGCGGCGGCAGCTGCTCTGGCTCTCTCATCATGCACTTTATCAGAACACTTAAAGTAAACATTCATTATACAGGTTGTAACCTGGCAACCCTAAGGCCACTAGATAAAGTATACCATGGCACGTACCCTGTAAATATCTGGGTTTCATCACACTATTTTGAGGACACCTGCTTTGGAGATGGAGATTACACCTCCTTGTTCTTTATATAAATTTCAAACAGTAAAACTGTTCTGTAACCAAAAACACAATCTCATTTCTTATCCACACAATCACTGTTAACTTAGATTTGTGTGGGAGAGAGAGGATATCTCTCTGTGTTTGTGGTCCTGGAAGCTAATATGTAATAGTATATTAGATGTCAGTAAGGACATCTGGCTTTCAAGTCTTGACCAAAGCCAATGTTCTTTGGTGATCATGACCCCATCACTCTTTTTAAAAATCTATCTTACCTAAAAGGGTCATTGTGAGTATAATGAGGGCAGGAGTAAACTCCTACACTGAACTGAGATCCTTAGAAGGGAGCGCCAGTGTAACGACAAGGTTATTTTAGGGCACAATGTAATCACATGGAGATGGACTAGGGATGCACAAATCTATATGCTTGCTTTCCCATACATTTGAATTTTTACTCTCGAATGCTTTACATTGACTATATGTGGGAAAGTGCTAATTTGGGGACTTTCTTAACAAACTACCAAACCAAATGGAATTATCATCTGTGCCTAACATGGACTGCTTTCATTATCGCATGTGATCTGAGTGTCACCTATGCTATTTCAATCATCCTTGAAACTAGTACATGTACGGCACCTTAATTAAACAAATCATGGGCAAAAATTGCTGTCAGCCATCAGGATTTCAAGAAAGATGCCCAATATGTGGGGCCGCTTTCATAGTCGATGGACTTGCCATTTTGTACAATATTGGCTTGGAGTTCATGATGATGTTTCTGATGTTGTTGATGGAAACAAATGATGCAATCTAATCCAAACTTTTTTTTTTATTTTCAAGGATTTACGCATATTAACATAAAAGTTTTGTGCTGCTTATGTTCATCTTAGTACATCTTCATACTGCCAAACAAGAGAAGTCTTAAACATGGTATCCCACACAAAGCTGGTATAGCTGAATTGGGCAAAAAGTGCTAGCAGAGAAGATCAACACTGAAAGCAGTTGATAGTTCCTCCTAAAGGACTAGCAAAGAAACACACTGTGTTGAAATACATTTCTATGCCTTCCCATATCTGTTCACTTATTTAAACAGTCAAACGATTTGCCTTGTGTTCTTAACATCTTTTTGCATGAAAATAATTAACATGAATTATTTTTAAAAATATTACTTCAGCTAGTGTAAATCCACCTGGTTTGCCTTATAGCAACATTAGTTGTTTAATTATAAATATAGTTTGGTTTCTATATTACAATACAAAAAATACAATTCTTTTTAGAACATATAAATATGGAGTTAATTAGTATACTTGTACTTTTGAATCTCCTTCATTTCTCATGAAGGCTGTAGGCTAAAAAAACTTTCAAAAGTTACTTGTGTTGTGTGTTGCTTCGTTATAGTTGTGACCGACTCTTCGTGACCCCATGTCCATGGAGTTTTTTTGGCAGGAATTACTGGAGTGGCTTGCCAGTTCCTACTCCAGGTGCCTACAGCACCTGGTATTCCCTGGTGGTCTCCCATCCAACTACTAACCAGGGCCAACCCTGCTTAGCTTCCGAAATCAGGTGAGATCGGATTTGCTTAGGGCAGAAGTTACTTATTTTGAACTAAGTCACTGGCCAGCAAGGTCACTGTTTTCAGATATCTTGGCCTTGGCTATTCAAGGTATTATGGAAGGGTAAAAACTAGTAACATTATTTGGGTTCCGAAGTAAACTGAAAACCAATGAAGTTAGTCTGTAGGATCAATATCACATCATGGTTTTCATGTGGTTTTCTTCTCAGGGCATTGGAAAAAAAGAATGTTGCAGTCATTTAGATAAGTACTAACTGACCTGTCTTCCTCATGAAATGGAGTCAGTGACAAAAGATCAAAATGTGGCTAAAGCACTCCAAGTTGCCATGGCCACCTTGCCTTCCAGGTGGATCCAACACCATTGCACTGTGAAGCTCTTCAAATAAAAACAATTTCTATTTCCAACCCAGGCAGAGGATCATTTACTGATCCAAATCATTTATTTATTTATTTATTTATTTATTTGTTATTTATTTGTTTGTTTGTTTGTTTTATTTATTTTTTTTACAATTTATATGCCGCCCACTACCCAAAGGTCTCTGGGCGGCTTACAATCAGGAATTAAAACAGTTAAAAACATCAAACAACAATAAATAATTAAAACAACAATAAAAACCTTATACTAAAACATCACTCTAAAATTGCCATCAGAAGACCCACAATCTAAATTGTATCAATTAAAAAATCATCTCCATCTTATCTGAAATTTATATAATGTTTGGCTTACGGAGGCTTGTCCACCCAGAGGATGCTTTGCAACACGTCCCACACAAATGGCGGGAAAATGGGTCCATGTGATGGGGCATAATTGTCTGGGCTCAACCTGCTTTAAAAGCAGGGAGCTGTGTTGTCCCCTTCCTTTTGTTTGGATTGGACAAGCACCCTAGAAATAAGGAGAATGAGCATTGCTGGTCGCCTTGGGGCCAGATGGGAATGTTTGACTATTCGTCAGATTGGCTAGTGGTGGATAGTGTGTTTTAACCCATCCCATTCTCATACTTATTTAAATAAGGCATCCTGTGTCGATCTGGCCTCAGCAGCAGGTAGTGCAAGATTTATGGTTGTAGGTGAGTTCGTGGTAATGGTCCTAATAAAAAGGGGGCAGCCTGTTAAGTTAAGGTTAATAGTTCAAGCTAGCATTAGATGAGTTATAATAAGTAGAGATGGGCACGACTTGTAAAAAAATTTTTTCGAGTTGTCGTTAGTCGGGCCGGTCCCGTTTCGGGTCGTTTCCATTTTTCGTGAAAATTCGCAAAAATTAGTCGGTTCGTTTTTTTTTTTTTTTGTTTCCGTTAGTACTGGTTTTTTTGGGGGGGCGGGCTCCTGGAGGCACCTCTCTGGGGTGGGTGACTCCTCTGGCCCGCTATAAGGGAAAGTGGGCTCCTGGAGGCACCCGTGGGTGCCTCCTATCCTCACCCACTAGGAAGGGGAAGCAGGCTCCAAGAGACCCCTCAACATGGGGGTCTCCCCTCATCACCTGCTGCTGCTGCAAAATGCTATGCAATAGCCATATGGGTATTGCATAACATAATGTGCAGACAGTAACTGTGAAGACTAGTGGATGGCACTGAACCCAGAGCCATAGTGAGATGCCTAACTGAGGCTCTCGCACCACCATGTCTCACACAGAAGGGAATTGTACTTGCTGCGTGTAGTGCAATGCAAGCAAGTAGATCTGGCTTAAGGTGGGTTAGTGCAAGGGCTAGGGTTAGGCTAGTGACGGGTAAGGTTACGGTGGGCTAGTGGGTTGCACCTCTGGGTGCCTCTCTGACCCACTAAGAAGACAGTCTGTGACGTATGGGTACGGAGTCAAGTGTTAGGGTTAGGGTTAGGGGGGCTAGGGCAGGTTTTAGGGGGCTTTTTGGCACATCCCAGAAGTCTCCGTGGCCAAGTGGCCATGCGACTGGTGGGATGGCTCCAAAAATTTGTATGGTCGTCCAATCCCACATGGCTGGCCACTCGGCCAGCCCATCATTGCGCAGGTGTAAAAAAAATAAAAAAAAATAAAATCAATGGAGGACAGAGGAGGAGAGGAGAGACATTTTGTTGCAAGAAAAAACCCACTGCTACTGTGAAAAATCTGGCAGTTTATAAATTTTCGCGTGTTTCTGTTGTGCTTGTGTGTTTTTGGACCACGATTTCAAAAACAATATTGCGTTCGCCGCCCCATTTTGGATCCCCCGCCCGCACCGCATGGCATGGTGAAATGGCGACTCGAGTCCGGCTGCCCAGGACGGGGGGGAGGCGGGACCCCCCCTCCAGAAACCACCCCTCCGGTAGGTGCCCTGTGCCCTTAGTCAAGCAGGCATTTTTCCGCCTGCTTTTTTGGCCCGGGAATGGGTGGGGGGAGAGTTTAAAAGTTTTTTCCTGTGCCATCCGTGCCGCTTGCTTGCGCTTTAATTGCGGCGGCCGGCGGCCGGCGAGACTGGGCTTTTTGCTGGCTGGCTGCGAGCCTGCGGCGAGTCCCACAGAGCAGCCCACAAGGACGGGGGATGGGAGGGAGGCCAGGGACTTCCAGAAACAACCCCTCTGGTAGGTGCCCTGAGGCACGGCAGGCATTTTTCTGCCTGCTTTTCGGCCGGGAACCCGGTTTTTTTAACTTTTAACTTTTTTTCTGTGCCGCGTGGCATCGCGCGATTGCGCGATGCAAGGAACGAGCACGACAAATCAGACCAAAATTGTTCGATCGTCGGTTCGAGCTCGAAGTCTGGCGGAGTAATTCCCGTTACCGTTTCCGTAGAGTAACGGAACCGAGTAACGGAAACGGAAACGGGAATACCGCTAAGTCGTGCCCATCTCTAATAATAAGATATCAGGTGGTTATAAAATTGGCTTATGGCTGCCCCAGAGTGAATTTGACCCTGTAAAAGGAAATTGGCGGCGTAAGTACAACATCTTATTATAAAGTATGAACTCACCATGAAATGCCTTTGAATCGTGGTTAATTGGGTTTTATCCCAGGTTCATTTGCACTATGGGTGCCCCCCTATTTTAGTCATTAATAGTTTAAAAGTTTTAATAAAGTTGTGGCCCAATTTAAAATCCACAGGACCAAAAATGGTCATGCAGAATGGTTCCCTTGGATCCTAGAGAAGCCAAACAATCCATAAAGTAATAGTTCCCCAGTATGACCTTCTGTAAATATTAAGCCTTACAGGACGGTGTCATGGTTGGACAGTGTCGTTGATGCTACCAATGTGGATTTGATGAAACTCCAGGAGGCAGTGGAAGACAGGAAGTCGTGGCGAGCTCTAATCCATGGGGTCACGAAGAGCTGGACATGACTGAACGACTGAACAACAACAACAGAACCAAAAATGGTCATGCAGAATGGTTCCCTTGGATCTTGGAGAAGCCAAACAATCCATAAAGATACCATGACTGATGGCAGGCTTCTGCAGGAGGCTTCTGACCTGCTTTCTACCTGAATATTGGGCAGATAGATTCTGATTCATCTGCCCTGAGCCCTTTAAAAGACATTCTAATTGGCTCCATCCAAAGTCTGTAACATTATGTGTTCATTTAAGTTTCTCTGTCAAAACAAAAAAGCATTACACGTGGAGGCAAAACAGCTATTACAGGTATCTGGCATTGGATCCATCTTGGGAACATGGTCGACTTGCAGCCAGAATCCCTGTCTAGAGTGGTTGGTATTTGCACGTGCCTCAAAAATAAACAAGAGGAGGGGAGGGAAATTACAGGAAAGGAAAAACAGATCCTAGTGCCCTAATCAGAGTGTGATCTATCCCATCAAACTCAGACACTCCATCTTAATAGCAGGGTTATACTTCAATAAAACTCAGTGAACTAAGCAAGAGGAGAATGAAAAATAATGCAATATGTTCCAGAATGCAGAACAGCTATTTAAGCAGCGACTTGGGTCTTTTACTTTGCCCTACAACTCATGAAATGTCTGGTGCAGTGCCTATAAGAGAGGAATGATATCTTAGTAAAGTGTAATAAACCGAGATGGGCAAGAAGAAAAAGAAAAAGGATATAGTTCCAGAATGCCAAAAGACGATTGAAGCAGCAACACAAGCCTTTCCTTTGGTGCTACAACTCTGCAAAATGGCTGGCATAGTCTCTCAAGAAAAAGAAGTCCAGTTGCCATGGCTCAACTTCCAGCCTGATGGAAGCAGGACTATACATTAGGGTGATGCTGTACTTTGTGGTTGCTCTTTGTTCTGCTTCATAGTCACCCCATAATCAAATATCTCTGATTGGGTCTTGTCTGAAGGCAGTGCACGTTTCTATTCAAAATCACAGAAATAACCAATATCACTAACAAATATGCCTTGTCCCTTCCATGTCCTGATACAGGTCACCCATCAAGGGGATCCAATGATGTTTCTATCCAGAAGGCAGGCTAGAAAGCAGTTTGGAAAACATTCAAATAATTGGTTTCGTCCAGCTTCACATCTGGAGATGTTTGCCTGTTGTCTTGCTAAGAAATGCTTTGGCTCAGGCAGGTAAAAGGGTGGCTATGTGTCAGAGTTAAATGATTTCTACAGAGAGTGTTCATTGGTTTGTTGCTTTATGGAACCTAAACTAACAAGTTTGTTTATCTAATATGTAATTTTATAGCCTTACTATTCAATTGCAATGGCATTTACTTGGGAGTAACCCCTGTTATTATGGACTTTTACTTTCATGCCAGTAAAACTTTTTTTCCAGGATTTACTTTCCATCTCTGCCTGAAAGGCAGGTACGGGCACATTTGAAACATAGCTGATTAAATCAAATCAAATGAAAGAACTAAGAAACTAAAGTAGATCTCACTAGGAACAATACCTGGATCCCTTTCCTTTGCTTGGCAAACAGAGCACAGGGCTACATGGTTTAATTTTATTTCCATACCATCATAGCACACCCTCTATAAAATGTGAAGCAAACGATTCCAACAACAGAAGAATAGCTAGCATAATATATGAATATATAAATAACACATGCTTTAATAGCATATCATTTTAAGTAAGAAAAACCTCAATAGCTTTCATTTGCATATTTCTTGCTTGAGCCACAAATCATATTTTAGCTCCAAAGTCAGTCAGACAAGTGCCAAAAGGTATTCAATATGTTTTTCTCTTATTTTCTAGTTCTCAAAAAAATCCATAAGGAGGTGAATTTTCACCTCCTGTCTTTGGCTACACAATTTCTCTCAAATTATCTATTAGCTTCAGTCGTCTCTGAAAAAGACATCCCCTGTAGATATACTGTATGTTTATTGAAAACGTACAGGCCAATAGTATGAACCACATGTAGGAAGGTAATTAGGGCTTCCTGGATTTTTCCTCTTTCTTTCTATCTTCCGAGCTGTAGCATTCTTCTCCAAGTCATTTGGATGAGAAAAAGGTGCCTGCCGCCATCTTTGGCTTTCTAACACAGGTCTTCTCTTGAAGAGCCTGCCTGGGTGGTCATCTGTTCCTAATTCACACAGCAGTATGTGTAAATAGTTTTTATTTGGTAGAACTAGCCTTTTGGTAGGAGTCGGATTTGCAGAAAGTGTTCACGGAGTGATTCCTTCCTTGCACCTGAAAACACTGTGGAAGGGTGGGACATGTTACAGAGCTGTCTTCTGTCCCTGACATTTCATTGAAAGACCGCACCTCCTGAAGAACATCATAGTTCTAGAACAGAAAGACGACACTACCTGTCGGAGCGTATCTCCCAGAGGTCAACTGAGGCCAAGCCCACTCAAATGTCACAGGCGTGCTCACTCAGGGTGCCCACACCTAGGGAGGTGCGGAGGTTGGCTACGTGCAGCCGTGCCTTCTCCGTGGTGGGCCCCTTGTTATGGAACCACCTTCCGAGTGAGCTGTGCCTTGCACAGTCCCTCCCTGCCTTCAAACAGGCTTTGAAAACCATGCTTTTTAGGGAGGCATATGGCAACCTCAATTTAATTTATTTAAGTTATTCAACTCTGCTTTCCCCCCCCCCACCCCCTGATATACCTTGCTTGTGTTTTTCCCTCTTTTTTGTATATTGATGTTTTTAACTTGTAAACCGCCCAGAGTTCCAGTCTGGAAGATGGGCAGTATAAAAATGAAACAAATAATAAATAAATAAATAAATAAATAAATAAATAAATAAATAAATAAATAAATAAATTTTATTATTATACAGAAGGGATATGCCCTAATTTACTATTTCTTTTCCCAGAACAGGAAGCCTTCAAGTATGGGAAAGGGGAAAAAATCAAAAATGGAACACTGATCTGACCACATCTACCAGTATATCTACAATGGGTAATACTGCTGGTATTGGATTCTTTTAGATGGATAAATCGGTCCTATTTAGCTATTGATAAGGCTACATGGAATAAAATGCTGTCTTCTATAATGAAAATTGTGCCAAAGAATGCAATCTTTAGGATGCCTTACACTTCAGAATACAACAATCTATGGCTGATCAACTGAAGAAGATTTCCACCTTACAGAAGTATAAATGTTTCCTTCAGTGTTTCCGATGCATGATGGACTAGAAAATGCAAAATGCCTTGAAAGAAAGAAATAAGAAATACCACCACTCCCAAACTAAGCAAAAGACATCCATGCAGGGCTCAATCTAATAAAGTGTGTTTGTGTTGGCTGAATTTATGGTACATTAAGGAGGTGCCAACACTAGCAACAAAAGTAGGGAAAGATGGAAATACCAAGGAAAATGAGTGCCTTTGTTGCAAAGTGGGACAACGGGAAGTGATACAGTGGTTCAAAATTAAGGAGGGAAGCCGTAATCAACAGAAGCAAAAGGGCAAAGTTGTTCAAGTACAGAGTAAATAATTGAAACCCCCCTTATAAAACAAAGTGACTGAAAGTTTCAAAGACTGCAAAATTTCTTTTAAAAAAATCTGTCACTGTTGCTGCAGGTAAATGTGACAGTGGGGAAAAGGCATTTACAGACAGACATGACTATTCAAACTCACTGTCCCCAAAGAACAGCATGTAATAAAGTCATTTAAGGGCCTTTTTACATGACCCCTAAGATCCGCTGGCCACATAAATTCGGACCAGAGATCTTAGGGGTTCCTGGCTCTTCCTCTGTCCCCACCCCCCCTCCGCACTTCCTGGTTGCTGGCTGCCTGAGGGAGGGAGAAAAAAGAAAGAAAAGAATGCCGTCTTACCTCCGTTTTGTTCCCGGCAGCATTCAGATCTCTTAAAGGGGCGGGGCGCAAAAAAAGAACAAACAGAAGCCAGGAGAGCCCCACACTCACTATCCTTACACCGGATCAAATATTTGTCACATCCAAAAAGCAGGTACAAGAAAAGTGCAGTTTGGTCATGCTAAGTGGGCGGGGTCGCACTTAATTGTCTGCAAAGTCCAGAGCTGGTGGGTAAACATTTTTAAGGTCCGGACCTTGCAGCCATTTGCGGCAGAGCTTAGGGGTCGTGTATAAACGCCCTAAGTTTACTGGGCTTAAAGTCTGTGTTTATCAGAATAATTCATTCTACTCCCAAAGCCCTTGGTCATTTTCTTTAAGATTATGGCTCTTCTTTGCTTCTTGACAGAGTTGAATTACATAGGAGAGGCAGAATTTATTTATTTATTTATTTATTTATTTATTTATTTATTTATTTATTTTATTGGATTTTTATACTGCCCATCTGGCAGCAAGGTCACTCTGGGTGGTTTACAACAATTAATACATTCAAACAATTTATACAATAAAAACCATAAATAGTAACAAGAATGATCTTGACCATGATATACGAGATGTAGATATTTAGGGTGGCTGCATCTTCTGCTCTTCAGAGGACAGACTTTTTCTTGATGAGATTCCCCTATTAAAGTCATGGGAAAGATGTGTTCCAGATGTGATTGGACTGCAGCTGCGTCACCCATCACCATTACTTATTGCTATGCACATGGAACTTTTTTACCGAACTTCAGGAACTCTGCTTTTTCCTTTGTTATTACCCCTATCTGTATGGTTGTCAGAGGAGTTTGGGTAGTGGGTATATGTCCAGGGCCATTCTTAGCATGAGGTGCCTCAGACAGCATATGCTGACCAGTGTCAGCAAGAAGTTGGAGGATACAGCTATGTGCCTTGTCAGCTAGCTTGCTGCCTTCTGGGGTGACAAGGGACATCCTCTATAGCAAATGTTGGTGTAATACCCAAGTAAGTGTATTGGTTGTTTTTGAAACTGTTTGGCATTGTTTTAGTCTCTGTACACAGGACATAATACAAATATAATTGTGTATGTCTGTACCATTATTCCTTCATTCAGCATCATGTCTTTGGATGGCCTCAGATATGCAAGTTATCAAAGCAGGGCAAGCAGGAATGTTCGCAGTCCTTCATGGGTGGTGTGAGATCATGTGTTTCATAAACCCATACATATGTACTTTGCTAATCAAAGGTCAAATATTCTTCAAGATCTATTCTAGTCATCCTTTCATGCTCCTAATTAAGAAGAAAATGGCAAAAGAGATTTGGTTAATTCTTAGGGAGTACAATCAAGAAGACTGCAAAAGTTACGCAAGTTTTTGAAGGACAGGGCCAGCTTATGCAACTCCCTTTAAATACTGGCTGCTGCTTTAAGCTATGTTGGCATCTTATGGAATACCTAAATTGCACAATTGCTGGCATGTTCTTCTGGTGTGAAGTATGTCAATCATATCTTGCAAGGTGATGGGGAAAGTATATCAGATCTCTTCTGATGAAATTCAGAGCCCAATTTTAAGTTGATATGATTTCCCACACACTGTCTTGGATCCTAACTTACGTTGATTTAATGAAATATTGAAAGAAATGTTTCCTGTGCCCTCCCTCCCTGGATCCACCTGCTTTCTCCTCAAAACATGAACTACCAAGGAGGAAACATGTGGGGTTTGGTTGGGTAGAAGAGGGGGCATTATTTCCATGACCCTCCTTAACTTAACTTCATCTTTGGACAACTCACTATTTCTTGGAGTATTTTTAGTTTCTTTCAAGCATTACTTTCCTTTTTGTACGGCACTGCCAATCATTTGATTGTGCTGGATTTATAGCCCGAGCTATGTTGTGTTACTGGCTGTTTTCTTCAGCCAACAGCTGTTGAAAGAACTTTTTGTGACTCTTCATGGCTTCACTGTGACTCTTCGTAAAGTGTACGAGCTTCACTAAAAGAACAGTTTTTTCTTCAAAAAAAGCAAAGTGTTCTGCCCATATACTACCCTCTAGTGCTTAAAGCACTCTCTGGGTGGATAACAATTTAAATATGCAGGCTGCATGTTCACACACACACACACACACACACACACACACACACACACACACACACACACACACACACACACACGAGTTGGGCACTCAGTTTACCAGCTTTGGAAAGATGGAAGGCTGAGTCATACTTAAGCCAGCTACCAGAGCTCAGGATCAAACTCAAGCCATGAGCAGAGTCTTCATTGCTGTATTGCAATTAACTACTGTGCCAGTAGGCTCTTGTTTTCATCAACTGACAGTTAAATCCTGCCATCTCCAGGACATCATCCTGAGGACACAGAATACATGGAGAGTCCCTCTTCAACATTTGGGCTAACATCTGTGACAAGAGGAGTGGGTATGCTGTGGGTGTGGAAAGCAAGGTTGTGGCTGCATATGATCCAAACATTTCTCAGCCTTCCACCAGTTCCTCAACCATGTTGAGAACTGAAGTGACCAGTCTTAGAGCAAGTCTCTTGCTTCCTATTTCTCACAATAGCAGAGAAATTGTTTTTAGTGCTGCTTTCAAAAAGAGCAATAATCATCAGTTATGTTGCTGCTGGTCAATGTCCAGTTGAGCTTTGCATATCTGGACTCTGGAGTACCTAACCAGTCAAACTAGACTTTAAGAGGGGTGGGCATTTATTCTCATTCAGCCATTTTCTATCTTACAACTTGATTCCTTCATGTGCTTCATATTGCTTATCCTTCATTATTTTTCAAAATAATGTCAAGCAATTTTGGGCACCACACAAAATATAAGAAGGTAAACCATTTCCCCCTATGGAGATAAAGCAAGAAAGAAAAAGCTATTTGCATCAAATGTATAGGACACCTCAACTACACAGATACTGGCCTATTGATCCATCTGTGTGGCACAGGGGTATATTGTCCATCATACCTCAGAGAGATGGGAACAGTGTCTAAGATCTGAGATGATGAAATCGAGAAAACAGGTTGTTATGATTCTCTGTGTAGATTTCTCTATTTGCCAACGAATGACTAACACCTCATGTGACAGAGAACTTTGTCTTTTTCTAAACCATTGAATGTTTTCTTGTAGGAAGGGGATAAATACATAAGAGCATAAAATTTATGATGGGATCTCTGACATTTTCATCCTCTTTCAAAGCCTGGAAAGTGTTGCTAGATCCCTGGGACCACTTGGAGGTTCTAAGAATTGTTTTTCATTTCCACATCTATATGAAAGAAGACAAATCTCAGGGTGGGGTATGCTGGAGCAGTAAAATGGCTGATTTTACTGTGTGTGGTGGCTTTAAAGCCTAGGTGTCCAGGCCTCTTCCAAATGGACACCAGGGTTTACGGATTCTCCCCCAAAATGTCTCTATGGGTGTCATCCCCATGATATGTGTTTAGTGCAGGAAATATACATTGCCTGTCTCACTGTCTCATATGCATACACAAATTTTACCTTTACATTCTTATATGTTGAGGTCCCCACTCCTAAAATCCCATAGCTGGCATGATCACTTTGCCAGGCTGTTCCCTCATCCTTTATTTACCTCACTGGTGGCAAATGAAGCTGAATATTTATGATAAATGTTATCCTTTTGGCAGATGGAGAGAGCAGCTCTAAGAGGTGATTTAGCATCTGAAACAAAAACCTCTACCCACAGTACACAGGAAGTCACTTGAGTAAATCCGCTTGACGTTAATGGATAATAATGGCCATGGTGGGAGAGAGTGGACTGGTCTTCATAACTAATTTTGAAAAGTAGATCAATATTTTAGTGTTCCATTTAGTAAAAAAAGATGGTGGGGAAGTTGTTTCAAGTCATGTACATGTGGCCATTTTGCGCTTATGAAGACTCACTGCGAGACAAATCATTTTGCAGATTGGTGAGGCTGAACATTTCAGAGACATAAAACTTGCACAAAACTGTACGTACTGTAAAGTTAAAAATGTGCCCCATTGAAAAATATACAGGCCTCCTTTTGTTAGTAAGAAGACTGCATACAGAAATGCATATCTCATGAAAAATATAATGAAATATTGCATGTGAATTCCCATGTGGGGGAAAATCCTGTTAAAAATTTCCAAAACCAAGCACACAAGTAGAAATTGAATGGAACTGGATTCTCTTGAAGGAGAAAGGAGGGATAAAATATTTTAAATAAATAAACTTGAAGAAATACAATTTATTTCACATTTTTAAAATGTTTGTACTAAGCCAGGTTCATGTTCGAAACATTTTGATATAGTGTTTTCTAATATTCATTATAAAGGCTGGGGTTAAGTACCCATTGACCTCAGAATAATCCCATTCAGCTCAATTGGACTTAATCCTGGATAGACATCTATGGGCGCTTTTACACAACCACTAAAATCCGAGGCAAAGGGCTCCCAGATCCGGAGCTTAAAAATGTTTTCCCACCAGCTCCGGACTTTAAAACAAATTAAGTACGACCACGCCCACCTAAGCGTGTCCCAGCACCCTTTTCAAGTACCTGGTCTCCGAAGGTGAAAAATTTCTGATGCGGATGTAAAGCAGTGAGTGCCGGGCTCTCCTTGCCTTGTGTTTGTTTTTTTGTCCCGCTGCCCCTTTAAGGGACAGCAATCACGATGACGACGGGGCTCGGGGCGGCTTCCACTGGCAGACGGAGGTGAGCCTGCATTTTTTTCTCCCTTTTTTTCTCCTTCTCCTCACTCAGAGAGGAACAATGGGGTGCAGAGGGGTGGGAACACAGGAAGAGTGACAAACCCCCAAGAATTTAAGTGGCCAGCGGATCTTAGGGGTCATGTAAAAGCGCCCTATAAGATTGTGCTGCAGAGTCAAATACCAGGAATTGATTTCCAGAAGTAATCTTGGCCTAGAACTGCTAGTTACCACAGTGGTTTACTCGTGGCAGTTCAATTCCCCAGTGTGTCTCCTTGACAGGGGCTGGAATCAGTGATCCATTGGGTCCCTTCCAGTTGTTTTTGTTGTTGTTTACTTTCTTCTGAAGAGGGCAGAAATCTACCCATGGACCTAGGAACAGAGGTCAACAAACCCAGTCTTATTTTGCCCCTAGGCAGTCACCCACAATTGACCTTTTCTTAGGTCTAAACCACCCATTTGCCAAGGTGAAATTGTTGCCTCTGGTGCCAGAGAACTGATCCACCTCCATCTATGAGAATAGGACGTTTCAAAGTTTAGCTGCCATCTGACCTCTTACCTATTTTATTCACAGATATTTAGCCCAGAAAGAGCATGCTGTGGAGATAAAGAGGTTAAGGAACAGAGAGAGGCCATGCTGTGAAGGTGGGGAGACATCTTGGGGAAAGTAGGCACTACTACCCCACCACCACCATAGTTGTGTGTGGGTGACATCATGCGGGTGGGATTGCAGCAATGTTCCTTTTCCTTCCTTAGGCAACAGAAGGTCTTGCACAGCCTTGCCTTGGATGCTCTATCACAACAGGACATGTGCTGTTGACATTAATGTTGTTCTTGGACACCATGTGGTCCTGTACCTATGGTTCTGGCTATTTCAAAGGGAGCCAATTTCCTATTCATTTGGAAACAGACCCATCATTGCTAATGTGAATGGATCTGTTAGAGCAATTGTTATTTTTGGTGGAGAAAAGAACCAGGTGCAAGATGGATGTAAGTGTTTCTGCCCAGGAACTGTTCTTGCTGCTTTCTAATTTTCAAAATTCATCTCAGAAGGTGACAGATCGACAGACAGATGTGAGTCATGTATATCTGTTGAAACAAATCTCAATAATTAGAAGATCACATGAATCGTTTCCTTGCTACACTTTGGTGGGTGGGTGGGCATGCATGTGTGCATGCGTGTGTGTGTGTGCCTGTGTGTGTGTATGCACAGAAGGGTTAGATTCCAAATGTATTTGATTAGATTTCTAGACTGCCTTTGACACAAATCAATCCTAACATTCTACTCATTGGTTTGTAACAATTCTCAACATTCTAATCTTCAAGTTTGGATTCCATCCATTAACCATAGTGCACCAAAAGTACAGCTCACCTACCATTATATTTAAAAATTAGCTTCCCAAACAACCTACATAAACCACAGGGAATAGTCTAAAAGATAATAAGTATGACATTAATATCAAAAATATAGATTAATAAAGTAGTTTTGCAGGAAAGCAGCTCAGGTTTTCCTATTTCCTTGGCAACAGATGCAAGCTGTAATGTAAACTACTTAGACATCTGCCTCCTTAGAACAATTTATTCCTTTGGTAACCAATGTAAACATTAGCGTGCTGCTAAGCACTCAAATACCTCACCATTCAATAAACACAACCAAATGTAAGGAGAGAGAAATTACTGTGTTTTAAAAAAATAACCATCTAGATTTTAATGGCAGAATTTACTTACAATTATTGTTTTGATTTCTTAATCAGAAAGAAAACAAACCTATGCAGTGTGTGGCATTTCATGGGGTTTTACCCAATGTTGCTGTATAGAGGTTTGTGCTCCTGTGGAGCAGTAATAGTAACAGCAGTAATACTTTACTACCTAGAAGCAATTCCATTTTACTAATACTACTAGCACTACTGCTAGCAATGTACTGGTAATAATACTATATATATATATATATATATATATATATATATATATATATATATATATATATATATATATATATATATATATATATATATATATATATATATATATATATATATTTGTTTTCGTAGATTTTCACGGGTATAGGTATGCATGGTAGGGTGGATTCGGGTTTCTTCCCGTGTAGAAATCTGGTTGTTTTGGCGACGTTTCGACGAGGTCTCACTCGTCATCTTCAGGCTGGTGTTCTGGCTTCTTTCTTCTTGAAGCAAAGCGTGATCTCAGTTGAAGTCCTTCTATAAATACTGGAAGCCATTGAAATAGAGAAACACCCAAACAACATGAATAAACGTGATGATACCTCCCGCTTGCCTGACATCTGGAAACTAGCCCTGGTCAACAGACGAGCCTCTGTCACAAAGACTGACACCAGGTCCAAAAGGACACAAGATGCCACCACCTTCCATCCACACCAAACACAAACCCAGACCCTTCCCACAGATGAAACGAAACCACCATCCAATAACAAAACCACGACTGCACCATCTACCGCTACTCCCCACTCCAGCCACCACATGGAGCACACTTACACACGCCAAAAAAACATTGGGAGACCACAGACACGCAGCCAGACCAAAATGAATTCACAAGACATAGGACCCCACTCCACCAAAGCCCAGGATGCTGCCAGAACACCCATCACCAAGGTCGTTAAGAAACAAAAGGCTAATAGACACACATCCAGCACCTCACCCACACATGATGTCTCTAAACAGCCATCCAACCCACCAGCAGTTAAGCCCTTAACGATCGCCTCAGCCACACAGCAGATCACAAAAGAACAAACGAACCTACAATCAGCAACAGAGCAAGCAAACCACACACCCCCAGCAGTATTTATAGAAGGACTTCAACTGAGATCACGCTTTGCTTCAAGAAGAAAGAAGCCAGAACACCAGCCTGAAGATGACGAGTGAGACCTCGTCGAAACGTCGCCAAAACAACCAGATTTCTACACGGGAAGAAACCCGAATCCACCCTACCATGCATATATATATATATATATATATATATATATATATATATATATATATATATATATATATATATATATATATATATATATATATATATATATATATATATATGTGTTTTCGTAGATTTTCACGGGTATAGGTATGCATGTTAGGGTGGATTCGGGTTTCTTCCCGTGTAGAAATCTGGTTGTTTTGGCGACGTTTCGACGAGGTCTCACTCGTCATCTTCAGGCTGGTGTTCTGGCTTCTTTCTTCTTGAAGCAAAGTGTGATCTCAGTTGAAGTCCTTCTATAAATACTGCTGGGTGTGTGTGGTTTGCTTGCTCTGTTGCTGATTGTAGGTTCGTTTGTTCTTTTGTGATCTGCTGTGTGGCTGAGGCGATCGTTAAGGGCTTAACTGCTGGTGGGTTAGATGGCTGTTTAGAGACATCATGTGTGGGTGAGGTGCTGGATGTGTGTCTATTAGCCTTTTGTTTCTTAACGACCTTGGTGATGGGTGTTCTGGCAGCATCCTGGGCTTTGGTGGAGTGGGGTCCTGTGTCTTGTGAATTCATTTTGGTCTGGCTGCATGTCTGTGGTCTCCCAATGTTTTTTTGGCGTGTGTAAGTGTGCTCCATGTGGTGGCTGGAGTGGGGAGTAGCGGTAGATGGTGCAGTCGTGGTTTTGTTATTGGATGGTGGTTTCGTTTCATCTGTGGGAAGGGTCTGGGTTTGTGTTTGGTGTGGATGGAAGGTGGTGGCATCTTGTGTCCTTTTGGACCTGGTGTCAGTCTTTGTGACGGAGGCTCGTCTGTTGACCAGGGCTAGTTTCCAGATGTCAGGCAAGCGGGAGGTGTCATCACGTTTATTCATGTTGTTTGGGTGTTTCTCTATTTCAATGGCTTCCATGATTATTCGACTGTTGAAGTGTTCAGTTTTGGAGATGAGTTTGGTTCTTTTAAAATCAATTTCATGACCTGTTGTTTTTATGTGCTGGAAGAGAGAGGAAGATTTTTCTTCTTTTTTGACTGTGTTCTTGTGTTCTGCGATGCGTGCGCTTTATTCTCCTGTTTGTCTGTCCGATGTATGTGGCTGGGCAGACTTTGCATGGTATTTCGTAGACTCCTTGGTTTTCTAGCTCAATCTTGTCTTTGGGGTTTCTTAAAATGTTGGCTATTTTTTGTTCGGTGCAAAAGGCTGTCTTGATATTGTGTTTGTGGAGAATTTTGCTTATTTTGTCTGTGGTGCCTTTGATGTAAGGGAGGAGGGCAGTGCCGTTGTTCTCTTCTGTTTCTTGGTTCTTGGGGGGTGTTTCTTTTTGGATTAGTTTGGTGATGGTGTTTTTTTGGAATCCGTTCGCAATTAAAGCATTCGAGAGAGTGTGTAATTCAGTTTTTAGGTGGTCTTTGTCAGCGAGGCGTTTGGTTCTGGAGATGAGGGTTTTTGCTACGGAGTTGATCTGTGCAGGGTGGTGGTGTGATTGTGCATTTAAGTAGCGGTTTGTATGTGTTTTTTTCTGGTAGATGGTATGTCCTAAGGAGACCTCTACGGGGAGGAAACCTTCCAGCTGACCAGAACCTACGAGAAACTAGAAGTCCAAAGAGCCACCATCTTATGTGACATTGCATTCCTACGCAACTGCCGAGATAAAAATGTGATCCCCACAAGCTTCCAACTGAAATTCCACTCAAAACCCCATCCAGCGAAAGGATCCTGAAAAGAACAGAACTAGCCCTAATCAGAAACGAACTACACAAGAAAAGATACCTACTAGATCAAACCAACAGAGACCTACTCACTCTCCACCTCAAACTCAGCAACAAAATCCACCCAACACTCTGGAACAAATCCAAGCAACTCGCCGCCTGGAGAGCTGAAACAGAGACCTCCCACAAGACAGACATACACACCAACAAACTCCACAAACTGGAAAAACGCCAGAAGCCCAACCCCCCACAGCAGCCCATGAAACAAACAGTTCACAACATATCAGACAGGACACTCACCATCGCAGAGACCAAAGTCCTGTCCAAAGGATTCAACTTTGCAGTCGCCCCCAGACACATCCCCACTGAAAACATCATATGCGGAGTGGAAGCCAGCCTAACCAAAATCAACCCAGATGAAGCCAACAAAATCAGACTCGAAGTCACCAATATCCTCTGCTCCAGCAAACCACCCAGAAGCAATTTACACAAAGAAGAACAAAAAGCCCTCACCAACCTGAGGAAAGACAACAACATTATCATTCTCCCAGCAGACAAAGGCAATGCCACAGTGGTGATGAACACATCTGACTACCAAGCCAAACTATCCAACCTACTACAAGACCCTGCTTACATACCTTTGAACACAGACCCCACCACCTACCTGGAAAAAACCACCAAAGCCAAAATAAAAGCCTCACCCTTAAGTGAAGAAATCAAGCCAAGCATCATCCCCAGAGAGAAATCATCCAGATGCCCCAAGCTCTACGGCCTCCCCAAGATTCACAAAGAAGGAACACCTCTCAGACCCATAGTCAGCTACATAGGCTCACCCCTACAAAACCTCGCCAAATTTCTTGCCAAACAACTCCAGCCCTATGCAGAATCCATCTCTTCATACGTACAAAACTCGTTCCACTTCATAGAAATTATAAAGAAACAAGACCTACAACCCAATGACCTACTCGTGAGCTTCGATGTTGTTTCGCTCTTCACACAAGTGCCCATTCAAGAAGCCTTGACAGCTATCCACAACAAATACAACCCCCCCAAGCACATCCTAGATCTGACCAACCACTGCCTAACCAACACATACTTCATCCACAATGGACAAAGATACAAACAGATAGAAGGAGCACCCATGGGATCACCCCTCTCACCGGTCATCGCAAACCTATATATGGAACACTTTGAAACCAACGCGTTACAGAAGTCCGAACATAAACCCAAACTCTGGCTCAGATATGTTGACGACACCTTTGTTATCTGGCCACACGGGAAAGACAAACTGAACAACTTCCTCACACATCTCAACAGCCTACACCCCAAAATACAATTCACTATGGAAATAGAAGCCAACAACCAACTTCCCTTCCTGGACGTCCTAATCTACAAAAAACCCGACGGCTCCTTAGGACATACCATCTACCAGAAAAAAACACATACAAACCGCTACTTAAATGCACAATCACACCACCACCCTGCACAGATCAACTCCGTAGCAAAAACCCTCATCTCCAGAACCAAACGCCTCGCTGACAAAGACCACCTAAAAACTGAATTACACACTCTCTCGAATGCTTTAATTGCGAACGGATTCCAAAAAAACACCATCACCAAACTAATCCAAAAAGAAACACCCCCCAAGAACCAAGAAACAGAAGAGAACAACGGCACTGCCCTCCTCCCTTACATCAAAGGCACCACAGACAAAATAAGCAAAATTCTCCACAAACACAATATCAAGACAGCCTTTTGCACCGAACAAAAAATAGCCAACATTTTAAGAAACCCCAAAGACAAGATTGAGCTAGAAAACCAAGGAGTCTACGAAATACCATGCAAAGTCTGCCCAGCCACATACATCGGACAGACAAACAGGAGAATAAGCGCACGCATCGCAGAACACAAGAACGCAGTCAAAAAAGAAGAAAAATCTTCCTCTCTCTTCCAGCACATAAAAACAACAGGTCATGAAATTGATTTTAAAAGAACCAAACTCATCTCCAAAACTGAACACTTCAACAGTCGAATAATCATGGAAGCCATTGAAATAGAGAAACACCCAAACAACATGAATAAACGTGATGACACCTCCCGCTTGCCTGACATCTGGAAACTAGCCCTGGTCAACAGACGAGCCTCCGTCACAAAGACTGACACCAGGTCCAAAAGGACACAAGATGCCACCACCTTCCATCCACACCAAACACAAACCCAGACCCTTCCCACAGATGAAACGAAACCACCATCCAATAACAAAACCACGACTGCACCATCTACCGCTACTCCCCACTCCAGCCACCACATGGAGCACACTTACACACGCCAAAAAAACATTGGGAGACCACAGACACGCAGCCAGACCAAAATGAATTCACAAGACACAGGACCCCACTCCACCAAAGCCCAGGATGCTGCCAGAACACCCATCACCAAGGTCGTTAAGAAACAAAAGGCTAATAGACACACATCCAGCACCTCACCCACACATGATGTCTCTAAACAGCCATCTAACCCACCAGCAGTTAAGCCCTTAACGATCGCCTCAGCCACACAGCAGATCACAAAAGAACAAACGAACCTACAATCAGCAACAGAGCAAGCAAACCACACACCCCCAGCAGTATTTATAGAAGGACTTCAACTGAGATCACACTTTGCTTCAAGAAGAAAGAAGCCAGAACACCAGCCTGAAGATGACGAGTGAGACCTCGTCGAAACGTCGCCAAAACAACCAGATTTCTACACGGGAAGAAACCCGAATCCACCCTAACATGCATATATATATATATATATATATATATATATATATATATATATATATATATATATATATATATATATATATATATATATATATATATATATATATATATATATATATATATATATATATATATATATATATATACATGCATACATACATGCATACATACATGCATACATACATACCTTGGATAATGTTGGACTTAATTCGTTCTCCGAGGCACTTCGCTAAACGAAAAAAATTGTTATCCAAAACATGGTTTCCCATTGAAATGAATGGGAAACCATTTAATCTGTTCCGGAGGTCCGAAAAAAAGGCAAAAAAGAGCCTTTTTTTGGAGATCTCTTTACAAAGTGCACTTTGAAAGTGCACTTCTCCCGCTCCTTGGTCACCCCTGCCAAGGCCACCTCCTGCCCTCATCCCCCCGGCCCCCACCTCTCCTGTCTTGTCCCCGCCGCTGCCGCTGGGCACCTGGGCGGCGGGCAAAGGTGTGCGGCTTCCGGCTTTGTTCCCCATTCCCTCCCAACCCCAACCTCCCTGCCTTGCCACCACTCATCACCCGGGTGCATGCGGCTTCCCACTTCCTCCCATATTCCCTCCCAGCCCCAACCTCGTCGCCCGGGTGGCAGGCAAAGCCGCACGGCTTCCAACTTCCTCCCTCCATTCCCTCCTGGCCCCAACCTCCCTGCCTTGCCACCGCTCGTTGCCTGGGCGGTGGACAAACTGTGTGGCTTTGCCCCTTCCTCCCACCCCCCACCCCCCGGCTCCCACCTCTGCCATCTCTGCTGCCGTTCGGAGCCAGGAGCCAGTGAGTCAAGAGCAATGGGGAGAAAGCACAGGCTAGGGAAAGCCCTCCTGGAATGCTGCGCTGAAGGGATTGCTCCAGCTAGTCAGGAAAAGCACCCCTTGCTAGGGCTGAGGGCTGTGGGCTGTGGGGTGGTGGTGGAAATGTCCATTCGTTATCCAAAAAATTATTTATCAGAGGCATTCGTTATCCAATGTATTGGTGTGTGTGTGTGTGTGTGTGTGTGTGTGTAAACCTTTACCTAACCCTTTGATATACCTAACCCTTTGAGCAGGACAGAATAATGCTTTTTTGAAAGTATAATTTATAATTGGTCTACCTAGCTAGTTGCTGAGGTGCAATGCCAGCATTACATAAATATTAAATATACATATTTTCAATTATATGCACATTACGAGTTTATCAAAAACAAGTCAAAACAAGGCAGACTAATCTCCCCAACCCCGCTCACTCATTCTCTCAGATCACAAGCTTGATCAGAGAATGCTGTCTTGATTTAAATCTTGGTGTCATCTGCATATCTTAAATCATTGCTGTTCCTTCCTCCAATTTTCCCTCCTCCATCATCTGAATCTAGTCCAACTTTCTGGATATGTTCTGTTTGCAGATGGAGCAGACAAAGGGATAAAATAAACCTTTACCTAACCCTTTGATTTTAGGAAACCATTCTGTCTCTCCCTATTCTGTCTTAATGCAGCTTTTTGTCTGCAATACAAGGTACACATCAGGACAAATGCTTTGCTTTGCTTTACAATCAAGTGCTTTATGATGCTTCCAATACAGCTAAGTAAGGATGACCTTAAATTTTGGCAAGATTTAATTAATAACTATTGTAACAGTGGTAAAAAAAAGCTAGAATAAACAAAAATATTGGTATATGGTGCAAAATAAAGGTGGTATAGGTTTACCAAATGTTAAAAATTATTATTTAGCAAATCAAATAAGGTTTATTGGGGATATTGTGTTTAGTCCAGAAAGATTAATATGCTGGAAAATGGAATCATCAGAAATAAAGGAGGATATTACAAAATACTTATTCGGCACTATTAAGAAAACAAAGTTAAATGAGATTAATAACCCCTTTCTTAGATCTATGTTAAATGCATGGTACTTACATAAGAAAAAATTATGTCCCTCGGACTCACCATTGAGTTCTGTAACTGAAATGGAGAATTTCCCTATAAATTTGAAAGTTTTCAAAAAAGTATTTAGGGATAAACAAGTGATTAGATTGAAAGACTGGATAGGCAACATGAGAGGGAAAGTACAAATGAAGGAAATTATCCAAGGTAGGGATGTATCTTGGTTTAATTTTATACAATTAAAGAAATGGATTGATACTTGGATAAAGAAAAATAATAAATGCAGAGAGTACACAAAATATGAACAACTCTTATTGTTGTATGAGGATACTCAGAAGGAAATAGTAGTAAAAGGTATTGTTAGCAAACTATATAAAATTATTTCAGCTTTAGATGAAAATAGGGGAGGATCTGGATTGAAATTATTGTGGTAACAAGATTTAAAAAAGAAATAAGAGAAGAAGACTGGGCTAAAATATAGAGAACAAGAATACTTAGATCTATGTCTGTTAGAATAAAGGAAAATTTCTTTAAAATAAGTTTAAGATGGTATTTGACGCCAGTGAAACTGAATAAAATGAATGCAAATTTTTCTAAGCTTTGCTGGAAATGTGATAGTGAGATTGGTACCTTTTATCATTTGTGGTGGGAATGTAAAAAGATACAGAAATTTTGGAAAAGTATTTTTAAAGAACTAAGTGACATACTAGAAATGACTATAGAGCCCAAATCTGATATTGCTTTGTTATCAATATTTGTGGATGTTAAAACTAAAGAGTTGATTACAAATTTGTTGACAGTAGCTAGTTTAATAATTGCTAGAAATTGGAAATCTAAATATGAACTATGTTTAGAAGAATGGTATAATGAAGTATGGAATATTGCTTTAAATGATAAATTGACTTGTTCTCTCAAGGTTAAAAAAGGAAAGTTAAAAAGAGATATTTTCTATGATATATGGGGTAGATTTATTGAATATGTGCTTGTATGGGATAAGGGTAAGGTTTCCGCGCAACAATCGATTTTGTTCTGGAGGGGAGGATGACGAATGTAAATATGAAGAGTGATCCTGTTGGTGAAGGGGTGCACTGTTGTTGATGTTTGTTTGTTTTTATGTAATTTGTATATGTTTTTTAAATAAAATTAAAAAAATTTTTAAAAAGGATTCTAGCATATGCATTTAGGAGCAGCAAAAGGTTGTGAATGACCATAGATGCCAGCTGAGAACCTATTGTGGGATCTACAAACCAAGATCTGTATCTTTAGAACTTCACAATGGACTAGCATAGAGCTGTGTTTTGTACATATGGTAGTAGGAATTCCCTGTATGTGCCCATAATGGCACTTATGGAATCTCTTCTGTTACTTGCACCTGGAAGAGAACTGCAGCCACCCACATACCAGCACTGGTACAGTATCGATCATGGGGGGGGGGAGTAGGGTAATGGTGGTGCATTTCTCTTTGCCGCCATCCTTCTCTATATGTCAACTGCTCTCTGCCTGGCTCTGAGAATTATATTTCAACCCCAAAGACCCTGTGTTTGAAGCATTAAGGGAAAGGGTGGCAAAAATAATAATCCACAACCACACATCTGTGCACAAATGGTATTATTTATTTATTTATTTATTTATTTATTTATTTATTTATTTATTTATTTATTTATTTATTTTGAATATATTTACCCCACCTTTGTCCTTGGAAAAGGATCCAAGGTGGCTTACAGTAATGAGGGACAATATACAGCCCCATACATTTAAGATATTTTCTAGTTAAACTGTAACATTACAGCTACACAAAGCAACGAAAAAAAAAACATTATGAGAAGTGGAAAGTAACATGAAATCATTATGAAATCAGTCAATGCAATCATGCATGTTAATCCATATAAAAGTAGGTACTCTCTCATTTAAGAAAAGCTTGCCTGAAGAAAAAAGTTTTGTTATGTCTCGTTATGTTTCATTTTGTTTCCTTTTGTCACCCCCCACACATTTTTTTCATTTTGTTTGGTATGAATTTTTCAAAAAAAAATCATACCAAACAAACCACTAATGAAATGGTTCATGGCGGGACTGGAAAGTGGCCAGTGCAGATCAGCTGGCAGGCGGACCTGGGGGGACGGAATATGTTTTTTTTTTAAAATTCCCTGAGCTTTTTTAAAAAAAATCTCCCCACCACCCTAGCCCTGATCAGCTGGCAGGCAGGGCTTGGGGAGGGAATAAATGTTTTTTTTTAAAAGAAGTCCCAGGTGCTGGGGTGAGGAAAAATGAAATGAAACAAAACAAAACAACGCAACAAAGCAGCATTTCATTACAGACATTTCATTTTTTGTTTTGTGCCCATCCCTACATATAACTATACCTCTTTTGCAACCCAATGTTTAAAGGGGGTGGAGTTTGGTTTGTTTGATGCCCTTCTACTTATTTTGGGACATACATTGTTGAGCCTCAGCCTTAAACTTTGTTTTCTTCTGACTTTGTTTTCTTCTGAAACCACCCCATTTTTTCCATGCTGCTTTTTGACTTCTTAGGCATAGTTGACCTTCACCACACTGAAGGAGATATAGGAAGCTTCTTTATAACTCACTTATGTGTTTGGTTGGTACGTGGAATAAGAATTTGTACAGCATGTATAAGAAAAGCAAAACTCTCATATTTCCAAGTCATCTGTATTGCTATGAATTCTGCAGATTCGTTTTGCAGATCCATTTTGTATTAGTCAACATGGAACAATTTCAAGAAATGTATGAAGACAAGAAAAGGTGTGTTGTTTTTGCATCCCCTTGAACACCCACTGAATCTGAAATCCAAGTGTGGGATTTAGCAGAAGGGTTGACAACTAGAAGCACTTGCCATCTAAACCAATGTTCTTTTACCTGCCTTCGCAGTGTTGAAAAGGCACCCAAGTTCATAATGGATAATGGGGGACTTTCGAGCAATAAAACGAGGAATAACAGTAATCCCTGCCAAAAATGGTTACAGTAAGTCTTTAAGATCCTTTTGTGACACTTGGAAAGCTCTTGTTATGAAAATATCTTTTCCACAAGTCCGCTGGGAGACTGGTTTGGACTGGCAAGCCTGGCGCATGGCTGTGACAAGAAGTTAAGGCATCATTCAAGCAATGCAAAATGGCACAGGTGCATTAATGTCTTTTCCCGACATAGAGCTTCTCATGTTTACCACTGTTTCAGATACCTCATCAGCATGCCCGTGTATTCCTGGAATACCAGGGCTAATCCAAGATATTTTGCTGCCTGTGGTGAAACAGCAATTTATGTGCCCCTCTCCCCTCTCAATGTCAAAACGACATTGTGCCTAAAGCCTGCCAAGTGCTTTTAGCATGAGAGACTGAAAATGTCCCTTGTCAACAGTTAAAATACAATAGCTATAAATTAAATAAATAGTAATTTGTTTCCCTTCCATGACACACAAGATCTTGTGGTGTGAGGCAGCCGCCTCACTCTGCCTCATGATAGGACCAAATCCATGGAATGTTCTGCACAGTAATACATTTTTGTTTTATATTCCATCTTCTTTGAATAAATGGACCAATTAAGCACACCTTCTTATCCCCCTCAGTCCAGCCCCCCCCCCACACACATATACTGGACTATAAAACATCTCTTATTCTCCCAGAAATCGAGGAAGACCAACACATCTGGTGCATACAGGGTGGCACAATATTGGAGAACAATCTTGATAGAATGATACAGTTCCCACAAACACTAAAAGGTTTACCAAGCATAATCATAAATCCATGCCTACTTTTATGAGAAGTTGTGAAAAGATTACTTCTCATATAAATGAGGAAGTAGGGTTGGAGAAGGCAAAAAGTTTTGTGGGTTCAAATCCTCACTTGGCCGGAACGTTTGCTTGTGATTTTGAGTCAAGGATCCTCGGTCAACTTAACCTAACTTACCTAAAAGGGCTGTTGTGCAAATTAAAGGAAAAACCATGTGTTCTGCCCTGAGAGAGGGCAGAATGAAAATATAAAAAAAAAAAAACTCTCCCTTTCTGGCAGATTGAAGTAAAAGAGAAAGTAAAAACAAGCCATAACGAGGTGAAAGCTGTTACTGTGATTTTTTTTAAAAAAATAGCATTTTAAACCTGAACACATTAAAAAGAAGCATGAATTCAAAGATCCAGCTCTGCCCTGTTGTTATTTCAATTAGCGCATATGAATTTTTGCTTCCCTGTAACCTGCACTTGTTTTTATTGCCAACTATATTTTTACAATGCCACCTGCTTTGGAACAGTCACTTTTCCTTGGAACTTGGAATATGTCTATGTCTCTGTTGCCAACTCCCTGTTAAAACATTAAAAAAGAGAGAAGTTTGCATTAGTGGTTAAAGAATTGCTTGATACTTGCAAGAAAATGAATTCATTTCCCTGAATTGGTTGGTCCTCACAAGAAAATGAATTTATTTCTGTTACATTGAAAACTGGAATTCACGCATGCATTGCCCCCCCACTCGGAATGACGAGACGAGGCAGTAAGTGGGGGTAACTGGGCCACACTTTATTAACATGGAAAACATTAACCACAACAACAACAAAAGGGGGGGGTCTGGCATCGGCAGAAGGTTGGAACCCCGGGGTCGTCCGAGACCCCTCCAACCAGGCAGCTTTGGGCGAGAACCACCCCCGGGTGGTGCGGTCAGCTGACGGCACCCGCCCGGGCCAGTCGCAGTTATCCCCCTCCCTGCGGTGCCTAGCATCAATCTGGGTTATCCCCCAGCGCAGGGAGGCGTCCCCTTGCACCCACCTTGCAGCCAATTCCTGCAGCTCCCGTAGAGAGATTTTACGGCGGGCCTGGGCCTCCCAGACCCGCTCCCTGAGGGCCACCAACTTATCCCGTGGGAGGTGGCACGCCTGAGCGCAAGTGTCAATCTCTATGCCCAGGAAGGTGATTATCGGCAGCGGGCCCTCTGTTTTTTCTTCGGCTAGTGGCAAGCCGAGCTCGCTGGCCAGCGTCCTAAAGCTTTCCAGGAGGAACCGGCACCTGCCCGTTCCGGCGGGCCCGCAAAAGAGGTAGTCGTCCAGATAATGGGCCGTGCTGGAAAGGCCCGTGACCTGGCGGAGACGCCATTCTACAAATGAACTGAACCTTTCGAACACAGCACAAGAAACCGAACAACCGAACGGCAGCGCACGGTCCATAAAAAATTGATTCCGGAACTGGAAACCGAGCAGCTCGAAATCCTCGGGGTGTACTGGGAGAAGGCGAAAGGCCGACTTAATGTCGCATTTCGCCATCTCTGCGGCCACCCCGCAAGTGCGTACCATGCGGACCGCCGCGTCAAAAGACATGTATTTAACCGAGCACAGCTCGTGTGGTATGCCGTCGTTGACTGAGGACCCGGAGGGATGGGATAGGTGGTGTATGAGTCTGAACTCCCCCGGGGCTTTCTTGGGAACCAGACCCAGTGGTGACACCCGGAGGTTTGGTACAGGGGGCGTCTGGAACGGCCCCAGGACCCTGCCCTCCTGTACTTCCTTTAGGATCTTTTCCTCCACTACTCCCTCTAAGCCCTCCAGGGACCGCAGGTTCCGGGAGTACACGGGCTCCCTCACCCCTTCAAACGGTATCCGGAAACCCATCGTAAACCCTTGAACCAGGAACTCAGCTGCGACCGGGTCCGGGTACCCGGACGCCCATCACCGCAGAACCGCCAGCCTAATTGGGCTGGGGCCCTTTTGCAGGGGAGTTATCGCCGGGTCCATACTTTCTGGGGCCCGTCGGGTCCCTGACCCTTCCTTGAGGAGGACGGGCTCGGCTACAATTGGTGGCCGGGTGCTGGGCGCCGCAGACAGAACATTCATGTTTGAATCGGCAGGGCTTCCTGTTACAGGTGCCCTGCCCGTTGTAGTCCCAACAGACCAGCCGGACTTGAACCGACTGGCCCGCCGAGGCGCGGGCAGGTGTGTTAGCCGTTCCCTTCCTGATCAGGTGCCCGCTGTCGTATCTCTCTCCCAGCGCTGGCCTCACGGGGGTCATAAATTGCAGCCAAATTGGTGGGAGGGGCTCATCCCATCTAATAAGGGGGTCCAGGGCTGCTCTACGACGAAATTCTTCGTCGTACTGCAGCCACGTATGCGCCGGGAAATCGACGAAGGCCCGGTATATGATGTCCATGTACTTCAACATGGACTGGGCCCTCCAGGGGTGAGCCTGCAATGACAGGGACATATAGATCATATATGCTGGAAGCCACGTTGCCCATGAGCGTTCCGGCTTCTTTCTGAGCCTCCAGTCCTTATCCTGAGGGTCCTCCTTTTCGACCTCCTTGGTATCCAACTCCCTATTTAGGAGGCTAAAGATATCTAAGAACTCCCCCCTCCATATTTTCTCCTTGGTCGCCTGGGCCAGATGGTGCCCAAAAGGAGACGCATAGCCCCCATAGGGAATTGCACCTGCTGGCACCCTGGCAAATCCTGAAACCAGGCCATGGTAGGGCCAGGGAGGGGTGCCCGTGACCGGGTGCCCGGGTGCGGGCCAGGCGGGCGATTGGCCATGCGGCCATCCCTGCGCGACAGGCGTCATCGATGTGGGCCACATACCTCCGGTCCCAAACTGCAGGGACTGCTGGGCCGGGGCCAGAGGACCCTGTGGTGGCCGGGCTGCCGGCAGGGATGTGGACACCCCGCCCCAGGGTGACACCAAGCCGGACGCAGCCGCTGTACCCGTGGGCGGCTGCGCGGTCCAGCAGGCGGGTGCCGCCATGCCCCCCACCGCCATGGAACCGTCCACGGCCAAGTGACTGTGTGCGCTGGGTCGGGCGCGCAAGCCAACTCAGTCGTCGACGGGGTCTCCGCAGGGGCTGCCACGGGGTCTGTCTGGTCCTCGCTCTCCATCTCAGCAGTGTCCTCCAGGGGTCCGGCCTGGCGCTGCTGCGAGTGTCGCGGGCGCTTCGTGGGGCCCGGGGCCTGGCTGGCCGCCGCCCGAGGCGTCTCCGCCTCCTCCAGGACTGCAAAGCAAGCCGACAGGTTATCAGCGAGCCCACGGAGCTGCGCTCGCTTCCGGGCCTTGGAGGGCCTTGAGCCGGCCCTGGGTTGCGGCCCTGGGCGGCCCTGTTGGCCCTCCACCCCCTTGGCAGCCTCCAAAGCCAGCAGGCGCGACTCCAGCTGCAGCCATATGGGCCAGTCCTCCTCATCCGAGGAGCTGGCAGGAGTGCGGCCTGCTGACCGGGGCCCCTTTGCTGGCTTCTTGCCCTTACTGGGCCCTGTACCCTTCTTTGGAGGCATTGAAACGAAAAGGTGCTCCGTGGGGCTTGGGCCCCTTGCCACTCCCTGACACTGGCGTAGGCCTGAGGGGCCGTGCCAGCCCGGGCCCAGAGTAAGCCTGGTCTGGGACTCCCAGGGGTTAGCTCTAGCTGGGGGAAGCAGGCACCAGCCGCCCTGCAGGCCACCCGTAGCAGGGAGTGTAATCAATCCTGGGTTAGGGAGATGCACACCAGCCACCCCCACGGGCCACCCCTCTGTCCCAGGGATGGAGCTTGAACCACGGGAGGAGGCTGCGGGCGAGGCCCGGGCGACCCAGGAATGGTGGAGGAGGGAGGGGAGCTACAGACCGTTTCCCCCCCCCCGCAGGTCCCGCGATCCAAAACCCGATTGGCGTGCAGCCCCACGCCTGGCGCTCCCCCCAACCCCCGTCCGTCAGCGCCGCTGGAGAAGGGGCCTGCGGCCCGAGTCTGCTCACGTGGGGGGGAGGGCCGATGCCGCTACCCCCCAGTCCGCCGCTCCGTCGGCTCGGTGCAACCCCCGCCTGGGGTCCTCCTCGTGGCCGCCCGCCTCGGACGGCCACACGGCGAGCAGGCCGCGCTAGGCCCCTTCGCGGCGGTTGCCGCTACCGCAGCCCAGCCGGGCCCGGTCACGCGGGCGGGTGAAAGCGAGCGCCGCGCTCCCGCGGCTCGTCCCGGCCTCTGTGCCGGGTTGTCGCCGCCACCGCCGCGCGCTGGTGCGCGGCCACTCACGCCGGGCAAGCCGGCCCCGCGCCGGTCAGGGCCTGCTCCCGGCCCGGGTCCTGCGCTGCCGATCTGTCGCCCCAAAATGGCGGGCGGCACAAACGGCGGCGCTCACAGGCGTTCGGCAGCTCCGACTCCGCCGAACGCCGCTCGAAATGGCTGCTGTGGAGGGGTGGGAGCCGCCCTCTTAAAGGGCGCTCCTCCCCCTCCCTTCTGGACGCAGGGAGCATCCTGCCCGTCTCGCGCCTCCTCGCGAGAGGGCAAATCGGCTCCGTCGGGCGGAAGCACCGCCGCGGAGCCAGCATTTTGAGTGTAGACTGGATTCCTTACTGATTTTGTAAATTTCAAATTTCTCCTGAGCCTTTGTAAGTCTTTTTCCTCCTTCTCTTCTCCTTGTCTCTACAACAAACAAACAAAAACCTCTTAAATTCTCCTTTGCAAACGTCCCTCACCAAAGGCTGCTGAGAAAATTGCACAGTCAGGGGATAAGAAGGCAGGTCCTCTTATGGATTGAGAACTGGTTGAGATCCAGGAAACAAAGAGTAGGTGTTAATGGGAAATTTTCACAATGGAGAGAGGTGAAAAGCTGTGTGCCCCAGGGATCTGTTCCGGGTGGGACTGGTGCTTTTCAACCTTTTCATCAATGACCTGGAGACAGACATAAGCAGTGAGGTGGCCAAGTTTGCGGATGACATGAAACTTTTCCGGGTGGTCAAAACCAGAGAAGATTGTGAAGAGCTCCAGAAGGATCTCTCCAAACTAGGGGAATGGGCTGCAAAATGGCAAATGTGTTTCAATGTAGCAAAACATAAAGTAATGCATATTGGGGCAAAAAATCAAAACGTTATCTATCAACTCATGGGCTCTGAGCTATCCGTGTGGATCAGGAAAGAGATCTTGGTGTGTTGGTGAACAGCTCAATGAAGGTGTCTACCCAATGTGTGGCAGCGGTGAAGAAGGCCAATTCCATGCTAGGGATTATCAAAAACGGGATTGAAAATAAAACAGCCAACATTATAATGCCATTATACAAAACAATAGTAAGGCCCCACCTGGAGTATTGTGTACAATTCTGTTCACCGCATCTCAAGAAAGACATAGTGGAACTGGAAAAGGTGCAGAAGAGAGCGACTAAAATGATTACTGGGCTGGGGCACCTCCCTTATGAGGAAAGGCTAAAACATTTGGGGCTCTTTAGTCTGGAAAAAAGGCGCCTCAGGGGGGATATGATTGAGACGTACAAAATAATGCACAGCATGAGTAAAGTGGATAGAGGGAAGCTCTTCTCCCTCTCCCAAAATACCAGAAGTAGGGGACATCCACTCAAATTGAGGGTTGGGAGAGTGAGAACAGACAAAATATATATATTTTTTTACCCAGCGTGTTGTTAGTGGTGATGGCATCTGACCTGGATGTCCATCACAGCTTACAAACCATGATGGAGATGTGTAATCTCCAGGCTTAAAACTAGAGTACTTCAAGGGTCAGATGCAGGGGACTGGTATCAGCAGACAGATATCTAGTCTTGTGCACTTCCACACGCATTTGGTGGGGTCACTGTGAGATACAGGAAGCTGGACTAGATGGGCCTTTGGCCTTATCCAGCATGGCTCTTCTTATGTTCTTATGTTCCCCTTCTCAGGCAATTCTGGTACCTGTTGCCATAAATTTCTGTAATTGTGTGAGATTGTAAGTTTCAATTAAGTGAGTTTGAATTAAATAAGCAATGGCTAACTGGATCATCTGTGGATCTTGTACTCCTAGCTTGTTCCCATCCTGTAAATCACACTTAGTTGTCCATATGTTTTGGATTAGAAGAATTTTTGCCACTGATTTTTTTTTTCTAGAAGGGGGTGATAAAGGTGGTAAACCAACACATCTAGAGGGTTAAAGGCACCCTACCCTTGCTGTGAAGCCCTATTGGACAAAAGTAGGGCTGCTGTCTGTTGAATTCAAAACTTCAACATTTACTGTACAGTCTCCCTATGCTTTAGAGGAAAGAGTGCTATGTCTGAAGGCAGCCTCTGTCTGAAGAGTTGTGTGGCCTATGACTGCCTTTAATGTTGAAGATGCCATAATAAAGAAAAGCAGGGACCTTAAAATTCTCCATCGACAATTAGCAAGCGCAGAACAAACTCCGGAGGCAGCTATGCAACAGACCTAGTCATAGTGTTCTGGATACTCATCATCACTTTGCCACTGTTATCTTTATTCAGTAGAACAGAGGAAGATAGGTTTCTATTCAAATTATGGAAATTATTTCTAAAATTATAATTATATATGCATATAATAAGTATAAAAATGGCATGTAAAACAATATCCTATCTTGTTTTGTCCTTTCTTGTTCAATAGGTACCAAGATAGATAAATTCTGTGGTCTCTGAGAACAGGAAATAGAACTTCTTTTCTCTCTCTGTTGTGCCTAGAACAGGTGGATATGGTCAAACTGAGATTCTTCCTGAATCTGGCCAAGGATAGAGTTCTTGTACAACTTTTTTCTTGCTGTTTTTCTAGTTTCAGAACATACTGGTGGAGAATTCTGAGAGCTCATCCCACAAAGTTCCGTTTCTGCCTTTGTCACATTAAAACCAAATCCACGTGTTTGCCATGTATGTGAAAGAGATTTAGCATAATACAAAACACTGCTTCAGATAGTTTGTTGTATCTAATGGAAAAGAAAAGCTATTTAGGCCATGCATGTCTGAGATAAAGGGCCAGCTCCGTCCCTTGAGTGAATGGGGAATATGTAATGAAATTATTTAAATCATAGGAGGAAAACAATAAGTGATGGCTAGTTTATTACACTCCCCTCCAGACCACTCTTACATCCTCCTTAGTCCATGAATCATATCACTAACCTTTGCCCATAAATGCCAAAGTGAATTCAGTGAATGCACATAATAGACTGTCCAAGTCTCTCTCTCTCTCTCTCTCTCTCTCTCTCTCTCTCTCTCTCTCTCTCTCTCTCTCTCTCTGTGTGTGTGTGTGTGTGTGTGTGTGTGTGTGTGATCATCATGGAGCTTGCTATCTCTTGGCATGCACAGTTTTTCCTTTCTTTTAGAGGTCAGTCTTCCTCCAAAACAAAACAAAGAATGCTAGCTTACTTGTTTTCTCACTTACTTCAGAGAACCAGGTTTCCCAACAAACTCTTTGGCATAGGCCAGTGGTGGCGAAACTTTGGCACTCCAGGTGTTTTAGAACACAACTCCCAGAATTCCAAACCTGTATTGCCAATAGCAAAGGACTGTGGGGGTTGTGATCCAAAACATCTGGAGTGCCAAAAGTTCACCACCACTGGCTTAGGCTATCAACATTCTATATTTGTAAGCCATCACCAACTCTTCTCTTTCAGTATAGTCAAAACCTGGGGGTAAGGGATGTTTCATGACTAGATACAAGCATGAACTGAAGCAGAAAAACTAATGAATCGAGGTTGTACGGTACAAAGAGCAAACAAAAATAAATGAAAAAGGAAAGTAACATGGAAAACACTGGTGTTCTTCTGAAATCAATCCATGCAATCATATATGGTAATCTAAATAAAGTTATATAGTAGGAAGTCCCTCATTATGGGAAAGCTTGCCTGAAGAGGAAGGTCTTTGGCTGCTTCTGGAAAAACAACAGGGATGGGGCAGTCCTGGCCTCCAATGGGAGGTAGTTCCAAAGTCTGGAGGCAGCAACAGAGAAGGTCCTTTCATGTGTTCTTATGAGGTGCACCTGTGAAGGTGGCAGGATGGAGAAAAAGGCTTCTCCTGATGACCTTACCACCCGAGCCATACAGCGAGAATCTCATACTGCGAGATTCAATCTTGGAGGTAGCTTGGACCCAGGCCTTTTTGTGCTTTGTATGTTAAGGTCAGCACCTTGAAATGTGCCTGGTAGGTGACTGGCAGCCAGTGGAGCAGCTTCAGTATGGGTGTAATGTGATCTCTGTAACCCATCCCAGTCAGCAATCTGGCAGCTGTGTTTTAGACATGTTGAAGTTTCCTGAGGCTTTCCATTGGTAACCCCAAATAGACTGCATTACAGTAGTCCAGCCAGGAGAAAGGCCGGGTCCATTGACTATGAGGGTGGTGGCAGCTGTGGAGGAAGAGACAGTGGCAGGTCACTTACCGGGTCTGCCAGTTGATGCTGGAGCGCCACTGCATCAAACAAAGATAAATGGTGATTGCCATGTGGAAAGGAAAGCCTGAAGGACCAAGTCACCTGGAAAGGTCCAACCAAGAGGAAGCCTGAGCAAGATATGGGTCAATCCAGGCCTCTTGGTGAGTGTGACGTGATCACAAGGGGTCTGAAGGCAAGATATAAAATGGGAAAGCCACAAGTGGCAACCCCCTTTTTCAAATGGAACGGAGCAATCCCGGCCCACCCACCCTTTAGATAAGGAAATCCAGTAGCAAAATGTTAGTTGGAGTTGAATGTGTTGGTTTTTTGCCACAACTGTATGAGAGATTGGCAGTTTTGCTGTCATTGGGATGGATCCAAGCAGAAAATGTAGCAGGTGAGAACATGTGCATATGGAAGAACTGGCAAGGACACGTCAGGTGGAATGGACCACGGGCTGAATCAAGAGGGGACAGCTGGAGGCCCCCAACAAATGATTTATGGCATGGGCCACCAATTGGGTTGATGCCTCTCAGGGTCCCACAAAGGAAAATGGACACAGGATATCATGGTGTTGACAACGGTCAAGAACTGGGTGTTCCCAGGGGACCTTGAGGAACGCGGGAGCATCAAAACGCAGGCAGGCCCCTTGATTCAATGGATCCAACCCATTTACTGCTTGTTGTAACTAATAAAATTGTGGCCTTTAACATTTCCCAAATACAGGAGTCATGTTATGTTTTGTTATATGTATATACACACTGAACCACAAGGCTCAGCTATAGGCAACAACTAGTTTGCTGCAGGAGTATAGGGGCAAGATGGTGCCTTATCACTTCAGTACAAAGAACACAAGTTGGCCAAACTGACAAGTTGAATCTAACAAACACAACTGACCGGATAGCATCCTCTGCCTTTCCTGAGAAAGGTTGGCTAGCATAAACTGCTCAGGATGGGCCATGTGGCAAACACAGTTCCACCCATCAATATATTGCCACTTCCTCCTCCTCCTCCCCCCACCCCAAGCTGCTAGTTTTGTTACTTTTCACCTTTCTTTGCTCACTTTTTATATATCTAAGTGCAATTGCAGGTGAGGGGCGAGTATGGAACAAACAGCTATTGAGAGAGGAAGCATGAAAGGAAAGGAATATTCAATATTAGAGATGGGCACGAACCAAAAGAATGGTGATTCATTTTGGTTCGGTTCGTTTTAGGATTTGCTTCAGTTTGTTTCGTTTTTAATGAATTTCCCATGTGGGCGGGAAAAAATTAATTAAATAAATAAATAAACACAGACATTGCAACTGCACAAACTGGAATGGCAGCATCCTCATCCTCATCACCCACATCATCATCATCATCTTACCTGGTGGTGGCAGTGGCAGCAGGGCAATCCTTTTATTTTATTTTAATTTAATTTATTTTAATTTTTTTACTTCCAGGTTCCTGGCCCACACTACAGCTGTAGTGCAGGGCTTTTGTTTGTTTGTTTGTTTTTCTTCAAGCACTGACTGTGCGGCCACTGGGGCCTGGTCAGCACTGGCTTAATTTTTAATATTTTTTCTTCATTTTAGGGTGCCAACCCGGCCACTCCTGGGGCTGGGTCGGCGCTCCTTTTTTATTAGTATTTTTATTTGATTTTTATTTGATTTTTATGGTTTTTTTTTTTTTTTACTTTTGGGTTCCTGGCCTGTGCTACAGCTCTAGCGCGGGGCTTTTTTGTTTTTGTTTTTGTGCTTTCTTCAAGCGCCAACCGCATGGCCCCTGGACCCTGGTTGGCACTGGTTTCATTTTTTTCTTTTTCTTTTTTTCTTGATTTTAGGGTGCCACCCCGGCCACCCCACTGTAGTGTGGGCGGTTGGCTTTTTTTTTCTGGTCACCCTCCCTGAGGCCAGAGAGACTGGACCTCCAGGACCAGCACCAAGTAGGAGACATCTCCAGTGCCACCATTAACAAAACGAAATGAAACAAACCATTTTTTTCAGTTTGGTTTGGTTCGTTCTAAATCCACTCTGGGGTTCATTATTCATTTTGTTACATAACGAAATGAATAACGAATAGCAAAATGAACTAAAAGTTTGTTTCATGCCTATCTCTATTCAATATAGACCTCTAGTTGTAGCTCAGGTAGGAAATGTTTTGGGGCATCCCTGGTAAGACTGCAGCCTTAAGTACTGAATCCTACTTATATAACTTCAAAGCAGGCACTGAAATTTTGCATCTGGATAATACCATAGGATTGCTTGCTGTGCTGAGGCACATTAAAATCATCTGAGAACTAGAACACTGTTGTTAGAACAGGCAAGGCTCTGCCAGCCCAGGTTCCTGTGGGGTCTTTCGTTTTGCCAGAAACCTGTCATCAGTGCACCAATCCCATGCAAGGGCATGTTGCTGCTAATACTTCTGTGACTCTCGTTCCTCCACATGTACTAACAATGAATTTTCCAGAATGGCCCATTTGTACAGGAATCATCATATATCAGCTGGAATGGAAAATCCTCATTTTCCTCCTCGCTCCCACCTTTCCTTCAAAATGATTCCCACATGTCTCTGGATGCACAATGGATGCCTGAAAACATCAGGGTTCAAAGAACCGTCAAATGCATTGCATCAGGGCATGTAAGGTCAAGCTGTATGTGGGAGAGCATGTACCGAGTTTCCTTCCAGAAGGCAAAATTGCATTCTCTCCCCGCTTCCCCCTACTCTGCTTCCACCTACAGGTACATTATCCTTCCCCTCTCCTGCTAAGGCTGATGAGTGAGGAGAGAAATTGGATATGATTCCACGATCCTTCGATGGAGTCACTGGAGATAATATTTCAACTAATGGATTTTGCAGATTTGTAAACTGTGTGTGGATCTAAATTGGATATTTTTCTTGTGTGGACTGGTGGGTTATTAACTCTAGTATGTTCCAGCCTCGTAATTTGTAATATAGGTGTTTCGTTCGGTCCCACCTCTGCACCAAATCTGTAGCATGTATTTGTTTTGTTTTGTTTTGTTTTTACTTTGCAACACTTGGCTGCAAGCCAGACTCAAAAATTTTGGGCCTGCTTGGTCACAGACATGTATTTTAAGTCAGTGCAGGCAGCTGGATAGGGAATCTGCTCCTCTTTTGTCCATTTCCATTTTATGGCAATCTTAAAAGGATTTTTAAGGCACCTGATAAGGTGGCCTACTCTTGTCACCTTCACCCAAAGAGTCCCCATATAGTTGAGCAAGGATCTCAACACAGGTTTTCTGGGTCCTGATCCAACATTCTATCCACTATGCCATACTGACTTTCACATTCCACTACATGTGGATGTCCAGATACTAAGCTAGAGTCACTTCCTCCCTGGCCGGACCTGGCCCCGCTCATTCTCTTAGTGTTTGCCCTGTGCCTGCCGCCGCCGCCGCAACTTGCTCGCTTCCCTCTCCCCCCTCCCTTTTTTTACCCTGGACCACCACCACCCCTTTCCTGGGAGCTACCAATGGACTGAGCCACCCGACAGCCCGCCCGCCAACACGAGCCGGCCCGGGAGCCCCAGCCCAGAACAAACCACCAGGTGAGGGGAAGGGGAGGAGGGGCCCCGGCTGCCCCACGAGCACCACGGCAGGGCTGCGAGGACGAGGGGATGGAGGAGGCCTCCGCCGGGCCTGGGCTGAGGCGGCGGGCGGGCGGGGGGGGCTACTGGCACGGCTGGACGGCCGGCCTTTAGGGTCAGGGAGGGGAAGAGCCATCTCTGAGGGCCCCCGCGATGGGTTCCTTGAAGTCTTGCCCCTTTCTTTCTGTCTTGGGTCGCCCTCTTCTCTCTCTGTGTCTTTTCTTTCTTCCCCCCCCACCTCTCTCTTTCCATTCGTACCCTTTCCCCTCTTCATAGAAACGTGCTCATTTCTAGCCTGCATATGTGTATGTCTAGCAGCCTGCCTACTGTAATTAAAACTGTAAACTGCCCAGAGACTCCTTGAAGTGGTATGGGGCGGTATACAAGCAGAACACGTTCTGCCTTCTTTCCTTCCTGCCTTCCTTCATCCTCCTCCCCTCCTGTCGCTGGAGTTGCTGAAGGCATCTGCCTTGGCCACAGTGTGGAGAGCAAGATGGGCTTTTGGGTCTTATTTGTGTTCCTGGAGAGTCAGTGCCCCTTCTCAGGTCTCCACTGGACACAGAAGTCCATGCAGGGCAAAATGTCTTTAAAAAAACAACACAGGTAAGTGGGAACTGGGTGCTAGAGAGCGGGCTGCCTCAATCTGTGGCCCCTCTGTCCTGCTTCTCCCTACACCAGCAATGGTGAACCTTTTAGAGACTGATATAGGCACAGAGTTAAATTTTTTAACATTTTCTAATGGTGGTGTGCCTCATGATTTTTTTCATGAAACAAGTGTGCCTTTGCCCAAAAAAGGTTGAAAAACACTGAGCTAGACAATCTGAAAAGAGATAAGAGCAAAAGAAATATATTTCTATAATACATTGTAACCTATTATTGTGTAAATGTTATTAATACTGTAAAACAAAGTATGACAAATTATTAAAATATTAAAATATAAGATGAGCTGCTGCCTGCAAGTTCATAGCATTCTATAATCCTTTGGCATCAAGCCCTCTGGGTTTAATATGACACTTCCAAATCCTATGAAGGTAAACAACAGCCAGCTGGGACCTGAGGCTTGATGGTTGTGCTGCCTTGGCTGTATTAGACTTGTCTGGAAGAAATAGGAGATAGATCGGTATTGCTTCTGCCCACGCACAATCTTTGTGTAGCAGCAAAACAGAGCTGTGGGGTGGCATAATGGCATGGGTCTGCCCCTCCTCTTCCATCCCCCTCCCCTTGTGTCACATTTCACAATTTACTGGGTTTGTTTGTATTTGAAGTGGAATACCTGGGATCATGTTGATATATTGCCTTTTTGTTGTTGTGTCATTATAGTCATGACTGACTCTTTGTGACCCCATGTCCATTGAGTTTACTTGCCAGGACAACTGGAGTGGTTTGCCAGTTCCTACTCTAGGCACCTACAGGCACATGGTATTCCCTGGTGATCACCCAACCAAGTACTAGCCAGGCCCAACCCTGGTACCCCCTGCAAAAGAGCCTGAATGACGAATTTTTTATCAGGACAGTTGAAATAGTCACCCTCTCTCCCTGAGTTGAGACCAACATCCATGCTGAGGCCACGTTGTCAAGAATGTCTCAGAGCCTCCTCCTCCATGTTTACCATGTGTCTGTTCAAGCATTATTGGGCCCTACCCATGATGCAGGTCACAGCCCACATAAGATGGCTTGCTTGTATTTCTGGGCAAAATGACAGTGATCTGGGGTGGTGGAACTTTCTGCATTTCTTGTATGATGGATCGCTCAATTCCTGATGGGGTTTAGACTCCACCCCATCTCCTAGAGTTTGAAGACTTTATAGGGAGGGGACTAAGATAATATACTGAAGTCTGATGTACCAAATTGTTGATTTGCTGTTGATATCCAAACCTATTTCTCCCTGACCCAAGGGAGGAGCTATGGCTGCAAGCCAGGATCTGGTGTCAGTAGTGGACTAGATAAGGAAGAATAAAAAAGGCAGGTCAGAGAAGAGCCATCCAAGCTGCACTAGGCGGGGTTACATGTTCCTTGAAAACTCAGGTTCACCGTTTGGGCAGACACTTGGATTTGGCCCTGAATGTTGAGGCATTTGTAGTGACTGAGAGAGCATTTGGGCAGTTACAACTACTTTGTCAGCTGTGCTTGTTCTTGGATCTGTCTCATCTGGCCTTAATGCACATTTGGATTGTTGTAATGGACACCATAATGGCTGTCTTCTCTCAGTCACAATATTTTAAAGACATCAGTGAGCATACAAGAAGGGTCTTTTCAGTGGCTTCCTCCAGGCTATGAAACTCCTTTTCAAGGGAAACCAATTTAGCCCCATCCTGTTGTCCTTTCACTGGCAAACAAAGACCTTTGTGTTCCAGCAGGCTTAAGTCCCTGTTTAGGACCTCTCTTGGTACCTTTTAGGATGCAAGTCTGGACAGGAAAGAAGTCCAGTTGTCATGACTCAACTTCCAGATAAACTCAACTGGATGACTGAGAATCTTCACTGACAAGTTTGGATAGAAATAAGGTAAATAAATAAATGCATAGTGAACATCATCATTTAGTAGGAGCCGCTAATTACATGTCTGAAGACGTAGTAGAAACCTTAAAAAAGAGATTATATTCACTGAATGCCTGCATAACCTTGGTTGCTAATCATCATCATGTGCCATCATATTGATTCTGACTTATGGCATAGGGATGTAAATCTTTACTTATTTCATTTATTAAAGTAATAACAAAATAAATTTATATTTTCCTCTCCATTGGCAAGAATTCAAAAAGTTGTATACATTTTTTCTAAATGCAACATTTATTTGAAAATATTTAAAATGTTTTACACAAAAAACATGTTTTGCACTCTTTCCACACAATTCTATTTAAAAATGTGAAATCAGAAAGAAGGAACATGCCCATCAATGAAAACTGCAGCAATATAGCCGGTAATGATAAAAACTTGGTAATATAGCCGGTAATGAAAAAAACTTGGTAACGGTGACTCACAAAATCATGTCCAAGGAGAATGATGCACAGCCAATTGTAAAGAAGCACAATATAACTTTTAAAAAAGTAATGGGTTCATTGTTGATGGACCATTGCCATATTCAGAACAAAGCTTTCTTTTTTCCTTTGTGGAAAAAAAAAACTGGTGACTGGTTTTGCATTGGTACAGTCAGGCTAAATAAAAGGTCGACATGATAAGCATTGGTTCATATAAAACTACTGAATTAGTTTTGCAACTGTTTTATTAGATACAGGATATACAGTATGTATTATGAGTGTACTTGTTGATGTGTGCTTTTGAGAATTAAAAGGTAGGCAGTTTTCTGCTGCTGAGGGTGCGGTAAGATGATGCCTAAAGCAGCATTCAGCTGGGTTTACGCTGTTACATATGTGGATGAAGAATCTACTGTGATTCCTCCTTAAATATTGCATCTGTCTACACCCTAAGTGTTGCTTTGAGGCCTTGATTGTACTCACAGATGGCCATTTAGAAACACCATCATCTGTGCCAAAGGACGGTACTGATGAAGTGTATTCCTAAGTTCAATTATTCAAATGACCTTAATGCTGCCAAATTGTTCAGATGGCACCACCAGTGAATTACAGCATGATGAAAGATACAGTGAAAAGAGAAAATAGAAGAAATGCCCTTTCTGCAACTGTTCTTAAGATCGTTTAATTGCTGTGTGTAACCAGCCAAAAATGGGAGCACAAGGAGGCAATTGCAGAATATTAATTTTTTTTTAATGCTGTCGCATTTCTTCCATGATGCTAGGATTCACGTTCAGGCTGGAACTCCCTGTCTCATTCAAACAGATTCTCAAACACATTAAAAAGCGTTTGATAGTTTAAGAACCATCAAAGGCTTAGAAGTTATGAAAGCTATGGCAATGCACATTGTACATTTATGGAGAAGAGACATTTTGGCAGGAATTACTTTCTCAATCATACTGCAATATCAGATACATGTTTTATTAGCTAAAATGACTGAAGTGATGGGATTTTTTTCCTGGAGAAGTAAATGAGCATCGGAGGAGATGTGAAATGATAAAGAAGCTCATTTTCTTCTTAAATAACTTGAGTCTGTCGCTGGGAGATGCAGTGTTCCAAACAAAGCACTTCAAAAACACAAAATTCACAGATTCTCCAAGTGCGATTCAAGCCATGGTTGACCCCACTGCACACCCATTTCAAACTAGCCTAGGCAGGAAACTTTACAGCCAGCAACTAATCAACCATGATTAGCAAATGTCTTCAGGGAAATATAATGAGGAATACTACGAGTCCTGTTTTGACACAGAATAGAAAGATTCTCCCCTCTCCAGTACAACCTCTTTCCCCCCACAAAATTGTCTTTGGAAAAGTTGGAAACAGGAAATGCTCTGGAGAAGGTGAGAGCAATATAGTTCCTCTGTGACCACCCTAAGAATGTTGGATGTCACTGAATTCTCTTAAGGCACCTCTGGAAGTTTAATGAATCTTTTCAGAATAACTTGGCCAAGGCAGAGGACTCAATAGTGTTTCTCCCTTTTCCTTGAAGATTACTTCATTGGAATAGAAAATTTGAATTTGACATTGATTAAAAAAAGCTTAAGTGGTAATGAACAAGCTCCATTGCCTGGCCCACATATCTGCACCTTCACTATCTCATTGCCACAGTCTACCTTCTGCATTTGGGTAATTGCATTCCTACCTAAAAATCAGTGGGATGGGCTCCCTTCTGCAGGCTTTGCGTAATCCAGGGACGGATGGTGCCAGTGGGAACAAGGGCCATGTGGCACCCTAAGCCCCACACTTTAAAGGGGGAAGGGCTAAACTGCATGTTTAACTTTTAACTGTTTCGGGAAACTTTCTACAATAGTTTTTTTTAAACCCTCTTTTTAAACTGAAAAAAATAGCCTACTTGTACTATTTAATGGCTATTTTTAATATTTTTTAAAGGGGATAACTAAATCAATTGAGTACTGTGGAGAGTCTAAGAAGAATCGGAGGGCTGTCTGCAGGCTGCATGCACCATGCACTTAATCCTTTAAAGAATACTGTAATTGGTATCATGCCAACCACTGTGGCAGAAGAGCATACAAACATTTGCTCAGTACATTAAATAATAATAATAATTGTTGCTTTGAGAAGGGCTGAAAGGAAGATTAATAGAATTTAAAGGGAGAAGAACATAAATGTTCTTTTGGCATGTTAGCCTTGCCAGATTGCTTTACAAGTATTGGATTGACTCCATAGATTCTCCCAGTATTTGAAGCTTGAAGGACAACATCTGAACTCATCATAAATGTGCTAAATGTTTTGTTTTAGTTTGGTGCTTCTTTGGGGGGGGGGGGGAGAACTGTGACAGCACAGAGAGCCCATTAATTACAGACATCACAATCCGGCTACCATGAGATAAAAGCACAAGGAACACAAAGTCAGGTAAAAGCATATCCAAACTTCAACCCTCCAGATGTTCTGGAACACAACTCTCACAGTCCTTTGTCATTGGCAAACTAAGCTTACAATTCTGGGAGTTATGGTCCAAAACATCAAGAGGAACGAAGTTTGAACATGCCTGCCAGGCGGGGCATAGATTGAACCTAACATGCCTAGTTTCCTTCGGTGTTAGTAACACACACAACAAATCTGGGCTTACGTCATTGCTCTTGTTGAGAAAGCTTCCATGACAAACAAAAAGCACTCTTCTCATTAGTTTTCTACAACCTACAAGGAAGTCACCCCCACCCTCCCCTGAATGGAGCGGGGGGGGAGAGAGAGATCTATCAAAGAGCCTTTTCACACCACCCCTAAGATCCGCTGGCCACTTAAATTCGGACCAGAGATCTTAGGGGTTTGTCGCTGTTCCTGCGTTCCCACCCCCTCCGCACTCCTGGCTGCTGGCTGTGTGAGGGGAGGGAGAAAAAACAGAAAGAAAAGAGACGTGGCTCACCTCCGTTCTGCCTCTCGCTCTTGCCGCGGCAACATTCCAGTCTCTTAAGTAGCTCTTAAAGGGGCGGGAGCCAAAAAACAACAACAAACAGAAGCGAGGAGAGCCCCGCACTCACTATCGTTACACCGCATCAAAGAATGTTCACCTCCAGAGAGCAGGTACTTGAAAGGTGCGCTGGGACGCGCTAAAGTGGGCGTGGTCACACTTAATTTCCTGTAAACTCCAGAGCTGGTGGGGAAACATTTTAAAGCTCCAGAGCTGGGAGCCATTTGCCCCGGAGTTTAGGGGTCGTGTATAAACGCCCAAAGCTGGCATTTTGTATAAGGTAATAAAGTAGTGAGGGCATAAGAAATGTAACTCTGGAAATGTTAAACATGAGTATAGCATGAAAGTTTGAACAACAATGAACCATCTGTTAGAGTTGGGATGGGACACATTCTGCCCTCCAGATGTTTTGGACCGCAACCTCTAGCATCCCAAGCCTATATGGCCAATGATAAAGGACTGTTGGGGTTTGGAGGTCGAAAACATCTGGAGGGGTGAAGGTTCCCCACCTCTGTGCTAGAGCATATCAGACAAGAAACAAAACAAAGAAGAAGCAGAAGCTAAAAACATAAGAAGACAACAGTGCCGTGGAGCCTAAAAGTTTGCATGGATTAAGTCCACTTCCTTAGACATTACAGAGAGACTACATGGCCATTGTTTAACATTCATCCATGGCATCAAGATAAAGAGGCAGTGGGTTGGTTACTGCAAATTATGTGAGTTAATGTGGCATTTCACACCTAGTAATGACTTAAGACCTCTGTTTTATATTCATTTCTTTTCATCTGATGTATTGTTCTAAAACAAGTGAGAATGATTGGTATTAAAGGAACAATACATAAAAGCAGAATAAACTCACCCTTCTCTTTAAAAAAAAAAGTTATTTGTCCCATCAGTACATTCCATGTGTGTGTGTGTGTGTGTGTGTGTGTGTGTGTGTGTGTGTGTGTGTGTGTGTGTGTCAGAGAGAGAGAGAGAGAGAGAGAGAGAGAGAGAGAGAGAGAGAGAGAGAGAGAGAGAGAGACTTCTGTCTATGTTTTCACCTCTGTTGAATGATTTGAATTTAAACAGGACAGAACATTAAAGTGAAGGGCATTCTTGGTTATCCAGCTCCGTATTCAGTACCACTTGTGGCAAAAAGGCAGAGGAAACATTACACTTTAAAAATTGCGATTTTGAAGTTCTTAGGTTTAATATTTGATATTATTGAAAATTCAGATTGTGATGCATGGAACAAAATTAATCTCCAAACTCACTGGCTCTCTGGCATGTTGATATGGGGCAAAAGGAAGAAGTCAGCTCATTTATTCCACCTAAGACCCAAGGAGAAATTTATGTTTCTTCTGACAAAGGGTCCTTTGGTATCAAGAGCACTTCATCATATACTAACTAAATCCTCAAAGCAAATAAAGTATTTTATGATGTGGTTTAGTGGTCTTACTTATGTCTCTTTAGGAAGTTAAAAGACCACAATACAAGTTCGGAAAGAATTAAGGTGTTTCTGATTAAATATATGAAGCTTGAAGCCATGAAGTTTTTTTTAAAAAGCGCTTTATTGCTTAGTCCTCTAAATAACATTTCTGAGACCTGTTTAAAGCTTAAAATATCTTGTGCTGATAGTGATAGTGGAGAAAAGAGATGTGAAAAACTTGGCAGTGTGTTCACAACAAATCTCAAATTATTGTTTTCTCTTTCTAAATATTTAAAATGTGCTATGTCCTATTATTATAAATTAATATAGCCTACAACCGAAGACATGGAAAAAATATTTCAAACTAATGCAGTCATGGGTTTTGACCAGTATTAATATAATTAGTTCTGAAAAATGATATTCATCTCACTGTCTCATATAGTCAATATTTTGTGACATGTTTACGGAGTATTTTCATTTAAGTACAAATGCTGCTTCAAGTCAACAATGAAGAGAATAGGATTTATTATTTTTAAGGTATGTATGTTTAGAGATGTGAAGGCCCAGGAAAAAAACCCAGAAAAACTCAAGGGGGTGGGAAATGGGTGTTTTTTGTTTGTTTGTTTTTTCCTGAAGCCTTTTTGATTTTTTTCCCATCCCAAAAAAATTGGAAAAATTGGAAAAAGAAAAAGAAGAATGATTATAGAATATTTTATTTTAATACTATGAGTAAAATATTTTAAGACAGGGTATCCAAATATTTTCCCAACCATTTCCAAGAAAAATTATTGAAACTTAGTCCCACTCCCTTTTATACATTCCCCCCCTCTTCAATTATTTATATGAGAACGAGGTTTTTATTTTACTTTTTTTAATAATGTGGAGAAGAAATATGAATAATTGTTAATGAAATGCAGTGCCACTGTTTGCTTTCTGTTATATTTAGGCACAACATTTTTCAGATTCTTTTTAAATCCTAACAGTAACTGTGTTTTACTGTTTTCACTGGTCCCGAGTATAATAAATCTGCACTTTTTAGTACTTCTGGCACTTCTTGTCGTCTGTCATACAGCCTCTCCTTCTCCGGAGCAAATCATGGTGCTCGGGATGCTTTTATGTGATCAAAGAACCATGTGGCTTTATTTCATTTATTTGGACTCTATCTAGCTCTTTGATCATTTGCAACAAATTCCACATGGGAAAAAAGTTTCACTCCATTGACAAGACAAAGATCCAAGGCTAACGTACCAATCAGTGCTGAAAACAGCTGTAGATAAATGCAAATCATGATATGAAGAACTTTCTTGCAAATCCAGAGAGTTCATAATCCTTCTAAAGTGCAACTCCTAACATTTCAGTCCATGAAATCCTATTAAGGGCTTGGGGTGTGATTTAAATGGAAACTGAACTGAAAACCATTTGTATCATAAAGCCCACAGTGAATGAGATGCTCCAAACCTTAAGGAATGGATGTAATTTTATCATCTTCCACTGGAATGTTAAAATGGTAAAAATGTGGGTTGTTCCATAGATTTTGCAGCACATTTTGTCTCTCTGCTGCTGCCCAAACCTCACTGCAGGATTTTAGTGGTGTCCCTAATTAGGCTTAGGGAAACCCTATCAATTAGCATACCCCAAAAGATCTTACCATTAACAGCACTGCTCAGCTTTTGCAAACTCCAGTCCATGGTTTCCTTGGCTGAGTTAGTACATGTAATATGTGGTATTTCTCTCCCTCCTGCTACCTTTCACTTTTCCCAGCTTTACTGTCTCTTCCAGTGAATCTTGGGGTATCATGATGTGGCCAAAGTATGATAGTCATGTTTCAGAGTTTGGCAATGCTAGCAACAGAGAGCAAGCTAGTGTGCACTGCTCTGAAATGGCTGGGTTTGATTAAAATTATTTAATCAGTCTGACCATTCACATGAAACTATCTGCCAAGCAGGGGAAGTGATTGATTGCGCAGTTTCCAGAAGTGGGTTGCTTATAAGCCACAATATTGGAAAATTCAAAATGGAAGGCTTGCTTTTTTAAAATTTATTTATTTATTTATTTATTTATTTATTTCTATCCTGCCTTTCTCCCCAAAAGGACCCAAGGCAGTTTACATTAAAAAAAAACAGTATCTGAAAGCTAAAAACAAGAGATATACAAATATTAGAAAGAATTAAACTATTATATGAAAACAGTACTAAGATCAATATTAAAACAATATTCTAGCAATCACATGCATCGGAACCAATCCAAACCAAGGATCTTGATGGGGGCCAAAAAAATATATGGTATGTTTGCTCTGGTGATGGGTTGATGGGCTGTAGCAAAGATGTGGTTTGATCATCATCTTGAAGAGCACACTAGCCTGTCCCTGCAGCACTCCAAATAGCAGGCTAAAAGCTTGTGTTGTCAGTCTTTCAGTTTACTCATTTTTGCTTCAAGAGAAAGTTGGGGCTTCATTTGATCTCCCACCATTCTGGCCATTCCTGGTATATTTAAAGTATATTTAAAGTTCTCTTCCATCCTCCATGGTAAATGAATTCCCCCATGGTCAATGAATTCAGTTTTTTTCTCTTCTCTGCTTTCAACACTACCCAGCTGTCCCACAAGAGAATCCAAAATTAGAACAGTTGCTATGATCCATGATTTATGACAATGTATATTGCAGCTGCTCTTCAATGCCTTGAGTCCATTCTCTGAAAGAGAGGTGGCAAACAAACAAACAAATAGGATTTCAAGGGCAGCATACATAGGGGAAGCAAGTCAGAAACCCAGCAGAAAGGGGAGAATTGGTGGGACACAGTTACATTCAGATACAAACTTTCAGATACAGACAAGGGAGGGCAAATTGCTCTCTTCAAATAGAAAAGATAAATGAATAATTCATTGACCATAGTTTATGGTTCTTGATATCCTAAAATGACTGGACTCTAGAAGAGCCAGTCATAGAACTGACCAGAGTATAGATAACTCTCTGAGTTTCCCAGGCATCATAGCTATGTTACCTGGCAAATTCTGGGAGCCATAGTTGAGAAGCACAAATCTGGACACCACTATTCCTAACTCTATGTGACATCTAAGACCAAAATAGTTGTTGTTGTCTCTCTTTTAAATTATGGATACACATTCTAAATGGGTGGGAGTTTCAAAAATAAAAATATATGTTTCCATAGTTAAGTCAAATTACCTAGAAGCTTCAGACAATCTGTAAAGAAAGATTAAGAGGTTGTGAAAATCTGGAAGTTCGGTCATGGCAAGTGGCCTGAATAGGCTCGTTAGGTGGTCAGTGGCCTAAAGTGAGGAAAGCCCCACCTATGGAACCTTTCCCAACACCCACTAAGTATTGGTTGTTAGCTATGGCCTTGCTGGTGGAGGCGTGAAGTGCTTCTGATTTGTCTGGGGATTGATGAAAGGGCCACTTCAGCACCTTAGGCCATTGTCCACCTAGCAGGTTTATTCAGGCCATTGTCCAATTTATAAGCCTGTTCAGACCAGGGTGATGTAAAATTGAGGTGAACTATAAAATGGAAGACTCGCCACTAACTTTCCTAAGTCTGATGAAACTGCTTGGATGAGTAGCAATTTGTTTCAATTTCTCAAGAATGAACTTACAGATAAATTCACCTGGATGACTGAGAATCTTCACAAACAGGATGTGAAAACAAACCTCTAAGACTACAGGTATCTGAATTCTTGTAGTCCTAAAATCCAACAATACTTTGTTGCTGTACAGTTTAGTTGTTAAATACAGTTACTTGGAAGCAGGTCCCATCTGTTTGCTTCCAAACTAGTTCTAAGAATCTCAGTTGCATTTGTAGAACTCTCTGTACTCATGAATCTGAAGAAGGTCCTTGAGGTGTTTTCCATAAAAAAGAGGCACATTTCAAAACAGTCCTAAACTGACTAGTATTTTCCATGTTCAGTTGAGTGGCATGTGGTTCCAAGCAACATGTGTGTGGTTGTCAATCTGTCTATACACACATAGTAACTCTCCATGTGCAAAAGAATCACATGCCTACATGAAACCACACATGTCACTTGACTGAACCTGCTCTGCTGCATGCACATCTGTGTCTCATTATTATTTTCCCTCTCTACATCACCACCACTGTTTCTCAAAGTGTCACTTATTACTTCAGTGTTACAGCATTATTTTTCTGCAGGCTGTCTACCAAGGGTCAAAGTCTGCCCTTATGTATGCTGGACTGGAGTAAAACCCACTCTAAAACCCAGGAAAATGGGATTTGAAAGGTGAATTTCAGTCAAGAAAGGTGCATATAATGTATTGAAAATCTGCTGAACAAACTGTAACCTATTTTTAGAGAGAGAGTTGGAGAGAGGGAGATCAAGAGAGAGAAAGAGAGGTGTTAATAAAAAACACACATGAGCAACTGCTTTGACTACATATGGTGCCATTTCATGTTAACATGTGAAATGGCAGCAAATGTGACAGTAATGAAAAAAGAATTGGTTCCACATGATCTGGTTTACGTACTGTGATGAACATCCTTGAGCAACTTCATTTTGTAACAGTAACACTGCTTTTTCTGTTAGCTCTCTGATGATGGACAGGTGCACAACTGTTTTAACATTCATTTTATAGATTCTTTGTTGAGGTATAAAATTAATAATAGATCAATCAACACTAGAGATGGGCACGAAATAAAAAAAATGTTCTGTTATTTGTTATTCGTTTCATTACGTAACGAAATGAATAACGAAAATTGTGATGAAATTGGAACAACCCGAACAGAACCACAAAAATTAGGTTCGTTACGTTTCGTTTTCGTTAATGGCGACACAATGAAATGAGCTGTTTTTAAATGTTAAAAAAATGTCCTGAATATCCGTAAAAACCCAGCGATAATTATTTATTCTGCCTGATAATACCTACCAGGGGGGTTGGGGTCCTTAAAACGTGCATTTATGTCTTTTCTCAGATCGCTGTTTTCCCCCCCCCCTTTAATGGGAGTTAGGGGACATTGACCCAAAATGGCTCCGAGATGCCTAATATTGATTTCTTGGGTATTAAAACGCCCTGGACATCCGTAAAAACACAGTGATAATTATTTGAAATTATTACCTACCAGGGGGTTGCAGTTCTTAAAATGTTTGTTTTTGTCTTTCTCCCATCGCGATGTATTTTTTCTTTTCCCTTTAAAGATGACACAGAATGGATTCCAGACACAAGATGGATGCAAACCATGTGATGGGATCATGTAAATTCTTGGACAATTTCAACCAATAGCATGCCCAGGTTGCAGACTGGGTAGGTGTGGCAGCCACAGAGGGCATAAAAAGCTTTGGCAGCCCCCGTCCTCCTTGCAGTCTGCGGTGGGAGTTAGGGTGGGATTGCTGTCTCTGTGTCTTGTTACTTTAGACCAGCCAGGCAGTTGTGTGTCTCTGTGTTCCTGCTGGCTGCAGCCTGGCTCTTAGGGGAGAGAAAGAAGAGATTTCTCTTGCAGCCTCCCTGTGTGTGTGTGTGTACCTCTCGATGAGTACCCTCCCCTGCCCTGCAGTGCAGTCACTCCACCACTTCCTTTGCAGCCTCCATGCATACCTAGTCTATAATATTTCTCTGCCAGCATCATTTTTTTAGTGTTTTTCCTCTGGTCTGGGGCGTTGGGGGACGTCCGCGCACGGAAATGCTTTAAGTCACGCAAAAAGCAGGTAAAAATGAAAAACTAAAAACTAAAAAACAAAACAATTTTTTCCAAAAAAATCACAAAAAACAAAAACAAACCAAAATGGACCCGCAATGAAAAACGAAAAACAGAAACGTCATGTTTTCGATTCATGCCCATCTCTAATCAACACATTTCAGTGTGATATAAAGTAACCTGACACTGATAACCATGCTGAGAGAGAGATTTTACTCTCTTGACTTTTCCTTTCAAATTACTTTTTTAAAACCATTCAAACTGATAGCTGATGAAGCTGTTGTCACAAGAGGTTCAGGTAGTTTTTCTGTTGTGCAGGGCTGTACTAACTCATGGCCAAGCCCCTAGGCTTTCAGGTATTTTGGGCCTCCTCTGACAATCCAGTGTTTCACCCCACAACAGCTGACAGCCTGACCATGCTATACTAGGTACTAGAGCTCAGTATTTGTTGTTGTTCAGTCGTTCAGTCGTGTCCGACTCTTCGTGACCCCATGGACCAGAGCTCGCCAGGCCTTCCTATCCTCCACTGCCTCCCGGAGTTTTGTCAAATTCATTTTGGTTGCATCGATGACACCGTCCAACCATCTCATTCTCTGTCGTCCTCTTTTCCTTTTGCCTTCGATTTTTCCCAGCATCAGGGACTTTTCCAAGGAGTCCTCTCTTCTCATGAGGTGGCCAAAGTACTGGAGCCTCAGCTTCAAAATCTGTCCTTCCAGTGAACATTTGGGGTTGATTTCTTTCAGAATGGATAGGTTTGATCTCTTTGCAGTCCAGGGGACTCTCAAGACTCTCCTCCAGCACCACAGCTCAAAAGCATCAATTCTGCGGCGATCAGCCTTCTTTGTAGTCCAGCTCTCACTTCCATACATCACTACTGGAAAAACCATAGCTTTAACCATCCTGACCTTAGTTGGCAAAGTGATGTCTCTGCTCTTTAGGATGCTATCTAGGTTTGCCATTGCTTTCCTCCCAAGAAGCAGGCGTCTTTTTATTTTGTTGCTGCAGTCACCATCTGCAGTGATCAAGGAGCCCAAGAAAATAAACTCTGTCATTGCCTCCATTTCTTCCCCTTCTATTTGCCAGGAGGTGATGGGACCAGTGGCCATGATCTTAGTTTTTTTGATGTTGAGCTTCAGACCATTTTTTTCACTCTCCTCTTTCACCCTCATTAAGAGGTTCTTTAATTCTTCCTCACTCTCTGCTATTAGAGTAGTATCATCTGCGTATCTGAGGTTGTTGATATTTCTTCCGGCAATCTTAATTCCGGCTTGTGATAAATCCAGACTTTCTCATGATGTACTCTGCATATAAGTTAAATAGGCAAGGTGACAGTATGCAGCCTTGTCGTACTCCTTTCCCAATTCTAAACCAGTCAGTTGTTCCATATCCAGTTCTGACGGTTGCTGCTTGTCCCACATATAGATTTCTTAGGAGACAGATAAGGTGGTCAGGCACTCCCATTCCTTTAAGGACTTGCCATAGTTTGTTGTGGTCTACACAGTCAAAGGCTTTGGCATAGTCAATGAAGCAGAAGTTGATGTTTTTCTGGAACTCTCTGGCTTTCTCCATAATCCAGCGCATGTTGGCGATTTGATATCTAGTTCCTCTGCCTCTTCGAAATCCAGCTTGTAGTTCTGGAAGTTCTCTTTCCACATACTGCTGAAGCCTTCCTTGTAGAATTTTGAGCATAACCTTGCTAGCATGTGAAATGAGTGCAATTGTGCGATAGTTGGAGCATTCTTTGGTGTTTCCTTTCTTTGGGATTGGGATGTAGACCGATCTTTTCCAGTCCTCTGGCCACTGCTGGGTTTTCCAAATTTGCTGGCATATCTTACGGCATCCTCTTTTAAGATTTTAAAGAGTTCAATTGGAATGCCATCACCTCCACTGGCCTTGTTGTTTGCAATGCTTTCTAAGGCCCACTTGACTTCACTTTCCAGGATGTCTGGCTCCAGGTCAGCAATTATGCTATCTTGGTTATCAGGGACATCCAGATCTTTCCGATATAATTCTTCTGTATATTCTTGCCATCTCTTCTTGATCTCTTCTGCTTCAGTTAGGCCCCTACCTAACTGAAGTATACAGCTCTATAACCATTTTGAGGGTCTCCTATAGATTATACATGTAGTATATTTATTAGAGTATACTGTATGTATATGTATAAATATGTGTGTACATTAGAGATGGGGAGGAATAAAAAATGAACTTTTATATCCAACAGATATTGCTGATTCATTTAATTTCCATTCCTTCATATTTGTCAGGTCTAGATGCCCTGACAGATATGAAGGGACAAATATTTCCCCTTTTTATTTCTCCCATCCATCGTGTGCGTGTGCGTGTGTGTGTGTGTGTGTGTGTGTGTGTGTGTGTGTGTGTGTGTGTGTGTGTGTGTGTGTGTGTGTGAGAGAGAGAGAGAGAGAGAGAGAGAGAGAGAGAGAGAGTGTTTAGACAGCCAGTGGATGTCTTTGCCCTAAATGAAGCCGTGGTTGCCATCTTGGAAAACTTGATGAACCATGAATCATAATGAACTGCCATTTTCATCCCCATTTTAATGTACAAGTGCTGCTGCAGTGCAGAGTCCAAGTGCCTCTAACTAGCCGGGGGCCTCCACAAAAAAACAAATGATGGGCACACTAGGCTTCACCCTAGTCAGTCCTATGAATAATACTACTTGGTGGTAATATACATAAGACTGCTGCAGCAATCCAAATGGAAACTATTTTTTACCAACCTAAAATTAGTCCTAGGGAGAGGAGTTGAAAATCAGTGCAAAACACAAGTGGCTGTTCTTTTCTTTTGTACATTTGTGCAGAACTATTCACTTGTTATGCCATTCAAAACCATTCTGGATAATGTCTGATAATCTCTCTATAATATATCATATTTTAACATATTGATGGGCCACCATGTGATATTCATCCCAGAGTGATCAAAGGATGCTTATAGTGATAGAATCACAGCTTGGTGATAACGGTGAACTAATTATGGTTACATTAATAAACAGAACTTGCCTCAGAGGAACTGTTTTGTGAATTGCCATGTATCTGTCCATGGCACAATGTAGCCTCAAATGTGATTCAGTTTTAGAAATACAGTACTCCCCCATTTATCACGGGAGTTAGGTGCCTGAACCACCCATGATAAAGGAAAATCTGTGAAATGCAGATGCCTCAGCAAACTGACCTTGGGCAGCTACTGCTGGCCTGCACTTCCAAAGAGAGGATTTTAACCCCCTCTTGACACCTCAGCAAACTGACCTTGGGCCACTCCTTCCAGCATGTGCTTCCAAAGAGAGGCTTTTAACCCCCTCCTGACACCTCAGCAAACAGATCTGGGGCTGCTGCTGCTTCCGGTGCATTGCTGAGGTGTCAGGAGGGGGTTATAAACCTCTCTTTGGAAGCACACGCCGGCAGGAGCAGCCCAAGGTCTGTTTGCTGAGGTGTCAGGAGGGGGTTAAAAGCCATTCTTTGGGAGCTTGCTTCTCTCAAGAAAAAATATACTGAGACTAGGGATGAGCAATTTGTTTCAAAACTGAAACAACCCGTGTGAACCCAGGTGGTGTTTCGAATCCTCTGACACATATGCAGCCAATCTCTTACCTTTCTGTGGGCTCACGCAGGGTAAACTCCAACCAGGAATCAGGCTGTGATGTCATCTTTCCTTTTCCGTGGTGGTGGCCAATCAGACAAGGAGGGGGGATGATGCCTGTCCCTGCAAAGCTCCTGATTGGCCAGCACCACAGAGCAGCAAAGATGACATTGCAGACTGATTCCTCATTGGAGCTCAGCTCTGTGCTGGCACAGAGAAAGGTAACAGATTGGCTGTGTGTGTGTCAGAGGCTTTGGAACACCACCTGGACTCACACAGATAGTTTTGGAACCTACTGGTTCTGAAATAAATTGCCCATCCCTGAGACCGTAATATATGAACCACATTGTGGCGGAGGACTACTGTGCTTTTGTTTGGCTTGGTTGTTAACTAGTTAAGGGGAAGCAATTATTTAGAGATAGTTATCAGTAGAGATGGGCACGACTTGAAAAAATTTTTTTCGAGTTGTCGTTAGTCGGGCCAGTCCCGTTTCGGGTCGTTTCTGGTTTTCGCGAAAATTCGCAAAAATTAGTCAGTTCGTTTTTTCATTTTTTCATTTTCGTTAGTACTGGTTTTGGGGGGGGAGCGGGCTCCTGGAGGCACCTCTGTGGGGTGGGTGCCTCCTCTGGCCCGCTATAAAGGGAAAGTGGGCTCCTGGAGGCACCCGTGGGTGCCTCCTGCCACTAGGAAGGGGAAGCAGGCTCCAAGAGAGACCCCTCTACATGGGGGTCTCCCCTACTCACCTGCTGCTGCTGCAAAATGCTATGCAATAGCCATATGGATATTGCATAACATAATGTGCAGACAGTGAGACCAGTGTGAGAGTGATAGCGTCATGCCCGCCCTTCACAAGGCTCTGGCACCACCATGTCTCACACAGAAGGGAATTGTACTTGCTGCGTGTAGTGCAATGCAAGCAAGTAGATCTGGCTTTAAGGTGGCTTAGTGCAAGGGCTAGGGTTAGGCTAGTGACGGGTAAGGTTACGGTGGGCTAGTGGGTTGCACCTCTGGGTGCCTCTCTGACCCACTAAGAAGACAGTCTGTGACGTATGGGTACGGAGTCAAGGGTTAGGGTTAGGGCTAGGGCAGGTTTTAGGGGGCTTTTTGGCACATCCCAGAAGTCTCCATGGCCAAGTGGCCATGCGACTGGTGGGATGGCTCCAAAAATTTGCATGGTTGTCCACTCCCACATGGCTGGCCACTCGGCCAGCCCATCATTGCGCACTGCGCAGGTGTAAAAAAAATAAAAAAAATAAAATAAATGGAGGACAGAGGAGGAGAGGAGAGACATTTTGTTGCAAGAAAAAACCCACTGCTACTGTGAAAAATCTGGCAGTTTATAAATTTTCGCGTGTTTCTGTTGTGCTTGTGTGTTTTTGGACCACGATTTCAAAAACAATATTGCGTTTGCCGGCCCATTTTGGATCCCCCGCCCGCACCGCATGGCATGGCGATGGCGACTCGCGAGTCCGGCTGCCCAGGACGGGGGGGAGGCGGGACCCCCCCTCCAGAAACCACCCCTCCGGTAGGTGCCCTGCGTCCTTAGTCAAGCAGGCATTTTTCCGCCTGCTTTTTTGGCCCGGGAATGGGTGGGGGGAGAGTTTAAGTTTTTTCCTGTGCCGTCCGTGCCGCTTGCTTGCGCTTTAATTGCGGGCGGCCGGCGGCGAGACTGGGCTTTTTGCTGGCTGCGAGCCTGCGGCGAGTCCCACCAGAGCAGCCCAGGATGGGGGATGAGGGGGGAGGCCGGGGACCTCCAGAAACAACCCCTCTGGTAGGTGCCCTGAGGCACGGCAGGCATTTTTCCGCCTGCTTTTCGGCCGGGAACTGGGTTTTTTTAACTTTTAAAAACTTTTTTTCTGTGCCGCGTGGCATCGCGCAATCGCGCGATGCAAGGAACGAGCGCGACAAATCAGACCAAAATTGTTCGTTTGTCGGTTCGAGCTCGAAGTCTGGGGGAGTAATTCCCGTTACCGTTTCCGTAGAGTAACGGAACCGAGTAACGGAAACGGAAACGGGAATACCGCTAAGTCGTGCCCATCTCTAGTTATCAGTATTTATTTTGAGTAAAATGTTCAGGTTGGTATTAAAACAAGTGGCTTCCAAGAAATGGGACAACTTGAATTCAGGCCATGATGAAGATGTCAAATCCCACAATTACTACACTCTGACTTACTGGATTTCCTTTCTACTCCTTTCATTCAAGGTTGCTCTTGCAATTAAAAAAAACATTTCTTTCTTTGCAAGTGCATCAATGGTTGGAGATCACTTTTCAAACCTTACCTCAGCTCCCTGGTGACTCAGCCCCTCAGTGTTTTAATGTCTCAATAATAAAAGGAACTCATACGCAGGGTATATAGACAATATATATATTGCATGATCCAGTTGCAGTATAAATTGGAATACTCAAGGGAATGTTTAGAATTATGGGGGGGGGGGGACATATCCAAGTCCAGTCCCATGTACACTGACAAAACAGCAATCACAAGAAGAAGATGGTCGCTTTAGTAGGGAAAATGACATGTTAACTTAATTTTCAGTAACCTAAAATAATCTATTGAGGTTTAAGTTCATTTTCATTGAATGGGGGATATTTCTAATGCTAAATGTTGAGTTGACATTTAAATGTTTGTTATGTGACTGCTGAAAATCCACAGAATGAAAGTGAAAATTCCTCCTTCTGCTCTTGGCCATATTTTCAGCTTTGGAAAGAAGGGCTCAATGGATTTGTTCAAAACCCTTTCTCATTCTATACTCTCTACTACCTGCTTTGGCCACCCACCCTCATAATCCCCTCCCCTTCCCTTCCCTTTGGGACTTCTTCTAAGCCTGGACAGTGAAAAGCTTGGGATGGGGTAAGAAACAGAAAAGCAGTTACGAAAAAGTACTTTTGTGGCTGTAAACTTTGAGGAATCTATTTGAAACAGGCAATATCAGATTTCAGGGTGTGTTAGATCAATTCACTCTCTCTCCATCTCTGTTCAGTGCTGTTTGGAAGTGGAAGGGCCTAGGGACAAGCGTGGCTTGGATCCGGACTGTTTGAAGGACCACATTTACCCTATATGAGCCTTTTAAAATATTTTAAGGAGGCTTTTCTCTCTGCTCCACCCCCTTCCCAATGCAATGTTCTGAGAAGCCACATGGGTGAACGGATGAAACAAGATTGAGAGAAGGATCTCCTGGGAGATCTTAAAAAGCACCCAAACACAAAGCAATTGTCAAGGCTTTTTTTAAATAAGTGTGAATGGTAGAGTAGAAGAGGGTGTTCTGTTCACCATCTTGACAGCTGCCACTGGTGTGGTCAACATGCAGGCTGCCCTTTGCTGTGTAAAGCTTGGTTTCTGTTTTCCTGTTGGCAACATAGGCACAGTGTTGTGCAGTAATATTGGGTCATTTCCTGGATTTTTGAATTTTGGGTACAGAAGCACAATATCCTACATTCATAAACTCAAAGGTTGATTTTAGTTCGGTTTCAGTTTTTTGAAAAATTGATTTCTCTAGTTTATACATTTAGGCTTTTTACTACTGCAATGCCTAACATAAGTTAATCAAACATATTTGTATTTCATTGGTGAATGAAAAACAGTGGCATCAAGTCAGTGTACCAGCTTACCCCCTCCACAGCCTGTCCTCAAATCAACCAACCTATGAGCTGAAGAGCAGAGGACAGGTAGAAACAGCATTGTCATTGATGAATGAAGTAGATGAGAGCTGGCAAGACACAAAGTTGCCAATATGCACAGAGATTAAAGAAAATCCAAGAACACAAAACACATGGAATTGGAACAAGGAATGTGAGAAATATGATTCAAGGTAAACTCAAAACTATAAAGCAAGAAATCAGTTATTTTAAAACTGTAATGCATAGTGTGAGTAAACTATAGTGATCTGGAACAGGATATTCAATAAAATGTCTACAAAGTATTTATCTTTCCACTTTCAAGAAACACTGTAGCTCTAATAATGAAGCAAACAGTTATAATACAAAATCTGGCCAAATAATATCAATGTTCATATCATAATATAGCTCTTCAAGCATCCAGGAGAAACTAAATTACACACCAAAGCATGTGCTGATGAGCATAGATGATTGGAACACAACAGGAAATAAAATAGAACCAAACATTGTTTGAGAATTTGGACAAGGAATCAGAAATAAAACACAAGAATGACCCATAGAATTCTAAGAAGCCAACAACCTGCTTAATGCAACCAAACAGAAATCATAGTCATCACCAGATGAATTCAAGTGAACTGCGTAAAAGAGTGTAGCAAATGCAGAAGGTGTGTTCTGTCTGCAAAAAAAGAAGAGAAGAGAAAAGAAAAAAGACCAGGACCATTCAATACTGTACTAAGAAACTGCAGGACAAACATTCATGGAAAAATCCCAAGGCAATCATTTTTGTTTTGAAAACACAGCCCACCTACATCCGCAAATGCACAACTTTATAGATAGCTTAACAAACAATCCTGCTAAAATGTGGGTAAAATGTGGAATTTCTCATGAGGAATTTCATCATGGAGACAAGTTATTTATTTTATTTTTGGATTTATATGTCACCAAGTTTAATTTAGAGAAAAACTCCAGGCAGCGTAATTTGTTGCTGCTAATTAAAGGGTTTCATGCACTCACAATGACCCTCATGGTGCAGTGGTTAAATGCCTGTACTGCAGGTAAAACTGTGCTCACGACCTGGGGTTCATTCCCAGGTAGCAGGCTCATGGTTGACTCAGCCTTCCATCCTTCCAAGGTCAGTAAAATGAGTACCCAGCTTGCAGCTTGCGGGGGGCAATGTGTAGCCTGCATACTGTAATGAAACTGTAAAGCGCCCAGAATATATATATATATATATATATATATATATATATATATATATATATATATATATATATATATATATATATATATATATATATATATATATATATATATATATATATATATATATATATATATATATATATATATATATATAAGTTTTCGTAGATTTTCACGGGTATAGGTATGCATGTTAGGGTGGATTCGGGTTTCTTCCCGTGTAGAAATCTGGTTGTTTTGGCTACGTTTCGACGAGGTCTCACTCGTCATCTTCAGGCTGGTGTTCTGGCTTCTTTCTTCTTGAAGCAAAGCGTGATCTCAGTTGAAGTCCTTCTATAAATACTGCTGGGGGGGTGTGGTTTGCTTGCTCTGTTGCTGATTGTAGGTTCGTTTGTTCTTTTGTGATTTGCTGTGTGGCTGAGGCGATCGTTAAGGGCTTAACTGCTGGTGGGTTAGATGGCTGTTTAGAGACATCCTGTGTGGGTGAGGTGCTGGATGTGTGTCTATTAGCCTTTTGTTTCTTAACGACCTTGGTGATGGGTGTTCTGGCAGCATCCTGGGCTTTGGTGGAGTGGGGTCTTGTGTCTTGTGAATTCATTTTGGTCTGGCTGCGTGTCTGTGGTCTCTCAATGTTTCGTTCCACTTCATAGAAATTATAAAGAAACAAGACCTACAACCCAATGACCTACTCGTGAGCTTCGATGTTGTTTCGCTCTTCACACAAGTGCCCATTCAAGAAGCCTTGACAGCTATCCACAACAAATACAACCCCCCCAAGCACATCCTAGATCTGACCAACCACTGCCTAACCAACACATACTTCATCCACAATGGACAAAGATACAAACAGATAGAAGGAGCACCCATGGGATCACCCCTCTCACCGGTCATCGCAAACCTATATATGGAACACTTTGAAACCAACGCGTTACAGAAGTCCGAACATAAACCCAAACTCTGGCTCAGATATGTTGACGACACCTTTGTTATCTGGCCACACGGGAAAGACAAACTGAACAACTTCCTCACACATCTCAACAGCCTACACCCCAAAATACAATTCACTATGGAAATAGAAGCCAACAACCAACTTCCCTTCCTGGACGTCCTAATCTACAAAAAACCCGACGGCTCCTTAGGACATACCATCTACCGGAAAAAAACACATACAAACCGCTACTTAAATGCTCAATCACACCACCACCCTGCACAGATCAACTCCGTAGCAAAAACCCTCATCTCCAGAACCAAACGCCTCGCTGACAAAGACCACCTAAAAACTGAATTACACACCCTCTCGAATGCTTTAATTGCGAACGGATTCCAAAAAAAAACACCATCACCAAACTAATCCAAAAAGAAACACCCCCCAAGAACCAAGAAACAGAAGAGAACAACGGCACTGCCCTCCTCCCTTACATCAAAGGCACCACAGACAAAATAAGCAAAATTCTCCACAAACACAATATCAAGACAGCCTTTTGCACCGAACAAAAAATAGCCAACATTTTAAGAAACCCCAAAGACAAGATTGAGCTAGAAAACCAAGGAGTCTACGAAATACCATGCAAAGTCTGCCCAGCCACATACATCGGACAGACAAACAGGAGAATAAGCGCACGCATCGCAGAACACAAGAACGCAGTCAAAAAAGAAGAAAAATCTTCCTCTCTCTTCCAGCACATAAAAACAACAGGTCATGAAATTGATTTTAAAAGAACCAAACTCATCTCCAAAACTGAACACTTCAACAGTCGAATAATCATGGAAGCCATTGAAATAGAGAAACACCCAAACAACATGAATAAACGTGATGACACCTCCCGCTTGCCTGACATCTGGAAACTAGCCCTGGTCAACAGACGAGCCTCTGTCACAAAGACTGACACCAGGTCCAAAAGGACACAAGATGCCACCACCTTCCATCCACACCAAACACAAACCCAGACCCTTCCCACAGATGAAACGAAACCACCATCCAATAACAAAACCACGACTGCACCATCTACCGCTACTCCCCACTCCAGCCACCACATGGAGCACACTTACACACGCCAAAAAAACATTGAGAGACCACAGACACGCAGCCAGACCAAAATGAATTCACAAGACACAAGACCCCACTCCACCAAAGCCCAGGATGCTGCCAGAACACCCATCACCAAGGTCGTTAAGAAACAAAAGGCTAATAGACACACATCCAGCACCTCACCCACACAGGATGTCTCTAAACAGCCATCTAACCCACCAGCAGTTAAGCCCTTAACGATCGCCTCAGCCACACAGCAAATCACAAAAGAACAAACGAACCTACAATCAGCAACAGAGCAAGCAAACCACACCCCCCCAGCAGTATTTATAGAAGGACTTCAACTGAGATCACGCTTTGCTTCAAGAAGAAAGAAGCCAGAACACCAGCCTGAAGATGACGAGTGAGACCTCGTCGAAACGTCGCCAAAACAACCAGATTTCTACACGGGAAGAAACCCGAATCCACCCTAACATGCATACCTATACCCGTGAAAATCTATGAAAACAAATATCCGACCTCTACGGGGAGGAAACCTTCCAGCTGACCAGAACCTACGAGAAACTAGAAGTCCGAAGAGCCACCATCTTATGTGACATTGCATTCCTACGCAACTGCCGAGATAAAAATGTGATCCCCACAAGCTTCCAACTGAAATTCCACTCAAAAACCCCATCCAGCGAAAGGATCCTGAAAAGAACAGAACTAGCCCTAATCAGAAACGAACTACACAAGAAAAGATACCTACTAGATCAAACCAACAGAGACCTACTCACTCTCCACCTCAAACTCAGCAACAAAATCCACCCAACACTCTGGAACAAATCCAAGCAACTCGCCGCCTGGAGAGCTGAAACAGAGACCTCCCACAAGACAGACATACACACCAACAAACTCCACAAACTGGAAAAACGCCAGAAGCCCAACCCCCCACAGCAGCCCATGAAACAAACAGTTCACAACATATCAGACAGGACACTCACCATCGCAGAGACCAAAGTCCTGTCCAAAGGATTCAACTTTGCAGTCGCCCCCAGACACATCCCCACTGAAAACATCATATGCGGAGTGGAAGCCAGCCTAACCAAAATCAACCCAGATGAAGCCAACAAAATCAGACTCGAAGTCACCAATATCCTCTGCTCCAGCAAACCACCCAGAAGCAATTTACACAAAGAAGAACAAAAAGCCCTCACCAACCTGAGGAAAGACAACAACATAATCATTCTCCCAGCAGACAAAGGCAATGCCACAGTGGTGATGAACACATCTGACTACCAAGCCAAACTATCCAACCTACTACATGACCCTGCTTACATACCTTTGAACACAGACCCCACCACCTACCTGGAAAAAACCACCAAAGCCAAAATAAAAGCCTCACCCTTAAGTGAAGAAATCAAGCCAAGCATCATCCCCAGAGAGAAATCTTCCAGATGCCCCAAGCTCTACGGCCTCCCCAAGATTCACAAAGAAGGAACACCTCTCAGACCCATAGTCAGCTCCATAGGCTCACCCCTACAAAACCTCGCCAAATTTCTTGCCAAACAACTCCAGCCCTATGCAGAATCCATCTCTTCATACGTACAAAACTCGTTCCACTTCATAGAAATTATAAAGAAACAAGACCTACAACCCAATGACCTACTCGTGAGCTTCGATGTTGTTTCGCTCTTCACACAAGTGCCCATTCAAGAAGCCTTGACAGCTATCCACAACAAATACAACCCCCCCAAGCACATCCTAGATCTGACCAACCACAGCCTAACCAACACATACTTCATCCACAATGGACAAAGATACAAACAGATAGAAGGAGCACCCATGGGATCACCCCTCTCACCGGTCATCGCAAACCTATATATGGAACACTTTGAAACCAACGCGTTACAGAAGTCCGAACATAAACCCAAACTCTGGCTCAGATATGTTGACGACACCTTTGTTATCTGGCCACACGGGAAAGACAAACTGAACAACTACCTCACACATCTCAACAGCCTACACCCCAAAATACAATTCACTATGGAAATAGAAGCCAACAACCAACTTCCCTTCCTGGACGTCCTAATCTACAAAAAACCCGACGGCTCCTTAGGACATACCATCTACCGGAAAAAAACACATACAAACCGCTACTTAAATGCTCAATCACACCACCACCCTGCACAGATCAACTCCGTAGCAAAAACCCTCATCTCCAGAACCAAACGCCTCGCTGACAAAGACCACCTAAAAACTGAATTACACACCCTCTCGAATGCTTTAATTGCGAACGGATTCCAAAAAAACACCATCACCAAACTAATCCAAAAAGAAAAACACCCCCAAGAACCAAGAAACAGAAGAGAACAACGGCACTGCCCTCCTCCCTTACATCAAAGGCACCACAGACAAAATAAGCAAAATTCTCCACAAACACAATATCAAGACAGCCTTTTGCACCGAACAAAAAATAGCCAACATTTTAAGAAACCCCAAAGACAAGATTGAGCTAGAAAACCAAGGAGTCTACGAAATACCATGCAAAGTCTGCCCAGCCACATACATCGGACAGACAAACAGGAGAATAAGCGCACGCATCGCAGAACACAAGAACGCAGTCAAAAAAGAAGAAAAATCTTCCTCTCTCTTCCAGCACATAAAAACAACAGGTCATGAAATTGATTTTAAAAGAACCAAACTCATCTCCAAAACTGAACACTTCAACAGTCGAATAATCATGGAAGCCATTGAAATAGAGAAACACCCAAACAACATGAATAAACGTGATGACACCTCCCGCTTGCCTGACATCTGGAAACTAGCCCTGGTCAACAGACGAGCCTCTGTCACAAAGACTGACACCAGGTCCAAAAGGACACAAGATGCCACCACCTTCCATCCACACCAAACACAAACCCAGACCCTTCCCACAGATGAAACGAAACCACCATCCAATAACAAAACCACGACTGCACCATCTACCGCTACTCCCCACTCCAGCCACCACATGGAGCACACTTACACACGCCAAAAAAACATTGGGAGACCACAGACACGCAGCCAGACCAAAATGAATTCACAAGACACAGGACCCCACTCCACCAAAGCCCAGGATGCTGCCAGAACACCCATCACCAAGGTCGTTAAGAAACAAAAGGCTAATAGACACACATCCAGCACCTCACCCACACAGGATGTCTCTAAACAGCCATCTAACCCACCAGCAGTTAAGCCCTTAACGATCGCCTCAGCCACACAGCAAATCACAAAAGAACAAACGAACCTACAATCAGCAACAGAGCAAGCAAACCACACACCCCCAGCAGTATTTATAGAAGGACTTCAACTGAGATCACGCTTTGCTTCAAGAAGAAAGAAGCCAGAACACCAGCCTGAAGATGACGAGTGAGACCTCGTCGAAACGTCGCCAAAACAACCAGATTCCGAATCCACCCTAACATGCAGAGATATATATATATATATATATATATATATATATATATATATATATATATATATATATATATATATATATATATATATATATATATATATATATATATATATATATATATATATATATATATATATATATATATGATGCAGCAGAATGTTCTCTGCATGGCATGTGACAAGACACGTGTCATCTCATTAATTAGCAAGAATTCACAACTACATAACAGTAGGTCCCCCGTATCCAATTATTCATTATCCACTGATTCAGTTATCCACGGTTGGCAGAGGAAAAAGTTAAATAATTCAGCAGCCACAAAACAAGCTGTAAAGCAAGCTGTTGTTACAAACAGCAGCTGTAAAACATGCTATTGTCACCAATACCATCTGTAAAGCAAGCTACTGTCACAAACAGCGGCCATAAAGCAAGCTACTTTCTCAAAACAGCGGTCATAAAGCAAGCTACTGTCAGGAAACAGCAGTTTGGGGTGGGTGGGTGGGCATTCTCTCTTATCCATGGTTTTCATTATCCACGGGAAGGCCTGGAACCAATCCCCAGCGGATACCGGGGTCCTACTGTACTTTTAAATGTCTATTAGGATGCTGTCTAGGACTGGAGAGCTATGAGTTCAAAGCTATAAAACACACTGAAGGATGGGTGAAACTGGTAAAACCACTCAAATATCTCAATGAACTAAAAAAAATTTCACTTATCTAAAACTTTCTCACTTACCTAGAAAGCCCTTCAAGGGGTACTATAAATAGGATCTGACTGGATGGCACATAAACAGATACTTAATTCTGACTAATTTAATTTAAAGCATTAGTGCTTATCCCTGGTAGAATAATCACAATTTATATTATGTTTTCTCATGGAGTTAAGCCTCTGAACTGGATTGGCTTAGCCAACATGGCTCTGAACGTCCAGTTCATTAGGGGGTAACAAAGCAGTTTACATCCTGGTTCTGGGAGTGTGTTCTCAGTTTGACTGAGATTAAACGCTCACTGGAAAAGATCCTGGGACACAGGAAACAGGGATCCCCACCATCTGGAGGCTAAAAAAAGATCAGAACGGCGTGGAATGGACTGTTGAATGTGGAAACGTTAGTAAAGAATATTTGAAGGACTTGCTTCCCAAAAAGGAGCACAGAATCAAAACTGAAAAAAAGGAACATTTCCAATCTCTGCTAAAACACAAAGATGTATGGAGAGTGAAATATTAAATCAGGCTAATACTTGACCACCAGAACGGAGTTCTCTTGGGTCACAAGGGCCTGTCTGTGTGTCCTCATTTATGTTTTCTCTGTTTCCTCTCTTTAACCAGTTCACGTGGTATAAAAGGTGGTTGCAGGCCAAGCAAGTAAATTTTCCACGTGGTTTATACTCTGTTTGCTCTCCATAATTGAACATTTTGTGTAAGATTGCTTGTGGTTTTTGTACAAATTTTCCATGGGATTAAAAACCACCACCACCAGACAATCTGTGTGAGTGGCAGAAAAGCAAAGGGCTGGCAAGAGGCTAGGGGGAAGAAAACCACAACAACTCTCCCCGAGGAAAGCCTTTTTGGCACCAGATGGCTGCATTAACATGAAGTTCATTTCTACTTTGGCAGCAGTAAGAAGGGCAGATTGTGACACCGAGCAGATGGAGCAATGTGGATTTAAACATGGCAGCTTTTTATACTTAAACTGGCTGTTTTGGTAGCCATAAATATTAGATGCTCTTTTCAACATGTAAAACTAGAATGGTAACCCAGAGCACATACTTGGGTGAGGCCCAGAGTAGTATCCCTGCATAGATAGGCTTTAGGGTAAAACTGGAGACAGCTTGTACTGGCTACAATTTACAGCATGAATACTCAGGCAGTCTAAATGTTGAAGGAATCCCCACTGCTCAACCCAGTTGATGAGAATGCCATGTGCGAAAAGATAGGAATATTTGGTCTACCAAGGTTTTCATAGTCATATGGGTTCCTTGTAGAATGTGGTTCTGAGGCAATCAATCGTTCAGTCAGTCAGTCAGCCCAAAAAGTCAGACTGAAGCCATATAGAGCACTATATAAAAGACATAGTATAATGTGCATAATGTAGGAAATATACTACAATGTCTAAAGAATGTGTGAAAAGACATTCAGAGTCTTTTATAGAGTTTCTCCTGTTGGAAACTGGTTCCCAAAGCCTTTGCTCTCCTCGTTAGAGATGGGTACGGAACGAACATTTTTCATTTCCATTACCGTTTGTCGTTTCCGTTACGTAACAAAACGACAAATGAAAATTGTGATGAAAATGCAACGAAACGAACAGAACCATGAAAATTGTGGTCGTTACGTTTCGTTTCCATTAATGGCGACGCGCAATGAAATGAGCTGTTTTAAATGTTAAAAAACACCATGGACATCCGTAAAAACACAGTGATAATTATTTATATTGTCTGATAATACCTACCAGGGGGGTTGGGGTCCTTAAAATGTTTGTTTTTGTCTTTTCCCATTGCAATGTATTTTTCTTTTCCCTTTAAAATGGATGTCACCACCAGCCACAAAATGGAGGCAAGCCATGTGATGGGATCATGTTCAACCAATAGCATGCCCAGGTTGCAGACTGGGCGGGAAGGTCTGGCAGCCACAGAGGGCATAAAAAGCTCTGGCAGCCCCCGTCCTCCTTGCAGTCTCTGGTGGGAGTTAGGGTGGGATTGCTGTCTCTGCGACTCTAGCTTCAGTCCTGCAGCCTCCCTGTGTGCATGCATGCTGCGTACCTCTCGGTGAGTACCCTCCCCTGCCCCGCAGTGCAGTCACTCTGCGGCTGCCTTGCACCCTGGGCAACGCCCGCCGCTGCCTTTGCAGCCTCCCCGCGAACCTAGTCTATACTGTGTCTCTGACAGCATCTTTTTTTTAGTGTTTTCACTCTGGTCTGGGGCATTGGAGGATGCCTGCGCACAGAAATGCTTTAAAAATCGCGCAAAAAGTGGGTAGAAACGACAATTGAAAAAATGAAAAACAGTAACGAAATTTTTCAAAACATTCCCGACAAACGGAAACAAACCAAAACAGACCTCTCAATGACAAACGAAAATCCAAAACGCCATTTTTCTGTTTTGTGCCCATCTCTACTCCTCGCTGTTTCCTAAGTGTCTCCAGCCCAATGTTTGCAGCAAGTTCAACTTTACCTCATCAACATGGACAGTTAAGAACATATACAAGTTAGTGTAAAACAAAGGTGAAGGCCATGAAAGGCCCAATTGCACTGGTAGGGAAAATATTCTCCAGATTTTAAACTGGTGTCCAAACCACTACAATTGACAGTGAAATAAATGAGGGGTGAGAGGAGGCACAGACGTCTGTTTTGGCAAGAACAGTCTGTCTATGTTCCTTCTAATAAAAAGGAAATTTGTAACTTGGGAAGTGAAAATTAATGTTTGCTCATGTCATGTTACAGGCAAGCTATTTACAACCTGATGATTATTTCCTGACGTCTTTTTGGGAGGTGCCACCTTTCTGATATTCCTTCTGGCTATCCACGTTGGGGCCTCGAACAAGCTCTTCATCTGTGTCCAAAAGCACAAATTTGTTCAACTATTTGTGAATTTCTTTCTGACCTGCCCTTCCACCCATATTTCCAGAGCCACCAAACATTCCTAATTAATGGCAAAGGCATGGAAACCAGAAGATCATTAGAACCTGCCCCTCCCTCCCCAGGATTTTAAGCCTGTTGTAACATACCCAGTCATAATGGTTGGTAAAAGTCTTCTCCAGCCTATCAATTTGTGGCCAAGCCATAGACACACAGAAAAGAGAGGGTGGGCACAAAACTCCCACCTTCCCACTGGATTTGGCATTGTCTTCTGCAAGTGGTTCCCAATCTTGAACAACCCAGGTGTTCTTGGACTGTAGTTCCAAGAAGTGTTCATCACCAGCTGTGTTGGCCAGGGTTTCTGGCTGTAGCAATCCAAGAACACCTGGGCTACCCAAGTGTGGAACTACAGGTCTATTAAACTGGGAAATATATCAGTGTGTTTGTGGGAGTTCGGGTTTGAGCCCAGAGGAAACTTCCTTGTTCCCTGGCTTGGTGGTCTCAACAAACAACTGGCTATTTGTATCAAATTATGAAAATTTATTTCAGGAACATCCAAGAAACTACTCAAGTCTACTTGTACATTCAGCTTCTCATCCTGACCCAATGGGATATCAAATGAGTTCAAATTTTTGGTTTTGAACTGGTTATGTAAAGGACAGTTCCAACAATCAAGTCCCTCTGGAGAGTCCAGATGTCTTAATGACATCCCTGTTGGTGCTGACAGCAAGGGCAGGTGTTCTTCCTAACCCCGTCACTCCAAATCCATTCTGAATCCTCCTTGAACTGGCCACACACCATAACTTCTATCTCCAGGCCATCTTCTGGGAGAACATTTTTTTCTTTTTCTTTCCCCTCTCCACCTACACCTTCTCTGTCCTTAATATCTCCCTCCACTCCAATGTCCCCCTCCTCTGGTCAGCTTCTTTCCCTGGGTACCATCAATCATTCCCACTAATAAGTCCAAGAATTTTACACGCAAATCCATTGCCAGCCTCGAGGGAAGACCCAAGGTCTTGCCCTATCCACTCCATCCCCTGCCTCTGATACTCCTCTCTCCACAGTCTCCCTTCCTTCTCCCATTCCCTGTCCAATGTCGTCTCCCTCCCTCCTGCCCTCTCTCTGCCTCTTCCTGCTCCTTTTCCTCATCGAGTAAGTCCCATTGTACATCCAACTCCTCTAGTTGCACACCACCTCCTGTATCTCCACTCCTGGTAGATCCTCCATGTCTAGGGTTTCCTCTTATTTCCTCTCAGGTTCCTGTTCTTCCCTGACCTCAGTCCTTGTCTGTCCTTTTTCACTCCTATTCCTGCTCTTGTTTCCTGGGCATTATAGACTAGGTTTAGGAGGAGAAGCCTTCCAATCTGCCCTGGCTGTCACCGTGCCATACATCCATGTGGACTTTGGAGATTTCAAGTAGGAGGCCACTATCCCCTTCCTCCCATTCACCTGATGTATAAATGGGCTACATGGGAAGTGAGGACATAGGCTCACACATTGCCCAAAATAGGAAACACATCACCCAAATGGAACCAGTTATCTTGAGAGATGGTGAACACTCCAGTATCCATTCAGAAGCAAACTAGATGACTTTCTGTCAGATATACTTTGATTTGGATTTCTGCACTGAGCAGAAGGTTGGGCTTGATGGCCTCACAGGCCCTTTTCAGCTCTGTTATTGTATGATTTTATGAGTCAACATTAGAAATGAAATCTGTCATTCTGATTTCAGCAGGAGAGATCTAAGCACATGCTCTCTCACATTGATATCCATGGAAATCTGAAGTGCTTAATATAGTCAAGGTCATGCTCTATAAGATCTGTTTATAAGAAATGTGGATAAGTAATTAGAAATGCAAAGCCAACATTAATTTGTTTCACATATTACAGTATTTATAATTTGACAGGAAAGAGGAGAAAGAAGAGGAGGAGGAGGAAAAGGGAAAGAACAGGCTGCATCTTGTCCCAGGATGCCTTAAGTTGCCAAATGAAACTTGGAATCATTCAATTTGAAATGTTCTAAATTATTTCCATCTTTTTTTAAACCAGTATTTATGTGATAGAACCTGGTCTTTAATAAATATTCCATATTTAAGCTGCCAGGAAGATTTCCATCTCAGTATAACATCTAAATTCATGCTCATTCATGAAGAACATTTAATCTTATCCCGCCTGTCCATCTCTGTATTTCAAAGCAACTTAGTACCTAAATAAACAATCTAGTCCAATATCAAATTAAATAAATCTATGCTAAAGCCTCAGATCTAGTTAGAAGTATAACAAAAGGAAGCCATAACAGAGATTACTAGAAACTGCTACCTCCCCAGTTCATATAGTAGTTAACCTACTGATTTTCAATGTCCTTCAATCTCAAAAATGCACCCACCGCAGTAGGTTTCAACTGGGTAGTAACCTCTTATTCTGGCTCAACTGCTCTTGTGCTGGCTGAGATCCTCCGACAGAAGAGGCAAACAAGAACAGGAATAAGGCAGAAGTGCAGAAAGAGTCATTCCTGATCCCAAACTCACACTCAATATGGCACCACAAAATTAAGCCAAAGTGGGTGGCTGCCTGGGTGTCCTAATCAGTCTCTAACACTATTAGACCAAGAGGATTTTGGATTGACACTGGTTTAGTGTCGGCTCAGCCATGCCTCAACCATCTTGGCTAATTAGATATACCACCTTCTCTTTTCAAAAGAACTTCGATTGACATCCAGTTTTCACCCTGTTTTTATTTTCAGTTTATGATGTTGCAAATGTTGTTTTATAAGTAACTATTGCAAGCTCTGTATTAACCACCCTTCTCTCAAAAATGACCCTATGAAATACAATAAAACATGGTTACATTAAAGGGTAGTCAAACAACAACAACAACAACAACAACAACAATGTGTCATCAACTGACCCTTTCGAGGGCCCACTATGTAGACCATCCACAGAAGTGATTTTACCTTTCCTTTACTCTTCTGCAATCACCCTGGGACTGTGCAGCCTGCCCAAAGCCACACAGGCTGGCTCTACTCCCAGGAGGCACATGGGGGGAATTGAACTCTCAACCCCTGGTTCCACAGCCAGATCCTAAACACTGAGCTACCCAGCCAGCAGCACTGTAGATATTAACATCCCAACTAATTGCAAATAAAGTTCAGATATACTGAAGTAGCCAACCAAAGCAAACAATATACAAAAGGTGTTCCCATGAAAATGAACATAGACATATCATGGGAGCAAAAATGGTCATCTGTGTCCTCCAAATGATGCTAGACTACAACTCCCATCCATCCTACCAGCATAGCTAATGGTAAGTAATACTTTGACTTGCAGTCCAATGCCTGGAGGGACTCAATAGAGCATAATCACCCTGAGAAATTCTTCCACACAGGGAGACTTTCCCAGTAAGCTGTGTGCTAAATGTCCTGCCAACCTAGCAGTTTGGAAGCATGTAAATGCAAATAGATAAATAGGTACTACCATAAAAAGTGGGAAGGTATGATGGAGTCTGATTCAGACAGTTGGGATGAGGCCTAGAGGGCATTTCACGAGAGAGAAAACTCTCCTGATGAATTCTGGCCATATCCACAAATGACAGACCTGGTAATCCCTCGGGTAAATTTCGTTCACCTATTATTATTTACCATTTAGCTAAAGCCTCATTTACTTTTCATTTACTCAGCTTGTTTACTCACTCTGACTCTATTCTGGTCATCTTTTATCTATTTACTTTTGGTTACTGGGCTAATTCCGTTTCTAATTCTGTTTGCTTTTAATTTCTCTTTACCTATTCTTGTCTACTCCTCATCTATTCTTGTCTACTTCTCATTAACTCACCTCCCATCTGTAAACAGCAAGACATTGTAATCAATAACTGTGCAAAGCATGCTCTGTTCACGAGGCAATTCCCTATAGAGCAGTGATGGCGAACCTTTTAGAGACCGAGTCCCCAAACTGTGATTTAAAACCCACAAATTTTTCACAAAGTGCCAATACAGCAATTTAACCAGAATACAGGTGACTGTGAAGAGGCAATGTTGGGTGCCCACATAAAGGGCTCAGAGTGCCACCTTTGGCACCCGTGCCATAGGTTCACCAACACTGCTATAGAGCATCCAACCAGCATATGCTACCTTTACTCTTGTAACCAATCACTGATGTTGTGCATACTCTGGGATGTAAACGATATGTAATAAAACGTACCAATGGCAAGGGGTGTGATGGCTCCACTGGTTGGACAACTGGACTCAAGTCTTTTTTCTTAAAATCAAGTAGATAAAGAGGTACTGCCATAAAAATTGGGAAAGTAAAACAGTGTTTCCTTGCAGCCATGCCGGCCATGTGGCCATGGACTTGCACAACACTGGCTCTTCGGCTTGAATACAGAGATGAGCACCTAGAGTTGGGCACGACTAGCACACATGTGCAGAGGGAACCTTTACCTTTAAATGTTCAGAAAGCTTTTAGCAATTCTCTGACAATTTCTTGGAACTAGTTAAAGCAGAAGCCTCATCCCTCCTTTTATGTTTCTGAACTTGTGATCTAAAGAAAAAGAAAGATGAGTCATCATCACAATAAAAGGTACATCACTTGCCCCAAGTATTGCATGTTGAAACATATGCATGCTATGGCATTGACCATCACATGACAATGGTTCACTAGTGTCTGCTTGGAAACGTAACATCAAAAGGCATGCAATTATTATATCAGACCCATGGCTTTCATAAGACTAAATGTTGCTACAAGATATTTTTGCCCATTCCATGACAACTTCAATATAGTGTTATGTATGGTCACATCTTTACTTGTATCAAAGAAATAAACGCATCTAGGATTACCGAGGTGGAGTCCAATTTAAGTTGTCACACCCTCAAAACTGAATGACTCATTGCTTTTGTAAGTGTAATGTGAGATATATTGATAGTTCCAGCAATTCTATAGCCTTTCAAAATGATTCTGCCATTGAACATTAAGACTCTATAAATGTGACACACTTTTAAAAGGGTGACAAACTGACAATGTTAATGCTTTATATCTAGGATGGTAATGAGTATCTATTATTGTCAAAATCCAGTTTTTCCAACTTTGTATGTACAATATTTACATTGCCTAAAGTCTGACGCAGTTCAGAGATACCTAGGCAGTGTGGTGGATTTGGAAACAGATCAAAAACCCATGTGGGATAAAAGCCAGGCAACTGGAAACTAAGCCCAATGCTAGGAGGTAGCAAACTGAAATTAAGCTCTTAGATGTTGTACCATCATGACCTTTCAATATCTATAGTCCGTAATAACACCACACTTCCCAAGTCAATAAACAACATGACATCTGTTGCCCAAGTATTCTTATTCAGCTTCCTCCAACCTATCAAACAAGCGTAATCAGTTCAAAGTTTTCCGTTGTTAAATTTATTTCATTTAAGTGAGTGGCTTGAAATACATGGATGCCCTATACATTAGGCAATCCAATTAAATAGGTCTATCAGGATAACCCAATATTTTATGACTAGAAAGAACTGTAGCCAAAGCCAATGCTAATTTTACGAAAATCCAGATGTCCTTGGGGACAAAAGAAAGAAATTCATTTGCATTGTCTTTCAAACTGAGCATCTTTATTTTCTAGCTCCAGTTACACATAGCTTCAATGAGAAATGTTGTAACTAGGGGCAAAATGTAAGACTTGAATATCTGTTTCTTACTACAAGATTACCATTTTTCCTGCTGAAAAACTTCTGTGGGACTTGAAAACTATCTCAATCCTTAATGACTAGACATGGGCACGGAGCAGCGAAATTCTCGATTCCGTATTTGGTTCTCGTTATCGTTACGTAACAGGTAACGGTAATGAGAATTACTCCGCTCCAGCTCGAACCCGAACTGAAAAAGAAAAATTGGGTCTGATTTTTCGTTGTCGTTCATGGCATCGCGACGATCGTGCGATGCCAAGCAGCACAGAAAAAAAGTTTTAAAAAAAACTGATTCCCGGCCAAAAAAGCAGGTGAAAATATGCCTGCCTCAGTGAGGGCACCTACCAGAGAGGGGTGGTTTCTGGGGGGGGGGGTTCCCCGGCCTTCCCCCCCTCTCCTGTCCTGGGCTGCTGGTACCAGGCTGGGGGGGGGCATCCTCGTCGTCTCCATTTGCCATGCGGTGGGGGGGATCCAAAATGGCCACCGCAATATTTATTTTTAAATTGTGGTCCAAAAACCCACCAAAGCACCACAGAAACATTTGAAAATTAGGTATTTTAAATGCCTGATTTTTATAGTAGCAGCAGTGGGTTTTTCTTGCAATAAAACGTCTCCATTGATTTTATTTTATTTTATTTTTATTTTTATTTTTATTTTTTTACACCTGCGCAATGATGGGCTGGCCATGGGATGGGACCATGCAAATTTTTGGACCCATGCTACCAATCGCATGGCCAGGTTTTGACTGAGACTTCTGGATGTGCCAGAGGGCATAAAAAGCCCACTAACCCTAACCCTAACACTAACACTAAAACTAACCCTAACCCTAACTCTAACCCATACGCCAGTACACTGTCCTTCTTAGTGGGTCAGAGGCACCCAGAGGTGCAGCCCACTAACCCACCCTAACCTTAACCCCAACCCTAAGCCAAGCCCTTACCCTAACCCCATCCCTAACCCAGATCCGTATGCAAGTACGCTTCCCTTCTTAGTGGGTCACAGAGGCACCCAGAGAGGTGCCTCCCAGCCAGAGCCCACTACCCCTCCCCCTAACCTGTACACCAGTACGGCAGTATGCTTTCCTTCTTAGTGAGTCAGAGGCACCCAGAGAGGTGTCTCTGCCACTTACCCCCCAACCCTAACATAATGTAAAAATGTATGGTATGCGGCGGCAATGCGAAACACTTCCCTTCCCTTCCCTTCCCTTCCCTTCTTAGTGGGTCAGACGTCAGAGGCACCCAGAGAGGTGCCTCCAAGAGCCCACTTACCCCAACCCCAACCCCAACACAAATGACAAACGACAAACAGAAATGACAAATTTTTGAAAATTTCCTCGACAAACGGAAACGACCCAAAACGGACCCGTCCCGACAAACGACAACTCGAAACGTCATTTTTCCTGGTCGTGCCCATCTCTATTAGTGACCTTACTGTACAATTGGAATGAAAGACACAGATTCTGAAACCTTTCTTTCAGCGAATAAGCTTTCCTCCACTTGTGTTTTTCTCTAAAAATTCATAATCTCCTAGCTGTCGTGTTGGTATAGATTAGACTCAAGTGTGTTCCTGACTGGGAATTAGACTTTACTTTCACATGTTCTAACTGCCCCTGCCCCAAGCATTAGCCACATCATAGAGTAATCTCGATACTCAGTAATCAGAAAATCATGTTATGGAGATTAAATATAATTTAGAACTTCTGCGCATGTGCCCATAAAATACTGTAGTTGGGTGTAAAGTTCAGATAAGTGATCAGAAATGTTTATCATTCTGTCTCTCTTTTCCCCCCAGACTATGAACCTCAGTGAACCCTAATAGTCACCTTCATTCCAATGAAAATATTGTGACAACATAGTTCTTTCCAGTTTATAATGCAGGCTCAAAGAAAACCATCCTAACCTATTGTCTCATATAACCTCATCAGCCAGACTAATAAAATGCAACACAGTGAAAGCCCCGTCAATCCTATGTCAGTAAATTTGATAGAAGACTGAAATCTCTTACATAATGTACTTTCTTGGCAGGAACATTAGAAGTACACGCAGCAATTGGAAAGGTGTGGAAAAATTTCAAAAATTGTGTCTGACTCTCATTAATTATACTCTTTATGGAAAGAAAAGAAAATTAACCAGAAGCAAAAGATCTGGGCTGCCATCCATATCAACACGTTGCCATAGTGAAAAATAATCAGGATGAATCTAGACTCAGGCAGAAGACCCAATACCATTTTGTTCCTTTCCCATTTGTAGGCAGAACAAAAAAAAAAGCAAACAAAAAACTTGTGTGGTCCTGGCACAAAAAAGGCTGAGTTCATTGGACCATTAAAAATTAAAAAACAGGGAAGTATTCAGGTCCAGCGGAAGACTTCTTCAGGCTGTGCATTACCAAGTCAACATTACAAAAGGACAGAGACAAAAATGCCCCCAAATCATTCTGATTCTTGAAGAGAATCAGAATCTTAATTAAAGGATCAGAATCTAAATTAATAGTTTATTTATTTATTTATTTATTTACTTACTTACTTACTTATTTTAGAGTACTTTTACCCCATCTTTCTCCTTGGAAAAGTTTCCCAAATGAGAACTTCAGTTTGAACCATATTTCCCTTCAGGCACTCCATTTCTGTAGAAGATGGGTTATCTATGACCCAGTAATCGTCTGTCCATTCTTTAGACAGTTTGCATTTTTTTCACCACTGATAAACAACTTGTGCTTCTTAATTCAGCAAAAAGAGATGCTATAAAACCGGGTACTTAACATTAGGGTCTGGCAATGTTTTCAGCCTCATAAAAATGCTTTCCCTTCATCATGAAATCATGAGAGAACCCCAGAGAGAAATCAAGTTTATTTCTTGCCTGCATACTTTTAAAAATATGTTTACCTCTTCAGTCCCTAAGCCTAAATACAGATCCCTAACTACAAATACTTCTACTCCAGGGTGTTTTGCTTGGTAATAATTATTAGAATAAATAAATACAAAGAACAGAAATAGCTAAGCACGTTGCTATCTATGCCTCTTGCTGCATTAATTAGACTGTTGTAATTTTCATATTTACATACTTATATTTCTGCCTGCCTGCCTGCCTGTCTATCTGTCTGTCTCTTAAAAAGGCAGACGGCTTCTTAATACACAAAGCAGACTTCATAGTGCTGCAGCATGATAAGTAGGCCATGTCTCGGTAATAGAGATGGGCACGAATCAGAAAAATGGCATTTCGTTTGTCGCTTGTCGTTTGGAGGGTCCGCCTCGGTTCGTTTCTGTTTTTCGTGAATTTTTGCAAAAAAAATTATTTTTTGTTTTCGTTCATTTCGTTACCATTTCGTTACCATTTATTTCAATTTTTGTGATTTTTTAAAGATTTTAAGCAATTCACTCATATCGCAGTAACGGAAACGAAAGGCACAACAAAAAATCTGGTGTTTCTGTTCATTTCATTTCATTTTAGAGACAAAATTCATTTGTCGTTTCGTTACATAACAAAATGAAAAACTGAAAATGGAAACGAAAAATTGTTCGTTTCGTGCCCATCTCTGCTCGGTAATATGAGGATTCCAAATCACACAGACCCTTCAAAACCCAAGTTAAATATTGGCTGACTTAAGCAGAAAGTATTTATTTATTTATTTACTTACTTACTTACTTACTTACTTACTTATTTGATTTGATTTGATTTGATTTCTATGCTGCACTATCTGGCACAAGAGCCACTCTGGATGGTTTCTGTTTTTCAATCATGTAGCGAAAACTGTCTGTGAGCCTTTAAAATATAATAATGAGTGAACATTCCTGAAAAATGAAACATTCCTTTTGCATTTTTCAGAGTTAGTGTTATACGTGAACCACTTGCATATTATATTCCTAACCCTAACTAGTACAAAATGGTAGTAAATTACAAGAAGTTGCCTTGTCTCACCATGGACCATCTGTATTTAGCACCTTAAACGTTAAGAGTGGTGGGCGGAATACACATTCATACACAGTTTTCAAGACAATGTCCATCTACATACTGTGGTTCAGAGATTAATATTTTGGTATTTCTGAAGCCTGAAGGGTAAGAGTTTGTGGAAGCAAAACATCTGGAGAGCAAACATTGCCATCCTTGCCAGAATATAAACAAGATTGCATTAATCTGATTGCTCAATTGATTACTTTGGTCTCTGATGTGAATGCTTTCTTCTCCCTGGAGATCACAACATGGGGTACAGGGATTTAAAAGCAAAGCAATGTGTTTTGCTTATATACCACCCCATAAGAATTCAAGTAGTCTCTGGGTGGTTTACAGTTTTAATTACAGTATGCAGGCTACACATTGCTCCCCCCCCAAAGCAAGCTGGGTACTCATTTTACCGACCTCGGAAGGACAGAAGGCTGAGTCAACCATAATCCCTCATCATAACCATATATATGTTGTACAGATTTGGCCCATAGGAGATTCTGTTAAGCAAATTTCCCCAATCTCTGGAATTTTTATGTTGTACAAATTTTATGTTATACAAACCCTTTGTTATATGAGGGTCCATTTAGAATTATTCAGTATTTAGAATTAGGCAAGATTTCATCTTTTTTTTAATAGGGTCAGGTTAGAAAAGTAAAGGTAAACATGGCTAGTTTTTCTCATTTTCGTTGTTGCTACTGAGATTATTTCAACATTTAAAAGGAGGATAGGAGGAAAGAAGCCTGTTTGGGGTACCAGGCCTTGGGTAAGTTCAAGAGGCCTCAAACGTGCAGCTTGGCCCAGGAGCCCGTTGTTTCACATACTGCTGTCCTGCATTATACCGGATCCACAGTATATGAAATGCGAAATGGCAGGGGACGACTGTACCAATTACAGACTTAGAAAGTTGGACAACTATTGATGTAGATCCAGGATCTTCAATTGCTATGACATGTGGCAGCTAAGTTGCTAACCAGTGCACAGTCTCAGTCACAATTAGACATGGGCACGACTTGACGAAATTGTCGTTTCCGTTTTCGGATATCGTTTCTGTTACGTAATGGAAACGGTAACGACAACTAAGCTGTCAGAACTCGAACTCAAACCGAAAAAAGAAAAATTGGGTCTGATTTGTCGTTGTCGTTCCTGGCATCACGCGGCGATCGCACGATGCCAAGCGGCACAGAAAAAAAGTTTTTTTAAAAAAACCCGATTCCCGGCCAAAAAAGCAGGCGAAAATATGCCTGCCTGAGGGCACCTACCAGAGGGGTGGTTTCTGGGGGGGGGGGTCCCCAGCCTTCCCCCCCTCCTGTCCTGGGCTGCTGGAACCGGGCTGGGAGGGGGCATCCACGGTGTCTCCATTTGCCATGCGGTGCGGGGGGATCCAAAATGGCGTCCGCAATATTTTTTTTGAAATCGTGGTCCAAAAAACCACCAAAGCACCACAGAAATATGTGAAAATTAGCTATTTTAAATGCTTGAATTTTTACAGTAGCAGCAGTGGGGTTTTTATAGCAGTAAAAGGTCGCACTGATTTTATTTTATTTTATTTTTATTTTTATTTTTTTACACCTGCGCAATGATGGGCTGGCCATGGGATGGGACCATGCAAATTTTTGGACCCATTCTACCAATCGCATGGCCAGGTTTTTGACTGACACTTCTGGATGTGCAAGAGGGCATAAAAAGCCAAGGCACTCCCAGAAGAGTCGCAGTCCGGGCTTGGATGGAGGTGGGAGAGGGCTGTGTGTAGCTGGCTGCTGTGCTAGACTAGTTTTGATTTCCCAGAGCCTTTAGATTTCAGTTAGGCAGGCAGGGAGGGAATTGATTCAATTGAATTTTTAGGAAATAATAATAATTCCTTTTATTCTCTGTCTGCTGTGGGGAATAGCAACGCAGTTTATTCTTTTTTATTCTCCTGCAGTTTGTTAGGATTTCTTTTCTGATAGTGCTTCAAAGGGGGGGAGGTTTGAGTGGGAGGGGAGGTGTGGATTTATTTTAAAAATTTCATTTGCTTGGTGGCAAGCCAAGGTCCTTTCATACCCTGCCTGCAGCTCTGCTGTGGGTGCACTGCCCACTTTGTTTGCAAAAATTGCAATTGCTTTGTTCGATGCAGTCTTGTGCAGCAAGTCAGTTTAAAGTGTTTTCTGCCTGCTCTGGGTCATTGCGGGACCCGCGCCCGCGCACCCGCGCACCCGCCCCTCCCGCCTGCCGCTGCCGCTGCCCACCCATGCCCCCCTGCCACCCCACCTGCCGCCTAGGGCGCAAAAATACCTAGCGCCGGCGGGACGCCACTCGCTGGGACGTCAAATCGCGCGAAATCGCGGCGGCGGTAACGAGAAACGACAAACGACACAATGAAAGGACAAATTTTAAATTTTTTTTTGCGAAAAACGGAAACGACCCGAAACGGACCCGTCCTGAAAAACGACAACTCGGGGAAAAAAATTTCTGGTCATGCCCATCTCTAGTCACAATTATATGAGCACCACCACCACCACCACCACCACCCCAACAATGAAAGGTCTACACTGGTTGCCAATTGCTGACCAGGCCCAATTCAATGTGTTGGTATTAACCTTCAAAGCCCTAACACCTTTGGCCCTAGCTAAGTGACCAAATGTCTCATCATGAGCTCCAAATATTATGATATTCAGATGTCCTATTAACATTTTGGAGGCCTACCTAACAGGCATGTGGGGCAGGGCTTTCTGCTGTGTTGCTCCCAGGGTGTATCTGGAAGTTGAGTCATGGCTACTGGACTTCTTTATTGAGAGATAGAAACGTTTCACTGTTCATCCAAACAACTTCATCAGTCTGAATACAGCTAGTGTGAGTCCTCCATCTTATAGTCAGTCAGCTTTGACATCTTGTCACCCTGGTCTGAATTAGGCTCATAAGATGCTGTTTGGATGAGCAGCGAAATGCTTCTATCTCTCAATAAAGAAGTCCAGTAGCCATGACTCAACTTCCAGATAAACTCACCTGGATGACTGAGAATCTTCACAGACATACTCCCAGGGTGTAGAATGAACTTCCTTCAGAGGCACAATCAGTTTCCAGTTTGACTGATTTCAAGAACAATGTAAAAACACATTTTTTTAAGACTGGCATATGCTTTATCCACTCCGCTATGTTGTTTTAAACTGTATTCCTTGCTAATAACAGTTTTAATGCACTTAATTGATTAAATACGTCTGTGAAGATTCTCAGTCATCCAGGTGCGTTTATCTGGGAGTTGAGTCATGGCTACTGGACTTCTTTTTTGAGAGATAGAAACGTTTCGCTGTTCATCCAAACAGCTTCATCGGTCTGAATGCAGCTGGTGCAAACCCTGACTCTTATAGGCAGCTTTGACCTCTAGGCTTTTTACTGTGTGGCTGGTTTTTTTACTTTGTTTTGCGATTTTATTGTTAAATTTAGTGTTACCTGTTTTGTATTCTCTTATGAAGACTTCAAGCAGACTTGATTACTATTTTCTGCTGGAAATATTGAGTATTAGAAATAAATAATATAACAGCCAGTTTATTTATTTATTGCCGCTTTTTATCAGACTTTTTTTTAATGGGCAGACATATTTACACTTCATTTTTACTAATCTTGTCTCCTTTGAAGTTGGTTTAGGAATTGAAACAGGATATCCATCATCTCAGGATTAGCTAATTTATCTGATCTAGCCTGGTTTTAAAAGGGTTTAAACACTGCAGTGACAGCTGAAACTAATGAGGTCCTTTGGAGGAGGCAGACAGTAAGAAGAAGGTTGGATATGTAAGCCTCTAAATGTACAGGCAGAGATATGTATGATGTATCAGCATAAGACTTTAAAAGCTTCTTTATGATTTTACAAGCCAAATCCTGTAATCTATCTTCATGCATAACAATTCTAAGGCAGCAAGGCTCAGCATCATATGACTAAAGGTTACTTTTAGGGCCACTTTCCCTCTAAAAGTTAAAATCAATGTAATAAAAACATGGCTAAAAGAATCAAGTCAGCAGGAATAAAGTAATTCATGTATCTGGCATGTCTCACACAATCTGCTGGCAACACGCTCAGGTGCCTCAAGCAAACCCCAACAGTTACTGAGTCACCATATTTGTATGCAGTTGCAAATTCTCAGAGACGACCAGACTACTCCAGAATGAATTGTCACATTCTAGAGCAACATCCTTGGTTGTCTGTGCTATCGTGGCAAGAATTTAGCAACATCCAAAAGTGGCAATACTTTTAGGAGGGATAACAAAAAAAATCATAAAAGTTGCAAACATCTCAGTTCACCTGAACCTTTCACCAACCAGCTGCCTTTGGACCTTATGAAAAAGATCTTTTAAATAAACAAACAAACAAACAAACATAAATGGTTCAAAAATGGAGAGATGTAAGTCCATAATAACAATAGCAATGCTGGTGATTATGATGATGCTTTTTTAAAAAACTTTATTTTTATTAGTATAACAAAAATACAAATTATATGCATCAAAAACAGCAACCAAAAACAACAACAACCCAACAACAAAATACAGTGCTCCCTTCACCCTGGGGATCAATGCATCTTGCTCAATTCCACCACCACCCTTTAAGAATCTGATGAGCTTTTCATTCTTCAACTGTCCCTATATCCTTTCCAAAAGTACTGTACATCTTGGTTTGGCATTCTCCCTTTCCTTTTATCTAAAATAGCATTTATAAATTCATCCCATATCTCATTAAATCTATTAATCTTCAGCTCTCCATTTTAAAACTTAATTTCCAAAGTCAATTTATTACTAATTGCAATATTCCAGGTTTCATTAGACCATTCAAGTAATTGGGAGATCCAGTTTTGCTTTTTTTTTTTTTTGCAGTGAGCAACCATGCTGTTAACATATTCATTATTATCTCTCTCTCTCTTTTTGCTTTGTTGACATCATCATTTTTAATTATGAATAATAATGCTATATTGGTAATTTTTCAATATTAACTTTCAATATGTGTCTAATCTCCTCAATAACCTTATTTCATACCTTTTGTACCAATTCACATTCTCACCATAAATTTCAGAAAGTTCCCACTTCTTTATCACATCTCCAGCATCTCTTAGAATAATTAATATCTATACATTATTTGATTTTGTTGCAATTAGGTACTATCTGCATAATTTTTAATATAAATTTTCTTTTCTTTTAATTGTCATATAGAGATGGGCACGACTTGAAAAAATTTTTTTTCGAGTTTTCGTTAGTCGGGCCGGTTCCGTTTCGGGTCGTTTTCGTTTTTTCGCAAAAATTCGCAAAAATTAGTCGGTTTGTTTTTTTGTTTTTTTGTTTTCGTTAGTACTGGTTTTTTTGGGGGGGAGCGGGCTCCTGGAGGCACCTCTGTGGGGTGGGTGCCTCCTCTGGCCCGCTATAAAGGGAAAGCGGGCTCCTGGAGGCACCCGTGGGTGCCTCCTATCCTCACCCACTAGGAAGGGGAAGCAGGCTCCAAGAGACCCCTCAACATGGGGGTCTCCCCTCCTCACCTGCTGCTGCTGCAAAATGCTATGCAATAGCCATATGGATATTGCATAACAGAATGTGCAGACAGTGACTGTGAAGACTAGTGGATGGCACTGAACCCAGAGCCATAGTGAGATGCCTAACTAAGGCTCTCGCACCACCATGTCTCACACAGAAGGGAATTGTACTTGCGTGTAGTGCAATGCAAGTACATCTGGCTTAGGGTTAAAGTGGGTTAGGGTTAGGGCTAGGGTTAGGCTAGTGACGGGTAAGGTTACGGTGGGCTAGTGGGTTGCACCTCTGGGTGCCTCTCTGACCCAATAAGAAGACAGTCTGTGACGTATGGGTACGGAGTCAAGGGTTAGGGTTAGGGTTAGGGGGCTAGGGCCGGTTTTAGGAGGCTTTTTGGCACATCCCAGAAGTCTCCATGGCCAAGTGGCCATGCGATTGGTGGGATGGCTCCAAAAATTTGCATGGTCGTCCACTCCCACATGGCTGGCCACTCGGCCAGCCCATCATTGCGCAGGTGTAAAAAAAAAATCAATGGAGGACAGAGGAGGAGAGGAGAGACATTTTGTTGCAAGAAAAAAACCCACTGCTACTGTGAAAAATCTGGCAGTTTATAAATTTTCGCGTATTTCTGTTGTGCTTGTGTGTTTTTGGACCACGATTTCAAAAACAATATTGCGTTCGCCGCCCCATTTTGGATCCCCCGCCCGCACCGCATGGCATGGCGACTCAAGTCCGGCTGCCCAGGACGGGGGGAGGTGGGACCCCCCCTCCAGAAACCACCCCTCCGGTAGGTGCCCTGCGCCCTTAGTCAAGCAGGCATTTTTCCGCCTGCTTTTTTGGCCCGGGAATGGGTGGGGGGAGAATTTAAAAGTTTTTTTCCTGTGCCGTCCGTGCCGCTTGCTTGCGCTTTAATTGCGGCCGCCGGCAGCCGGCGAGACTGGGCTTTTTGCTGGCTGGCTGCGAGCCTGCGGCGACTGGCGAGTCCCACCAGAGCAGCCCAGGACGGGGGATGGGGGGGAGGCCGGGGACCTCCAGAAACAACCCCTCTGGTAGGTGCCCTGAGGCATGGCAGGGATTTTTCCGCCTGCTTTTCGGCCGGGAACCGGGTTTTTTTAACTTTTAAAAACTTTTTTTCTGTGCCGCGTGGCATCGCGCGATCGCGCGATGCAAGGAACGAGCACGACAAATCAAACCCAAATTGTTCGTTCGTCGGTTCGAGCTCGAAGTCTGGCAGAGTAATTCCCGTTACCGTTTCCGTAGAGTAACGGAAACGAGTAACGGAAACGGAAACGGGAATACCGCTAAGTCGTGCCCATCTCTATTGTCATATTTTAAAAAAAACTTTTATCCCAGATTTTCTTCCAGTCCTCTTCCACTGTTCTCTCAACATCTATCTCCCATATTGTTTTTAGACTTTCTAATTGATCCTCTTCTTATGTCAAACATCTGTATAATGTGTGCAGTTTTCCTTTCTCCTTCATTTCCTCCTCCCTGTTCTCCATCATTTTTATAATACTTTCAAGTGGGAATGGGAATGTTCTCATAATTTTGTGTCCGGTAAAAACATAGATTTATTTTCTAGAATTCACTCGCAGCTCCAGCAGAGACTTTTGCAAGGTCTCAGAGTGTGATCTGAACTTTTTAAAATTGCTAGTCTTCCTTTGGCCTCCAGACAGAGAAACAGATCACAATTATGTGATTTGTATAGAAAACCCAAACAGAAAAGAAAAATCATCTAGCAAACAAATATCTAAATACACAGCAGTCCCCTTCACTGGGTCCATGTGAGAGTAGCTATCTTTTACTCTTATAAAGCCCTATTTCCCTTCCAAAATTGAATTGATTCTTGTGGTGGACTTTGCCCATTCATTTGAAGCTCCTGTGTCTGCTTGAGAATGAACTGGAGATAATTAGCATTCATTAGTAATGGAGTTATTCTGTGCCTATATTCGGATACCAACTGAATTGGTCAGAATAAAGCAAAGCAAAGTGTTCTGCTTATATACCGCCCCATAGCACTACAAGTAGTCTCTGGGCGGTTTACAATTTTGATTACAGTGTGCAGGCTACACATTGCCCCCCCAGCAAGCTGGGTACTCATTTTACCGACCTCGGAAGGATGGAAGGCTGAGTGAACCTTGAGCCTGCTACCGGGGATTGAACCCAGGTCTGGTTTTGTCACTCCAGTTATACTAAATGAGCCTTCACACATTTCATATGCATTGTAGTTCACCTTTATTCAGCCAACTTTCCCTCCCACAATTTAACTGTGTATTTTACAAAATGAACTATTATAAAACCACAAGAATGATTTAACAAAGTCCTTGTCATAGATTACCATGGCTACCGTGTAAAACACACAAGGTCTTAAAGCAAGTAGCAGATAATGTACCTGATCAGGTGCTGGCATGTAATGCTTCAGGGGGAAATCAGCAAAGGCTGCTGTTATTAGATCCTAGTCGTCATTCACACATAAAAGTGTTTGTATATGCTGCAACGAACCACCAACATGTTATTTATGCCCATCCCTAATCCTGAGCTTCAGGAGAAAGAGTAGAAGAAAATGCAGTCACATAAGGTGAATGATCGATGTGGAACGTACAACAGCTAAAGCAAAAAGACCCGAACAACTAGAATGTTGCAGGCAAGTGCCCAATGTGACAGTCTCCTAAGTACAACAGTCTCTTCCCAAGCACTTTTAATATTACTGCTCTTTGGGGGGAAGAGCCAGCAAAAGCCACTGAACACTGGATCCGGCTCCTGACATATTAATTCATTGTCCCTTCTGCAAAATGCTGCATCTGGACAGGCCTGGTTAAAATAGCCACCGTGGTTTGAATCCAGAGTTACCGGTTACAAAACTGCAGAGGACAAAACAACATCAGCGCCTTCCTCACCTTACTTCAAACCTTGAAATTCCCTGATAATGCAACTATTGTGAGAAATGTAAAGGTTCTTGCTGGTTATCTTTGAAAACAAGAAGGCCAATGCATTGCGCATAAAATTTTGCTAAAACTTCACATAGTATTCTGTCACAAATTCCATTTCCTAAGCAAGTCATTCCCTCTAAACTATGGAAACTATACCTATATGAAACAGTGCATTGTACAGCCTATTCAGTTTTCATTCAGACTGAGTTTATAATCTGTTCCGTAACTGTCCATCTATTGATGATAATTATGAAATGCAGGACAGTTTTAAAAGACATCAGGATTGATAGAAAGTATCCACAAAATACTTTTAGCCATTCGTGCTATTGGAAATAGAAAAAGGAAAGTTTGCTGAATGGCAACGACACAGCCATAAATGTGTTAAGCAAAATCTACTTTCTTGCCCCAACCTCTACACACATTCCAAATTTAGCACAAATGATGCAGTGTGGCATTTCCACCAAAAGCAAAGGCAAGGACCTAGGCATATTGCCTTGCAGTACATTGGTTAAACTGTGTCCCTACTAATCTATAACTGTATTACATCATGAGTCATTCAGAGGAAAGGGTAGAGTTTCCTGCTCAATTCATTAGAGAAACAGACTAACATTTCAGAAAGTAACAGACAAGAAATGAGAATTGTGCTTCTCATGTAAAAGCCTTTTCCTGTGCATTTTTTCCTCTTTTTTTCTGTTACCAAACAATTGGTAATGACTTGTTCAGCTTTCTTTCTGGCTTCTTAAAACAAAAGATTGCAATGCCTCATAATGGATTTTTTTTCTTTTTGCATGCTCTTTGTAGCTTTAATGTTATTTTTAATGTTCTAAGATGCTTCTTCTAATCCCCTGTTCGTAACTTAAATTATGTCTTAAACGTTCTGGGCTGTATTTTGTCCCTCATTATTGTAAGACACCTTGGGTCCTTTTCCAAGGAGAAAGGTGGTGGTGGTGGGGGGGGTTTAAAATATTCTAAATAAATATAAAATAAATTGTACACCAAAACAAACCATGAAGCAAAATGACCCATGAATTGGGCCATTCCATGGTCTGTTTGGGGTCATTCAGGGTAATTGTGCTTGCACAGAATAAAATGAAATGGGAAATTATTATCAGTGTTGGTTTTTCATAAGTTTTATGGTTTCTGCAACTTGGAACTTCTTGGAATGGCCTCTGCATGAGTTAGGAGCACCAAATTCACAGTGAGATTTCGGCTAACTCTCCTCCCCACCTTCTCCAAGACTAAGGCTGATACTTCACGTCCATCTCATCGCTGTTCACGGTCCCTCTGGGGAGCAGTACGAAGAAATCTAACTGCACATCCATTGCGGGATGAAGGGTGTTCATCCTGACCACACCCCCTGAACTGCGATGTAAGCGGGATGAGAGATTCCCCTCCCTGGCCTCAGGAATCTCCTCATCTCGCTTCTCATTCCGATACGAGTGCCCATGTGGTAAGGCTCGTCACGCAATGTGCCATTCTCCATCTAGTGGCAGGAGTGCGAAGTGCCATTCGCCAGTACATTCCCTATGGAGTCAGCAATGCAGTGCAGAGAGATTAAAAGACAAATGCCTCAAATGTAGCTCCGTAATGCATTGAAGGCAAGGCTTCGGAGAATCGAAACATCTATCAACGACAACAATCTATCAACAGGTGCTCATTGTATTAAATATACATCAACTGTAAATTTTAAAAAGCTTTTGGGACACATGATATTCTTGTATGAATACAAGAAAAACAGCTTATTTGAACATGCAGTATATATAAGTAACCTCCAGATTAAATATATAAATCCCTATTTGGGAGATTGGGCGATATAGAAATGCAATCAATCAATCACTCAATCACTCAATCAATCAATAATATAGAGTACTACATTCTTTCTGTATTGAAATCTTTGTATATGGTTGGATACACGCAACTTGGCACTCAGAAAGTACTGCTGAGTAGGAAAATTATTTCGGTACTTAAGTCTTAACCTTCTACCACAGATATATTTCTGTCTTTCTATAACATGTAGCATCCCATTTTAAAATCAACCTTTTTTAATCATATTTTTATTTGTCAATTGATGTGGAGTGCAAACCATTCATGTACAGGATTAATTTGAAATCATTAAACACATAATTCCTGTTTAGCAGGTCTTTATGACTACAGAAGAAATGTATTAAACAGTGTTGCATGTTTTTCATGCCACTCTGGCAATCTGCTTTTACTGCTAATTTGGTACATCCATTTATGGTTATAAATTGAGGTCAGGGAGGTGTCTCTGCCTTGGTTCAATTCATTTCAGGAAATTTTGGGCAGAGCAAGTGTGACACACAATGATTGTGGTCAAGTTGTCACTTTGTTATCATGAGCTTGTTCATGAAAGGAACTGATTTTATGCTGTCATTTTCCTAGTGGAAATGACAGAATTCCTTTCCCATGAGTTTTTTTCTGGTGCCGCAGAGTAAGGAAATGAGGACAATTTACTGGAACACTACTTACCGTTTTCTTTTATAAGAATAACCTAAATTCAGTCTGAACTTGGTTAGTCAACATTTACATAAGTTTCAGTAACTCTGTGGGTCTCCCCTATTCTGAACTAACATTGGATTTAGGTTAAAGGCTGCATTGTTCTTTGACTAGAACTTCTATCCAGATAAGACTGAGATATTAATTATCACAAGCCCTTTTTACCTAGGGGTTGGTGGCTCTCCTGAAGTGGAAGAACTCAGATTCACCTTGGACATACTTTGCACTGCTCCTGGAATGTAAGATTAGAGTGCTCTGGCCATTAGTGTCTTTAATCTATTTCAACCAGCTTGGAGAATTGGAATGTGTTCAGAGAGGAGGGTGACAATGATAATCAGGCGGTTGGAAACCAAATCCTATGATGAAAGAATGAAAAAAAAATGGGCATGTTTAGCCTAGAGAAAAGAAGACTGAGGGGTGATATGCTTACATATGATGGGCAACAATGGACTCAAGTTACGAGAACCCAGCTTTTGACTGAATATCAGGAAAAACTTTCTAACTGTTAGAGCAGTATGGCAATGCATCCAGTTACCTCAAGAGGTGTTGAGTGCTCCAGTGCAGGAGGCATCTGAGGGAAATTTGAACAACCACCTGACAGAGATCCCTTGATTGGTGTTCCTGAATCAAGCGGGCATTGGACTTGATGGCCTTGTAGGCCTCTTCCAACTTCACTATTTGATGATTCTAGACAGTGGTAAGGATAATGACAAGGAGGACAGAAGGGTTTAGACACACCTTTAGATAAAAGGCCACCAAAATACTTCACAAACATAGTTAACATGGCAGTCCTGCCCTCTGTTTTATAATTTAACTCATGAAACACAAAGCATAAGGGATGTGGATTAGATCAGATTACCAGAATGACCAGCTAGAATGAGAAGAAACCATTAGTGACCAGATTGGTCATTAATGCACTGTCCTCTGTTCTGGCCATTAATACACTGCCTTCTGTTGGTAGGATTATAAGAAAAGCTCAAACTTAAAACCTATCTGCTCCAGCAGTCTGTCCACTAGTAGCTAACTACATCTGTGGAGAACACACAGCTGGAGCACTTTCCCATCAACTTGCACAAAGAGGCATTGTACCTCTGGCAATGGACGCAATATTTATATCCATCCTGACCAGAAGCTTTGGGTAGAGTCTTACCTTTCATGAATTTGTGTAATCCCTTTCAAAATCTCTCATTTGGTGGTCATTGTTCTGTCACTACTAATTCCACAGTTTAACTATTCACTGTGGGGACAAAATATCATCTGAATGTCAGCAAAAAATTCTATAAGGATTGGTGCCTGAAGTGGAACTTAAATGGAGTACAAATGCTTCATCTGGAAAAGCTTTATACACAAGTTTTGGAAACATTTCTGGCAATAAACATCCCAGAACAATATAGTGTGTGTTTTTAGAACAGAATGTATTTTTTACATCATCAAGTCTCACAAACTTGCCTTTCAAATCAAACAAAAATTCTCATTGGAGTATGCAAAACAAGAACACTTCAACATTCTGAACAGTTAATATTCATTAACTAAGTTGAACACCACACTATGCATTTCCCTAAAGTACATAGGCATTTTGCAATGTAAGAATGTATGTAAATATGTACATTTTTAGCAGTGACCAAACATTTTAGTCCTCCATATTTTTGAAAGCACTATAGCTGTATGTGTATTGGTCTTTTATGTAAAAAGTCACAAAACAAGAAAATATACAGATTCCCAAAGCAAGGCACACTTTGTTCCACTTCCCAGCTCACATGATATAAAATCTATGTCTTTTTAGGAAAACAAAAATCACAAAAGTTTATTTTCTGTCTCCACATTATCCAAATAACCCTAATCTCCTAAATCTCTTGGAGGATGCAATCTCTGGTAGTTAATGTATTTAAAGTCTGAAAAATAAGAACAGTCAGAGGTCTTCAGAGGTGTGATGTTGTGTTACACCTTCATGTGAACTTTTCATTCAATCAGACCTACCAATTAACGTTAACAGCATTGTGCATCTTCTGGGCTTAGCTCAGCTTCCTCAAGACTTTCCCATGATGCTTCTCTCCATGATTTTCCTCAACAGCACATGAAAGCCCATCCATTTAGAAATATTATTTGACAATAAGTAACCATGGTAATAATCCTTTGTGATGAATGCTAGCAAGAAAACCCTGGAATACTGTGCAAAATGTTTCATAGTGCTTGCCCTAAAATACAGCACTTCATAAATAGACCAAACCCTGTTGAAGAGGGTGGGAGGGAGAGGGGGGAAATTGAGCCCCAAATAAAGGCAGAGGAAATGTATGCATTATGTTAGAGTTTTCTGTGACTTCAGTAGGTTGATGACAAGGTATTTCATTAAGTTACTTATTATAAAAAAGTAAATGATGAAAGAAAATAATGGGTTAATCTGTATTTCAAGATATGTGCTCATAAACATGATATTTTGCAATCACCTGTCCTATCTTTTAAAATGAGGCATTAATGAGTTAAAATGCTGAACAAGAATAATTGAGCAATTGATCTGCCTTATCAGCTGTACTGGAAGGTGCATTCAGTCACCTATATAGCAAACGTACTGTTGAGCCAATATTCTCATGAAAGACTATTGTTCTTTTAATTAATAAAAACAGAAAATGGAGGAATAACTACAATCGTTAACTAATGCTATGTGATGAGTGAGGCAGGAGCAGGGAGAAAGATGGGAATGTATTTCTAAACTAATGTTTATAACCACTAAAGGTGGAAAAGTGACTGACCTTGAGACTGCCATCTTGCTTATTCCAGCCTGCAAAAGTCTTAAAAGCTAAGCAGCAACAGAAACTTGGCACGTGTTATGGGATTGCTTTGTTGTTGTCATTTCTGAATTTTTGTAATATAAAAGAATGTTACCATGATCATTTTTGCTAGAATTTCTTTATACTATAATGCCTTCCTCTGGCTTCTGGCTGGGTTCTCATCCCAGCACGGCCATCTCCTCTACAATACTTGAGGCACAACGGTTCTGAGTGTTTCTTATCTTCAGGGTCTTCAGACAACTTCTTGGCACAGACTTGTTGCCTTGCAAGCATTTTACGTTCAACAAGAGCTAAATGAGAATATTTTCAAGCGGATACCCTTTTTCAACTCAATACAGCAGCTTGCAATGATGTGGTGTATCTGGGGAAATTAAATTCATTCCGAAGTGAGGAGTCCAGTTCCACAGAAGGAACACGGAAACCTGGGGAGGAGTGCAGGTCAAAGAATAATCCCTGTTAATCCCAAATTTTTGACCCTGTATGCCTTTGCTCTACTATAGAGATGAGAAGCTTTATCTTCAAACAGGCTTTCCCTTAGTGACTGGCAGTCTGAGGACTTAATCTCATGGATTATTGGAATCATCTCTTTTTCCTCCATTTTTATCAGGGTGTTTGATTTTTTTAAAATATTTGTATTAGAGACGGGGACAAATTGAAAAATGAATCACGTTTTGTGATGAATTTAGCAAATTCCATCAAATTTATCAATTTGCATTAATCATAAATGGAGTCTCCCAACAAATGCAAATAGACAAATTTTAACAAATATTTTTATTTGTGAATTTGTTGAGCTATAAAATCCCCCCCCCAAAAAAAGCACCTATAAACTTCAAAACTGGAGGGAGACATCCCCTGGCTCTCTTCTTCAGTTACTCCAAGTTTAGTAGAGACTAGATTTCTGATGTCTGAATTGTGCACCCTCAAATACGGCCACCTAGGAAAGTTCTCCCCAGGCCCCTAGAGACACCAAATGTGCAGAGAAGCATCCTTTGATTCTCATCTACAATCCCTCCAAGTTTGGTGAAGACTGAATTTCCCAACCCACATGCCAAATGTCATTTTTCTAGTGGCCCCAATATTACAGGTGTATAACCCAGAAGTCTGAAAGCCAGTCTTCACGAAACTTGGAGGAACTGTAGAGGAGAGTGGGTAGAAGCCTTTCAGCAAGTCTGGTGTCTCTAGGGGGGGGGATTTTCCTGGGGGCCCTTTTTGAGAGTGCATAGCACAGACATCAAGTCCCCAGTCTTTACCAAACTTGCAGAGCTTGAAGAAGAGGGGCAGATTTCGGCCCTTTAGATTTCAGGAGGAACTGATATCATAGAATCATAGAATCATAGAGTTGGAAGAGACCTCAAGGGCCATCCAGTCCAACCCCCTGTAATGCAGGAACCCCCATCACAGTATTTCCAACAGATGGCCATCCAGCCTCTAAAAGCTTTTTATAGCATTTAAAATGGCAGATGAATCAAGTTATTGATTCATCATATCACAATTGGAAATTTGTCCATTCATTAATTTGTCGACCTGACAAATCAAAAATTTTGATAAATCACAATTGTTTTTATTCATCCCCATCTCTAACATATATACTTACTGGTCTTAAGGCACATTAAATATTGGCTTTTAATGATGTTAGCTACCTTGGATCCTTTTTAAGGAGGAAAGTGGCATAAAACTATTTTAAATGAGTAAATCAAAACAACAGATTAGGAAGAGTTTCTGATTCCATTATTTAGCAGAACAGCATTCCCTCCCCCACCTAAATTAGACTGTCCAAAGGAAGGAAGTTCATGATATGAAAAAAAGTATTATTTATTATTTATTATTGCTTTCAGTTCCCAAAGGTAGAAGAAAAATCCTAATCTAAGTATGTGTTCAGGAGAAGGGTTATCTTTTGTATCTGGCTTTTGTTGTTAGACTCCAGATTTTGGAGATGGTCAGGAGGGAGGACATGGTAAATATGTTAAATCTTATATCTACCACTAACTTGGCAAACTATTCTTACCATCTTTTCTTGTAATACTTTGCTTCGCAGACATTAGCAGAGTTAACATGTGTATTGCCGTGCTATGAAACAATTCACCTACCAGAGATGACCCTACTATAAGGCAGTATGAGGTTGCTGCCTCTGGCTGTAGACACTGTGTGTCATAAAAGGATAGTAAATTGTTAGTAATTTACTTTGTAATTATAGTATTTTACTGCTAGAGGGGAGGAGAAATGCTTCTGGGATTTTCTGCCTCATTTACCAAAATAATCTGGCTGGATTTGGGTAATAGGCTTTAGGTTGTGGGCTGATGAGAAGTGCCATTTGCTGTTCTCATTCTGACTGCAAAATGTTTGGGGCCATTTTGCTGATTTTTCTACCCAAAGCTGTGCATAAAGGGACAGGAACAGAACAGGAACTTTACTCATACTCTTGCTCCTGAGTGTCAGCCCAAAACATTTGACTCGTCCATAGGCTTTACGGGGGTTGGCACAGACAAAGTAGCACTGAGAAAATAAACCAGGTTTATTCAGACATTGTAGGAGTCTGACGTAATCTATCGGAAATGTTCACGCTGGCCCAGGTTTGTAAAATATGAAGTGCCCATGTCACATAGGCTGTGTTTTCTCATTTGAGAAATATAATTCCATTGCAGATTAATAATGTGGATTGTGACACTCAAGGGAATCGAAGAGTTATATAATTCATCAAACATCCCCCTAACCTCAGACATCCTTAGAGATCTGCTTCATTCCTCAAGTCATGTGCCTATGATTTCATTCGAACTGCTCACCTCTGACCCCTCCTGGGCAACAGTGGCTGAGGTCATATGCATAAAACTGGACTATCATAAAGCACAAAAATGGATGCCATGCCTCCTTGCAAAATTTTTAGCAGTGGCTGCATTATGACGCTAGGACTAGAAAAGACACAAACTGCTTTCAGAAATAAAATACTTTGATTAACATAAAACTTTCTTTCTTTCTTTCTTTCTTTCTTTCTTTCTTTCTTTCTTTCTTTCTTTCTTTCTTTCTTTCTTTCTTTCTTTCTTTCTTTCCAAGGGCAAATGCAGGCCAAGAACATCTGAAGGAACAGACATAATGTTCCCCTTTGGAACTGCAGCCAACACAAAACAGAAAGTTTGTAACTAGAGATGGGAACGACCTGAAAAATTTTTTTTTCGAGTTGTCGTTAGTCGGGCCGGTTCCGTTTCGGGTCGTTTCCGTTTTTCGTGAAAATTTGCAAAAATTAGTCGGTTCATTTTTTTGTTTTTTCATTTTCGTTAGTACTGTTTTTTTGGGGGGCTAGCGGGCTCCTGGAGGCACCTCTGTGGGGTGGGTGCCTCCTCTGGCCCGCTATAAAGGGAAAGCGGGCTCCTGGAGGCACCCGTGGGTGCCTCCTATCCTCACCCACTAGGAAGGGGAAGCAGGCTCCAAGAGACCCCTCAACATGGGGGTCTCCCCTCCTCACCTGCTGCTGCAAAATGGTATGCAATAGCCATATGGATATGCATACCAGTTGCAGACAGTGAGACCAGTGAGTGAACCCAGAGCCATAGGGTGAAGTGATGCCTAAGGCTCTCGCACCACCATGTCTCACAAAGAAGGGAATCGTACTTGCGTGTAGTGCAATGCAAGTAGATCTGGCTTAGGGTTAAGGTGGGTTAGTGCAAGGGCTAGGGTTAGGCTAATGACAGGTAAGGTTACGGTGGGCTAGTGGGTTGCACCTCTGGGTGCCTCTCTGACCCACTAAGAAGACAGTCTGTGACGTATGTGTAAGGAGTCAAGGATTAGGGTTAGGGTTAGGGGGCTAGGGCAGGTTTTAGGGGGCTTTTTGGCACATCCCAGAAGTCTCCATGGCCAAGTGGCCATGCGATTGGTGGGATGGCTCCAAATATTTGCATGGTCGTCCACTCCCACATGGCTGGCCACTCGGCCAGCCCATCATTGCGCAGGTGTAAAAAAAATAAAAAAAATCAATGGAGGACAGAGGAGGAGAGGAGAGACATTTTGTTGCAAGAAAAAACCCACTGCTACTGTGAAAAATCTGGCAGTTTATAAATTTTCGCGTGTTTCTGTTGTGCTTGTGTGTTTTTGGACCACGATTTCAAAAACAATATTGCGTTCGCCGCCCCATTTTGTATCCCCCGCCCGCACCGCATGGCATGGCGAGTCCGGCTGCCCAGGACGGGGGGGAGGCGGGACCCCCCCTCCAGAAACCACCCCTCCGGTAGGTGCCCTGCGCCTTAGTCAAGCAGGCATTTTCCCGCCTACTTTTTTGGCCCGGGAATGGGTGGGGGGAGAGTTTAAAAGTTTTTTCCTGTGCCGTCCATGCCGCTTGCTTGTGCTTTAATTGTGGCGGCCGGCGGCGAGACTGGGCTTTTTGCTGGCTGCGAGCCTGTGGCGAGTCCCACCAGAGCAGCCCAGGACGGGGGATGGGGGGGAGGCCGGGGACCTTCAGAAACAACACCTCTGGTAGGTGCCCTGAGGCACGGCAGGCATTTTTCCGCCTGCTTTTTGGCCGGGAACCAGGTTTTTTTTTACTTTTAAAAACTTTTTTTCTGTGCCGCGTGGCATCGCGCGATCGCACGATGCAAGGAACGAGCACGACAAATCAGACCAAAATTGTTCGTTCGTCGGTTCGAGCTCGAAGTCTGGCGGAGTAATTCCCGTTACCGTTTCCGTAGAGTAACGGAACCGAGTAACGGAAACGGAAACGGGAATACCGCTAAGTCGTGCCCATCTCTATTTGTAACCCTCTGCATTAAGCCTGTGACAGACAAACATATTAGTCTTAAACAAAAACATTTTCCAGTTATAATATGGCACGACAGGGGTAAGTAGAAAGGGGAAACAATGGCCTTGTCATTTTCTTTCTCTTAAAATATCCAAGTGTAGTGTAAGAGAAGAGTTTTTTAAACTTCTCCATATATATACACTTCAGTTCTCCACAAGTATGTGTGTGTGTAAACACACACACACACACACACACACCATGGAATGGCTGTTTACTGACTGCCCGTCTGAAAAGAAGAAAGAACCTCACCATGCGAGTCCCCCCATGTTTGGGGGGTTGATATAATTATTTATCTGTCTAGTCACTCTGAACAAAATTGCTCCTATTTGCTTCCACAGACATATGTGTTCTGTCCTTCTTGTCTAAGGATGAATCAAGATGGTGTACAGAACATACCACTAGAAGCTGAGGGCAACTCCACCAATGTTTTTGCCTGGCCAAGCATTTTTGTAAATGAAGTCTTTTTTTATTTCCTGATTCCCAGTCACAAATCAAACCAAGCTACTTTTCAAAATACTGGAATTATCTTGAAAACTACTGGAGGTAGTAACTTCCTGCTAGAGATGGGCATTTTGTTTCAGAAGCGTCTGGTTCTGAAATGAAACACAGCAGCATAGCTGCTGTTCAGAACCCAGGCTCCGGAATGAAATCAAACACCGACTTGCATTCCTTCCGGTAGCACTGGGAGAAACTCCAATCAGGAAGCAGCCTCCAATGTGTCATCTTTTCTTCTCCCTGGCACTGGCCAATCAGGAGCTGTGCAAGGACATGCATCATCCTGCCTACCTATCTGATTGGCCAGCGCCACGGAGAAGGAAAGATGATGTGTCGGAGGCGTTTGCCTGATTGGAGTTTTGCCCCCTGCAGCCCAACGGAAGGTAAGTCAGTGGTTGCTTTTGTTCCAGAGGCTGGGTCACGGTTCTGAATGGCACGGTTCAGTAACCGGACCCCTTTCAAAATGAAATGCCCATCTCTACTCCCCACACTTAAGAAGTACAAAAAGTAACAACATGTTGCCTTTGTTTTATAGGCTACACTTGACATTTCTTTTCAATGGAAACTTTTAGGAAGGCAAGTAAAAAAAAACAACCAAAGGATGAAGGGTCTTCCAATCTGCTTGATCAGGATAGTAAATAATAAACTATATAAACACATATTGTAGTAACAAGCAAATATTGAATGTTCAAGAAGTACATAAAGGCTTCTTGAGATAGTTTCAGGGAGATAGTTTAGTATATCATCCCTTTATAATTGATGATCATTTAGTTTTAATTATTATACCTGTTTACAATATGTCCACTGCTGTCATCTGGATTTTTAGATCTGTTATTTAATTATATTGAATAGATATGTCTTCCTTTGTATTTTCAGTTTGGGTGAGGTTTGGATTTTCTTTGTATGTTTATTTTACTGCAGGAAACTACCCAGAGTAGCGACAAGGCCTCTAGGTATAGAGATATAAAGATACAACAACAAAAATAAATCCAGATTAATAATAACCTATACTTTTTTGATTAAAAAGACAAGTGTAGATGTTCAAAAGCATAAAACTATACAAAAACTAACAGAGAAAGACAGAGACAGAATCTGCTCTTTCCATTCCCGTTTTGATATTATGACCTCAGCTACTGTAAAAACCAAATAACATCTCAACATTGGACACTTTCCCAAGAGTTTTGGATTATTTTACTTCAAGCTTACCTTGGGAGTGAAATCGAAACTGAAATATTTATGGGCTGAAGTATTGGTTTTACGTCTGAGAGGCCACAATTCATGTAATTCAAGCTATATCTGACATCTTAAATAAACTCAGTTGTCTAGCATACCATAAAAGATACCCACCCACTCTTCAGGCATGACATAATATAGCTGACACGATAAGTTTATAACTGAAATGAGAGAATCTGTGGCTGTCTGCTGTATGAGGTATAATTTCTCAATCAGGGTGGAGAGCGCAAATTAGATATGGCACTGTCTATGACACTGTAATCCCAGAAGTCGTGACATTCTAATCCTCAAATCACATGGGATTCCAACCCACCTCTCAGCTTCTGTGCAACTTTTAATTCAGAAATAGTCTCAGTATATCTGTTGGTCAAAAAATAATGGACCAGTTAAGAATGTATCGTCAATATGCCTTTCTTTTGAGCAAGAAGAAAATCAGAAGCAAATAAGTAATGACAGAGCCAGAATATAAATGTTTGAATTTTTGGATGACAGCTTCCACAATAACCCAGCCAAGATGAGTAGTGGAATATTGAGTGTTGTGCTCCAGAAAAGTAATATATCCCAGCTCCAAACTGGGCAGAATTGCTTTATGTGCACATTGTTAACAGGGTATGTATGACCTCTGTGGGCCATCAATTCCTATATCATCTTCCCAAAGTATCAAGCCAGATGCCTGTCATGAAGATAACAGTAGCCCTCTCCTCCTGGTTTTAGTTCCAGAACTGGTGTCTAGGATACCAAAGACTGCATATATGCAGCATGAATATTAGTTGCTGACACCCTTCTTCAATAATTTGGCCCTCTTCTGTAATTCCATAAGTGCAAATTCCTTAACTATGGATGGGGAACCAAACTGTTTCACTATGAACCAATGCCACATAGACATTTAGGCAAATCTATTATGTCCCCTCTGTCCTTTCTAAAGCTAAAAAGTGCCCAAACATTGTAATCGTTTATCATATGCTAAGTATTCCATGCCTAGTCACTCTGGTTAATTGGTCAACATGCTATCTCTCTGTGTTCCACTCATAATGTTCTGTACCCGGACCATTTGTACATAACAGCAGGAGAAAGCAATCAGGATGTGTTGGCAGATTAACTCAAACATTGAATCAGAACGCAGAACAAGGGGTTCCATTCAAGGACTACATATTTCATAGGAGATCCATAAGAGCAACCAACTGTGAGGATTTTGCATGACACTTTGCAGGAAACAGCACTCATGTCCACTCTGCTTTGGATGCTATGAATGAATCCCCCCATGGATATGGGAGTTCTAGTGTATTGAAAAAGATCTCTTTGAATACCACTTTTGTAGTAGGACAACTATTGACCAGCCTCAAATATTCCACTTCTTGGCAGGTTACTGAAGAGTGTGGGGTTTTTCAGCTCCAATTGTTCCTGGATGAAGTGAATTCTGGCTTCTGGCCTGACAGTTTTGGTCTTCTTGGTAAATGAGCTACACTGGGAATTAGACAGAAGAAATGTTTTCCTGTTGGTTCTGGAGGGCCTTTCAGTATATTTCAGTATCATTGACCATTGTATCCTTCTCAGCCATCTCTCCGGGATGGGATTTGAAAGCGCTGGGACCCCTGTCCTTCCTGGAGTGGGGAATTCAGAAAATGGACTGGGGACTCCTGTTTGACGGAACAAGCAAAATTAGTCCCATCCTGCAACCTCTTCTTCTTTCCGGCAGTTTTTCCCTTCAAACATCCATTGAGAAGCATCAGACAGAATCCAACTGGTTCCAAGATTGGATTAGGTAAATAATACATCTCAATCATTCCTGTAATCATGTACACATTCACACACTAGGTTGCACAATTATATATTGTAAGAAACCTAAACCTTGTTTTAGCAACGATCACTGAGGGTTTGAGTGCTGATTTCACCCCCTAAGCTAGACCATTTCCTGGCATTTAGAATCGCTGATGCAGAAGCACAATATTCCACATTCATAAATGAGAGAGCTTTTGAAGAATTCAGTATATTCATCCAAAGACTTGTGTTATATTCTTTAGTACGACTGTCTTTAATAAGCTACAACTTGCAAATGTTTGGAAAGCTGTAGCAAGTGGTGTTAGAAGAAATGTATCGCTTGGCATGTGAAACCACAGGAGCATATGTTCCCACTTCAGAACTTGCAAATACCAAAGGGTGCGCTTTCACATGGGATTCTTGCTAATGTAAATCTATAAACTATGGAAAGGTGAGTAATTCAGGCTTCAATAGAATTGCACTATTGAGACTTTTCACCAAAATGAAACATAAATGGAATTTAAACAAAATAATTGGATAGGACTTTGGCTGCCACAGGATCTTGGGATATTCATGAATTTACATTTTTGCTTGAGTCAAGATGACCCTGTACTATTCAAGTTGTCAGAGAGACAGACCTTTAAAATGAAATGCCCACATAGAAATAAATTCTGCCAACAAATGCCCAGGAATTAGAAATATTTCTAATGGTAGGACACTTTTCAGGTGAAAACACAGCTTGGTTATGAGAGTTCCAATATATTTGCATTATACCAACACCACAATTAGATTCATTCGAAAATCCCATTTTAGCACTATTCTTGTAGCCAAATGGGGGGGGGGGGATATTTAGCTCAGCATTTGAGAAATATGTTATTTTTAAAATGACGTTAATCTCCCTCCACCAACACTCTCTCTTTGAAATTCCTGTGGAATGAGGAACTTTAAATTCCTCACACATTTTACTTAAGGCTAAGGTCACACAACACAATTCCTGAGGTTACCTTTAACAACATACTTCCTGAGTGGAATGGACACCTAACTGGATTGAATTTTTCCTATGTCTCTTTAAACTGCCCAGAGATTTAAGCAAAAGAAACTGACAAGATCTTGCTAGCCATGACAGATTTAAATAGTCCTGTGTCCTGTCCAGAGCACAGGACATGCAACATTAGCCTTATAGACCACTTCCAACTTCATTCTATGAATCTATGAAATAGCAATGAAACTTCCTCTGTCTTGAAAGACTCATCTGCCAAGTGGCCGAATCACTGCCTCCTTTAACAGAGCAGGGACCATGTCCTCTTTTAATGAGGAGTTGATGGCCTCCTGGACCCGGGTGCAACCCCCCAGCAGATTATTTTATTAGCCATGATGGGCAAGGGTTGAGTTGTGTAGTGGTGGCATGGACAGATCGAAGCACCCTGTCCACATCATCAAGTCGTAACATCTGAAACTCATCCAATAAATTATGACATAAGCCTGGAGCACTGGACACAACTATGGACTCAGTGTCAACAATGAATCTGAGCGAGTTTTCCCTCAAAGTGAGTGGAAAATTTGTCACAGTGAGCCACTGAGTGGCCTGGGACCTTCACAGAATTACCTGGTTGAAGAAGATCCTGGACCACTAGAAATAGCTCTGCTGGCAGCACTCCAAAGGGAGCAATACAACTGGAGAAATACTGCTGTTTTGCCAGCCATATCACCACAGAATAGGCCCAATATTTGACACTAAGCTGTGTTGCCCTCACAGGTGGGCATCCTCTCGCGCAGCCTCTCCCGTGCTGATGGTGCTGACTTGCCCTTCCAGGTTTCTCTCATCAATGCAGAAGAGAGGCACAAGTGGACTTCAGCCTGCAAGGGCTGAGAAGCCCATTGACGGTTTTTTTTTTTTTAGCGCACAGGGAAGTCTGGAAGCAGCCCCTCTGGCTCTCACCCAGGACTTGACCAACATGCTTTCTTTTCTTTTCTTTTTTCAATCTTTTTGTCTCTCTTTTTTTTTTAAAAAAAATGTGCTTGCAGTTGACATGCACACAGAAGCATTCATTATTTTAACATTATTTTTTTTTTCAAATTTCATCAGGTCCAGACTATGGCGAACATATTAGTTAAAGGAATTATCTAATACCAGCACATTTCCCCAATACTGACCACCTTGTTACTGGTCCGTTTTGCTATCAGGTTCAAGTTACTGGTTCTGATCTATAAAACAGTTTAGGACAGTGATGGCAAACCTATGGCACGGGTGCCAAAGGTGGCGCTCGGAGCCCTTTCTGTGGGCACTCGACATCACCCCTTCATAGTTACCTGTATACAGGTTCAATTACTGTATTGGCACTTTGCAAAAAAATTAGTGGGTTTTGAATTGCAATTTGGGCACTTGGTCTCTAAAAGGTTCGCCATCACTGGTTTAGGACCTCAGTACATGGTAGAACACCTCCTTCCAAGAGGACCTTCCCATTCTACCCACACATCCCAGCTCCCCTGCTCTGGGATGAACTGCCACCTTCATGTTGCCTGGCCCCTTCTCTAGAAACTTAAAAAAATCTTTGAAATCTTTTCTATTTGGGCAGGACTTCTAAATTATACCATTTCAATAGCCATCTGAGATTATAAATTTAACATCTTGAACCACTGCCTGATTGTAAATTAATTTCAATGTTAACCTGTTGAATTGTATGGTTATTTTGTTAAATGTTATATTGCAACATGTAACAGTGTAACACATGGAGAGGGGGTGTGAATGTGTATACGTGATCTATGTCACATTGTTTGCAGGACCGGGACTGTAAACACAACCCGTAACTTCAGGTGCAGTTTCACAATATCCCTGTTCCGGGCCTCAACTAAGAAACTACGTGGCATTTATTTTCATCTCACCAAGAAACTTTACATCTAAGAACTAGCTCCTGGTAATTCCATCTTTTGCTAGGATAAAACCTTTGGTACAGCTCTGAAGAAGAGGGTGTTGTCCTCGGAATATGAGCAACTTTTTTTGTTATTTTACTAGTAGCCTAAAGGTATCACTTAGTCTAGTTTTGTATGTGGTTTTTGTGATGGCTACATGGCTCCCCGCTGTGTTCTGCTGCAATGTTTATATTATTTATTATTGTACACCACCCAGAGTGGCCACTGCTCAGATGAGCAGTTTAGAATTGTGATTGATAAATCAATCAATCAATCAATCAATCAATAAATAAATAAATAAATAAATAAATAAATAAATAAATAAATAAATAAATAAATGTCATTTTTTTATTATTTTTTCTGGTTGTGATTAACAATTAAATTTACACATAAAGTTGTGCTGAGAACAAAGGGGAGATTTTCTCTCTCATTCAATTAAACTCCAGCTGATTTCACCTGTTGCATTTCCCATTTCTGTGAGCCAACACTTATAAAAATTTCTGATCTAGTCGATAGCTCAGAGGCAAACACCCGTTTTTAATCTTTGCTCATAAGAAAGATTTATTGCAACCAGCATCATGTGCTTTTTATTTAGTCATGGGCATCTACATGGCTCTGATGCAGGTAGGGTGGTGTTTAGTCACTCAGCAGGCACTCAATCAGGCTCCCCTTTGTGTTTTGGCCAGCATTTCTCAATTATTTTGGCAGGTTTGTCTCTACTCGAAACCAAGAAAAACATGTTTTATTCAAGGCAAAATTCCATCAACACTGACCTTCTCTAACCTGGTGCCCTCAATATGTTTTGGATTTCCGTCCCATCAGTCCCAACCTGAGTGCCCAATGGGCAGGCACACTGGGACCCATCGTCCAGAATATCTTGAAGGCACAAAAGCTGGGGGGGGAGGCAGATGCAAGTACTAAACCTTTTTTGGAAATGTGTTCTCAGCTTTATTCTCCACTTTGCGTTGATTTGGGGTCCTGACAGGCATTGCTGATGAAACGGATGCCCATGAAATTGTTCCAGATTTTTAGATATGTAGGTATTCATTTCACACTTCCTACTCAGATATTTCTTCATCCATATTTCCTATTAGCAACTAGCAAAATCCAAGCATTTAAATTGATATTTTCCAACAGCAAGGTATTTTCTTTCTAAGATGTGTCACAGTCAATGACAGCAGGGCTAAACTAAAGGAAGCGCATGACAATTTTAACCTTATCTTGTCCCTCGGTGTACAATGGAAGGTTTGCATATCTCATAAAGTTGTAACAAAGAAATGTAAAATATGTTGAATATCAGTTAAGACAGTAGGGTCATTAAGATCTTAAAGGATGAGAGAAAAATAAGGGTGACCAGCAAGCTGTACTATCTGACTCTGGTCCTCTGATTTATAACACTCCTATTCTGTCACAGCTAAAGCTTACAGAATTATCCACTTTCAGTTTTAAATTTCAATAGCATTTTGCTGAGATACAATGAATTCTCTTCTTTTGTCCAGACAGTGCTTTATAAAATCTGGGATGTTGCTGCAATGAAAAAACTAGCACAGTGTCTGAGCTGAGAAAAAAAAATCATAGTGGAAAAAAGGTTTGTTTTTAATTATCAATGTTAATAACTTCCAAAATGGGATATAGCCTTATTTTCTTTCCTAATTAATTAAAAAAATGGAAATGAAGAATAAGCAAGCAAGCAACAATAAGAGCAATTGAAGGTGGGGAAAGTAAAAGATGTTGACATGCCTTATCGGTAAGTCTCTTTTGGGAGTTTATTTTAATTTCCATCAAGAACTTTGTGTGAATATATAGATATTTATATTGTTACATAGTTTTAGATTAATCTATATTGTTTCCAGAGGGCTCTATTCTTTTTAAAATATTGAAAAAGATCAACGAGATCTAAAAATCCTTAAACAAAGTTTGACTGCCTAGCAAGTTTTATTAGCAGATTCACAAACTGAGTTTTATACAGTGGTACCTTGTATAAAGGAATTAATTCGTTCCAAATGAAATTATGTTAAGCAAATTTTCCTTTATACAAATTCCCATATGAATGCATTGAAAATAGAGTAATCCCATTTTTATGTTGTACGGATTTTCCCCATAGGTGATTATTTTAAGCCAATTTCCCCTATCTCCGTAATTTTTATGTTGTACAAATTTTATGTTATACAAGCTGTTTGTTATACAAGGGTCCACTGTATATGATTCAGTATGCTGGAAGCTGGAAGCAGGAACAGTCTTGGAAAGAATGAACCATGTGTTGATTATTTAACATTTTGGTTTCAAGAATGCCAAACTGGATTGCCCTCGTCTACAAATAGACTAATCATCCTATTAATCTGGGAAGTCTTTTTAATTGTCTAAATAATTACCAAATTTAGCTAATAAGCATTGTGCCCGTAAGCTCAAAAACACAACCATTATGTAAATTATAGATGCTGACAGTAATAATGTCATAATAGGTGTTGACATTTTGATGTGTAAAATAAATGTCCCGCCGCAGCAATGTTAGTATCTTGTCTGCAAGTGCTAGTTATGATATTTATTCCCTTTGCTCACCATATGACTTAGTGAAGACTGCAGTGCACACGCTCCTGGTTGACATGGCATACCTGGAAAGGAAGTGACCTTCTATTTCCCCTGAACTTTTGCTTAGAGGCAGGACACACAGAGAGAGAAAGGCATCTCTCTCTCTCTCTCTCTCTCTCTCTCTCTCTCTCTCTCTCTCTCTCTCTCTCTCTCTCTCTCTGTGTGTGTGTGTGTGTGTGTGTGTGTGTGTGTGTGTGTGTGTGTGTTTGCCTTTTCTGACCAGTAGAGAAAATGCAAAAACTGCTGTGTTTCTCTCAGAAAGCTCCATTTTTATTCTCTTACCAAGGTTCATTAGAAAGACATTGGATAGCTTACATGAAACAATAGCTCGGATAGGGGACAGGTGCCCTTGAGCCTTTTAGCCCTGCCTCTAAGCAAAAGATCAGGGGATATAGAAGGTCACTTCCTTTCCAGGTATGTCACATTGACCAGGAGCATGTGTGCGGTCACTGCAATCCCTCTGAAACACACCCTTCAAAGGAAGGTTCCTACAATCATCCACAGAGAGGATCTGCATACTGTTTTTTTTCATGTATAAAACTATATTTTTTTTACCTAAAACTGTAAGACTAAAAATTTAGGGTCATCTTATACATGGAAGTAAGCCAAAGAAAGAACCACACAGTAGCGATTCTCTGCAAATGGTTGCCTGAAGAGGAGATAGTGTGTGAAGTGAAGAAAAAAGCAACAATATTTGGTGCTAATAACCATATGCTGATAGGGTCAGCAGTGATGGAGACAAATGGATTTCTCTTCTTGTTGACCTGATTAATCGCATTCTTTAGTATAGACTGCTTGCATCACTTCAGCTCCAAGTATGCAGCAAGAATAGCAAATTCTTACCTATTTTTTCTATTTTAGATGGATTTTGTACAATAAAACCATTCCCCCTTCTATCTGCAAACCAAATCTTTGCATTTCACACACCTTATACACACAATCTTACTAGAAAGTGTTTTCTGGATCCCCAAAATTCTGTCTGCCTTCTCATAAGATCTGCAACATGTATTAGCAAATTTGCATTTGGGGTCCATCACCTTTCCCCCAATTTTAAACTGTGAATCGATTGAGGATGGGTAGAGTAGGAGGCATTGTTTGCACTTTGACAACAAAGATGTACCTTTTATGACTAACCATCTCAAGGAGGTGGCTCAGCAGACTAGAGCACAGAAATGGTCAGCTGCAAAGTCAGCAGCTCGGTGATTTGAATCCCAGGTGCCATGCAGTGGAGTGAGCTCCCACTGTTCACCCCAGCTCTTGCCAACCTAGCAGTTCGAAAGCATGTAAATGCAAGTAGATAAATAGGTACTGTCATAAAAAGTGGGAAGGTAAACAGTGTTCCCTGCAGCCATGCCGGCCACGTGGCCATGGACTTGCACAACACTGGCTCTTTGGCTTGAAAACAGAGATGAATACTGCCCCTAGAGCCAGACATGACTAGCACGCATGCATTAACCTTATCCCAAGTAGGCATATAACAACATTTAGAGCTATAAAACAACAACAGTGTGAAATTAACCTCTGCAATGAAAGCCAGATTAACATCACATACTCAACAACCTTAGTACAATCCTTATTCAGTTATAGGACAGGCAAGTGAGATGTTAGGGTCTGTCTGAATGCCTGTGATGGCAGGCACCAGAATTCCATCAGTGGCTACCTTCTATGGAGAAGACTTTAGCCCATGTGCCTACACACTTCATTGCACTTACCAGCAGACACCCAGGGAGGGGGTCTGATCTTAGACTGGAGATGGATTGCAGAAGGAAAAGCAGCCTTCTAGACTGTGTTAAAAATTACCGAGCAAGTCATCTTTGACAAATCCTCAGAGAAGCACAATGAAGCTATACTACAATGAAGCTTCAGTTTTGCTCAATGAAGGTCTACTATGATTCCAGCGCAAGTAATCTGATCTTGCTAAAGAATTAAGACAACTTTGGCATTTTAAAAATAGTCCATTCTTCTCATTCTCTGAGAACATGTGGGATATGTCCAGAAATGCTTACAAAGCATGAAATTAAATCGCCCCATCGCCCCCATCCTTCTTAAATTCAAAAATAATCAAACAGAAACTAGCCAAAGCATGTTCTTGGCTTCCAAACATTCCTTTGGAAGAAGAAATTCCAACATACATCACATTTTTATATAAAACTATAAATCCTGAAGCAAAAATTTATACTGCAAGTGCCTTCTAATGTATTTATATATTAATCAGAATGTGCTACTAAATTTCATGACATTGCAAGATGTCCATCAAATTGTCGAAATGCACATGGAAATACTTATGTAAAGATGAGTTAATTATGTGGGCAAAGGGTATGAATGATTCCCTTTTCTTTTTCTGTTTGGCCTTGCTGTGACTTTGTTTTCTCTTGATCTCTGCCTCTTCAGAGTGTTGCTCATTATACTAACATGAGATATTTTCACTATCAATATTAATGTAGAAGGAAAAGGTAAGCCTCACGTTTGTGCTTGAAAGAGTAGCAGACGCTCTCTCTCTCTCTCTCTCGCTCTCTCCAGTGGTGCTTTGTATAAAGGAATTAATTTGTTCCAAATGAAATTATGTTAAGCAAATTATCCTTTATACAAATTTCCCATAGGAATGCATTGAAAATGGAGTAATCCCATTTTTATGTTGTACAGATTTGCCCCACAGGCAATTATGTTAAGCAAATTCCCCCTATCTCCGGAATGTTTTATGTTGTACAGATTTCTTGTAATACAAACTGTTTGTTATACAAGGGTCCACTGTATATCTATCTATATCTATCTATGTCTATGTCTATGTCTATGTCTATGTCTATCTATCTATCTATCTATCTATCTATCTATCTATCTATCTATCTATCTATCTATCTATCTATCTATCTAAATCAAAGGTTTTCGCCAAACAGATAGGCCCAAACTACCTCTTTTGGATGGAAATTAATATCAATGCGAAACCAAAATGCTACAATTTATTGATCTTCAAATAGCAAACATATCTCATATAATACCATGAAAATTAACAGTAATACAATATTATATTATTGATAATAGCCAGAGTTGAGTAATCTGGAGGCAGGAACAACGATGCAAAGTTGTAACAAGTTATGTATCACCTCACATAATCTTACTTGTATTCGCGTCAATACGTTCTCCCAATATAATGATATTGATAATATGTAAATGTGATTATTTAATACAATTAAAGCAGTGTGGTGTAGTGAAGAGAATGTCGGTATGTTGAACCTGGGCTTGAAACCACACTCCACGATGGAAACTCAGCAGGGTGTGTGTGCAGGGCTGAGGCAGTGATCAAACACAGCATTACCATCTCACTCAAAAAAAAAAATAACCTGCTAGGGTCACCATACTTCAGAAGTAACCTGATGAGACATATAACAACAAAATCAGCCTGAAAGTGACTGTAAAACATGAATAATGTAAGGCAGACAAAGCCTCCTCCAATCAAATTGTGTTCGCTTCTTTGATAATTATCACCAACTTCTTTTGTTCTTCTCTATGGTTTGTTTTCTCAGGTGGGGAGTACTGCCTCATTCTCTGCCATGTTTGAATACTACCTATTGGATTTTCTGTGAAAGAAGTAGAGTAGAAACATACTTAGAGATGGCTGATAATAAGACCTTAAAACATGTCATTGTGGGGGAGAGGTGAGCTCTCCAGCCTTTCATATTTGTGAAATCTGACTTCAAATGGATCCCAAACTTCATAAACATCAATGGAAGACCAATTCCTGTACAAGGCAAACTCCATCTGCATTCTCCCAGAGGTGAAATAGTCTTGCTGGGACACTCAGATATTTTACTGGTAAAGGATTTTGCTCTACTAATTAAAGGCCATCCATCATGTCTGTTTCTGCACAGAGATTCAGTTTACTATTGCTGATTTCTTTTGGATATTGTCCTTACTTTATTGCACATCTGGTGCTACCTTTCATCATATATCTCTATAAGGGAGATATTCCCTCACCCTGTTTCATTTCTAACAGTAAAAACTTTACAACCCCCCCTTTTATGAGGTCTCATAGATGTTCACAGAAGTTTTTCATTCTCCATACAGTTCTCTGACTTTCTTTCCAGCTGGTGATCATTTAGCACAGACTTCAGAGACTCAAAGTTGTGTTGACTACAGTTTCCTGAGTTGGATTTCAGTCCTGCTCTTTCCAATGAGCTGAGCGCGCCTTCTGTTTCATCCATATGACTGCCCGTGCAAAAGTATAGCTAGGAAAGACTGCGAAGCTTCTCTCTTTGGCCAGCTGAATATATGGAAGATTAGAATGGCTCTACAGTAAACCCACACCTATTGCAGGGGGTTAGGGACCCGCCCCACCCCGCAATAATTGAAAATCCGCAATGGATGCTGGGTCAGGTTGGGACTGGGTGGGTTCTCTGGGGGCTCTTGTACTTACCCCATGCCTAGTGCTGCCCCAAACGGGCCTGCAAGGGGCTTTCCAGTCCCCCAGAGGCCCCAAAAGTGCTTTCTAATGATCTGGAGGTCACTTCTGGTTTACCAGAAGTCACTTCCGGTTTACGGGGAAGCACTTTTGGAGCCTCCGATGGGCCTGGGAAGGCCTTTCCTCCTTAACTCAGGGGGCCTTTTTTTCATATACTGCAGACTCGCGATATACCGGGACCGCAGTATATGAACCGCGAAAGGGCGGGGGACAACTGTATCTGCATGTGGCTTTAACTGGACATTCCTTTGTAGAGGCTGTGTTCCTTTTATCCCTTGTCATAATTTCTGTATTTTACACATTCTTCTGGAGGGTCTTCAGCTTATTCCTCTTCTAAGAAACAGAGAGTGACCTTTGCTCAAAAATCAGTAGGAGATGAATGTTCACCCCATGTGCTTTTTCGCACGGTAACTTGGTAACAATCTGCACTCAGTTTTTGGACTAAAGCAGATGATGGAGGCCATTTACAAGTAGAAACCCATTTGCTTGTGTAAAGATGAATCCTGCTAGCTTTTCAAACCACTTCAGTTTGAACCATTGCAAAGATGGACTTGAGAGAACACCAACCTGGAAATAAGGAGAAATTTTCTGACAATGAGAGCCATTAAACAGTGGAGCAGCTTGCCTCCCAATGTTGTGGATGCCTATCACTGGAGGTTATCAAGAAAAGATTAGACAGCCATCTGTCTGGGATGGTCTGAGATCTCCTGCCTTGGGCAAGGGGTTGGACTAAAAGACCTCCAAAAGTACCTTCTAACCCTATGATGATTTGATGATTCGATGATTTTTCCAGCTAAGTGAACATTTGTGGAACCCCTTTGCATAGAAAAATTGGGATAACAATTTTTTTTAATGACGTTACAAAGTTAGGTACTGAGGAGCCTGAAGATAACTTGGACATTCCAGATCAACTGTTTTTAGAATGTCTGGTTGTGACAGCAGAAACTATTCATATCTCCCATGGTTTGCAAATCAGATTGGTTTAGTTTGTAACTGGACATTGGGAGGCAATCACAGGCTTCATTTGCAAACATAGATGTGACTAAACTACCAACATATCCTAGTCTAGATTGGGCTGGATTGGTCCAAACAGTTAGAGTTGTGGTGTCTCATATAATAATCAGGTTGTTTAGAGGGGGAAACCACAGGGTACCTCAAATTATCCTATTTGGCTCTTCCTCCCTTTAAAGAGAAAGAAAAGGGAAAAACAACTTGAGCAATAAATTAAAAAATAAATAAAATAAAAATTGTAAGCCACCCATTTTGATTAAGTTATGGCAATCACATAACTTAACCAGAATGGAACAATCCTACCCAACCACACACACGCACACGCACGCACGCATGCACGCACGCGCACGCACGCACACGTGCACACACACACACACACACACACACAGAGAGAGAGAGAGAGAGAGAGAGAGAGAGAGAGACCCACTGGCCCCTGGCAGGTCCCAAAAATGTGCAGATAGGCGTGGATCAGAATACCCAGTGTGATGTAGTAGACAGAGCAGGAGACTGGGATCGTTAATCTTATCTTAAAGATCTGCTAGAATCAAGTCTCTGAAGTGCTGACTGGTTTTAGCTTATAATGACAGGCTACTGATCACCTGTCATTTGGATCCAAGGTACACATTTTTGCTATTCAGAATCTCCAGGCTTATTACATGCCAAGCTCAATTTTTATTGAAGCATTATCTTGGCCCGCCCATCACCAGCACCAGCTTTCCCTCTTTTTCCTCTCTCTTTTGTGCTTACAAGAGTTTAAGTTGTCTTCAACCTCTTCTCACTGCTGCTGCTCATGCAGGTGGGTTTTATCGGGAAGAAGGCAAATGGGAAGCCACCTAGACTTCATCCATTTCCAGTGACATGCACAAGATTACGACACAAGGAGCCCTTATTTATGCCAAAGGCAGCCAAGGATCACAAAAGCAGCCTTAGGAAAAATATTAATAGTATTCCATTTATGTCATGTTATCTCTAAATTTCTGAGACACAAAGAAGAAGACAGCCAGTGCATTATTCCGCCCCTCTGAACTGACAGCAGGGGCAGCAGTAAAAGCACCAATTACAGAAGACTAATGATGATACTGGGGCCATTGCAAAGATCTGTTATAATGTGTAGTAAAACAAAATGTACTGTAACAAGAACCTTACTTAGGCCGTATTGTGGTCAAAAGAGGCTCATGATGAGCTATAGCTATCCAAGATCAGACTAATAGCCCATCTGTTGCTGCATCCTGTCTCAGAACAGCATATCACTGCCAGACATCTGTTACAAGAGGGGCAAAGAAGCAAAAGGCCTGTAGCAGACAATTACACTGAACTGAAAATTAGTGTTTGCAATTTTGAGTTCTATTTTTTCCCCAGAGGTTTTTACAACTATTGGAGAATGCTAGGTAGGCTACATTCTTGGGTTTCTTTATTATACACTGTACATTGAAATGTGAAAACAAAGAGAGACCCATTTCAGATCCTAATTTAGAAATGCTGCGAGACATTATGTTTATTAGCTGAAGTTGGGAAGGGGAGGTTTTTGCAAAAAAAACCAACACAAAAGCGAGCAGTGCATATGATTTGGAACAGATTGTTTACAATGGCTCAATTTCATATATGAGCAAAACACAACATTAATAGGAATAGCATGACAGTGACACTGAGTTCACAGTCCCAGTGAAAATCCTTTTAATGTATAAGAGAAAGCTAAGTATGAAGGCTGCAAGAAATACCAAAAGAAAAATCTTCAGAGTATTTGAAATTAGTGCAAAAATTGTAGAATGTCAATTTCCTGTGCAGCACAATAACATAATATAAGCACAATTTGTTTGGTTCCATATATAAATAACACTGGTTTGGGCATTTCCTTCATCTCCTTGGCAAAATTGGTTTGTGGTTCAGCCTTCAAAAGGAGCTAAAGAAATCTCAGTTGGTGTTGTGCTTTAAAGATATGTCCTACCTCTGTTTTCTATGCTTATATTTTCACTTCATTTTTCCTCAAATGTATCCCTGCAAATTTTTGGCCCAATTATTCTTTTTTTCCATATCCAACCCCATAGGTTTCCCACTCTACCCCTCTTGTCACTCCAAGATTTTCTTCTGGTGCAGTCATAAATTATTCTCATCTAGAATTCAAGGATTGGAGTGATACATTAACTTCATGGAAATATTTATATACCAAAATATGATGTATCAATCGGGACCAGTAACATTCAATCTTGCTTGTTAGTTTGTGTTTGCATGTTTACACTCCCTTCCCTATCAACCCTAATTACTCTTAAAATAAATTAAATTGAGCATGTTTCTTTCTTTCAAAGAGATTTAAAAATTACATCATCATTCCTCCTATAGCTTTCTTGTTTTATAAAAAAAAACCCGCACACCCTTGATCCTCTGTGCCAATGAAAGTTCTGCACGTACTCTGCATTCCTGTACACCCTGTCTCCAAAGTACACTGGCACTCTACGGTTTGTTTGCCTGCAGGAGACATTAAATCATGTTCTGTACAATTCTGTAATTCCCCTGTTAAAATCTTGGTTGGGGAAAACAAAAAATGGGTATTTTTTCCAGTAGCATCCCTCAGACAATTATGCTGAGGGAAGAAAATACTTTCCGCAACGCTTTCAAAAACCAAGACACATTTCAGTGGCTGTCAACCAGGCAATAGCAGGTAAAAAGGGGGGAGGTGAGGAGCAGAGATATGCACAAAACGGAAGTATGGTGTTTCGTTGCTTTAGTAGTTTCATTTTGTTTCATCTGTAATACATTTTAAGTAGTTTCATTATGAAACTAAACTAAACTAAACTAAACTAAACTAAACGCTATGCTCCCCTGGGTCCTAGAGGCACCAAAATGGCAGGGGAGTTTCCCCAAGCTCTAAACCCCTAAATTGGTGGTGCACCCTGTATGCACTCTTTCAATTAACTACCAGGACCCCCTTTGGAGCTTAAAAACAGCCCCCTGAGCCCCAAACCTCTACAAATTTGGGGGGGGGGCTTACAGGGAAGAGCTTGAGGAAGCACCCCAGAGGTTTTGTTGCAGAAACCTGGCTGTGATCCGTATTTTCGAGTACAAAATGTTTTCTTATATTTATGTACTCAAAAATATAGATCGCAAGCATGTTTCAGCACCAAAACAACTAGGGGGCTTCCTCAAGCTCTTCCCTGTAAGCCCCCAAAATTTGGAGAGGTTTGGGGTTCAGGCGGCTAAGTTATTAAGCTCCAAAGGGGGTGCCCCTAGGAAAAAAATCTTTCTAATTGAATCAGGATTTGGCAGCAAAGCTGCTAATTGCTCGCACATGGGGGGGCTATTGTGGCTCAATCCCCTGAGTCCCAACCCTCCCCAAATTTGGGGGACTAACAGGGAAGAGCTTGAGGAAGTTCCCCTGCCATTTTCTCTAGGATGAATCATTTTGTTTCTAGAGGAAAACTGCATTTCATTTCGTGACAAAACACGGCCTACCATTTTGTTATGAAATGAAATGACAAAACAGTGTTTCTTTTTTTGTTTTGTGCCCATCTCTAGTGAGGAGCTCCTCAATTCCATTATCTCTACTGGAAGACCTGTAGATACACTGGGTTTTCATTCCCTCAAGTATTACCACACAACAGTCACTCTATTAGTCTGGAATACACCTTCTGCCCAGAATTGCCACAAGAATGGCCATTGCTGGACATTTTATGTCTTTCCATAAAATGTTTCCATTTCACTGGTTATTGTGGAAAGCTATTTAAGCTATGCAAGCCACTCTAGGAGCCAGCTGGATTTCATCATACAGAAGTAAGGGCTAATATCTTTTCTGTTTTGCCAGCTTGGCCAAATTTTGCCCACACTTTAGGTGTGCCATCCAGTGTCCATCTAGACTGGCCTGTATTCAGGGGTTGGTTGGTTGGTTGGTTGGCTTTAAACACGTATTTTGCCATTATAGATATAAGACAAAACAGCAATCATAAAGCAAAGCAGTGGCTCTGTGACCTGCTTATTTACCGCCCCATATCCTAAAGTAGTCTCCATACATTTACAATTTTTTGATTACAGTGTGCATGTACACATTGCCCCCAAATGCAAGCTGGGTACTCCTTTACCGACCTCGGAAAAATGCTGAGCAAACCTTGACCCCTTCTACCTTTGACACCCAGGTCGAAATCTATTCAAGCTCTTCCCTGTATGCCCCCAAATAATGTACAGCAAAACAATAAAGCCACGAGGCTCTTCCTGCTATCATAGTGCTGGTCAGTGGCTCTGTGACCAAGGAGCTTTTTGGTGCAATCATCCAAAGACTGAATCCATACATATACACTTTGACTGTGTAAGTTCCCTTTTCTCAAATGAAAGACTCATCCTTTTTAAGAAAAAGGGTTGCAAAACCTGTTTAATTCTATGGTCACAGACAGTTGAAATCTATTACATAGCTAGTGCTACATGCAAATAATGTACAGAAAACAATAAAGCCATAGGAATGATGCTAACTTGGGTGTGGGAGCTTTGATCCAAAGGGGAAGGGTACTTTTTTCAACCTCTGTAACACATTCCAAAATCAATCAAGTTCCCTTTTCTCTGAAAAAGAGCCTTGGGGAAGAAGAGGGGAGGAGAAGGTTTAATTCTCTGGTGATATCACTGGAGATATGTGGAAAAATTTATTTCCCAGCTGATTAATTACAAGACAAAAACAGATGGTGTTGCTAAATGTGGATCGTGGCAAGTTAAAATAAACAATCTTTTCTTCTTAGAGATGCATTGTCTGAAATGCAGTAGTATGACACAACTAGAGGAGATCTATTGAATCAATGGTGATTTGGTGAGTCAACTACTTTGTCAATGGTATTGATTCACTAGGTCTATCTATTCTACTTTGTACTGGCTTTTGGTTAATGTTTCTAGGTTATGAATCATCTAGTGATGTCCAAACACTGATGAACAAGGGTGCCAATATATCAATCATTGCAGGAAGGGGAAGGTACAAGCCCTTGGGTCTGGTGGAATAGCAATTATCCACATCACCACTGGAGATGAAAAATAAATATTACCATTACTGGCAGTTTGATAGTACTTTGTCACAGCTCCAAACTATGGACTGAAATCCTATTGATTATTTATGCCTATGGAAAGCGAAGGACATACAGTAGCCTTCTGTAACTTCTATCTGGTATAGTGTTGGATTCAGACTAGGCATGGGCCTTTTGTTCTGGAATGGGTCCAGTTCTGAAATGAAGCAGGGCAGCACAGGTGCTGTTGGAACTTGGACCCACCCTGTGAAACAAAATCACCCATCGATGTTCCTTGCCTTACCTTGCGCGGGATGCACTTCCAATGAGGAAGAAGCCTCCAATGTGTCATTGTTCCTTCTCCCTGGTGCTGGCTACTCAGGAGCTGTGCAGGGACATGCATAATCCTGCCTCCCTGTCTGATTGGCCAGCGCCAGGGAGAAGGAATGATGATGAGTCAGAGGCTTCTTCCTGGTTGACAATGGGAGATTTCGTTTTGCAGGGTGGGTCCAAGTTCCAAATAGTGCCTGTGCTGCCGAGCATCGTTTCAGAACCAAATCCATTCTGAAATGAAAGGGCCACGCCTATTCCAGACTGTATTATGTGTGGGTTACACATATAGAAAATAGTGAGACTTGGGCATGAAGTTGTAAAGAACAGCCAAGACTGGATTCATCTGAGCTGAATATGACAAAACTGTTTATGAGTAGGCTAGTGGAATGGTTTCTCTGAGGAAGAGGAAAGATCAACCAAAAGTGGAATGTGGATAAAAACTGGCAATGTATTTGTTTTCTTCATTCTTTTTTCAATGGTTCTCTTGCCATTTATACTTAAAACCAGACTGTTTTGTTTAATTAAAAACATATTCCAGAAACATAGCAAGAGCTATAACAGAGGTTGGAAATGTTTAAAGCATGCCTAAAATTTTTCCTGGGGTCTTTAATGGACCACAATGAAATTACTGAGTTAAAACATGGTAGAAAATGAAGGTATCAGCATTTTTCAAATAACACTATTCCTGGGGGATCTCCGTGGCTAAAACTACTATCTTAATATATAGCCAAAGTTTCCATTTTAATTTTGTGGGAATTGTTTGTTTAAATACTGCATCTATTAGGCTACTATTTCTTTTTGGCAATTCTGGTACATCCTTAAATCTATTTATAACAGATATTTGATGCTACTGGTTAGAAACAGAATACTGAACACATCATAGCAAACAGGAGATTGACACGTGCACAAAGGAAATTATTTAAGTACTGTAGTTAAAATCTCAAGAACCATGTATCCCCATTAGAGTCTTCTTGGTTCTCCAGGAGAGGCCCTTCACTCACTCCACTGCCTTCCCAGGCACATTTGATGGGGATGCAAAAGAAGGCTTTCTCCATGGGTGATTCTAGGTTGTGGAATATCTATGAAGATTCTTAGTCATCCAGGTGAGTTTATCTGAAACTTGAGTCATGGCAAGTGGACTTCTTTTCTTGAGAGACTGATCCAAACAGCTTTATCAATCTGAGGAAAGCTATTTATTTAATTTTATTTTAGAGTATTTTTACCCTACCTTTCTTCTTGGAAAAACAACTCAAGGCAGCTTACAGAATGAGGGATAATATACAGTCCAGTACAATTAGGACATGTTCAGGTAATGAGAACAGGGAATTGGGGGACAGCTTACAGCATTAATAGAAAGCTAACTGTGAGTCCTCCATTTTATAGTTCACTTTGACCTCATGTCACCCCGGTCTGAAATAGGCTCATAAGAAGAGGCACCTAATGAGCCTATTCAGGCCATTGTTCATCTTAAGAGCCTATTTCAGGCTAGGGTGATGTGAAATCAAGGTGAACTATAAAATGGGGGACTCACAACTAGCTTTCCTCAGATTGATGAAGCTATTTAGATGAGCAGTGAAACATTTCGGTCTCTCAAGAAAAGAAGTCCACTTGCCATGACTCAACTTCCAGATAGGCTGTGGCATGTCCTCCCTCCACAGGAGGCTGGGTTGCCTCCCTTTGTCGTTTCCTTCTGGCAACAGGTGAAGACCATTACTTTTTAGGCACACTTTTGAGAACTAATTGGGTGATCGAGAGTTTTAATTTCAAGAGCTTCATATCATTTTATATGTGTTTACATATGCTGTGGCACAATTAACACAGTGCTGTCTGCCTGTCTCCTGCTAAAAAAGCACCAGAAAAGCAAAAAATGCTGCAAGTTGCCCTCATCAGTCTTGAAGAAGCATTTGATCACGTGCCACGTGACATTATCTAATATGCACTGCATAGACGAGAAGTGCCAGAACAGCTTGTTAGATGGCTGAAACCTTTCTATGAGGATCTGAAGAGTCATGTCCAGTCTATAGCTAGATGGTCGAAATGCTTTCATATTATGGTTGGTGCCTATCAAGGGCTTGGTGCTCTCTCTCCACTGCAGTTCATCAGTGATGGATATCATCACCTGTGACCTGCAAAGACTTCCACCATGGACGCTCCGCTATGCAAGTGGCATTCTTCTCACATCTGACAAGGCAGAAATCCAGCAGCAGGTGCAAACTTGGTGTGACTGTCTTGCATCTACAGTTTCTGCCTCAACATTAAAAAGATGGAATACATGGCAATGGGCCCCAATGAGCCTGGAAAAATTTGCATTATTTTTCATTTACCACATGCTCAGATGTTTCAGCATCTCTGCTTGACAGCAGTCTGAAACATGAGACCACTGCACAAATAAACACAGCCTGGAAAAAATGGTGCATGATGACTGGTGTTCTTTGTGACAAGATGATTAGCAATCAACACAATTGAAAATTTATACAATAGCTATTTGACCAGTCACATGCTATAGCAGGCATGTCCAAACTTCAGCCCTCCTGATGTTTTGGACCACAACTCCCAGAATTTTAAGCTTCAATAGCCAGTGGCAAAGGACAGTGGGAGTTGAGGTCCAAAACATCTGGAGGGCTGAAGTTTTGACATGCCTGATCTGTGGTGTTGATTGATCTGCAGCGATAAAACAAAATGGAGCACCCTTGGTGTAATGGAAATAAAAATGCTACACTGGATGAGTGGTTGCAACATTTTCTTTGAGAATGTCTGCAACAATAACATCAGTCAGCGAGATGGCATTGCTCCAATTGCCAGCAAAATGAGAGCAGCCCAGCTATGATGGTCCATCGACATGCTGTGTGCTAATGCCTACATGCTAACACAGAAGGGCCTTCAGTTGGAGGTCAACAGCGAATGACCGAAGGGCTGACCAAAGCAGCATTGGCTTCATACACTACACAATGACATAAAAACTATTTGCCTACACCCGGACCAAGCCAGCAACAGAGAAAAATTGTGTCTCCAATCCAAACTTAGATCCACCCAACAGGAAAATGCTAATTGTTTTTCTTTTAATAATTTATGAGCCAACTTGGGTCCTGTAAAAAGCAGCAAAGAAATAAAATAGTAAGGCTGCACAATGGTAAGGCCACACCGGGAGTATTGTGTACAATTCTGGTCACCACATCTCAAAAAAGACATAGTGGAACTGGAAAAGGTGCAGAAGAGAGCATCTAAAATGATTACTGAGCTGGGGGAGCTCGCTTATGAAGAAATGCTAAAACATTTGGGGCTCTTTAGTCTGGAAAAAAAGGCACCTGAGGGGGGATATGATTGAGATGTACAAAATAATGCAGGGCATGAGTAAAGTGGACAGAGGGGCACTCTTCTCCCTCTCACAAAATACCAGAACTAGGGGACATCCAGTCAAACTGAGGAGTGAGAACAGACAAAAGAAAATATTTTTTTTTTACCCAGCATGTTGTTAGTCTGTGGAACTCCCTGCCAGAAGATGTGGTGATGGCATCTGGCCTGGATGCCTTCAAAAGGGGATTGGACAGATTCCTGGAGGAAAAGTCCATTACAGGTTACAAACCATGAGGGAGATGTGTAATCTCCAGGCTTAAAACCAGGGTACTTCAAGGGCCAGATGCAGGGGAGTGGTATCAGACTCGTGCACTCCTGGATGCATTTGGTGGGGCCACTGTGAGATACAGATGGGCCTTTGGCCTGATCCAGCATGGCTCTTCTTATGTTCTTATTCTTATGTAAAATAAAATAAAATGAGACAAGCATATTTTAGGGCTGCAGTTATCTACCAAACTGATGTTTATATGGCCATTCTTAGGGCCGATTTAAATTCATTGCTCCTTTGCTATAAGTGAGAATCTGGTCTATTTGTTTTCAAACAATTATTCTTATTCTTCCTCATGGGTAATTATTTTAATTTGTAACATATCCAAAATAGTTAATTAATTCAAGCCTATGAATGAAAAAAATTAAATCAAATCATTCATAGTGCTTTGATCTCCCCTCTATGAATTGTATGTCTTAAAATGATCTATCTTATAGATGGTGTGACAAAAATACTGTCCAAAATGACATATGTCTGACTTGTATCAACAGCATCAAGCTATGAACACAACTTGCATGAGAAATATGCCATGAGCCTTAATGTCAACACTCGTTCTATCTAAAGGTGCATCTGCACTAGAGATGGGCACGACTTAGCGGTATTCCCGTTTCCGTTTCCGTTACTTGTATCCGTTACTCTACGGAAACGGTAACGGGAATTACTCCGTCAGACTTCGAGCTCGAACCGACGAACGAACAATTTGGTCTGATTTGTCGTGCTCGTTACTTGCATCGCGGCGACCGCGCAATGCCAAGCGGCACAGAAAAAAAGGTTTTTTAACCTAAAAAGTTAAAAAAAACCCCGATTCCCAGCCCTAAAAGTAGGTGAAAACTGTCTGAGGGCACCTACCAGGCCAGAAGGGGGGGGGTTCCCCACCCCCCTCTCCTTGGCTATTGCTACTGCTACGCTGCTGGTACCAGGCTGGGAGGGCGCATCCATTTGCCATGCAGTGCGGGGGATCCAAAATGGTGACCGCAATTTTTTTTTTGAAATCGTTGCCCAAAACCCCACCAAAGCACCACAGAAACATGCGAAAATTAGCTATTTTAAATGCTTGAATTTTTACAGTAGCAGCAGTGGGGTTTTCTTGCAAAAAAAAAGTATCCGTTGATTTTATTTTATTTTATTTTATTTTATTTTTTTACACCTGCGCATTCGCAATGATGGGCTCGCCCATGGGAGTGGACCATGCAAAGTTTTGGAGCCATTCCACCAATCGCATGGCCAGGTTTTGCTGACTGTACCAGGCTGGGAGGGCGCATCCATTTGCCATGCAGTGCGGGGGATCCAAAATGGCGACCGCAATATTTTTTTTGAAATCGTTGCCCAAAACCCCACCAAAGCACCACAGAAACATGCGAAAATTAGCTATTTTAAATGCTTGAATTTTTACAGTAGCAGCAGTGGGTTTTTCTTGCAAAAAAAGTCTCCGTTGATTTTATTTTATTTTATTTTATTTTATTTTTTTACACCTGCACATTCGCAATGATGGGTTCGCCCATGGGAGTGGACCATGCAAATTTTCCACCAATCGCATGGCCACTTGGCCAGGTTGACCACAGAGACTTCTGGGATGTGCCAATCGGGCATAAACAGCCCACTAATTGTAGCCCAAACCCAAACCCTAAGCCTAACCCATATGCCAGTACACTGTCCTTCTAAGTGGGTCAGAGAGGCACCCAGAGGTGCACCCCATTACTCACCCTAACCTCACCCGTAACTAGCCTAATCCTAGCCCTTGCGCTAACCCGTCTTAACCCTAAGCCAGATCTACTTGCATTGCACTACATGCAAGTACGTGAGACACAGCGGGTGCAAAGAGTCTGCCAGTCCGTCACTTGTGGCTCTGGCTGACTCCTGCAGCTCCCTCCAGGAGCCCGCTACCCCCCCAAACCAGTACTAACGACAACGAAAAAACGAAAAAACGAACCGACTAATTTTTGCGAAATTTCACGAAAAACGGAAACGAGCCGAAACGGACTGCCTCCGACACACGACAACTTGAAAACGTCATTTTCCCGAGTCGTGCCCATCTCTAATCTGCACCATACAGAAATAGCTAACTCGTAACACTTTAACTATCATGGCTCCAGTCTATGAAATGAAATCTCGTTGCTTAATTATGCCTGTGGAATACAAATGGCATAACATTCAATGATTTCTAGCTGGCTAATTGGTAACATATAGAGTAAAGCAACTTACTAATGCTACAAACATGCCTTCCTTTAGTTAGTTGACCACAATAGGCCAGTACCTTCCAAATTAAGAGGTAGGATTTTAATCCTCTGAAAATGGAATCCTCTATATGCGTCCATGGAATAAAGATCTGTTGCAATTAGTGGTGGTTATTTCTGTATGGGGGTGGATAAAATCCTATTGTAAGTCATTGTTGTCCACTTGCTACCACATGACTCTTCTTGACCATGGTTAACAGAAAAAGAATCTGCGAAATTCCTTAATGGTTCCAGAAAATAACCAAGGAGGAGAATAAAGAATTTCTTCAAATTAAACAGAAGTGGGGAGTACCAAAAATTAGGGTGAGTTCCTTAGCATTAATAATCCAATTTAGTTCTATTAACTGAAGAACAGAGAAGTCATTTCATATCAAATGAAAGCCTAGGTCTGAAATTTAGCAAGCAAAAGTGTTTCTGATTTCCAAATGAAGTCACTTCTCAGGGTGGAAAGTTTCCTCTGAAATCTAAATAATGTGCTACACAATCTGGTTTCAATGGAGTCTTCTAATTCTGGTTATGGGTAACATTTGATTTTTCTTTTATTTGGTTCCAGCCTTTTAAAAGCATGTCAAACGGCATTATTCCTTTCTGCCCCAAATGATTCCATGTACCAACACTTGATATGAATATGAACTAAACTCAGTAAAACTGGCTTTCTTATATACACAAATTTCTAGGCATCCTGTCGCCTTCAAATGGTTGCTTCTATCTGTTATGGTGACACCATGACAATCTTACATCACAAAATAAGAGCAGTTGTCAAGTGCAATGAGAAACTGAGTCCTGTGGCTTGAAAAGCTGATAGGGTTGATTTTTGAAAATGAAGACATACGAAATTTGTTCCACTAGTGCAGGGGTTATCAACCTAAGACCTGGGGGGCGGATGCGGCCCCCAGGGTCCTGAATTCAGCCCCAAGGACCAATTGCAACCCCCCACCTACCCCCTGCTTCCCAAGCAAGCCAACCTCCCAGCTGCTTCTATTGCTTAGGCAGTTCAAAGTGGTCGGCTATGTCGCTTCCCCCACTCCCCCCACCCATCGCCTAGATGAACGGCATGCTGACTAGTGGGGCATTCAAAGTAGGAGGACCATGGCAAGGTCCCCCGCTCCCCCCACCCGCCGCCCAGATGGTCAGAGCACCGACTACAGCCCAGCAGGGCAATTTAAAACAGGAGGGCTGCACCAAGGTCTCCCACTCCCTCCATAGCCCTGAGGCCCCACCCCTGCTCCTCCACCCTGCCCATCTGCCTTCCATGTGTGGTCACCGCCTGTATTATTGTGGTTGTGAGAAAGGAAGGGGGCAGGCAGAGGCAGCCCCGACCAGCCTTCTGAGTCAGAGCAGCCATGGCAGTGACCGATGGAGGGATAGATGGTGGGTGACTAAGAGGGAAACTGAGCTACTTCCCACCTACCCAGTCCCTTCTGAGCTGTTGCCTTGCTCCATGGAACGAGGGAGGGGAGGAGGGAGCCCAGCCATGGCCAGAGGCTGAGGCTGCCACCACCACCACTGGGTTAGAGACCAGTGAGGAGGAGGTGGCAGAGAAAGAAGAGCAGGGAAGGGAAGGCCAACGGTAGCTCAAGCCTGGTTCCTGGGAGGCTGGTGGTGCTGCATTTGTCCCCAGTTGGTGATGGGCAGGCTGGCGAGCCAAGAGAGCACCACAGCCTGGCTGGGCTCGGCCAGTGAGTGGGCTGCACGTGGCTTTGGGCAGGCCTTCCTGCCTCCCCTGCCTCCTTCCCAGTCCTTGCTCCCTCCCTCCCTCCTCCCTCCCTCCCTTGCAGCGCACCAAGTTGGGCTGGGCCAGGCCAAGAGAAGAGGCAGCTTTCCCTCCGGGGAGCAGCGAGGGCATGATGGCCAGGGCACACAGCTGGATCTGTGGGGGGGGGGAGCCAGCCTTGCTGCCCTCCTCATCCTGAGTGGCTTCCCAGAAGGTAATGAGGGGCCTGAGTTTGCCTGGGCTGCCGCCTCCTTCCCAACACAATGAAGGAAGGAAGGAGAGCCACTCCAGCCACTGCCACTGTAGGAGGAGGAGGAAGAAGAGGCGCAGCAGAGGGATCCTAGCGGCAGCACCTCAGGGCGGTGATCCAGAGCAGGAGGCATTGCTGGGGTCCCGGAGACACAATGATCATGGGCCAATCATGGGGGTCTCTGCCCACTTGCCCCTCCCTACCATTTTTTCCCTTTTGGGGGGGGAATGTAGTCCAGCCCCCAGTGGTGCTTGAAAACTTTGAGGAGCCATGCACTAGGGTTATCAAACATCACAAGGACAGAACAAAGTTTCTCCCCCATGGTTAACATGAATACCTCTTTCTTTTTTGCTTCACTGTAGATATCCTGTATTCTATGGGTGTGAATTTATGGCGTAGTTTCTCTTGCCAGGCCTCCGGGTACTTTCTGAATTTTCAGGAATGATCATACTGCCCCAGGGCTTGAAATAGGTATACAAGTCTCAGGGTGAGCCCCACTAGAGGAAAAGGCAGCTTTCTTTATGTTGTATGTGAGATAGCTTTGAAGGCTAGCCTCGCATCTCCACCCCTACCTACCTGGCACCAGGGTTCAGAGGCTCAGGGGTTAGGTGTCTGCATGTGTCTTTCACTTGCACAACATCAACACATAGGGGGAAACAGGATTGAGGGGGGGGGGGGGGGAAGAGAGCTGAAGAAAGCAAGAATTCTGTGAGGCCAGCAGTTAAAAGGATGTTGCAAACACAATCAGAATACACGTTGTCCCATTAAAAAAAAGAAGCCAACTACACATACTGTATATCTAGCTTTTTGTAAGCCCTTTATGTCCCATGTGTAAGAAAGGCACCAGGAGCTGGTGGAATAAATGTCCTGCAAAATATCTCTACTCCCAGAGGTCTGACGTACTGCCTTCAAGTCCTGTCTTGTTCAGTTCAGCATCCTAAGTAACTAGTAGTTAGAAAAAGTTAAATGCTAAAATGCTAAGATAGAAAATATTGACCACTAGGAAGGGTTTGTCTTTCCATTTCTTCTGGCACACATACACTGAGGTCCATTACCTAATCAAAACTGTCCAGGACCCACATTTCTGCTCTGTGGGGAACAAGAGATCAAATCTTCTCCAAATCTGTCTTTCTACATCAAAACCAAAGAGTAAAGGCCCCTCCTATCTGGGCTCAGTCAGGTAATGGATACATCATGCAAGGAATGAATGCCTCCAACCCATTTTCACTCTGATTTACCCAAAAGCAATTGAAACCCCTCTCCAAAATTTTAGCTGTCCTTTTCTTGCTATCATGAAGACCCATCCCCACCCCATGGGTTTTAGCCTTGAAATCCCAGCCAATAGGGTTGTCAGACCAGTAGCACCCCGGGTATAAATGCTCTTCCCTAGTGACCTGCAAGAGACTCATAATTCCTACATGCTGCTTAAAATAGTTATTTTTCCACTCTACTTTCCATATTAATCTTGGGCTCTTAAAAAAGCAACTCTGTTATGTACACATTCAAAGGACCATTAATAAATCTACACACACAAACATTCGTTATAAAGCAATATACAAGGAACAATTTGAATTGCAGTCTCTTCTCTATTTTGGCTTGGAAATGTTACCTTCAGACAGCAGTTTTCCATTCGCTGAGTGTTTCTAGATCAAAGCATATGACTACAGTTGTTAAAAAAAAGAGTGTGTGTACTTCTTTAAAACTTCACATACATTCTTCATTTTTAGGGCCTGGATACGCCCCTTCCCCCATCAGAGGCATTAGATTGCTAGATAGGTTGATTTATACCAGCATAATGTATATCTTGCCTTTCTTCCCAAAATATGGGACTTGAAGATGGCTATTAGGAAAATCACATAAAACAAAGCAAGCTATTAAAACATCATTTTTCTTGTTACCATTGCTCTCCTTCTGGGGGTTAGGCATCATTATTTATGACTATTATGCTGTAAATGTGATAACTCTAAACAATGAAACTGTATTGTCTCTAGTCTAAACCAGTCTCCGTGCTCACCAGTGAAGAAGTGCTTCTCCATTGTACACTTCTTTTCACATTCATTGAAAATAAAACATGCTCCAACTCACCGGAGCCCAGTGTTGTGGCCGGGGTGGCCCGTCCCCCATCCCGTGGCAGGTCCAATGAAAATGGCACCCTCCATGTGGTGCTCGGAAGCACGTATCAGCTGACACCCCTCACTGGCCAATCCTGGATGTATCCGGTCATGTGCACGCACCACGTGACGGAGTCACACATCCAGGGAACTGCCTGCCTATGCAGGCACAGTGGGATAGCCGGCCCAGCCTCTTAAAGGGGGGGGGGCAGCCCAGGCAGCCATCATTTGCTGCCTGGACACTGGAGCATTCACCCACCCCACACCATCAGGAAGGTCTGTTATTGTAGGTCATGTGGTTGTCTAATGCTGCTTGTTAACCCTGTCACAGCTTCTTAGTTGTCGCGGTTTGGAGGCATTAGGGACGGATCCAGACCAGGCCAGTGCCAGGGAAGAGCCGGCGTGATCATCAGACCACGGGAGGCACCCACGGACCTGTTAGGGAATGGGAACGGCCACCCTGGCTCGGGCAGGGCGGTAGATAGAGATGGGCATGAAATGAACAATTTTTCATTTTCATTTTTGTTTTTTCATTTCGTTACGTAACAAAACGACAAACAAATTTTGTCTCTAAAATAAAACGAAATGAACAGAAACACCTGAAATTTTGTCATGCGTTTCGTTTTCGTTACGGCAATACAGTGAACTGCTTTAAATGCTTTAAAAAATCACAAAAATTGAAATAAATGGTAACAAAACGGTAATGAAACGAACGAAAATGAAAACGATTTTTTTTTGCAAAAATTCATGAAAAACGGAAACGAACTGAAACGGACCCTCTAAATGACAAACGACAAATGAAACACCATTTTTTTTGATACGTGCCCATCTCTAGCGGTGGACGCCACTGCTATGTGGCTCAAGAGGAAACATGAAGGTGCCTATGCCCACGTGGTCCTCCAAGAGCTAAACACCGGAGTGTCTCAAGGTGGTGGTAAGACAGCGTCATCGGGAGACAGGCGGGTCTCCCTATGGGCTGGATCTGACCCAATACCTGGCCAGAGTACTGCAGAATGTAAGCAAATAAAAAATAAAGCTGTGGCCTTCTGTTCTCCAACTTAATGTGTCTGTGTGGTTTATTATGGGGGAAGGGATCAGCTCTAGGCCACAACACAAATCAGATCACTCAGAGCTTAGGAGAGTTCAAAAAGGAATTGGTACACTTCAGCAGAAGAAATAAAACTTTCCCCAACCCCAATTACATAATTTATCTGCTACAATTAAATGTAGGGCTCTTCAAGATCAAGCATTTGTTCTTAAAGTGCTGCAATTATGTCAGCATTCACTTGGCATTTTTTGTATTTTAGCATCTATTGGGAGGGGGGGCTCGGTAATTCTCACACCTTTTCTTCCTTACCTAAATATTTGGTCTATCTCTTTGTCCTTGGGGCAGCAATGGGTGAATGCCAATGTTTTGCTTGCAATTTCTAATTTCTGCTGCAAAAAATTAAGACTGGAAGGATATTTTTACCACCCTGTTTGAGTTAATGATGCCTAGTTGTTCTTTCTTCCTTTTCTCTGCCAACTGCTCCTCCTTTTCTTCTTTTTCTTTGGTCACGTAGGTTCCCTGGCACAAAGGCGCCAAGCCGGAAAGGAAGGAACGGGACAGGATGGGATGAGACCAGATGGAAAAGGAAGATTCTAAAAAACAGATGCAGGCATTAGATTTGGGGAGGAGAAGATTCAAACTGTAGATTCCTTGCTTCCCTGCCTCTCTCACTGCTGCTTGAAAAAGAAGGGCTAAGACCCCTCCACATCAGCTGAAGAGACACATTGGCTAAACTGATGTGACTGGATTTGCTACAATACAAATAGACATCTCAGCAGTGGGGAGGAAAATGTATTGGGGGGGATCTCTGGACTGATTCCCACTGACTTTTCAATTAGTCAACAGAAAATACGGCAATCCTCACTGTTCTGCTCTAGAAGCATTTTCTGTATTCTCTGCCAGTGTAGTCACACCCTTCGTGCTGGCTGTTAAAAAGATGACAGGCAGGCAACCATCTTGTTTTCATTGAAGCAGAGAATGACAAAATCTGGATCAACAGCCAAGAAACTCCTTCTATAATTTTGTCATATGTCATTATGGACAATATGAAGAGACAAATCAATAATCATGTTATGGGTTCCTGATGGTTTGTTTGGATGCAATGTTTGGAGAAGCCTTTTATAGTTGTTTGTTGCACATGAATAATGTTGTGCAGATTTCTCTGCAATAAAGGCCAGCTGCAATAAAGTATCATGAATGCATCCCAAAACAGGAACCTTACTACCCCAAATTGTTCCATTTTCCTGACGAGCATAGAATCATAGAATCATAGAATCATAGAATCATAGAATCTCAGAGTTGGAAGTGACCTTTTGAACCATCCAAGTCCAACCCCCTGCCATGCAGGAACCTCCATCACAGTACCCCCCAACAGATGGCCATCCATTCTCTGCTTAAAAACCTCCAAAGAAGAAGACTTCATCACCCTCCATGGCACCATATTCCACTGCCAGACAGCTCTAACCATCAGGAAGTTCTTCCTCATCTTCAGATTGAACCCCTGCAGTTTGAAACAATTTCCCCAAGTCCTAGTTTCTGAAACCATGGAAAACAAACCATTCCACTTTTTAATATGGCATCCTTTCAAATATTTAAACATGGTAGTGTTGTTTCAACTTGGTTCATTGCATATAGTTCCCTATCCCATGACCTTAGAATTTCTATGGAATCAGTTGCTTCCTGCTTAACAAATGGCTTTGTGCCAGTTTTGAAAAAAATCATTATACTTAGTAAAAGAGGTATGTTTTTCGTTACCATCTTATTTCCAACTCTGAGCTATGGAAAGCATATGGAATATTAGGACTAAACCACTGCACCTGCACACTGGAGTACTCATCGAATCTTGGAATTCCATTCAGCTAATATTCATATTACAACATAACAGGATTCCAAAAAGAAAAAGAAAAAATTTAAGTTTCCCATTCCCCTCCCACAAGAGAATGAAAATTATCTGACACCTGAGCAACATTAGTCCGTTGAAAGAAATCGATCTAATGAAGTGGATTTTCATATTATTTTTTGTTTTGCAGCTAACACAATGCATTCCTTGACAGATGGTTTCATAGAAACAGTGCTTTATTGTCAATTAGATAAAAAGAAAAATTGGCTGCTCTCAAACCGTATGTTTTATGTCTCTACTGTACAAACTTAGATATAGATGTGCAACAGAATCAGATTTCAATAGAGACTTCTCATTCTTGTTCTGGATCAAATTTGCTTTTGCTTTCATATTGCTCCAACTTTTTACAGCATGTCAAATGGTTTTACTTGCTATGAGCAGGATCCAACTATTAGAATTGTTCCTTTGATAGCACCAAGAACAACTATTGCAATTCCTGATCACAACACTATGTCTTCTGTTTCAGTTCAATAGCAGAGAGGGCAACTAAACCCTTTGGAGTCTTGGAAATGACCGGGTACAAGTGTACACTCAAGAAGATGCATGCCTTTACATGGCTAAGAACAGAGAAAGGACTGTGCTGTCTTTCCTTCAACCTTAGATTGCTCTTGAGTTAGTGATGTCACTCTGCATCCCTCTCACCCCAAAATATCTAACACTGAATCCAGTACAATACAAAAATACATAAAGGGCAGGTCTGGAAGTTGAGTCATGGCAACTGGACTTCTTTTTCTTGAGATATTGAAACATTTTGCTACTCATCCAAGCAGCTTTGGCCGTCTGAGTAAAGTTAGTGGCAAGTCCTCACCTTGCTTTCACATCACCCTAGTCTGAATAGGCTCATAAGTTGGACAATGGCCTGAATAGGCTTGTTAGGTAGACAATGGCCTAGGATGCATGAAAGTCCCACCTATTCAACTCTTCCCAAGACCCATTAAATATGGAATTTCGTACATACATACACATTTATTTATTTATTTATTTATTTATTTATTTATTTATTTATTCGGTTTCTATACTGCAAAACCGTCTGGCCCAAGGGCCATTCTGAGTGTTGTAAAATACCATTAAAATACAGTAATGTAAAATGCAATATTAAAAATAAAATATTGAAGAAAAGGGGGAAAGAAAAGAAAAGAAAAACAGAGCCAAACTAACACTGGCATATACACTAAACTGTAGACAAAAAAAGATCAATAGTAATCATAATACTAATTAGAGAAAAAGAAGAAAAACTAGCAAAGACACAGAAATTGTAAACGTACAGACCAAATCAACAAAGGTGGACCAATACTATGAGCATGCATCAGTTATGGAAAAAATCCATAAACCATCCTGTACAGCCAGTTTTTTTAGTTGTCATTTAAATGCCAGGAGTGGGGTGCCCGATGAATAGGTGTTCCACAGCAGTATACACATACAGTATGTAAAAAAGAGACCATGTAGTATAAGATATATACACACAGGTGTGTTCTAAAACTGTTTAGAACAGAAGGATAGAATTAATAAAAGCATGGAATATGTGGTGGAATCCAGGCCATGTCTTTGTTTACAATCTTCAAATCACCTTTCAAAGTGATTTCAAATCAACTCTACATTCTTCTTGATCCTCCCAGAATCAATATCAGATTGTCCAACAGTTACCAGTTAGTTAGATGAATTCTGTAGACAGGATAGATTGCACAAGCTTTCACTTAGGTAATTTGTTAAAATAATTGCTGTTTTTGTTCATTCATGGGTCAAATATTTCACATTACCAGAATACAACACCCTTTCGAAGGGCAGTTGATTAAGTTCCCCTTCCCTTGTAAACTGACTTGTCAACTTCTTCAGCTTCAGGAACTCACAATTTAAATATTGAAAACAGTGGCAGCTGGCATTAAGTAAGCATTGTAAAGAAATTGAGCCTTACATCAAGGCAGAGCAGTACAACAAAAGGCCCAGTGAGGAGGCAAAAGTTTGCAGATTCCAGAGTTGAAAGTGGAAAGCTGGAGAAACAAGTGATGGTGATGTGGCAAAAAGTAGACTCACACTCATCTTCTGCGAGCTTGATCTCATCCTATGTAGCACTGTTTCTTTAACCTAACTTTAGAATGGAAAGATTTTTAAATGACCATAGGAATCCCTTCTTTCATTGAGGCATGAAACCATTTCTTCTCTTTGGATATAAACTCATGCCACTCTGATTGGTCAGATGGTGATCACTAAACACAAGATGGAAGAACTTGCTGGGATGAAATACACTTGCTACCAAGTACTAACATTCAGTTTCAGACAGTTTACCAACTGTAGTTCATTCGGAATGGTGGTGCCTTGTGTCTAGATTGCTTTAATGTACTGCACATGGGGCTGCCTTTAAAGGTAATTCAAAGGCTTTAGCTGGCACAGAAAGCCACAACTCAGTTACTCAGCAGCACACAGGATTGGAGTCATATACAGTAAATGCTGTTATCTGTGACCTTCACTCATTGCTTATTTGTTTCCTAGGCTGATGCAAGTTGCTGAAGCTGATGTAATGGGTTTGGGGTTCATGTATCTGTTGATGCAACTTTTTCTAGCTTTTTCAAAACCCTGTGTTTTGAAAATTTGGAAGTAAAGTTTTCATGTGGTTTCATATTTTAATGATGCCAGTGAGATTGTGGGGTCCTCTTTATGGGACATTCTGCTCATCAAAACATGAACTCTCAACAGCTCAATTCCATTGGAATTTTTAAAGGTATTATTGGATTGATGCCTGAAGGTCAGAAATCAACAACTCAGTTTGTGACATGCCACAATAACCACATCTGCATTCCCGTGGCTGCTCAAACAGCTCCACACATCAGATGTTTCACCCTCAGCTCTGAATTATCCCAGTGGCTGGCCCACTCATTCTGATTTCCCTGGGGGGAGGAGCGCTAACTCCCTGGGTACCATTCCTGATTTCTTCCTTGAATCAATTTAACACTCATTTGTTCCTTCCAAGAAAATCTAATTCACAGGCAGGAGGGCACAAACATCTGTAGCAGAAAACCCTCATCCTTCCAAAAGGCCTGAAGCAGCAAAACATTGGAACCTCCAAAAAACATTTTTGGGAGGGGAGACGTTTAAGAGTCAAAAACTACAACCAAATCAACAGTTTTGATCTCAGTGGCAGCAAACTGGCAGTGATTTTTTTTTAATATTTAAAGGATGCTTACACTCTCCAAAGGCTCCCAAAGGATTCTGTAGGCTAAAGAGAGTCTGAGAGAGCCTCAAGACCTAGAACGGGCCGAGAGGAAGCTTTTAATTTAGTGCATGTTAAATGTTTCATCAACTTTCATGTGCCCAATCCAAGTTGTTCAGGGCACAAAGTGATGCAATAGGATTTCTCCCAACATGTCAAGACTCCTACTTGCTTCTCTCATGGCTTGTTCTAAATTGTCTTCTATGGGATAGGCAAAAAAGTGGGCCCCAGCAGGTGCTCAATGATGCTGTTGCCTGATATTAATCCAATGACTGTGTGTTCCATAGCACTCATTTAGCAGCACCTTGACAACCTCACTCTCTTACCAGCTGCAGGAAATCTTGCATCCCACTAGAGAAGACGAATGTTCATGAAAGGTACAGGTGGAGCACTGGGCATGCACACTCTCTTGTTTCTTTGAAGCACTTTAAGGGAGAGGCATGATATCCAGGTTGACAGTTGGCAAATCCAATTAGCTACCCCTAGAGAGCACACTAGCCAAACATGTTGGGTGTTCAAGGCAGATGCAGTCTGTACAAGACAACAGCTTTCTCCATGGTTTTTGTTCAAGATGTGTATCTAATTAACACATCATTTCTTTTCATTTTTAAACCAGAAAGGAGCTCATTGTGTAATCAGCCATGTGCATAAACATGACCTCTCCTTTATCCTATGTCAGATGGTGAGCTGTCATAAGGCCACAGGGGGTAGATCCCTTCAGAGTTCATAAATGCTGGTTAATTTAATTGGCAATATTTCTGTTCACTTTGAAGCAGCTTTCCCACAATTTCAATACAACATGCTTCCGGTAAATGTACCAAAAACTGATTAATAAGCATGCCATTAGTCCAGACAGGCTGCACTGAAATTATAGTCCAGGTCTAATCCTCTCTTCATCTCTAAGACATTTGAATGCTGTTGTCATTTTTATCCCACTGTTTTCTGAAAATGCATATTATTGGACATTAGTTTCCTGAACTAATTTTGGAAGAGTAAAGATTGGGGGGAATAAGAAAGGACATGTTTTCAGAAATCTAAAACCACTCTTTATTTGAAAAGATATTAATAATGCTAAGCTATTTTTTCTTCCTTCCATTGCTCCAGATATAATTGTAAATTATCTACTTCCAAATATTGCTATAGTCCAAAAAGTGGGTATCCCATAATTCAGACAATGTGTTGCAACTACTATTTGTCAGATCTATAATCGAACAGGACTATCACATAGTCTTCATTATATAATCACTTTTTCTTGGATTTTTCAAAAAGTGAATGATCCAGACTATATTAAATAAATAAATAAATAAATAAATAAATAAATAAATAAATAAATAAATAAATAGCAACATTTTAACAGGAACCAGGAAGTATGATTAGTTGACTGCAGTGTTTTGTCATCACTGGTTCAAACCAGAACATACAGCTTGTTGTTTTTCATCACCTATACACAGAACCTTGCATTTAGCATACTTTGTTTTTCATTTTCTGATTATCATTGGGTTTAATCTTCAGATCTTATTGCAGAGATTCCTTAACTGTTGGCAACAGGCAACCCCCTTAATGTTTAATTGAAACGTGTGCTAGCTTCTGGGCCTAGTTCATGGTGTGAAACAGCTTTAGGGCCAGTCTTCCTACTGCCTATCAACTCTCACCAAACCCTGACTTTATTATCTGAGTTGCTGTTCAACATGATCTTGCCCAACACAGGGCACACTGTACAGCTAACAGAAACAAGAGACTTTCCATGGTGTCACTCTAATTAAGGAACAGCCTTTCAGACAGGCTTGCTAAGTGCCTCTATTTTGAACTTTGGAACACCTGATGAAAGCCACTCTATTTTCTGAGCTTCTCGGTCTCAAAACTTTTCTAATGCAGTCGTGTCCAATCTTGGGGCCTTGGATGTTCTTTGACTACATATTTAGTGGTGAAGGATTCTAAGAGTTTTAGTCGGAGAACTAAAACTCTTAGAATTTAGGGGACTCACAACTGAGAACCACTCTTCTAGTGCCTTTTATATCTACTATACAGATATTAATTTGTGGTGGTATTTTCTACTTTGGCTCTACCCCCTTTTTTAGCCTGTTCTTGGTTCCATTCTGTTTTAGATTATATATTCAAATAGTATTTCTAAATTTTAGTTTAAATTATTTAGCTTGTAAATTTCTCAGACAATGCTTATACATGGACAGAAAGAGAGCAGGTACAGACTGAGAGGGGGATGAGAGGCAATCTGAAAACAAAGCAGTCAATCTCCTTGGGCATACGTGTTTGCCAGCCTCATGGCATAGTGGTTTAACTGCTGCACTGCATTCAAAATTCTGCCCATTACCCAGGTTCAATCCCAGGTAGCCAGCTCAAGGTTCACTCAGCCTTCCATCCTTTCAAAATTGGTAAATTGAGTATTCATCTTGCAGGGGGAAGAGCTCATTGTGTAGCCTGCATGATTAAATTGTAAACTGCCCAGAAAGTGTTTTAAACACAATGGGGTGGAATATAAGCAGTATGCTTTGCTTCAGCCTTATAATGCTTGGCCAACACCATCACTCTGTTATAAAGGGAGCATTGCTGCCCTTTTTGAATTGATACTGACTGTTATGTTAACAAGTAATCAATCAGATTAGCTACACATCATGGCAATAGCCTGTTCACAAATTGGTCCCTATTTGACTGGAATCATCCATTTGATTAAATCAGGAAGCATTTCTTGTAATTAGAGATGGGCACGACTTGTTCCGGGGTTTTTTTTTTAAAATCAGTTTTACCATTTCCAAATATTTTTTCCGGGTCTTTGCATGTCCACCACATATGGTAAAAAGGTACCACAGTCATTTTTACATTTCCAACATTTGTCGCGAGCAAAATACATTTCCGAAAAATTTTTTTCGAGATGTCGTTAGTCGGGCCGGTTCCGTTTCGGGTCGTTTCCGTTTTTCGCGAAAATTCGCAAAAATTAGTCGTTTGTTTTTTCATTTTTTCGTTTTCGTTAGTACTGTTTTTTTGGGGGGGGAGCGGGCTCCTGGAGGCACCTCTGTGGGGTGGGTGCCTCCTCTGGCCCGCTATAAGGGAAAGTGGGCTCCTGGAGGCACCCGTGGGTGCCTCCTATCCTCACCCACTAGGAAAGGGGAAGCAGGCTCCAAGAGACCCCTCAAAATGGGGGTCTCCCCTCCTCACCTGCTGCTGCTGCAAAATGCTATGCAATAGCCATATGGATATTGCATAACATAATGTGCAGACAGTGACTGTGAAGACTAGTGGATGGCACTGAACCCAGAGCCATATTGAGATGCCTAACTAAGGCTCTCGCACCACCATGTCTCACACAGAAGGGAATTGTACTTGCGTGTAGTGCAATGCAAGTACATCTGGCTTATCAGTGGTCTTTGCAAAGTTTTTTTATCAATAACCATATTTAGAAAAGGGCAATTGGCCGATTATAGTTCTGTACCACATGAAATAATGGTTTCCCTTCCTTATCCAGTCTTTTGTTAAGGTGGGTTAGGGTTAGGGCTAGGGTTAGGCTAGTGACGGGTAAGGTTACGGTGGGCTAGTGGGTTGCACCTCTGGGTGCCTCTCTGACCCACTAAGAAGACAGTCTGTGACGTATGGGTACGTGGTCAAGGGTTAGGGTTAGGGTTAGGGGGCTAGGGCAGGTTTTAGGGGGCTTTTTGGCACATCCCAGAAGTCTCCATGGCCAAGTGGCCATGCGATTGGTGGGATGGCTCCAAAAATTTGCATGGTCGTCCACTCCCACATGGCTGGCCACTCGGCCAGCCCATCATTGCGCAGGTGTAAAAAAAAAATTAAAAAAATAAAATCAATGGAGGACAGAGGAGGAGGAGAGGAGAGACATTTTGTTGCAAGAAAAAACCCACTGCTACTGTGAAAAATCTGGCAGTTTATAAATTTTCGCGTGTTTCTGTTGTGCTTGTGTGTTTTTGGACCACGATTTCAAAAACAATATTGCGTTCGCCGCCCCATTTTGGATTGAACACTGTTGTTTTTGGAGGAGATTAAAAAGTCTTCCGACGCTTCTGTGGGGTGTTCAATCCATTGATGGTTTCCATGTTAGAATTGTCTTCTAAGATGGGCCTTCAACCGCCCGCACCGCATGGCATGGCGACTCGAGTCCGGCTGCCCAGGATGGGGGGAGGCGGGACCCCCCCCTCCAGAAACCACCCCTCCGGTAGGTGCCCTGCGCCCTTAGTCAAGCAGGCATTTTTCCGCCTGCTTTTTTGGCCCGGGACAATGGGGGGGGGGGAGAGTTTAAAAGTTTTTTCCTGTGTCGTCCGTGCCGCTTGCTTGCGCTTTAATTGCGGCGGCCGGCGGCCGGCGAGACTGGGCTTTTTGCTAGCTGGCTGCAAGCCTGCGGCGAGTGGCGCGAGTCCCACCAGAGCAGCCCAGGATGGGGGATGGGGGGGGAGGCCGGGGACCTCCAGAAACAACCCCTCTGGTAGGTGCCCTGAGGCACGGCAGGCATTTTTCCGCCTGCTTTTTGGCCGGGAACCGGGTTTTTTTAACTTTTAAAAACCTTTTTTCTTCTTGGCGCGGTGATCGATCAGATAAATTTCCCCACAAACATGAAGAAATTCCCAAAAACTTTTTTCTTCTTGGCGCGGTGATCGATCAGATGTATTTCCCACGAACATGAAGGAGACTTATTTAAATTAAGGAAAGTGGCAAGATTAAAAGATTGGATTAAAAAGATGACATCAAAACAAGAAATTAAACGCATTCTGCAAACTCAGGAATTGTCCTGGTTGAATTACTCTCAGTTAGAAAGCTGGACGAAAGAATGGACTAGGAGAAATATACAACTTAGAGGATTTACAAAATTTGAGCAATTTCTGTCAACATACGAATCAGAGAAAGGAAATACAGGGAAAGGAGCAGTTGGTAAATTATATAAAATAATTCAAGATTCATTCGAGAATAGGGAACAGGACACAATAAGAGAGTTATGGAAACAAGACATAGAGAAATAAATAAATAATGATGAATGGAAAAGAATTTGGAATTTGAGGATTTTACGGTCATTATCAGTCAGAATAAAAGAAAACTACTTCAAACTAGTTTTAAGATGGTATATGACTCCAGTCAGAATGAATAGAATGAATCCAAAATATTCTAAGCTCTGCTGGAAATGCGAAAAAAAGAGATAGGTACTTATTTTCACTTGTGGTGGGAATGTGAAATAGTTCAAAAGTTTTGGCAAGGGATTATTGAGGAGATAAGAGAAATACTACAAACTGATATTAAATGTGTACCTGAAATTGCTTTGTTATCATTACCATCTATTAATGAATATGATGTGAAAACTAAAGAATTAATAGCAAATCTTATGACAGGAGCTAGACTGATTATTGCTAGGAACTGGAAACTGAAATCAGACCTTAAAATTGCTGAATGGTATAAGGAAGTGTGGGACATAGCACTAAATGATAAACTATCTTGTAATATAAAAGTTTTGCGAGGTGAAATAAAAAAAGATATCTTCTATGAGGTTTGGGGGAAATTTATAGATCATGTTCTATTAAAAGGGAAAGGGATACAACCAACTTATAACCCAACACAGTTCCGGCATAAAGGACCTTAAGAAGCCTATTGGAAAAAAAGAAAAAAAGATGAAGAAGAAAGAGAAGATGCAAGAATACTGGACAGTTTCTTGGGGGTGGGGGGCACTTTGTATTGTTTATGATTGTCTATTACTTTTTTTATATAATTGTTTTTCATTGTTATTTTGTCTTTCTTTATGTTCAATAAATAAAAATTATAAAATAAAAATAAAAACTTTTTTTCTGTGCCGCGTGGCATCACGCGATCGCGCGATGCAAGGAACGAGCACGACAAATCAGACCAAAATTGTTCATTCGTCGGTTCGAGCTCGAAGTCTGGCGGAGTAATTCCCGTTACCGTTTCCGTAGAGTAACGGAAACGAGTAACGGAAACGGAAACGGGAATACCGCTAAGTCGTGCCCATCTCTACTTGTAATAGCTAGAAAGGGAAAATGCCACAAAACCAGCAAAATGCAAAATGATTAAGTATGACCATGGCTTTTTTAAAAGGGTATACTCTTCTCTGAAAACTCTAGGGATGTAAAAGAAAAAAAATCAACAGAAGAGAATATTCAATACTTCTAATACAAAAATCAAGCCATGAGGTGCAGTCTTCAGAAGGGATTCTTCAGACGGATGCCTGATGTATATTTGATGAATATGAGTGAGTCAGCAGTCTTTATCTGTTCGAGCCAGCCGAATGGAGAAAACACTGGTCTCTGAGAGCTTCAGGTGAACTGTACCTTCCCCTTCTGCTGTGTCAGCTTCTAAAGGAAAGGATGCCTCATATATTAGGAAGCCATGAGCTTAGGTTGAAGATTAGGAAGAGTTTTCAAAAACGCAAATCATTTAGCAGTCACACAAAGTGCCAAGAGAATTCACAGAATAGACTTGGAACTCCTCTTAAGAGGAAAATCCTCTTAAATCTGGGATTTCTTTGGTGTTCAGACCAGGGAATGACTCTCAACTGCTTTATTCATTTGTGCTACCACAAATATTCTATATTTAGGAAGGGTGGAAGGTAGCCTGTGAAGAAGATCCCTTCAACCCAAAGTGTGAATTGCTCTCCTTCCTCCCCCACCCCCCATCCCCAACTAGATTATGGATCACTTTCGCATTTAGGAGACGGCAGGGGTGGGAGGGATCATTTACATGTTGCCACCTTTTAGTTCAGATTAATTTGTATTATTTCAGCTGCTGTGAGTCTATATCCCGAAGGTAACTGAAGGATAAGTGTATGATTCACTTTCTTGGGACAATTTTCTGAGAGAAAGCCATTTTAAGCTTTTTCAGCAAAAAGAATAAACAGTCCTGTGGCACCTTAAAACCTAGCAGATTTACTGTGCTATAGGCTTTATGTAGTAAAGCCCACAAAACAATAAATTATCCCCACAGCAAGATTATGAGTTGGGCTTGTTTTAGAAATTAGGATTCAGGGTCAAGATCCCAGAATTGTGAACCTCAGTGGGCTTCATTTTTTTCCTTGGACAATCAGTTCTAATGAACCCATTGAAACCTATTTCATTGTCACATACACAGAACTTGGATATAACACATGCTAATGACTACTACCTGTATGAACGTCTACCTGTAGTTCCTTACTTTTTGTTAATATTGTTACTTTTAGAAAGCAATGGAATGGCTAATGCTAGAGAAAGGCATGAACCCAACAGTCCAGTAGTTCATGCGGTTTCATCCATCCAATGATCAGGTGTCCAATTCTCCCCAGTCCTACCTTCTCCGCTGGGTGCCCAGTCAGAAGTGGTGCCCATAGGAGGCATGGCAGGGAAACCCTGAGTGGATGTCCACTGGAGAAAGTACATGCTAATCTCTACCAGTAGCTTTGTTCCTTTGTTGATATATTAACCCAGTGTAGTGCAGTGGGTAGAGTGACAAACTAGGACTCTGGAGACCTAGATTCAAATTCCCACCTGTAATCTGGCCTAGCTCATGGCTAGAGAGTCATGGGGTGGCTTCCACCTATCCTTTTTGGCTAGAGTTTCCTGGTTGGCACACAAGATGTGTCCATATCATTACATTTGAGTTTCACAAATCTTGCCGGCGATTGGTGTGATGCTGTTATTTAGTTCAGATGTCATTTTTCTGCACTCAATCATTTCGCATGAGGCTGGAGGTCCATTGCAGCATCTTTGTCTCCACAACCTCAAGGCAGCATTTGACATCTTCAGTTGCCGGCCAGCATTCTGTGCCATAAAGCACAACAGATCGTATAATAGTGCATTAGATCTTTGACTTTAAATAGTCACTGATTTTTTTGTAGCACCTGATGCTTGATATTGTACACTGTTTTGCCAGGCACTGTTGATTCCTGATGTGTTTGAAAGTAATGATCTAACTATTAATACATAGTTATGATCATTAAATGAAAGAAATAGTTTTTACTCTGACAATTAACAGCTGCAGGTATTTCTCTGAAGTTCATGGCTTGCTGAAATGAGCACTGTCATAAAGGTAACTCATGTAAGCTACCCATCTGTTCATATAATGAAATCTCCCAGTCTTGGAAAATAATGAAGTACCTTCATTCTGGACCAACTACTTAGAAGTGTAAAATTTGCAAATAGAAAATTGCTAAAAAGGAGATGAAAGCAATTGTAAGCCAAACCACTATGCATACCTATTGCTGTTCAGCTCTGCAGAGCCCATGGTCAACAGTGGAATGAAACATCCATCACCCCTTGAATATTACCAGCAAAATCCATAAAACTCTAACAGGATTCTAGTTCAATTTCCAAGCAAGAACAAAGGGGGTGTGTAGTGGAATATAGCAGGGTCTCCTCTACCATTGTCATCACTAAGAGTGGGAGGAGATATTTTGTAACCCATGCTTTGACAATTTTTTCATTGATTCCTAGATTTCATAGGAAACATGTCCTGTACGAGACAGAAGCAACTCATTGCCAACAACACCAGCCCTGTATGATATTATTCGGATGATGGGGCCACCATCTCCATCGTCTCTTATCAGCAAGCCCAAAAGGCTGGGCTGACTTTGGTTGAACATTCCAACTGTGGAAGGCTCCAAGTTGGAGAAAAGTCTGTTAGATTAATGGAATGCCAATTGTGTGTCCTTGCAAAATTCACTTAGTAGGTTACATTAACAGACTTTTAAATAAGAGGGCTTAAAAATTTATTCCAGGCCTTTTTTTCAATTAGGTGTTGCATGAAGGACCAAATCAGAAAAGCTTTTTTGCCAGATTTCACAAGGTGATATCTTCTCCATATGTGTGCAAACAGCTGTGACCTGGCCAAACAGTGCTTTAAAAGGCTAGCTGCTTTGTCAGGCTCTCAAATGTACTCCTCAAACTGGATCCGGCCACACGCTTAAAATTCCTGGCAAAGAAAATACAGAACTGAACAAGAAACCCAGTCCAGGAAAAAAAGTCATGGAAAAATCCTGACAGCAGTCATCGGTAAACATAGCAAAATATGGGTTTGTGAGCAAATAAGCTGCGGACATCTGTATCAGGCAGCATACCGTTCTCTTATCTGATGCCTTTCTAGATGGCAGTCTGAACATAGCGATGGAAATGTTTGTCTGAATTACGTTCCTGGGAAATGGTGCAAATGGATGATGAAAGAGCCGGTCCAAGCTTTTCCATCACTGCTAGTCCGGTCTCATCGAGAAAGATGTTGAGATTCGTACACTGTGGAAAGCAATTGATTTTCCTTGAATGGTTTATTAATGCCCCTTGCATTCTATGATAAGCATTTATAAATCCTGCCTTCCCTGCATTTCATATGCTTAAAATAAAACAGCCTCAAGAGATCCATTACCATGAACATAACTCTCACACTGATAATAAACTCTACATTCCTGTGCTTAATAAGTACAGGCTTTAAAACGGGGAGGCAAAGAGAAACAGCATGCACATATTTCACAAATAATAAACCTTCTTTGTTTTTCCAGACTGTGTACTCTCCTCTTTCTCTTAGGCCTGGTGTTTTTAAACTGCACAAAGGATTCTATAGAAAGTTTCAGTGGTATCTTTTAGAAACAAACCTTTTCGAAAAGCCAGGATTTCTTCTTCCACTTTTCTTTCCCATTTCTTTTTCAAATAATCTGATGACGCACTGGAAAAGTTAGATGAAATATGTAGTAAGTTATTTACTATTATTATTATCATCTGAGAGTTGGAAGGGATCCTATGAATCATCGAGACCAGCTCCTGTCTAGGAAGCACGGTGCAGCATTGAATTCCTGACCTCCAGCTCCATAGCTAAGGGCCTAAACGTAATGTTTTTCAGTGTCATCGTTGCCTAGAATGTTTCTTGGGGATTTAATTTGGTATCTTCTCCAGACTGAGTATTGCTTCTTGGGATTTTCTGGTTTTGCATATCGTTCCTATGATACAATCAATCGACAAGCTAAATATATTAATCAACAAACGAAACTGCTCTATTTGTCCAATCAGGACCGTTCTTTTTGTCCTTTTCAAAGAAAGACTGTTTCTTAGTCTGTGCCAACATCTGGGATGCCATCAATATTGCTGAATAGCCTAGTGATACATTTATAGCATCATATTGTATCATACTGAATTCAACTGGGGGATGAAGTAGACATTGTTGTGTATTGATCTGTAATTGCTGGTTGAAGTAACTGCCTCCCTGTTCAAAAGGGAACAGGCCTATTGGTTGATTATAGTTGCTGCATTTGGATCTTCAATCCTATTGGTTCCCGCCAAAAGGCAGCCTTGTGTTTGGTTGTAATTGTTCCCTCCAAAATGTATCTTTTCCTAGCCAGTCCTGGCCCCTATAAATGTAACCTCCTCTCCCCAGTCCCCAGTCTTGTCTCTCCCTGATTAAAGAGCTGTTCACTAGAAGCTGTCTCCAGCCTGCTTTGTCTCTGAGCTGAAATCACTGCTGAATCACTAACCCCACGCTACAATACTGGTAACGAGGATGGGATCCGGAATGCTGAGTAGCAGAGGCTCATCATGCTGACTCAGAGTCTGGATTGCAGACGACCCTGCCCGCCTGGAGAATGGAAAGTCCAGGGGTCTTGGAGCCCTTCCAGCCGTCCGAGCCTCACACTTGGGAGGACTATGTTGAGCGTTTCGAGTTCTTCACGGTGGCTCAAGGAATCACAGATGCCAGCAAAAGAAGGGCCACGTTCCTGAGTTGCTGTGGGCGGGAGACCTTCATGTTGGCCAAAGCACTGCTCGCCCCAGCAAAGCTGAGTGAGACAGCACTCACAGACATTTTCGCCCGGCTGACAAGCCACTTCACACCAACCAGAACCCAGATGGCCTGGCAGATGGAGTTCCAGAAAAGGCAGCAGCAAGCTGGAGAATCTGTGGCTGCATTCCTGGCAGGACTCCGGGAGCTTGCTCAGCACTGTGGCTTCCCAAATCAATTTGTTGGGGGGCTCTGCAGCAAAAAAGCCTGAAGGTGCATTGTGGCAAAGGAAGATGTCACCCTTTGCTCTGCCTTGAAAGAGGCCTCTGCCACAGAGAATTATGAGCAGGAAGAGCTCAATGCCAGTGGTAAGACCACGAAGCTGCGGGTAGAGGCTGCCCATGCCATGGATGAGCCAGAGGCTAGTCCAAGCCAGAGCCCAGTCCGGGGTGTCGAGTTGGTGCATCAGGCGAATGCACGGCCCAAAGATCGCCGAGGCGCTTGCACAGGCTGTGGCGGACACCATGAGCGGAAGAGCTGCCGTTTTCGTGATGCTATGTGCAGGGTTTGCGGTAAGACAGGACACATCGTCCGGGTCTGTCGGTCAGTGGCAGCTGCAACAACGGAATCACCTAGATCAACGCGTCCCAGATCATCCACCACGACTCATCTCCTGGACGACTGCAATTATCTCACAGAGATCAACGGAGAGATCGTGCAGTTTCCGGCGCAGGGCAAACCATCCATCAGAGTGAAGATCGAAGGTTGACTGTGCGACATGGAGGTGGATTCCGGATCTGGATTCACTATTGTCTCAGACCAGACTGCAAGGGGGCTCTTTCCTGGGGGTAAGTTCCCCTCTCTGGAACCATTCCCAGCAACCTTGCTTCTGATTGCTGGAAAAGACCCCCAGGAACTAGTGGGGCGTATCCCTGCTGTGTTACTCAAATTTAAGGAGGTGGGGCTGCAGCTAAAAAAGGAAAAATGCAGTTTGGGGGTGCCATCTGTGGATTTCTTGGGGTTTAAAATTGATGCAATGGGCATCCACCCCACTGACTCTAAAATTAAAGCCATTACTGAGGCACCACGCCCACAGAACAAGATGGAGTTACAGTCATTCCTGGGACTTATTAACTTTTACCATTCATTCCTACCTCAGAAAGCTTCAATAGCGGAACCGTTGCATAAACTATTGAAGAAAAAGAGTGTGTGGCGTTGGGCTCAGGCACAGCAGAAGGCTTTTGACACCTTGTGGGGCATGCTGACTAGCGGGAGCGTCCTTGCTCATTATGACGAGTCGAAACCTCTTGTTCTGGCATGTGATGCTTCTCACTGTGGGCTGGGAGCTGGGCTGAGCCATAGGGAAGCGGATGGGTCAGAAAAGCCCATCTCGTTCTATTCTCGTACGTTGTCGCCAACGGAGCGCAACTACGCACAAATTTACAAGGAAGCCCTGGCAATAGTGGCAGGGATTAAAAAGTTCAATGACTATTTATACGGTCACCACTTCTTCCTTGAAACGGACCACAAGCCTCTGTTAGGATTGTTCCACCCGAACAAACAGACGCCGCAGATTCTCTCCCCCAGAATGCTGTGATGGTCTATATTCCTGAATGGGTTCCAGTACACCCTGGCCCATGTTCCAGGGAAAGGATTGTGCCACGCTGATGCACTAAGTCGCTTGCCCCTTCCTGGTGTGTGCGATGCAGATCCTGCCCCAGCTGAACGAGTGATGATGCTGGAAACACTTCCGGGGGGGCCTGTAACTGCCACTGAAATAGCTGAGAGAACAAGGAAAGATCCCGCTCTCTCCCATGTGCTCACTTGGGTGGGGAGGGGATGGCCAGGTGGCCCGCATGAGGAAAAATTTAGACCGTACGCAACAAGGCAACATGAGCTATCCCTGCATAAGGGCTGTCTCCTATGGGGAGACAGGGTAATCATCCCAGCACCACTGAGAAACAGGGTTCTGGATACACTGCACTTGGGGCATCCGGGAATGGTCAGGATGAAGTCGCTGGCCCGGTGCTATGTATGGTGGCCTGGGATGGACCAAGAGGTTGAACGATGGGTACGGACATGCAAGGCATGTCAGGAAGTACGCCCAGAAGTGGCCAGAGCACCAGTCAACTGGTGGTAGCAGACCCGGACTCCCTGGAGCCAGCTGCACTTAGATTTTGCTGGGCCATTCCAAGGAAAGGTTTTTTTGGCTATCGTTGATGCATATTCTAAATGGTTAGAGGTGGCTATGGTTCCCACCATGTCGTCAGCTGCAGTCATCAAGGTGCTGAGACAGCTGTTTGCAACCTATGGGTTGCCCAAGACCATTGTCTCAGACAATGGAGCAGCCTTTGTATCCCAAGAATTCAGGGCATTTCTGGCTGATAATTTCATAAGAGGGGTCACCTCAGCTCCTTTTCATCCCTCATCCAATGGGCAGGCTGAGCGCATGGTGCAGACAGCCAAAGGATCCCTTGCACACTTGATGGAGGGTGACTGGTCAACGCGCATTGCCCGAATGTTGTTCTTGCAGCATGCGACGCCGTGTACTACTACGGGCAAGTCACCAGCAGAGCTGCTTCTAGGTAGAAGACTGGTGACGGTGCTGGACTATGTCCACCCAGACAAAATGCCAAACCGCAAGGCTAGAGCACCTCCACAGGTAGAGAGCGACTCTACAAGGTATTTTGCTCCTGAAGATTTGGTCTGGGTGAGGAATTATGCCAGAGGTCCCCTGTGGGTGCCAGGGGTGATTACCAGAGCATCTGGGCCAGTCTCTTATTACGTGACCATTGAAGATGGCAGGGTCTGGCGTAGGCACGTGGACCAACTGAGGCACAGAGCGCCCAGTAGAGTTGGTACCGGTATGGGTGAATTGCAGTCTGAGAGTGACACTAGCCCCATTAATGAGTCCCAGCTGCAAGACCAGAGCGGAGATGCCCCAGGAATGCAGGTACCAGTGGCGTCAGCAAATGAATCTACTCCTGCAGGTCTTCATGGTGCCGAGGAACAGATCAGGGACACTGAGCTGTCTGAAATCCCCTCCGTGTCAGACGAAATGATTACAGTAGACTCTCCACCACAGACACTGCCTGCTGAAGCCCCTGCAACACCCATAGTCAGGAGATCAACAAGAAGTCGCAGGGCCCCACAATATCTAAAGGATTACGTGTGCTGTGCCCACCGGGGGGGGGGAGGGGTGTTGTGTATTGATCTGTAATTGCTGGTTGAAGTAACTGCCTCCCTGTTCAAAAGGGAACAGGCCTATTGGTTGATTATAGTTGCTGCATTTGGATCTTCAATCCTATTGGTTCCTGCCAAAAGGCAGCCTTGTGTTTGGTTGTAATTGTTCCCTCCAAAATGTATCTTTTCCTAGCCAGTCCTGGCCCCTATAAATGTAACCTCCTCTCCCCAGTCCCCAGTCTTGTCTCTCCCTGATTAAAGAGCTGTTCACTAGAAGCTGTCTCCAGCCTGCTTTGTCTCTGAGCTGAAATCACTGCTGAATCACTAACCCCACGCTACAATAGACATGTCATGCTAAAAAGGGAAGGAGAACAACCCAGGTAGATGCAGACAACCAGAAAACTATTAGAGTGCTCACAGAGTCATACCATTGGTTTTGTTATCTCACTACTGCTGTCCAACAAGGGGCTGATAGAATATGACAATAATACAATTTGAAGTGACTTCTCATTGCCTCTTTCATTGAGCTAAGAAAGGTGACAGGGAAGTTATAAGTGGCAGAATATGTCAATTTGGTCATTAGGCATATCACCCCTGTTTGGATTTCCTCTGTGGCTTACTAGCATATATTTGGTGACAAATGTTGCCTTATACAAATTGCACACAAAGAGGGACAATATTTGCTGATATCATTAACTGGTTCTCAGCCACACATCAAGCATAAAAATGTTCAAATCTAGACCCTATTCAACATGAGGTACAGTTCTTCTGCATTTTACCGTGGAAATGAACTAGTTAACCCATGAGTAGTATGCCATCCCACATTTGGCCCACTTTATCTTGTGAGGTTTTCTTTCTTTTCCTTTTTCTTTCTGGAGCTAGCTTGCCTAATAGCTCAAGGACGGAAGTGCTCATATGGCAATACATTTGTGTTGCTTGTTTTCAAAGAAAGGGCCAAATGCAGGTCAAAGACACCTTGCTGTCATTTGGTTTTCATTAGATGGAACCTTGAATTTGGTCCCTCACTCAAGGACACAGATCTTCTGGGTGGAATTCTATTTGTGATAAACTTTCTCTTGCAGAAAATAAGGTAGTGGCTGAAACTGGTTCTTCTTTTCTCCTGCAACCCCCAGAATTTCCTCAAAATCTGCTCGAGTGGGTTGAGAGGCCTTGTGGAATAGTGAAGGGGTTTCCTGGGCACCCCTTCTGTACTTCTTTCAATGGCTCTCAGTCCATCCAATGATGGAATCCTAATTTGTATCCACAACCTAATTAGAAGCCAGTAGAACATTTTATCACCAATGATGGTGTTTCCTCATTCCTAAACAACCAGACTTCAAAATTAAAGCCCATTTTTATCTCTCACTCACAAAGAGAGCTAGGAGCAGGTGCCAGACTAGGATTCAAGAGACATGGGGTCGCATCTCTGCTCAGCCATGCTTATTTATGGCAGCAATGCAAACACATTGAACATTAAACCATTAGGGTTACCATTAGTGATGGGCTTTTCGTTTTGGAAGTAGTCAGCTTCCGAAACCAAACATGGGAGCCCAGCTGGCGTTTGTAACCAGAGGAATGAAATCAACCAATCAGTTACCTTGGGCTGGGGTCGTGTGGGCTCCAACAAGGCAGAAGAAATGGACATATTTCAGTGCTTGAAAAAGCCCTAGTTCTAACAACATGGTAACCGTATCATCCAGCGTGAAACATGCAGCCATGGAAGCAGCCCTTCTTCTTCCTTTCACAGCAGTGAGTTTCTCTGTTCTTTTTTGCTTCTTTGTAGCCCCTCTTGAAAAGGAAAGGAAAAGAAAGCAGCAGCATGGCTTATCTCCTCCTTCCCACAGTCATGTTAACTTGGTTCGGTTGATTCTGTTTTGGGCGCACCCTTGGTTCAGTTCGAGTTCGGGTTTGTATGAATTTTTTAAAAAAAAATTGTACGAACCCGAACCAAGCTGAACTGTTTCCACTTACCTTTTGGTGGCAGTATACCGTCCCACCACCACCTCCAGAGCCCAGGCCGTGGCCACGCTGGGCAGTGGGAGGCCTCACTGCTGCCTCTGGAGCCCAGGCAGTGGCCAGGCTGGGCGGCGGTAGACTGTCCTGCTGCCACCTCCTGAAGCCCAGTAATGGCTGCACCAGGCAGCGGGAGGCCTCACCACCACCTCCAGAGCCCCAGCCGCAGCTGGGCAGGGCAGCAGTAGACTGTCCTGCTGTCACCTCCAGAGGCCCAGCAGCAGCCACGCCGGGCAGCAGGAGGCCTCACTGCTGCCTCTGGAGCCCAGGCCACGGACAGACTGGGCAACAGTAGACTGTGCCATTGCTGCCTCTGGAGGCCCAGCAGCGGCTGCACCGGGCAGCAGAAGACCTCACCACTGCCTCTGGAGCCCCAGCTGGGGCCTGGCCAGGCAGCAGCAGACTGTCCCACTGCTGCCTTCAGAGCCCAGGCTGCGGCCAGGCTGGGCGGTGGTAGACTGTCCTGCTGCTGCTTTTAATTTTTTTAAAAAAAATTTTTGATTTTTTTTATTTTTTCAGCACTGACCATGTGGCTCCAAAGGCCGGCCAGGTCAGCATTTTTTAAATTTATTTTTATATTTTTCAGCACCGATCATATGGCCCAGGGGCTGGGTCTGCGCTTTTTTATTATTTTTTTAATAATAAAAATTTTTCCCCTACAGCTGAGAGGCGCTAGCTGCTGTGCCCCTTTTATTTTATTTTCTCGTGGCCCCTGTGAGAAGAAGAGAAGACAGCTACAAGGTAGGAGGGGGAACAAAAAATGAAACAAAATGAAATGGAAATATCTATTTTGTTTCATTTTCCTTTGATGGGTTGGATCGTTATTTGTTTTGTTAGGTAACGAAATGAATAACGAATAACAAAATGAATTAAAATTTGTTTCATGCCCATCTCTATGTACAACACCTATTGTGGTATCGTCCTTTCACAAAGGAAATGTTTGGTGGAAAAGGAAGCGTGCATTGGCTGATTCTATACACCAGTTTGGTCATTCATGCCTAGATAATCCTGGATGGCTCCAACCCCTGTCATATTGGGCTTACCATGAAGCTTTCCTCATTTAAGTAAAACATACACACTTTTAGCATCAGCAAGAGTTGAGCAGTTTTCTTGAGATGAATTCCATCTAGAAAGGAGCATATAACATTTCAGTGTTTTGTTTCTTATACAGGATGCTCACAGGAGTGCACACACAAAGGTAATGGAAACAAAAAGGATCAACATGAGTGACTTTTGAGATATCGAGGGCAGATTTGCTGCCTTGGGGTTTCTTCGCCGAGGCAGGTTCTTTGCACATGTCAGAGTCAAAGGCCCCATAAACCTCAGCATGCCATTTGGTAAACCAAACTCAGTGTTGGAATAACAATAACAAAAGCATGAAAACGGGGTCAGCTTTAACGTATACCAACCACTGAAGAGAGTTTGGTGATTTCACCTCCCCCATTCCCTTATTTTTCTACTTTTCTTACAGGCCTCTGGGATTGGCCCTATCCTAGAAGGCCCTGGATAGAGATGGGCACGACTAGGGAAAATGACGTTTTCGAGTTGTCGTGTGTCGGAGGCAGTCCGTTTTGGCTCGTTTCCGTTTTTCGTGAAATTTCGCAAAAATTAGTCGGTTCATTTTTTTTGGTTTTTTTGTTGTCGTTAGTACTGGTTTGGGGGGTAGCGGGCTCCTGGAGGGAGCTGCAGGAGTCAGCCAGAGCCACAAGTGACGGACTGGCAGACTCTTTGCACCCGCTGTGTCTCACGTACTTGCATGTAGTGCAATGCAAGTAGATCTGGCTTAGGGTTAAGATGGGTTAGCGCAAGGGCTCGGGTTAGCTAGTTACGGGTGAGGTTAGGGTGAGTATTGGGGTGCACCTCTGGGGGCCTCTCTGACCCACTTAGAAGGACAGTGTACTGGCGTATGGGTTAGGCTTAGGCTTAGGGTTCGGGTTTGGGCTACGATTAGTGGGCTGTTTATGCCCGATTGGCACATCCCAGAAGTCTCTGTGGTCAACCTGGCCAAGTGGCCATGCGATTGGTGGAAAATTTGCATTCCAAATGTGCAGGTGTAAAAAAATAAAATAAAATAAAATAAAATAAAATCAACGGAGACTTTTTTTTTGCAAGAAAAACCCACTGCTGCTACTGTAAAATTTCAAGCATTTAAAATAGCTAATTTTCGCATGTTTCTGTGGTGCTTTGGTGGGTTTTGGGCAACAATTTCAAAAAAAATATTGTGGTCGCCATTTTGGATCCCCCGCACTGCATGGCAAATGGATGCGCCCTCCCAGCCTGGTACCAGCAGCGCAGCAGTAGCAATAGCCAAGGAGAGGGGGGCGGGGAAACCCCCCCCCCAAATAAAACACCCTTCTGGCCTGGTAGGTGCCCTCAGACAGTTTTCGCCTACTTTTAGGGCTGGGAATCGGGGTTTTTTTTTACTTTTAAAAACTTTTTTTCTGTGCCGCTTGGCATTGCGCGATCGCCGCGATGCAAGTAACGAGCACGACAAATCAGACCAAATTGTTCGTTCGTCGGTTCGAGCTCGAATTCTGGCGGAGTAATTCCCGTTACCGTTTCCGTAGAGTAACGGATACGAGTAACGGAAACGGGAATATCGCTAAGTCGTGCCCATCTCTAGCCCTGGATGCAGCATCACTAGATATGTAGCATTACCCTCTATTACAATGCCAGTCATCTGCACAGCGTTGGAACAAGCCCTACATTGAATCAAATCGTTGGTTGATCTTCCCTGACTGGTGACAGCTCTCTGGAGTCTCCAATTGAAGAATTTCCCACTCACTCCCTGCTCCATTATCTTCTTAAGTGGAGATACTGAGGATCCAGCCTGGGGTGTTCTCTGTATAAGGCATGACTTTCACAACTGAACTATGCCTTTCAGTCCAGCAATTGTGGAGAGCCCTCCTCAATGTAACTCTTAATATATTTCCTTGCAAGATTCTAAGGGAAGGTTCTCAATGCAAGATATACAATACCTCAGTGCTGCCAATAAGTTGAATTTTGCAGATACACAGGCAAAAACAGAGGCACACAGAAAAAGACAGACAACAGACAGACACAGACACAGACACAAATGTGTATGCACACACTGTCCTCTGTGGGGGCTCCAAACAGAGTTGTATTTATGATCCATTGTTTACAGTATTTCCGCCTGCTGGCCAGGCAACCCTTTTGACTTCGCTTTCACAATAAGGCAAATGGAGGTTGATGCAGACATATTTATACATTGAATCATTGTTGTCTTTACCTGTGAATGAAATGGCACTATTACCATAATCTTTTAGTAGCTTTATAGCTCTAGAACTCATGGCTAAATATCGTTTATTTTATCATCTTTCAAGGAATATGATCTCTTTCTCTCCAGTTGTTAATCCAGTCATACCACTATGTTATTCAGCAATATTTAAACCAGATGCAGTCTGCCATATTTTTTTTTCATTCCACTGTGCTTTGCTAAAACGGCTGCTTTCAATAAGAATTGTTGCTTCAATATATTTAAGGATCACATATCACCCAATTGCAGCCTCTAATACAAGCTCTCATATTACCCTGGCCATCGCTACACAGTCTCCAAAGTCTGGATCTTGGAGGAAGGGTACAATTATGCATGTATTATTTTACTGAAATAAATTCCAAATAAAATCACTAGATGGATGACTTGGTGAAGAGGTGCCAAACATACATATTTGGGGGTCATATGTAACTCCCAGACTCCACTGCCCTAAATTTAAGCTCTGTTGTTCACGTGAGAGTACACACTATGAATCTTTGGCTGAGGTCATACCTCAAAATGCTAAACACATATGATATTGTGGGCATAGCCTCACAGAGAATATTGGATGACTCTGATACACCCACTGATTCCAGTGATATTCTCAAGCATCAGTTAACAGGAGGAAGGCAACTGAGGGTCTATCCATAACATATGGGCAAATTGCTCTCAGCATGGTCACTGGATTACACATGACTTCTGTCATGCTAGCGCAGTGAATGCAAACCCCTCCAAGATGCTGTTAGGTTGCACTTGCTAGTAGCCCAAGTAGGGTTGTGGAGACTGATGGGAATTGGTTGTCCAATAGTAGCCAGAGAGCCATACATTTACCAGCCATGCACTAAACATCTGTTTCATACTCCACCATCATCACCACCTGCCATCTGAACCTGTCTTATGTTATGTTCAAGGCACAAATTGGTTTCCTGTAGTTTCTAAAAACATATTGTTGGCAATTCAAATAAGCTTTGCAGGAGCCAAGTTGTTAGCTCCAAACAGTGAAAAACCAAAGAAAAATCAAAGAAAAAAGCAAATGCTTATATACCAACCCATACCACTTCAAGTAGTCTCTGGGCGGTTTCCAGTTTTTAATTACAGTATGCAGGCTACACATCCCCCCCCACAAGCAACCTGGGTACTCATTTTACCAACCTCGGAAGAATGGAAGGCTGAGTCAACCATGAGCCTGATACCTGGGATTGAACCCCAGGTCATGAACACAGTTTTACCTGCAGTACAGACATTTAACCAGTGCACCACAGGGCTCAGTTCAAGAAGTAACAATGTGCAGGATCATATACTGGAATGTGTTCTAACTGGATCAAAAGTATGGTGGAACATGTTTTGGAAACTTTAACTGATATAGGACATAGCTGCCTTACCCATAGTTGTACTAAGGAGACAGGAATATAAATAAGATAGTGACTAATATCACAAAAATAGTAAACTCTTCAAGCAAAACATTCTGTCTTCTGTCTTCTTTGGTTGCTGTCTTGTGAACCAAAGAGCACCCCAGCTGTGAGAGGACTTACAGAATATAGAGGATGGCATATTTGGAAATGTGACATGTGCTGTAGATGAATTGTAGACTAATTTCTCAACTAAAACTGTGTGTCATTTAAGGTGTCAGATCCTCCTATCCAGAAAGTTCTCTTACTAATGATATTCAGGGATCAGATATGAATTTCAATAACTGACAAACTAGAGTCTGTGATCATCTGAACTTGGAGGGCTTTGGTCATTCCAGTTGCTATGGTTCCAAAATCCTGTGTATAGACCATTCACAGGTTTATCCCAGCATGGATACAGAATCTTGAATCTTGACGCATATTACACTGTGGAACTTGGCAGTGAAGTTTGAGCTGATATTGTAAGTTCTGCCAGTCAGTGTGCTTGAAAGTAACTGCCTGGCATAATCCAGTTTCAGGGAACACAGTGTTTGGATTCACAAGGATTTGATCCAAGTTTGCTGATTGGTTGTTCATGTACGCTTCTGTAGATTTGAAACAAGCTCGCTTAAGACCATAGCAAGATGTTCAAGGTTGGCTAAAAGCTGGGTTGGTTTAAATTGCCAAGTGATATATATGAGATGCTGGGAAATACTGTTTTTTTTGTTGCTGGACTCCTCATATTTTGTACGGAAGATAAAGAGCAAATATTGTCTGGATAAAATGGATGCCCAAAGGTGTTGCAGTAGCTGCCATGTGGAGAATGTCCTCTCTCAAGATCCTCTACAGTGGCTGCCTCTTCAAAGGTCTTTTGAAACACATTTCCAGTGCTGCCCAACAAACTCTGAGTTATATCTAAGGATGTCTACAAAATCTGGGGGAGAAGTTCTGCTGAGTGGTATATTATACCCCTGTATTATATATATAAATGTTAAAACAGTGTCCAGAAATTCTGTTGTGAGCACACTGATCAAGGTTGTGCTCCTGGTAGTTGAGCTAGGATCAGTGCAGAAGTGCTATCCCAAAAGCACTTCTGCCAGCACATTATCCAATTGATTGGACCGGGGATACATGAAAGGTTATACAACTGAAGAGGGCAATTCCTTGTTATTGGGCATTACACTAGGGTAACTTCATGTTATGCTGATAGTAAGCAGTAGAGATGGGCACGACTCAAAAAAAATTGGTGTTTCGTTTGTCGTTTGTCATTTAGGGGGTCCGTTTCGGTTCGTTTTTGTTTTTTGTGAATTTTTTGCAAAAAAAATCGTTTTCGTTTCATTACGTAACAAAACGAAAAAACAAAAACGAAAATGAAAAATTGCTGTTTCGTTAGCATTCATTACAGTTCAATGTATTTGCCACAACGAAAACAAAATGCACGACAAAATTTCTGTTGTTTCATTTTGTTTCATTTTGGAGACAAAATTCATTTTTCGTTTCATTACGTAATGAAACAAAAAATCGAAAATGAAAATAAAAAATTGTTTCATTTCATTTCATTTTGGAGACAAAATTCATTTTTCGTTTCGTTACGTAACAAAACGAAAAAACAAAAACGAAAATGAAAAATTGCTCGTTTCGTGCCCATCTCTAGTAAGCAGTTACTGTCCAATAAATAAAAGTACTTCCCCTAACTACTCCAGTATTAGACAGGAAAAAAGTATGGCCAGACACAGTGTTATTACATTAGTGATACAATATTCTACTACTTGTTGTGCAATAACTGATGGAAGAACTAGCACATACAGCACAATGAAGTAATAAATTGTGGGTGTGCTTGTGTAATTGTTTATGCCGGTACCTGTATGAATGGAAGATATATTTAGTGTGATACCTGCAAAGGGAAAAACATGGAAATGCCACAAATATAGAATCTTTGATCTATTGAGAAGATTAACTATAACCCCTTGGTTGGTGGATTCTTTTACCCGATGAGCAAATTATTATCATATTGCACTGGTTTCTTGGCTTCTGTTCAGGTTTTTGTGGGGGAGCTGAATATCGTCCTTGGGTCTTATACAGGACAGTTGTAAGTTACACATAACTGTAAGCCACCCAGAGTGGCCATATGTCAGATGGGTGGGGTAGTAGTAGTAGTAGTAGTAGTAGTAGTAGTAGTAGTAGTAGTAGTAGTAGTAGTAGTAGTAGTAGTAGTAGTATTTATTTATTTATTTATTTATTTATTTATTTATTTTTACAACTTATATGCCGTCCACTACCCAAAGGTCTCTGGGTGGCTTACAATAAGGAATTAAAACAGTTAAAACATCAAATATCAATAAATAATTAAAACAACAACAAAACCTTATACTAAAATCATCACACTAAAATTGCCATCAAAGGACCCACAGTCTATGTTGTATCAATTAAAAAACTTCTGGAACAGGAAGGTTTTTACCTGGCGCCGAAATGTCATCAATGTTGGCGCCAGGCGGATCTCACTTGGGAGGGCATTCCATAACTTAGGGGCAGCTGCCAAGAAGGTCCTATGTCTACAAGCCATCCCTCTCACCTCCTTGAGGGATGGCTCTTTCAAGGGGGCCCCCTAGCTCGATCTTAATTGCCGGGTAGGTTCATATGGAAGGAGGCGGCCCTTCAGGTATCTAGGTCCTAAGCCATTTTGGGCTTTATATGTCAAGACAAGCACATTGAATTGGGCTCGGGCAGCAACTGGTAACCAATGCAGGTTACGTAGAATCGGCGTGGTGTGATCTCTGGTGGCCCCACCGCTTACCAGCCGCGCTGCACGATTCTGAACCAATTGCAATCCCCGGACCGTCTTCAAAGGCAGCCCCACATAGAGCGCATTGCAGTAATCAATACGGGATGTTACCAGTGCATGCGTAACTGTCATGAGGCTCTGCTCATCTAGGTAGTAGTAGTAGTAGTAGTAGTAGTAGTAGTAGTAGTAGTAGTAGTAGTAGTAGTAGTAGTAGTATCCTATCTTGCATCGTACTATGCTCGCCTTGGCTTTTCAGGAGGGAATGGTGTATTTATTTCTCATTTGGTGAAATCTAGGTAGTAGTAGTAGTAGTAGTAGTAGTAGTAGTAGTAGTAGTAGTAGTAGTAGTAGTATCCTATCTTGCATCGTACTATGCTCGCCTTGGCTTTTCAGGAGGGAATGGTGTATTTATTTCTCATTTGGTGAAGTGTAGGTAACCCATGGTAGGGACTACTTGGGCCATGGATTTTCTTCATAATAATAGCCATGTCCTGGCTTTCTCCCCACGATACTATAGTTTAAATTACACCCCTTGTCATATGGTGACATATGGAGCCCAGTGTTCATGTGCCTAGCTTACCATGTGTCCTCCATGCATTATCCCATCTCTGTGTTACAGTTCCCCCACCCACACACAGAGACATAAAGGCTCCTTAGAGAGGCGTGATTGACTCTGAAGAATTTAGATTGGAGAACACAGCCAGAGAAAACTAGGCTACAACAGTTTTATGACACAGCATGCCGCATTTTAAATTTTTCTGAACTACTGTTTGGGAAAAGCAAAGATGATTTGGACTATAGAGCAAGGAAACCAATCATGTCCAAGGGAACAATAGTACAACAGTAACTACATCCCAGATAAACTATAATGCCAGTGACAAAGAATGTTTTGAAACTCTTTCTTTATGATAATCCTTTTCTGTGGTGTTCTCTTGAATAAAGTAAAAGAGAAATTACTAAAATGCAATTATGAGAACCAGATAATCCTTCCTGTCTGAACCAGCTGGTGTTCTGCTTTGTTTACACTATTAAGATTCTCAAACAATTAAGAGCAGATTTCTTTCACTTATTAATATTTGAAATAGACTTGTCTGGATTCAATAGAAATCTATTCCAGTGAATTCTGATTATTTCCCACCCCACCTCCATGTTTAGAAGAATATTTGTTTAAATTGATCTTTTCTCGTTTCCATAATAAGCAATTCCCATCTATATTATAATATCACAACGTTAAAAATAAATTTAAATCTACATTTTGTCACAGATGTCTAACATACAACCACATATAACAATTCATTGTAATTTATATATGACACCATCAAAGGTACCTGACAGTTTGCTAAATGATAAGAAAAAGAGAGGACATCACCCCCCAAAATCTTTAGTTTAAAGCCAAGTCAGGGTAGTGGAAACATACAGTATGGGAGAAAGACAAATTGAGTGAATATGGTACTTTTCAATGACTGAGAGTGGTAGCACTGGAGGCGTGAAGATCTTGGGTGATCCTGAAGTTGAATCACGGTGAACATACTTCTTTTCTTGTGAGACTGAAATATTTCACTACTTATCCAAGTAGCTTTGTCAGTCTAAGGAAAGTTGGTCAAAGTCCTCCAATTTATAGTTCACCTTGGTTTCATGTCACCCTGGTCTAAATAGGCTTATTAGATGTCCAAGTCCTGGGGTGTGTGAAAGTTCCACCTATTCAACCCTTCCCAGCATCCATTCCTTAGACTGATGTAGCTACTTGGATGAGTAGTGAAACATTTTGATCTCACAAGAAATGAAATCCATTTGTCATGACTCAACTTCCAGATCACTTCACTGGATGACTGACAATCTTCACAGACATCTTGGACGATGTTATCACAGGATCTGACAGCAGAACCAGGCAAAGGAGAAGTGCTGCCGAAAGCTCTGAATGTAAGAACAAAGATATTATTTTGGGTCTGGAAGCAGAAGGAAGGCTGGGTTTGGATCTGAAGGAGAAGAGTTATGTGAACAAAAAGAGAATGAATTAACTTGTTGATGGTGATCTGAACAGAGAAGAGAGAGAGAGAGGTGTGGCACTTGGGGGACAGAGGACAGAGGAGAAGATTTCTGAATTGAAGCCGATAGGTCATAAATTAGAATTTCCACCAAGCATCTTGAGAAGTATATATGCAGCGGTACCTCTTGAGACAAATGTCTCATACAAAAAACTCATAGGAAGAAAAAAAATCTGGGAATAGGCATGCTTCAAACTTCCCTATGGGATGTGTCACAAGATAAAAAGCCATTCTGCATGTACCCAGGAACCCCCCCCCAGTTATTTTTATCTTTATTCTAGCCTTTGAAATTGATCAATTCATTCCCAATGCATTCCTATGGGAAACCACGTTTTGTAAGACAAAATTTTCATAAAACAAAGTGACCTATAGCCTCCAGAATATATTAATCCATTTTTCAATGCATTCCTATGGGAAACCACGTTTTGTAAGATAATTTTGTCTTAAAACAAATTGACCCGTGGAACGAATTAAATTTGTTTTAAGAGGTATCACTGTATCGTGATATTAGGGTGGGGTGGGGGGAATAACATGGTATTGCAAAAAATGAGGGCAAATGAGAGCGCCAAGAACTACAGCACATTATGGAGGAAGAAAGAGGGGAAAATATTTCGTGAGCACAAACACTGAATTTAAGGAAGATGGTAAGAGATTTATTCTAGAAGTGACTCCACGCATGCAGGCTTCTTGTGCCACTCCAGAGGACTTTGTGCAGGTATGTTTCCCGTCCTTGGAAGGAGGGCCACTGTGCCAAGAGGTCTCTTTAGCGGTAGGTTACTATAGCTTTGGGAGGAATACAGTATGAAAATCTGAAGTTCTTCAGAGCTGCTTAACCTGGCCTCCGGTTGTGCCCAATAGTTCCAAAAGATGGTGCAAATGGAAAATTATTCACTTAGCACCTGTCAAGGGTGGAAAAGAAATGATATTTTTATAACAAATACATGGAATCTGTTTCTCACTTTGTTTCCAGTTTCACCTGCTAACTGCATGCATTTTGCAGCAGAGATTCTGATTGACTGATGTCACCTGTGGCTTTTAAGAGATCCCAAATGGAACTTAAAGCCTACAAACAAGCTCCTTGTATTCTTCTTCAGAATTTCCTTTCATCAATCCTCCCTGTTTTACATCTGCTCCATATATTTTTTATATATAAACCCACGGGGCTTTTCCTGATCCAGAGCATATATTTTGAATGTAAACTCTCAGCTATATAAAGACCACCTATATCTTGCCACCCACGTTTTCCAAAAGGTTTTTTTTTTTTTAAAGGAAAATTCTTTTCGCTTTCGGTAAGCCTGCAAGCATACCATAAGATGGCAAAACTGGCACAGTGGGACAGGGGTAGGATAATGAAGAAAGTGCGCTGCATCAGATCCAACTCCTAGATGGAATTTTCCCTTTTCTTCCTGAAAAAAAACAGTGTTCAAAATATAATTGGCTGTTTCAGCTTATGGCAATTGCTAATGCTTGTTGTGTGTTCCTTGTCACTTGTTGGTTTTGTTAGTTCTGGTAGGCCTCTGGCCAGATTCTCTGCTTTTCTTTTCTTTTTCCTCCCCTTTCATTGCTGAGCATTACCTGTTGTGGTAGTTTTAATTGTTTGTATTGCCCTGTTTCTAAACCGCCCAGAGTTCCCTATGGGAAAATAGGTGTGGTATATACACTTAAAAATGAATAAATATAAATAAATATTTGGCCATTACAGCTATAACACTTGCGCAAACAGCCACTTTTGAGGGCCACATGTAGGGAAAAAAGATAGAAACGAAACCAGGAAGTACTTCTTATTCAACCTGCTCAAACATGGCATGGCAGAGACCCCATATTGAAAGAGTGTGCTGTCCCCTTGTCTGCTGTTTATTCACTTTGAGCTGATTACCAAACATTCCGTGCACATATACAGGCTCTTGTGAAATCCTGGAATGAGATCTAAAATACAGCACCAAGAGGAGCAGTCCAGCAATGGCTACCAAAGGAACCTCATGGTCCAATGCTTAACCTGCTGTACTCCAGCCAAAACTGTGCTTACAACCTGGGGTTTGATCCCAGGTAGCCAGCTCATGGTTGGCAAGTCAGTAAAATAAGTACCCAACTTAGTTTTAGTTCTTTTAGTTTTATTTATGATTTGTATACTGCCCACTTGCAAAAGGCAACTCTGGGCAGAGAACAGCAATAAAATTGCCATAAAGAGAGGATAAAAGAAAAAGAAAAGCAAATAAGATTCTAGATAATGTAAGCATATAATGAAAGAAGTATAGGCACCTGGCTGAAACAAAACATAAAAACAACACTAATCATCCAAAGGCCTCCTTGAAGAGCCAGGTCTTTCCTGAAGGCAGGAAGAGACTGTATCAGGTGAGTCTCGCTGGGAATGGAATTCCAGATGGTTGGAGCAGCCACAGAAAAGGCCCAACTCCATGTACAAGCTTTGCAGGCCTCTCTGGGGGTGGCTACCCTGGGCAAGAGCACCTGAGAGGCTCTAGTGGGGTGGGCATGGGATAATCTGAGTGAGATACGCTCTGCCAGATAGTCAGGGCCCAAGCTGACTTGGACAAAGCTGCCACCTGGGATTCCACGGAAAGGCCTGGGCCCAATATCACACCCAGCCTCCTCACTCGGCCAGCTGGAGGGGAAACTCTCCCAGACTGGGGAGAGGGCCACAGAAATCAACAGAGGACACCCCCCCCCTCAAAAAAAGAGCAGAACCTCAGTCTTTCCAGGGTTCAGCCTGAGCTTGTTAGTCTTGGTCCACGCCATGACTGTGGCCAGGCAGCTCTCTGAGGTCCAGACAGCCTCCACTGCAGGCTAAGGAGAGATAGAGCTGAAGTTGGGGGTGGGGGACATAGTGTATAACCTGCATAATTAAGTTGTAAACAGCCTAGAGAGTGCTTTAAGCGCTGTTGGACAGTATATAAGCAGCATGCTTTGCTTTTTGTTTTGCCAGTGCCCCTGCCCCCGTAATTGTTATCTTACAGTAAATGTCATACATTGATCAAAGGTAGGACCGGTCCTGCAGTACAAAATTAAGTAAGTGCAGACGTCCATGCCAGAACCACTTTTTGTTGAGGAAAATGACATCATTAGACATTCTCATTTCCAGGAGGTTATTAAAGTCATCAAGATTTATCCAGGGGGGCAAAGGGACAAAACAATGTACTGTGCAGAGCAGATGCTGAAACTGCCAGCTGTCTCCTTGCCACGGAGTGTTTCGAATATATCAGTGAATGGAAGAAGGACAGCTAAGTGCTCCATTTAGTCAGCCTGTGGTTTCTTCCCTATTTGAATATTTGGCCTGAATGAATGTTGGTTCTGTGTCTTATAAGCATTTTCAATATGTTACTCAGAGAGAGAATGATGTAACAAACAAGTGTGAGCATAGTTTTTGTGTGGGGAAAAAGTCTGACACGGAATTATTTTATTCTGGCTTGGAGGTATCAGATGCTGACAGCACAAGTCTGTCAACACCTGAAAACCTCCCCACCACCATCTAACCAACCCATTAATGGTGAATCCAAGATATCCCTGCAATGTCAGCGCTGATCTCTCTAGCAGCCAATCTGAAAGCATGTGCACATATTCACAAAAACATACCACATGCATGGTTGGACCTCCAAAGTTTTTGCTGAATGGCTTGTGTTTTTCTGTTCCAGCAGGTACTCTCTCCCATTAGGATTTGGATCTTGACTTGATTGATTCTTTTTTTTCCTTGTGTATTCTGCCAAATTTCAATGTGTCCATTCTATATGGTAAAAAACATTAGGGATCTGGAATAAATGGACTTTGGGACTGAAGGGGATGCTTGTCTTTAGGTGAAATTGTTAACATGAGTTTTGGAGTGGGAGTTGAGTCATGGCTACTGGACTTCTTTTTTGAGAGATAGAAACGTTTCGCTGTTCATCCAAACAGCTTCATCAGTCTGTTTGGATGAACAGCGAAACGTTTCTATCTCTTAAAAAAGAAGTCCAGTAGCCATGACTCAACTCCCAGTTAAACGCACCTGGATGACTGAGAATCTTCACAGACATGAATTTTGGAGCATACTACATCAATCTGTATGCATTTTTAAAAAAATCTTTTAGAGATACCGGTAATTGTTTTGTAGGATTAATATGATCTAGGACTTTCTTCCTATTAGGAATTTTCAACAGAAAAAACCTATTTACCTATTTACTGAGAGTGACAGGGAGCTCAGAAAATCAACATGATGAGATAAGACTCCAGGGAGTGTGAAGGAAGAACAAACTTTCTGCATTGTCTTTCTGGTTACCTAGGAATCTACTCTGCCCACTGGTGAGACTGGGGCCTTTTCCTGAGGACTAGGGACCTTCACCTCAGTCCCCCCCCCACCCCCAAAACTATGGGAACTGGTACAGATATACCATTTCCTATGACCTAGCTTTTGCTTTGTTGCTTTTCACATTCACAAGAAAGAATTCTTCTCAGAGATTCGGAAACACACAAATATTATCATAGTCCCACAGAAAGATTTGGGCAGGGGTGTGTGCAGTTTAGATCCTTCATCCAAGATACTAGAACAAGACACCTCCACTGCTATACAACTTTGGGAGGACAGAAAGCATAGTTTCTTAGGAAGCTGATGCAGTCCGAGTGAGCAGAAACTTCCCTGCAATCAAATACTTGCTGAATTGATTATATCTGGTTAGCTTGGTAATAGGAGTACATACAAACCACAGGTAGTTGACATTCAAGCAGAAGGATGAGGAATCTATGACCTCCAAAGATGCTGTTGAATGGCAACTGCCACCATGTCTCACCATGGCCCAGGCTGCTGAGGTCTGAGGGGAACTGGAGTTTAACATCTGGAGGGGCGTACCTTCCTTACTTCTGCTCTTGTAATTACCTAAGCAATCAGAAAGGCAAGCTGCAGTTTCTTCATCTCAGGTCTCAGTAATAAGAGATTGCACAAGTACTCACACCCCCACACACCACAGCATTACCTCTGTTGAGTGAATAATTGCAATTAGGAGGTAAACCCAGCAAAGCTGGATTAATGAGGGCAGGATTACTACATTCCCTGTGGTTATTAAGACAACTGTAGCAGAGGGGGCAATTTTAAAAAGCAACATTTGACATATGAATTTATTCATCATAATGTGCTAAGAATATCTTGGATTGAGAGCTAGTGAACAAGTACCGAGGAGAATGTCTGTGAAGATTCTCAGTCATCCAGGTGAGGTTATCTGCAAGTTGAGTCGTGGAAATTGAACTTCTTTGCTTGAGAAAAAAGTCCAGTTGCCATGACTCAACTTCCAGATGCTGAGGAGAATGGAAAAAAGGCCAAGCAATCATAAGTATAAAATGCAGGAAGCTAAAACACTTTGGTCCCATAATGGGAAAGAAGAAGTACAAACTAGGAAAGGGAGATAAAAAGGGAGATTAATTTATTGGGTGACGCTTCTGGAAGAGTAGTCTGGGTGCAGTGCAACCTCACTGTTAATAGCTGCCACAACCAAAATCAAAACCTCAGGTGTTTAAGGTTTCCCATAGTTCTCAGTTTCTTTCACAATACAGTAACTGGGTGTCTACTTTGTGGAAGAATCTAGGGCAGTGGTTCTCAACCTGTGGGTCCCCAGATGTTCCTGAACTGCAACTCCCAGAAATCCTGGGCAGCTCAGCTAGTGATGAAGGCTTCTGGGATTTACAGTCCAGGAACATCTGGGGACCCATAGGTTGAGAACCACTGGTCTAGGGGATGCTTCCAAAACAGCCTGCTTCAAATTTTGGTCCTTCAAGATGTTTGGCCGACCTCTCTGTCCTCGACCTCAGTGATCACTGGGCATGAGAGTTGGTGTCCAAAACCTCTGCAGGAACCCCGCAACTCTGAGGAAGGCAGTAGTAACACGGATTACCAAAAAGAGCTTTATTAATTGGCTTGGTAGCACTAGTGACAGCATCATGTCTCACTGATTTCAGCAGTTTATTTCAAAGTTAGGATTTATACCTGCAGACCCTTAGATTTAGCAGGGTGGGGAGAGATTCCCTGTGCCAAGCAAACAAGCAAACAAACAAACCCTCTTAAAAAGAGTTCTACTTTACCTTCACATAAACAAGGCAAACCAGTGTGTAATGTTTCTGTAGGCTGGGCCCTTTAAAAACAGTAAAAAAAGCAAAGATAGGTGAGCCTAAAAAGGGGGGGGGGGTTGTGTAATAAAACAGTAGTAATCTCTAGACAGCCGATTTACATCTCTGCAATTTGAGAGCGATGTTATCAAGAAAAGCTAAAGGGGCTGGATGTTAAAAGTAGTTAATATTTTTGATGTAACTAGAACTTAAGCCTCCAGGAACCAAAAATGAGATCAGCAAAGAGAGAGCTCTCAACTACTGTTATTGTTCTCAAATAGGTTTTATGCACTGCCATTTCCGAAGGGAACGTAACATGGCAACAGAGACCACAGTGTGAACATACAACAAACAAAGCCTTGATAATATTTTAATGTTTCATCACAGGTGACAATAAAAAATTTAAGGTTCTGGGAAATTCTACACAGTTTGGATGGGAAAGGGATAGAACTTCAGTGTGGCAGGCTATGATTGCCTGTCTCACTTTCCAAATTGAACTTTCAAACAAAAGTCTTCTACTACCACCTTCAGTCTGGTGAAGGTGAGTGAATGTTTAATGCAATGGGAACCAGAGCAACATTGACAAGGAAGGTCTGTGGCAAAATATGGCAGCAATGTGTTCATATGAAATTTGGCATCACTGGACTTCGTAACCTAAACTAACCATCACAAATGATTTAATGATTAAATATGGATTAATAATAAAATATATCAAAAATGACTATATTGGGGGCTCTCATACTTTGGGGACACATAAGATGACTCAGTGGAAAAGAGTCCAGAACAGTAGGAAAAGAATGGGAACTGCAGACCAACAATGAATGGGGGAGTGCGTGCACTGCTTCAGTTATGTAGGCATGTCCAAACTTTGGCCCTCCAGATGTTTTGGACTGCGACTCCCACAGTCCTTTGCCACTGGAAATACAGGCTTGAAATTCTGGGAGTTGTGGTCCAAAACATCAGGAGGGCTGAAGTTTGGACATGCCAATAAAGCAGGGGATGATTTTAAAGTAGTGCTTCCCAACCTTGGGTCCCCAGATGCTATTGGACTACAACTCCCAGAAATCTTGGCCAGCACAGCTAGTGAAGGCTTCCGTGAGTTTTAGTCCAAGAACATCTGGGGATCCAAGGTTGAGAACTATTGTTTTAAAGCATTAGCTGGTCTTGGAGCAGTTCTTTTTTTAGGACTCCCAGAATTTCCAGCCATGAATTTCCAACCCATACTCCCCGGAGGATTCTAGAGGTTTTCCATTCCAAAAAGTAAACATTCCAATGCTAGAAGTAATTGGTCAGGGTATGAAGAATTGTCACCAATTTTTCATATTTTAAAAACACGCATATATAGCAGACAATTTTTTCCCTACCATGGAGGTGACAGGTAATAAAAGAAAACAATGTACAGCGATTTCATCGTGCTTTCTGGCCATTATCAGCTAAATGGACCTGCCTTGTCAACAGCTTATCCACATTTTCTTGGCAGCCATCCACATGGAATGTAGCAAGACTACTTTTGAATGCTGGATGTTTAGCTCTGAGCAAAAAAATATACAAATAACCAATGGAGCACTGGGAGTTGAGTCATGGCTACTGGACTTCTTTTTTGAGAGATAGAAACGTTTCGCTGTTCATCCAAACAGCTTCATCGGTCTGAATACAGCTAGTGCAAGATACCTTCTTATAGTCAGCTTGACCTCTTGTCCCCTGGTCTGATTGGCTCATAAGATGAACAAAGCCTGAATAGGCTCGTTAAGGAGACATTAGTGTCCATGGCCTTAAGGTAAACAATGGCCTAAGGTGCTGAAACCCATCAAGAATGGGTCGTTAGCTGTGACCTGGTGGTGAAGGCTCCTTGATTTGCCTGGGTACTTTGGCAAGTACAGCCTGATAAGTAGCAGATAGACTATGCCGGAGCCCACCACCTCTGTTGAGGGAGGGGTTTTCAATGCTAACATGAATGGCTTCCCTTACTCCTCTCTCAAATCACCTCTCTTCTTTGTCTAATATGTGTACATCCTCATCTTTGAAAGAGTGGCCTTTTTCCTTCAAATGGAGGTGTACTGCTGATTCTGGTCCTGAGCTGTTACCTCTCCTATGTTGGGCCATTCTTCTGTTTAATGGCTGTTTAGTTTCTCCAATGTAGAGGTCTGAACACTCTTCACTGCATTGGACTGCATATACTATATTGCTCCTTTTATGGTTTGGTATCGGATCCTTTGGGTGGACAAGTCTCTGCCTTAGTGTGTTCATGGGTTTGAAATAAACAGGGATGTGGTGTTTGCCAAAAATCCTTTTAAGCTTCTCCGACACTCCCGCCATGTAGGGAATGACCAGGTTCTTCCGTCGGGTCTGGGTCTCAGACTGATCCCGTGTTCTTCTGGGATGGCCCACTGCTTTGTTGAAGGCCCACCTTGGATCTCCACAGGCCTTAAGTGCTGTCTTCAGGTGCCTGTCTTCCTTCTTCTTGGCTTCTGAGGAGGTGGGGATGCTCTCTGCTCTGTGGCTTAGGGTCCTGATGACTCCTAGTTTGTGTTGTAATGGATGGTGGGAGTCAAACAGTAAGTATTGATCTGTGTGGGTGGGTTTCCTGTAAACTTCTACTCCTAGGCCACGGTCAGGTCTGATGATGACTGCACAATCCAGGAAAGCCAGACTGTTGTCTTGGGTGTCTTCCCTAGTGAACTTAATATTAGGATCCACTGCGTTGATGTGGTCTGTAAAGGCCTGTACTTCCTGCGTCTTTATTTTAACCCAGGTATCATCTACATACCTGAACCAGTGGGATGGTGTTGTCCCTGGGAAGGTGTTGAGTGCCTTCTTCTCCACTTCTTCCATGTATAGGTTTGCTACAATTGGTGACACTGGGGAACCCATGGCACAGCCATGCTTCTGTCTGTAGAAGTCCCCTCTGTACATGAAATATGTTCCTGGACCTGTGTCTGAACACCACATATTTCATGTACAGAGGGGACTTCTATCTCTCAAAAAAGAAGTCCAGTAGCCATGACTCAACTCCCAGTTAAATGAACCTGGATGACTGAGAATCTTCACAGACGTAACCAATGGAGCAGGAACTAAATATTTAAATGAATAATTTCTTCCTGCTGTTTATGTCAAATATGAAATCCTATGGATGAGCATCCCTGAGTTTAAGATCTCTAAGGGAGCTTTTTTTTCCCCTCCCACTACCTTCCTTGTAGACATAAGAGGGGACCTTTTCAGAGTGTGCACCCAGGTTATGGAACTTTCTTCTATGGAAGACCAAGCTGATCCTTTCTTCTGGCTGGCAAAGGGTAAGCTTTTAATAATTAAATTGCTGCTTGGAAGAAGATTTTATTGGAGAATTGACTTTTTATCTTCTAAAATGCATTTTAGCATTGCTCTAAAGTGATTTTATTTAGTAATTCTAATTATCAATATACTTAATTGTTTTTAATATTTAAAGTATTTCACACACACACACACACACACACACACACACACACACACACACACACACACACACACACACACACACAGTTTTTCATAAGCTGCCTTAGATGCTTCTTTAGAGAAAAGTGGGATTTAAATTAAGTGAGGGGGAAAGTAAGTTAAATAAATGTGTATTTAGATGTAGTCCCCAGTGGGTTTAGTTGGACACACTCCTGGGCATATGCCTGTTGGACAGGAGCCTTCATTTCTTGAGCCCTAAATCAGGCCTCTGGATAAGAAATGAAGTAAGAATTTCTAGCAGAATTACATAATGTGTTTAGTTATGTCAGGGAGCCATTGGAATTGCCATACATTCCAAAGTCGAAAAATGAGTTTCTTTTTAAACCAATAACAAATAATTCTCATGAATGGCTACATTCCTACAGACACATTTGTTTTAAAATGCATTCTGCTCCAAAGGTAAATGGAATAAGCATGCTTAGCGCTGGGGTGTTAAGTACTTCTTCATGAATATTTTTCAATCTACAGAAATAGTCCCCATGTATAGCTGATGTATCACAATTGTGGTTCCAATACTCCAGTGTGCTGTAAAAGAGCCTGCCTCTTGTCATGCAAGAGTGGACATGGACTTGAGTCAACATGCTGTGAGGCCTCCAAAAGTTGTGCCATTGCCAGATGAGGTATGTGTGGGCCAGTCTGTAAAATGTCTCAGACATCTCATTCCTAAGTAGAAAAAAAAGTAGTTGAATTAAAAGAAAATGTCGAGGAAAAAAAGAAAGAAAGAAAAAAGAAAAAAACCCCACACACAAAACCTAAAATCAGGTATTACTAAAAGACTCTGATGGATTCTGGAATCTAGGATATGATCTTCTTAGAGATATTCATGGTTATTAAAGGAGTGGCTGGCAAAAACATAAACACGGAAGAAAACAACAATAAAAAGGACAGTTTGATATATGAGGAATGTATTTCTGGTCATTAGAATCCAACAAGGTTTAACATATTTCCTCCAAACCCAGGGGGTGCCTATTAGTCACACAAGCAAAGAGTGTGTTAATGGATGCCACTATAAATAGAGGAATTTTATTTAACAAAATCTTAGGTTTTAAACTCTATACTACATTGCCTTTTATGATATACATGGTTTCAGTAGCTTGTAAAACGTTTTATAGCATTCCACAGCAATCTGCTGAAATGCCACTGCTTTAAGCTATACATTGGATACCTATGGAATAGAGATGGGCACGAAACGAACAATTTTTCATTTCCGTTATTCATTTGTTGTTCCGTTACGTAACGAAACGACAAATGAAAATTGTGATGAAAACGAAATGAAATGAACAGAACCACGAAAATTGTGTTCGTTACGGTTCGTTTCCGTTACTGGCGGTGTGCAATGAAATGAGCTGTTTTAAATGTTAAAAACGCCCTGGACATCCATAAAAATGCAGCAATAATGCGACAATTATTTGAAATTATTACCTACCAGGGGGTAGGGGTCCTTAAAACGTTTGTTTTTGTCTTCTCCCATTGCGATGTATTTTTCTTTTCCCTTTAAGGATGACAAAATGGATGTTGCCACTCCAGCCATAACATGGAGGCAAGCCATGTGATGGGATCATGTAAATTCTTGGACAACTTCAACCAATAGCAGGCCCAGGTGGCAGACTGGGCAGGTCTGGCAGCCACAGAGGGCATAAAAAGCTCTGGCAGCCCCCGTCCTCCTTGCAGTCTCTGGTGGAGTTAGGATGGGATTGCTGTCTCTGCGACTCTAGCTTCAGTCCTGCAGCCTCCCTGTGTGCGTGTGTGTGAACCTCTCGGTGAGTACCCTCCCCTGCCCCGCACTGCAGTCACTCTGCGGCTGCCTTGCCTCCCTGCAAACCTAGTCTATACTGTGTCTCTGCCAGCATCAATTTTTTTAGTGTTTTCCCTCTGGTCTGGGGCATTGGGGGACTCCCACGCACTGAAATGCTTTTAAAAATCGCGCAAAAAGCGGGTAGAAATGACAAACAAAAAGCCAAAAACGAAAACAAATTTTTCCAAAAAAATTGCGAAAACCGGAAATGAACCGAAACGGACCTCTCAACGACAAATGACAAATGAAACACCATTTTTTTTATTCATGCCCATATCTACTATGGAACTTTATCATAACAACCAAAGCATCAGCATTTCAGCATCGCTACAATAGTAGCTCAAGATATTGAGAGTGAGAGTGAGAGTGAGAGTGAGACTTCAAAAATCTTTGGCTCCTCTCAGTGAATCACTGCCTTTTGGAATATCTTTTGGGGATTAGAACTGTTGACAGCATTAACTAGCATAGCTCTCAATTTAAAAAACAGCTTTGTTAAAACTGTGTATGGGTCTAAAATAGCTATTAGTAACGTCTGTAGATGAAACAAAACTTTGTGGGCAATCAGGTGGCGCTTGGTCTCAGAATCTGGAATGCTCTGAAAACAGGCTGGTTTGTTGCCTCTTTCAAGGACTACATGAATTCTGGTAGTCACAAACCAGCCCAAACCTCATCTGCACCTACCTGCAAATATTTGGTTCCCTGGCAGGAAGCTACTTTTTTTAGTGTAGGTCTGAGCTTTCTCTAGTTCCAAAGTATGTGACTGCTGGTATCAAAACAAAGTAGATCCCCCATGGTGTCAGCATGCCACTAATTAATAAATTTCAGAGAGAGAAAAAAATCCAAATTTCTCATATTAAAGGGTATGTGAAAAGAGATCTTCCTTTTCCTTCCTTTTCCCCCTCCCTTTAATTCCAGTGGTAAATCAGCTTAACACTTAAGCCCCCCCCCAAAAAAAGTTTTAAAACTACAGCTTTTTAACCTTTTTACCAATAACAATTATACACTGCCCAGTTCTATGCATGTTGAGCTCTACATTGCACTCAGTTTGACCATATTCCCATTCAGTCCTACAGCCCATGTATATATGACTGCATTCTAAGGGTTTGTAAAGTAATGTATGGAGGATGGAAGAGAACACTTATTCAGTGTTTTTTTTAAAAAGATACAAAATTGGCAAAACCACTGTACAGTTTGTTCCAAGTCTAAGAACACATAAGAAATATAACACAGATTGATTAAAATTTCTCAGTTGGTGTGTTTGAATAGAACCAGACACATCAATCTCACACCAAAATCACACAAAACTAGTCTTATACCAAACCCTTAAACTGGAGGTCTGCAACCCATAACCTGTAGAGGCACCTAGGCCCCAACCTATCATGTCCACATCTAAAAAAGACGAAGATGATGATCCAAATTGGGAGTGCTTGGCAGGATGAAGGAGGTTCTCCTCAGCCGGAAACTATTGTACTGGGGCTTACTTATATGCATAGGATGGAACCCTGTATAATATGTGCTTTATGTGATCATGAAGAAGCACCTTTGCCACAGTTGTAGAGGAGACCTGGAAACCCGTGACTCATCAGAGTCAGTATAAGCCATCAGCTGTACATTGTGGCTCCCTTGCAGCTCTGGGTAGGCCATGGAAACAGGATATTATTAAAACATCTGGTGAGCTGCCTCCAAGTAGATTGTTAGAACTTGTGTAGCTTTCTTCCTAGATTTAAAATCTTTCTGCCTCTAATTAAAACATCAGGTCAGTCCTGCCTTTTCAATGTACCCAGACTGCCCTCATGAGGCTTGTGTAGGTAGTGTAAGTCTTCTGCTGGAGGAAAAGAAAAATAATGAGTGATACATTTTCCCACTTTTGGTTAGTGTGAAAGTTTGCTCATAAAAAGGACATCATATATGCCCTTGCATTTGATTAGTATAGTCATACAAGAAATCGGCATAGGCATTACAGTATTTCTTGTCTACTTAGTCTTGCAACTTGGTATCTAACAGATTTCTATGCTGATGTCATGAGTCAGTTCACCTCCAGATTTGACATCCACTGGTGTAAAAATCTGCCCAACGACAGGATAGGATATGGCTGCATTTCAATTATTTTGTGCAACATGCATTCCTGTAACTTGTTTACTGTAGCATACAATACCTCTGATTTTTCAAACAGGGCCACAAGTCTCTTTACTGGATGTGGTGGCACAGAACCACCATGGCAACCGCTCTCAAACGTCATACTTCAATAGCCTTTCTTTTTCATGGGTTTAAATCATCAGGAAATCTGGAATGTAAAAGGTGGTTAGGAGCTGTATGCACAACTTTTATTTTAGCAAAACAGGAGGAAACGGTTGTCCTTAACAGTTAATCCTTGCAATTGTGGTGATGTGTTTTGACTGGCTTGCAGACTCACTTCTGGAGCAAAAGAAAATTCAGAAGTCAAGGTCCTGCTGCCATTACCAGCCAGCCATAACAAAACTGGCATCGGAGAACTAAATCTGCATGTTGCCAGCAGATAGTAGAAACTCTAAAATATAGAAGGTAGAGAGATTATTATGTGCCACATATGTGACCGATTTTGCTTCCCTTTTCTGTATATGCTACAGTTACCCACCTTTAGAGCTGAAATCACTATAATTTTTCTACAAATGTGATTCAGGCAATCATTCCTGTCTGCAAAATCAAATTTGCAAACCCTTGTTTGTGTTCTGAAGACTAATCTCAGCATTAGATGGGCTAATCCGCCAATTCCAGGAGATAAGAAAAACTCTTGGTGTGACAATCACATATCAGAATTTAAGGATAATGACAGGTTAACAGGAGAGATGGAGACAAAACACCGAAATGGCAGACTATTCTGATTTGTGGTTTACCAAAGGTACCAGTATATTTTGTAGGAATGGCAGTGGCAGCTCCCTTTTGCCCTCAGGGAGCCCACCCCTGTCACTTCCGTAAAAGATGCTCTGCTTCCTCTTAGGGCCAAAAGGAATGTAGGCCACCATCACCATGGTGACAGTGGGCAAGGTAAGGACAGAGCAGTGGAAATGGGGGGTGGGGTGGGGGGAGTGGTGTTTGTTATGTTTGTTTTGGGATTCGTTGGTTGGTTGGTTTGGATTTTTTAGACAGCCATGGGGTGTCCTAAAAAGGGGACAAATAAAAACAGTGAAATAGTCATCCCTTCATACCTGTCACTCTCCAGACCTGATGAACATGAAGGGATGAATATTTAACAAAAACCACAAATCATTTTTAAAATTCATTTCCATCTCAGTAATACATAGTTTGGCCTCTTCTGTCTTTTATTATTCTGCTTAAACAGCTGCTATAAGGCCTCAGTCAGCTACTACCTTCTGCAACCACCATGTCTTGCTTTCACTTCTGTCTGGATTCCTATCTGTACAAAGGCATTTCTATGGATAAAAAGGTGGGTCCCCTTCAAGTCTGAAACCACACATTGTCCCAAAGGCCTCGGCTTTTTATGCCCTCCCAGACATCCAGAAGTGTCAGTCAAAAACCTGGCGATGCCATTGGTGGAATGGTTCAAAAAAATTGCATGGTCCCATCCCATGCCCAGCCCAAATGGGCAGGTCTAAAAAAATAAAAAATAAAATAAAATAAAATAAAATGAATACGACATTTTATTGCTATAAAAACCCACTGCTGCTACTATTAAAATTCAGGCATTTAAAATAAATAAATTTCACATGTTTCTGTGGTGATTTGGTGTGTTTTTTTACCACGATTTCAAAAGAAAAATTGCGGTCACCATTTTGGACCCCCCCACCACACAATGGCATGGTGAGACGACAAAGATGACCCCCCCCCAGCCTGGTGCAAGCAGCCCAGGACAGGAGAAGAGGGGGGGAAGGCCGGGGACCCCCCAGAAACCACCCCTCTGGTAGGTGGCAAAGCCTCAGGCAGGCATATTTTTCGCCTGCTTTTTTGGCCAGGAGTTGGGGTTTTTTTAAAAAAAACCTGTTAAAAACTTTTTCTGTGCATCGCATTGCGTGATCGCCACGATGCCACAAACGAAAACAAAAAACCCGACCAAATTTTTCTTTTTTTCGGTTCGAGTTTGAGTTCTGACGGCTTAATTATCGTTACCGTTTCCGTTACGTAACGGAAACGATAACCGAAAATGGAAACAACAATTTCGCCGAGTCATGCCCATGTCTACTGTAGACACAAACCTTGCCTGCTGCAAACTTGTTAAGTAAAATCATCAGTATCCTGTGGACATACTGTAGAATCACTAACTTCAGATCTAAGGAAGAGGTAATGAGGATAGGGGGAAAGGATGGAAAATATAAAACAGCAGGCTTTCTGTATTGAATCACGCAGCCAGAAGGAACCCCAATCATCACTCAGTCCTTTCCAAAACGAAGCAGGAAGTCCATTCAGCCTCTGTTTAAGAGCCCATCTATCCTCCGTTTACAAACTTCCAATAAGGGCAAGTTCAGTACCCTTCGAAGTTCGAAGTAATCCATTCCATGATTGAACAGCTCTTACTGCCACAAAGTTTTTCCTAAAGTTGAGTTGGAGTCTCCTTTTTGTGTGTGATTTGGGTTCTACATTCATAGATTTGACTGTGCAAAGGACAGAAAGTTATGCCAGTTTTTCCTGGCTGTACTTAAGAACAGAAACTCCATGCCTTGGAATTTTAAAACACATCTCTACACGTTTACCCTCCTCTCAGTTCTATAGTGTGGATTCGGACAGGAAAAATGTCCTAAAACATGTTATGTGTACTATGCCTGACTTACCGTATGTCACAAGATCGGGTGCTTTGATGGTCAGCTATATTCCTTTTTGCACTAACCTCTGGTGTAAAGATTTCTCTAGATTTTCCCTTGAAATGCTTGATCCTCTTTGTGAGGTGTTGTAAGGTCCTGTCACATCTCTCTCTGTCTCTCACTGACCTTTCCAATTATATGGTCATTAATCATTTAGGACAGTGGTTCTCAACCAGTGGGTCCCCAGATTTTCCTGGACTAAAACTCCCAAAAATCCTAGCCAGCTCAGCTAGTGATAAAGACTTCTGGGAGTTGCAGTCCAGGAACATCTGGGGAACACAAGTTGAGAACCACTGGTTTAGGGGAAGTTGAAGTCCCAGTGCTATAGATTCCCAGAGCATCACTATACACCTCCAGTAACCCCAGTAACACTTCTGTTTCTGTTTGTTTGTTTGTTTGTTTGTTTGTTTTGTTTTAATCAGGCAGCTTATGAAAAGATATGTCAGCTTTCAGGAAATCCTAGACTGTTGGTAGTAGTGTAAAACAGAGAGAGGAAACTTAGCCAAACTTCTTGGTTAAAATCTTGGTTTAGAAGCAGGAAATTGTATTTATTTATTTATTTATTTATTTATTTATTTATTTATTTATTTATTTATTTATTTATTTTTGAGTATGTTTACCCCACCTTTCCCCTTGGAAAAGGACCCAAGGGGGCTTACAGTAAGGAGGAACAATATACAGTCCAGTACAATTAAGATATATTCAAGTTTAAGAACAGGGAATTGAGGGGTATCTTACAGCATTAAAGGCAACATTAAACCTAAAAGAGAATGTGAGCAGTTAATAAATAAATAAATAAATAAATAAATAAATAAATAAATAAATAAATAAATAAAAACAGCAGTAATAATGTGATTCTCTGATCCCACAACATGCAATGTTGGAAAAAAGTTGCAAACAAAGTACAACTTCAGTGTGATTATTTTTTCCAGTTTTTACAGTCCCATTATGCCTCATCAAAAGTCATTGTCTCTCCAAAAGTGTATGACTGTATTTATCTTGTAGCAGATAGTGGTTTGAACCCAGCAAGACTTGTGACTCAGTCAAGAAACCTGATATATTTGTGAACTTCACCCTGATTGCAATTTGCCTTTGTAAATATCCCTTTGTGTGAATGTGTGTCTCTTTGGTAGGGCTCTGCAGCATGTTGTGGAAGCCAAGAACTTGGCTCTCCTTGGTAAGTCTGTAAAACTAAGCATCTTTCATTATCAATAGTCTGTTGGGCTCTCACTTTTTGCCTACTAACAAAATTACAAATAGGTATCCTTCATACTGATTAAGCCATAACATCTCAAGCACAGAATGACCTACTATTAAGTACATGATGACACACATAGCATCACTTTATAAGGAAGACTCCATATATAGTCATACTTGCATTTGACATTTGCTTTGTCTGTTCTAATCTCCCAGGAATCCAGGTCATTTGAATCTGTACGCTGTCTTACTGTGTATATTTCAGGCAAGTACCTAACAAAGAACTGGAAACTGCTGAGTGCTCTGTCAAAGTGCATGCATTGCATATGAATTTATATAAATGAAATTATGAAGTCTGTTTTCTTTTCACTCTTATCAATGGAACATCTCTCGGGGATTCGGATACAAATTGTGATCAAGCCAAAAAGCTCCTAGTAGAAACTGGGTTTCCTCCTGACTTATTGCCAGATTTGGGTTTCTCATATTCACATTCCCAAAAATGATACTATCGTTATATTTTCCATAAAAGTAACACATTGCCCTGTTTGTTGCTTAAAGTATGAAATTCATATCACATGAGAGAGGAAAAAATATTAAATAACCTGAGCTAGCGTTCTCTTTTTAGCTGTGTTGTGGAAAGTATTTTGGTGTTTATAAGTGCTGCAGAACGTGTGTGTGTGTGTGTGTGTGTGTGTGTGTGTGTGTGTGTGTGTGTGTGTGTGTGTGTGTGTGTGTGTGTGTGTGTGTGTGTGTGTGTGTGTGTGTGAAACCACAATTTAATAGTAATTTTACATTCCCGTTATACTAGGCACTACAACGTGAGAAGTCCACTTTTGGCATGTTTTCCATTCACTGGTCACTTTTTCCTTGATGCTAAACTACAGTGGTCCACAGGTTCGTTACACAGGTTATACTGTACATATGTATAACATAAGCAAAGCAAGGACAAGTGGGGAAAATGTCAGATAAACAGAGAATGCTCATTTGAGCATTTCCATGCAACACAGCATTTAACAATGCACCTGAGCACACTGGGAAAAAAATCTATGACATCTCGGTAATGCAGCATAGCTCAAATGTACACTTGTTACTGAACAATGCTGGATAAAGCAAAGAGAGACTCATGGTTTAGCAGAAGCACCACAGCTACTACCTCAACACCACAGAGATGTGGCTTTTGGATAGACAGTAGCACACAAACTGTTACTTTTATTACCCATGCCCCATGTTCATTGTTGACTACAACTTCCCAAATCCCCAAATCATCCCTTGGGAACTGTAGTCCAAAGAGGCAATGTTTCCAAGCTGTGCCTGCCTTGGGCCAGATGGTTTTGTGGTATAGAAATTGAATAAACAAATAGAAATAAAAATAAACAAACAAATAAATAAAAATAAAAAAATATACTCAGCAACTACACACATACCCTGTAGAAATAATTGGCTTCAGAAATAACATCTCACAGGAATGCCCGTGTTTCTCAACCTTTTAAAACCAAGGCTGCCTCCTGATAATAATTAAAACATGCCCATCCCGCATACTAATAATTTGGTCTAGGCTGACTAAAATCATGTATTTGTAAAATATAAAGGATACTCATTTCAATCGCCCAACACTTTTTTACATACATACAATTTTCCTAAAATGTCTCAGTAACACACCTTATAAAGGGCTCATCTAGACTCTGGTTCTGCCCCCAGTTGTCTGGGGAATGTTGTAAGTCAATCTCTTAGGGCTGTTGCAGTTTGAATAGATCATGACCATATTGACATCCACACATGGGGAGTGCATTTCTTGTTGGATGTATATGCATGCATTGAGTCATGCTGGTACCACCTGCCCACACACATGTGGAATTTCTTCTTGAGATCTCACTCACCCCAGTCTGGCTTTCCCTTATGCTAGGGACCTGGGACCTTCACCCCTCCATGAGGACCTATATTGCCAATGATAAAGGACGGTGGAAGTTGTGCTCCAAAGCATCTGGAGGTTCTCCACCTCTGCCTTATGCCAAATTTCTCCTCCCCACCTACGTCACTCTCTCTTCCTTTCCCTCATTGTTCCCACCATCGCCATAATCAAACCTTCACATGTTAATTGTAACCCTTTCTTGTTATGTTTCTTGCATGAGAGGCAATAAGGGATGGAGACTGACCAGCAAAAGCATGCCCGTAAGGGAGCATTATCAAAAGACACCCACCCACAAGCTCATGGATCAGCATGTAACAGCACTGTGCTGAAGTCCATACAAATAGATTGTTCATTAAAACCAATCAGATGCCAGTGAATCAAAAAATACTACACCCAGGGATGTAAAAAACAACAACAAATAAAACACACACAAAAAAGCAAAACCCACCACTCAAATACAAGATTTTTCTTGCTCTCTTCAACTTTGTTGACATTAGTGTCAGTTTTGAACCATGAGGACACTGGGATGCAGCACCAGCATCATGGGTTCAAGGATACTTGAACAAATGCTCAGTTTGGATAGTCCTCCTGACTCCTCCTGAGAATCACTCGCTAGATACATCTGCTGCCACCTTGTGATGACTTCTGGTAAGGCTGTCAAGTCTTTCCCAGGCTAGAGCAAGAGCTTTCATGTGCCAGAGGTGAAGGGGGAATCATGTCCCTTCTATATCTGTGTATAGATGCTAGCCAGAGTGGCAGTTGAATCTTCCTTTAGTCTTAGTGAGGGCATGCATCTCCATTACACCTGCTGCTGGGAGGCTACCTTAGAAGATGCAGAGCAGACTTACTGACACACACAACTCTGTCCTCCAGCACTTTATTACCTGCCCCCATCACCTTCCAAGGTAGCTGTCTCACCCTGCCTTTCCCTGAGTCAAGCTGTCTAGCACTCAAAGCTCTGTCCTCCAGAGGTGAACAATTTGGTTGCTCAAAAAGGACTGCCTGAGGAACAATTAGTGCTTCCTTGAAAGCACCCTTTGAAACAACTATCTTATTTTGCCCAATGCCAGGGCAGGCCCAGATTACCTCTTTCTCCTTTTCAGAAATGCTAATAAATGGAAGCTTATACATGAGCAGAGCCATCACTAAGTCAAGGCTGAATTAGGAAAGAGTAAATCACAATTTAGCCAAGCATCAGTGTTGTGTCTGAGCACTCAGTAGTAACTAGTCATTGTACCCCTTTTCAATCTATTCTGTAGCTAAACATATGGTCCAAAGTGATAAAAATTACATTCATTAATACTATACAGAAAAAATCTATAGAGGTCTTACCCAGTAAAGAGTACTGGGAATTATTAAAGAGATCTAAAGAACTGGAATACTCTAACACCAATACTGTGAAGGCACTGAAGAGACTAGAACTGATCATCTGTACTAATTGCTTCAAGAAATCCATTTCGGTTTCATGGAATTATCCCCAAAGCATAGTGGTAGTCACAGGCCACTGTAGCTTCTCAAAGGTTTTCTTTAACAGGGTATTTTACATGGTTGCTCTAGAAATCTAAGGTTGGTTCTGGAGTATTATGGCCAAAAACATAATCATGTATGTCCAGTGTGATTTTCATATTATCTCTTTTAAGCATTTGGTCTCTGTGCTCCATCTTTAAAAAAAGGACCTCCCTTAGGGCTGTACTAGAAAGTGGAAGTAGAGATTCCTCAAAAAATATAGGATACCTGACTATTCTTCAGTTATGTTTCAAAGCTCCACAAGTTTGTTAAGTTGCTTAGGTGATGGTGTCTGTGAAAATTCTCAGTCATCCAGGTGAGTTTGCTTGGAAGTTGGGTCATGGCAAGTGGACTTCTTTTCTTGAGGGATTGAAACATTTCAATCCCTCAAGAAAAGAAGTCCACTTGTCATGACTCAAGATGGTTCAGAGTAAGATAAGTATCAAGGTTTATTTGCATGGTTTAAGAGTGTTTTGCAAAACAAGAAAACACTTCTAAATTTTGACTTCATCAATAAGCAATGCCATGCAATAAAAACACAGGAGCAGGTCACATGATCACAAGTGAGCCAATGGTTGCTCCCTCCCCATTGTGGGTGAATGTCTGGAATGTGCCTCCAAAGCAGAGGGAGGAGAGGGGAATAGAGGTTTCCCTTGCACCAGCCAGGAATGTTTTCAAGGGGGAGTGCAGGTTAGGGTTTTATTTTTCTTTATATTGATATTTTTCTTTAATTTATTTTCAACACCCTTTCTTATTTTTCTGACCATTTCTAGCCATGGGACAGCTAGCCAAGTTTGTATATGGGTACAAATTGCACTTGATTATTATCACATTAAAACACAAAGTAAAGTCCAGTTCTTAGAACCAAGCAGAGCAGATTCCACAGCCAACTTCTTTTGTGGGTTTGGCTTTTTGTATGTGGTCTGAGTTTCCATTATTTCTTATGGGGAAATCTGCTTTGACATAAGAGTGTTTTGGTTTACAAGCATGTTTCTGGAATGAATTATGCTTGTAAAGCAAGGTATTACTGTATCTAGGCAAAATATTTTATCCCCTTCTAACTGCAAGGCTCCCATCTCACTGTTTCCAAATGACATTTGTAACTGACACAAGGAAGGACTGTTTGGGTGATCCAAGCTTCATGCTTCGGTTTCGTGGAATTATCTTTGAAAAGTTATTTATTTATTTGAAAGGTTCTGAGATTCATTGCCTTATCTGAAACATCATTAAAATAGTCAGATGTGCTCTATCTCTGCTGATCAGTCCCCAAATGAATATAATCTCTTATCCACATTGTAGATGACATGATATATATATACCAAGACAATTAACTGGCTTGTTATTTTTTTCCCTCACCACACAGTAAAAAAAATTATATGCTGTTGTAATTTATACCATGAGACACAGCAATAATTCTGGCTCCATTTATTCCCCTTCATATCCTGATCAGATCGCTCAATGATATAGATATCTGGTTACAAGCCAGAGGTTGGGCGTTCCAATTCCCCACTGCACTTCCAGTGTGCCCATTGACAGTACACACAGTACCAGGCAATCCCAGAAGAGAAGGGTACATAAGAACATAAGAAGAGCCATGCTGGATCAGGCCAAAGGCCCATCTAGTCCAGCTTCCTGTACCTCACAGTGGCCCCACCAGATGTGTCTGGGAGCGCACGAGACTAGATATCTGTCTTCTAATACTACTCCCCTGCATCTGGTCCTTGAAGTACCCTGGTTTTAAGCCTGGAGATGACACATCTCCATCATGGTTTGTAACCTGTGATGGACTTTTCCTCCAGGAATCTGTCCAAACCACTTCTGGGTATTTTCTATCAGAAAGACCTGAAAATTATCACTGTTAAGTCAGAACTGACTTGATAGCACATCATGATGATGATGATGATGATGATGATGATGATGATGATGATGATGATGATGATGATGATGATGATGATGATGATGATGATGATGATTTCCATTTTAGTGAAGGGGGAAAATTTAGTGCACCTCAGCAAACAGTTCAAATTTTCTTTATACGTTAATAAGAGCCAATTATGCATAAGACATATTTAAACTGAATAGGCCATTGTGTGTATGATCGATCTTGCCTTCAACAGACAAATGAAAACAGTGTTTTCAATAAATTCAAGGGGGGAGGTTTGTTTGAGTACAAGAACATTTTCGAAATTAACTGCCAAATCTCGAAGGGGAAAAATATTTTAATTGGCTTTTAAAATATCCCCAATAGTACAAATCTGCGATCTTTTCCAGCCAAATACTTTGTGCTGTTGTTCATCATGCACACGTGTTACTTGTTGAAGAATAATTATTATTTTTCTTTTCATAATAGCTGGACTAATTTGGTGGTATTGTGAACATTTCACAACGTCATACAAATCATGCTGGCTGCTTTTCTTAAGTGGGTTCTTCAGTGTGTGTCTTAGAAATAAATAACCAGTGACGCAGGCCCATGACTCATATTCCTGGTAAGTTATTTGTTATGTCTGTGGTGACCATGTGCTGCTCTCCCTCTCTTGCTTCCATATCTTAGTCTGCACTCTGCACCATTGAATGATTAATAGTTAAACAGAGAAAAACTGCTGCCAACTTGAACAAATAGTTCTAACATCTTGATATTGCTTGGCCCCATTTCCAAAAATAAATAGATTCCAGTAAGTTAAAAGAAGATGGAAGTGATTGTCTCTTGTGCATTTACAAAATCCTGATTCTATTAGGTCACATCATTATTCAACTGAGTCTTCCATTTTTGCACCAGAGCATAAATGCACACAATAATAAGTCATTGTGAAGACAAAATACATTGTGCTCTCTGTGTACAACATCACTGTAGGAAAGTATGCCAGCAAACGTCATTAGGTAAATAGGTAGCCCTGGAACTAATCAAGGTTTCTAGGTGACAGTTCAAAGATCAATCCCAGGAGTAAGCTTATGTTAAGATACATAGTCTGATTAATTTGGTATTATTTTTCAACTCTTTAGATGTTTAGACGTAATCCAAATGTTTTAGATGACAACCCCCTTACCATTGATCATTCAAATTGGCTTTTAGAAGTCTAAAACACTGGGAGGGCCAAACATACCCCCTCTATCCCCATGTGTGTTGGTCTAAATCCCATGAAGTCACCACCTTCACTTCATAAGGCACATGGTCAGTTTAGGGTTAGACAGGCCTGATCTCACTTATGTTGATCTTGTTTGTTCTGTTTCAGCTAAGGAACCCATCTCTTCTCTTGATTCATGGAAATGACATGCGATAAATGCAATACCTTTTCCAATACATGAACTGAACTGGGGGGGGGGGGCAGCAAGGAGTGGTTCTTTGAAAGACTGTGCAAATTCAGGGCACCCAACTTGAAGTTTCAAGGAATCACTATGTTTCCCTGGGTCTCCCCAGATGGGATACAAACTGCAGAATCTTATCCTCCTCTCCAAGCAGGGGATACGTGTGGGATAAGTTTCAGAGTAGCCCCCACACTTCGATGTCTTCCAACGCTATTATTCTATGATTCTGTGAAGGAGAAGAAAGTTTGAGTTTCTTGTATGTGCTGTCTAGGTATCCATCTTCTCCCCATGCCCAGCTGATACTACTGCTAGCTAACTCAGCCTGAAACTATTTGTATGCACGCTGTACACATATCATCTGTTTGCTTTCCACTGTCTTTCTCTCACACATACATAATGTTTTATAGTTGTTGTACAAGAGCCAGGCCCCTGGTTTTGGCCTAGAAACCTTAGGACTGCTAATTAAAACTGCTTCAGACAACTGTTAACTGAAGATTATAGGAGCTCCTTTCTGGCACTTAATGAAAAGGCACATGTGACATTTCTAGTTCGACATCCCTTTTTAAATTTTATTTTATTTTGCCCCTAGTGCTATTAAGAAGAATAAAAGGCTTCATACATTCCTTTCTATTCTGAGGGAGCTTCATTTGACACAATATAAATACACTGCAATGCAAATATATTGTTCTATATATTGTTCTAAGCATAGTTAAATTAAGACCTGAACAGCTCCATTTCTAGATTTTGTAAAAGCTATGTGAGCTGGAGCAAATTCCTTTCTGTTAGACTTCTTTGCAAAGAAAAGTTTAAAGAACCCAAATAGTAATATCAGTTACTGAGCTTGTGGTTTTTAAAATGGTATGTCGGAAAGGTTTCTCATGCAGCGTCATGAATAGGCATGATTTGGTGAAAAAGCAGAAGCTTTTTTAAAAAAAAAATCTCATATCCAAGTAGGCACACACAATGTGACAGCCTTAACCAATGAGTAAGATCTGAAGAACTCAAATGTCTTTCATTATGAGGTTGTCCCTATTATTATGGTCAGTATTCCCCACCCAGGCTTCAGCCACTTACCTTGTACCAGTAAAAATTGTCCTAACAAATCTGTTGACTAGAGATGGGCACGACTTAGCGGTATTCCCGTTTCCGTTTCCGTTACTCGTTTCCGTTACTCTACGGAAACGGTAACGGGAATTACTCCGCCAGACTTCGAGCTCGAACCGACGAACGAACAATTTTGGTCTGATTTGTCGTGCTCGTTACTTGCATCGCGGCAATCGCGCAATGCCAAGCGGCACAGAAAAAAAGTTTTTAAAAGTTAAAAAAAAAAACCGATTCCCGGCCCTAAAAGTAGGCGAAAACTGTCTGAGGGCACCTACCAGGCCAGAAGGGTGTTTTATTTGGGGGGGGGGGTTTCCCCCCCCTCTCCTTGGCTATTGCTACTGCTGCGCTGCTGGTACCAGGCTGGGAGGGCGCATCCATTTGCCATGCAGTGCGGGGGATCCAAAATGGTGACCGCAATTTTTTTTTTTGAAATCGTTGCCCAAAACCCCACCAAAGCACCACAGAAACATGCGAAAATTAGCTATTTTAAATGCTTGAAGTTTTACAGTAGCAGCAGTGGGTTTTTCTTGCAAAAAAAAGTCTCCGTTGATTTTATTTTATTTTATTTTATTTATTTTTTTACACTTGCGCATTCGCAATGATGGGCTCGCCCATGGGAGTGGACCATGCAAAGTTTTGGAGCCATTCCACCAATCGCATGGCCAGGTTTTGCTGACTGTACCAGGCTGGGAGGGCGCATCCATTTGCCATGCAGTGCGGGGGATCCAAAATGGCGACCGCAATATTTTTTTTGAAATCGTTGCCCAAAACCCCACCAAAGCACCACAGAAACATGCGAAAATTAGCTATTTTAAATGCTTGAATTTTTACAGTAGCAGCAGTGGGTTTTTCTTGCAAAAAAAAGTCTCTGTTGATTTTATTTTATTTTATTTTATTTTATTTTTTTACACCTGCACATTCGCAATGATGGGCTCGCCCATGGGAGTGGACCATGCAAATTTTCCACCAATCCCATGGCCACTTGGCCAGGTTGACCACAGAGACTTCTGGGATGTGCCAATCGGGCATAAACAGCCCAATATTCGTAGCCCAAACCCGAACCCTAAGCCTAACCCATACGCCAGTACACTGTCCTTCTAAGTGGGTCAGAGAGGCACCCAGATGCACCCCAATACTCACCCTAACCTCACCCGTAACTAGCCTAACCCTAGCCCTTGCGCTAACCTGTCTTAACCCTAAGCCAGATCTACTTGCATTGCACTACATGCAAGTACGTGAGACACAGCGGGTGCAAAGAGTCTGCCAGTCCGTCACTTGTGGCTCTGGCTGACTCCTGCAGCTCCCTCCAGGAGCCCGCTACCCCCCCAAACCAGTACTAACGACAACGAAAAAATGAAAAAACGAACCAACTAATTTTTGCGAAATTTCACGAAAAACGGAAACGAGCCGAAACGGACTGCCTCCGACACACGACAACTCGAAAACGTCATTTTCCCGAGTCGTGCCCATCTCTACTGTTGCTAAGCAGAAAGTGCACTATTATGTAGGAGTTCACCACTTGTGCAAGCTTTGCTGTTGCTCCAGCAGTGATGGCCATGAAGGAAAACCCACCATCTCTTTACACAGTGGCAACATTTACGAATGTGTGTATAAATCCACACTGCTACAGTATTGAGACTCCCAATTAAGGAGAGTACAATAATTAATAACTATTGTGTGTTGCCATTGGGAGTTTCATTCATTCATTCATTCATTCATGCATGCATGCATGCATGCATTCATGCATTCATTCATGCATTCATTCAGGTTCCAGTCTATGAAACAATTTGGAACAAAATGGAAGGCCCTCAGGATTGTTCCTAGTGTCCCCTTGGGAGTCCCCAGGGTCCATGCTTGCTCTGCTGAAATACTGGTACATGTGTGGGAGACCAAAAAAAATGTGTAGAGCTAGACCTTATCCTCCTGTCAAAGAAGATCAGTCAATGGCAGAGGCATGTTTTGGGGGAGAAGATCAGCCAAATTGCAAAATGCTAGAGATGGAGAGTTGAGGCTGACAGGAATAAATGGCACACCTGAGCCACTGAAAGGCTAAGGAGAACATAGTCTAAAATTCCCACACCATGGTGCAACTGGATGAGGAGAATGAGGAATCTGCTTTGGCTCTAGGCCCCTCATGATTAAGTGTAGGGACTGTCAGAATTTCCTGGACCCTCTCACTGTTGCCACCTGGAATGCCCAGGGACTGAGACACACAGAAAAATGCAGGGATGCTATGACTTCATTGACTCATTTGAAATTTGATATGGTGGCAGTTCCAGAGACAAATTTTGTCCCTGGCCAGGACAGGAGGAGGGCTCAAAAGGTGTGGACCTGGGGGCCTTTCTTATGGTCATAAAATAAGGCAGGTAGGGAGGAGTAGGGGACTTTTTCAAAGACAAGTCCAAACTCACAGTAGACAGAAAAACAGATGCATTTCCAAGTCACCTAGTAGTTATATACATGGATCTACAGGTCTACACTCTCCAAGGGAAGAAAGTCTTTATATGTCCTAGTATAAATAGAACTGCACAGGGAACTGTGGAAATATTTCAGAGATTGCACAGGAGCAACTAATAGTACTGTGGGATTTCAACAATATGGGGCAGACAGGTTATCTATGAAAGCTTCCCAAAGCTGGGCAGAGTTGCCTTTATCGTTTCTCACTACATGTTCACCAGCCAGATGGACAGCAGAGGAGTTTTGTCCAGTCCATGTTCAAGTAGTGCTCATGTCCTCGTCAGATCACAGCATCCTGGTTACTCATTTGAGGGAAGCAAAGGTGCCTCGAGAGGGAGGTATGGCAGGAGGGTGCTGGATTCCTAAAGAATCCTAAAGGATTCCTTCAACAAAGCCAAGCTCAAAAGGGACATCAAGATTCTGATGCTGATTAAGGACACTATGAATATGGATTGATGGGAGAGTGCTAAGAAGGACCTCAGGCAGCAAAGAATGAGGTTATACTGAGATTCAGACAGCAAGAAATTAGGTAGGAGGGACGTCAACTGATACCATGAAGCCTTGTATTTTCACCTTAGAACCCACTCCCTAATGGTGCTGGGTGTTCAGAGGCCTGAAGAATGAAGGAACTTACCACTGTAGGTTGCGGTGTTTCAGTAGAAACACTGGAGGCAGAGAAGAGAGCCAGAAAGGGTCAGGACAATGCATCTCATGGTAGTAAGACAAAAATAGGAGAAAGACTGGTTACCCTGAAGAAGGAAGGATGGTGTTTATGCCCTCTGTGTCTCAATTTGGAGAGAGATGGAGGCAGAACCATGAGGAATCTCCTTGCTAGTAAAGACTACATACAAGGGAAGGAATTCAACCTGGAATAAATTGAGAACTTCTGGATGAAAGTGGACGAGGGCAGGTATGGCACTCTCTCAGGAGCTAAGGTATTTGATTCAATCTTCCTAGGGGAGGATTCGTGGCTGCCTGTGCTAACAGGGTAGCCTAAGCATACTGTAAGGAGTTTAGGGAATCTTTGTTGGGCCTTTAGCATCTGGCTCAACACACAGTAACCAAGGTAACCAGTAAACTGATAGGGGTAAATAAAATATTTTCAACTCCAGGTAGGAGGAAGATGGATTCCCTATAGGACCTATGTGAGATTTTTGAGGAAGATCACAGGGTTATGGAGGGCAGGATCCTACTGCTAGACCAATCCAAGGCATTTTACGTGGTGGAACAATCTTATTTGTGGAGGGCATTAGAAATGAATGGCGTCCCCACCTGTTTTGTGGAGGGATTACAAATTTTATACTGGCAGTCCACAGTTTAGCTCTGGTGAATGGGTGGAGAAGGGCTTCAGGGGTTGATCCACTCTGGACTACAGCTGAGCTTCCCCTTGAGCCTTACATTTTACTACCTCACAATAGATCTGTTGCTGGCATTAACAAAACAGGACAGGCAGATTAGGGAGTTCATTGCCTTCATTCACACAGGTCATTCAATTCATTGTTGTTGTTTTTAAACTCTGGACTGTGTAATGAAAAACAAGAATTAGATGGCTAAGCAAACATGTTTGTTTATTCTTCATGATGTACAATGTTAGCTTCCTTGAGTACTTAAAAAGGCAATCAGGCCCAAAGGTGCAATTTCAGTAGATATGAACAACCTCACCAAAATCTATGAGTGACATCTCAGGCACTTTAACAGGCAATAAAGTAAACATTAAAAATTAGGTAACACAAGTGCAATAAACACTTGTCCCCTAGCCTATTAACTATCACAGGCAAACGTTCAACTAACAGCCTTGTCTAGGTTGAATGATAATATGATATATATTAAGATGAACAGCTGACATGTTGTCTGAACGTTTAAAAGTCATCAAGATCACATGCTAGCATCATTCTTGATTGTCTAAAAACACACACATACACTCACATATGTACCTCCCTATAGGCAGTTTTTTTCTTAAAGCAGCATTGCCTTATTTTATATTAACACAGATCAATAACAATAAACAGAATTTACATTTAAATATATAAATCCAGAACTTTTGAAAAATGCAAAATGTTAATTTAAAATTGATCTCTTCACTTTTCATCTAAAATATCTCAAGGCACCTAACTACAACATAAGAAAGAAAGCTATTTAAGTAATTTGGCCCTTGGACCTTCACTTGTGGGGTGCCCCAGGGTTTGGCAACCTCCCCCATGCTTTTTAACATCTATGTGAAGCTGCTGGGGGAGGTCATTCGGCGTTCTGGAACTAGCTGTCATCAGTACACTGATGACACGCAGCTCACTCTCTCCTTTTCCACCTCTGCAGTGGAGGCTGTCCAGTCCCTGGAGTGCTGACTGACTGCAGACATGGAATGGACCAGGTATAAGAGGCTCAAGAACACCAGGGTTCTGTTCTTTGCAGGCTCCTCTGATGGTTACAGTGGCCCTCTCTCCAGTATGGGTGGGTCCATCTTCCAACTGGTTGAGAGAGTGAGGAGTCTGGGCATTGTGTTGGATCCTCCTTTGTCCCTGGAATCTCAGGTGGCAGATATATCCAAATCAGCCTTTAATCATCTTTGGCTGATCCCCCAGATTCTCCCGTTTCTTGATGAGGATTCTCTGAGGGCAGTTGTGCATGCACTGGTGATCTCCAGGATCGACTATTGCAACACACTCTACAGGGGGCTTCACTTGACACTGAATCGGAGACTGCAGCAGGTGCAGAATACAATGGCCAAGTTGGTGGTTGGTGTGGGCAGATTTGCAAGCATCATCCCTACCCTGACTCACCTGCCCTGGCTACCCTTTGCCTCCCAGATTAGGTTCAGTATATTGGTTTTGGTTTACAAAGCCCTCCATGGCTTGGGCCCTGAGTATCTGGCAGAGTGTACATCCTGAGGGTCAGCTGTTGCCCAACCCACCAGAGCATCTCAGGCCCTTGCGCTTCAGGCTGCTACTATTAAAGAGGCCCATAACATAGCTACACAAAACTGGGCCTTTTCTGTGTTGGGCCCATTATTATGGAATTCCTTAACAAGCGAGCTTCCCCTGATGCCTGCCCTGTCCACCTGCCAGAAAGCTCTTAAGACATGGCTTTTTAGGGAGGTGTTTGGTGACCAGTAAGGTTTTAAAATCTTGTGTTCTGTGTTGTTCTGCTGGGTGCCTTACATTCTGTTCTTGCTGTTACTTCTTGATTGTTGTAGTTGATGCTGTGCTTTGTTTTATATATTATGTATATCGCCTTTAGTTCACTTTGTGAAGCAGGCAGTATATAAATCTTAAAATAAGTAAATAAACTAATAATTTAAAAATTAATATGCAGCAATCTTGTTTTAATGGGCTATATATTTGTGGATGGCAGAATGGAAAATAAAATAAATAAATCACAATATGAAAATATTTATGGGTTTCTCTTCTATTTCCTTATGTTTTTAACTGTTCTAATTTTGGGGGAGAGGAAGAAAGAGAGAGGAACATGTGTTGGTTATGCAAGGCTTTTCTTAATAGGAGGGATTGTTTTGCCATTTCACATGTGTTGAACATGCAGCACCCAAGGATTCCAATCAGCAGAGGTGGGGGAGTTCTCAAAAGTTTCCAGCTTCAGAGGTTTATATAAGTATATGGCAAGAGGCACACGTTGTAGTTACCTGCTTTTCATGCGAAGAATGACTTTTATTTGGAATCAGAAAGAAAGGAAACTAGAAAATGAAAAGTGTACACAGTTTGTGTAACACTCGACAAGCCAGATGAAACATGCTAACACAGGACATCAAGATTTAGATGCTTCCATGAAATAGCAGCTTATAAAATGGCAGATTTTGGACTATCACTGGGTTACTAGAGCTCTGCATAAGTATTTCCATGCAATTCATAGTGACTTTCGATGATAGTGCAGGTGTTTTTTTTCCCCCAGGGGCGGGGATTGTTTTTGATTTAACTAATTCCTAATATCAGAGTGAAACCTGGCACTGGTAAGTTTATATAATATCCATGAGTTGATTATCTTGGTGCAACTGTTTCCTCAGATCTGACAGGAAAGAAAGATCAGACACTTTCTGTTTAAACTAGTATTTTAAATTGTAAAAAAAAAATGCTCTAAATGTAAAGCCGGACAGATGTATAATTTCTCTGACTCAACTTCAAACTTGTAACATATTCACTCATATGAAAGACCTAATCTCATGGATGCCCTTTAATTATTCCCCTATAAGCGGACTGAGAAAGGCAAAAGCAGTTAGTATTATTTATAAATAGTGGTCTAATAAAGGTATTGTTGCTCCTTCATTTGTATTATGTAAGGACCACATAGCTCTTCCCCCCCCCCCCAAACAAGTAAAGTGCACTGACTTCAATAGGACAGTTTTCCCAATAACTATGTTCATGACAAAAGCTTTAATTACCTGTTGGAAATACTACAAAAATTGTACCTCAAATTGCTGCTTATCTGTATATTGCATATACTGTCCTTTTTACATCAAGGCTCAAGGATACATGAAACAAGTGGACATAAAACTACATGTGACCTTTACACTAATGTGCTAATACTGTACTTTAATGTTTGTTCAGATTTGGAATATAAGCATGCTCTGGTTGGCTTTACTTATTGGATTATTTAAATTGAATATCTTAAAGATACCAAGAATTCATCATTTTAATTCTACTCATGCTTCCTTGTTCTTTCAGACTTCTATCTGTTCAAGAATAATGATTAGACATGGGCACGACCAGAAAAAAATGACGTTTCGAGTTTTCGTTTGTCGGAACGGGTCCGTTTTGGGTTGTTTCCGTTTGTCGCGGAAATTTTCAAAAATTTGTCATTTTGTTTGTCGTTTGTCGTTTCCACCGCGATTTAGCGCGATTTGACTTCCCAGAGCATAAGGGCATCCCGCAATCAGGGCCTGTGCTAGGTGTTTTTGCGCCCTAGGTGGCAGGCAGGGCGGGGGGCGGGGGGCAGAGGGGAGGTTCGGGCAGGCGGCAGCCGCGGGCAGGCGAGTGGGCGGGTGGTGGCGCGGGCCACAGGCGGGTGGCGGCGCCGGTGGGCGGGCGAGTGGGCAGTTAGGATAGAGGTTCTGTTCTTGGCTTGCACCCCAAATGTGTGTGTGTGCAAGCAAACTGAAGTTGGGAAAATAGAAAATAAATGGTAGTATATAATATATTTTTAAAATAAATCCACACCTCCCACTCCCAGTCGAACCTCCCCCTTTATTCAATATCAGAAAAAAAATCCTCACAAACTGCCAGAGAAGAAATAAAGAATAAATTGCTATTCCCTTCAGCAGACAAAGCTGCAGGGAATCAAAGAAATTATTTTCTAAATTCAATTCCCTCCCTCCCTGCCTAACTTAATCCTAAAGCCTCCAGCCTCCCTCCTCAATCTCGATCGGATCACACCAGCACCAGCAGCCAGCCCTCCTCCCTCAACCACATCCATACACCCGACTGTGATTTCTGGAAGGTGCCTCGGCTTTTTATGCCCTCCAAGACATCCAGAAGTGTCAGTCAAAAACCTGGTGATGCCATTGGTGGAATGGTTCAAACAATTTGCATGGTCCCATCCCATGCCCAGCCCAAATGGGCAGGTCTAAAAAAAATAAAATAAAAAAAAATAAAATCAATATGATGTTTTATTGCTATAAAAAACCCCACTGCTGCTACTATTAAAATTCAGGCATTTAAAATAAATAAATGTCACATGTTTCTGTGGTGATTTGGTGTGTTTTTTGACCACAATTTCAAAAGAAAAATTGCGGTCGCCATTTTGGATCCCCCTCCACCAAATGGCATGGCGAGACGACGAGGATGACCCCCCCAGCCTGGTGCAAGCAGCCCAGGACAGGAGAAGAGGGGGGGAAAGGCCGGGGACCCCCCCAGAAACCACCCCTCTGGTAGGTGGCAAAGCCTCAGGCAGGCATATTTTCGCCTGCTTTTAAAAACTTTCTTCTGTGCTTCACATTGCGCGATCGTCGCAATGCCACAAACGGAAATGAAAAACGCGACCAAATTTTTTTTTCGGTTCGAGTTCGAGTTCTGACGGCTTAATTATCGTTACCGTTTCCGTTACGTAACGGAAACGATAACCGAAAACAGAAACAACAATTTCGCCGAGTCGTGCCCATGTCTAATAATGATTTATAAATTTGTCTCCTTTGCTTTCAGTTCTGCCTTCCAAGTGATGTCATCTATAGCTTTTTGCTGCTGAGATAATATATTCTGCTGTTAGCATAATTAATAAACTTCAGTTGTTAGAGCAGTACCACAACAGGACCAACGGAACTGATGTCCTCAGTCGGTGATGGGTGCACCAACACTGGAGCCATTCAAGAGGAAACTGGACAAACATCAGCCAAACATGCTTTGATTTGGATTCCAGTATTGAGTAGGGGCTTGGGCTCAATGTCCAAAGAGGCCCTGTTCAGTCCGGGCTAATCCCAAACTTTCCTTGTATCAGAATAATTTAGCCAAAAACATCTGAGACAAGCAGAGAGATCCAAATCACCATTCATTTATTCAGCTGAATAAAGGAAGTGGGGGGAACTTTTCCCCCTGAAGCAGAAGGAAAAAAATTCACAACTAACAAAGGCAGGGTACACATTTAAGTACAGAAAACATGAGATGCCCCTCATCAATCAACAACATTCTTTGGGCAAGCTGCAGCACCCCCCATTGATGTCCTTGAACGCTTAACACAGGCTCTTCTTCTTTCACTCTTGCTGAGGCACACATTCCAGTAAAGTTGAAGACAGTTTCAGACCGCTTACAAAGCAAAATAAGGTACAGATACAAGGCATACAGAGGAATCAACATGACATCACTTTGGTTAACTTGAATCTGCTAGTGTTTATTAATTCATGGTCTCAACAGCCCCTTCCCAAATCATTCTTTGATTACAACTCAGAACTACTGTACATTGTAGCTACTGTTTTTGTTGGTATCTTAAATGTGGCATAGCTGGTGAACCTCTCTAAGAAGACCTTGGTTTCTCATATTTATTTATTTATTTATTTATTTATTTATTTATTTATTTATTTATTTATTTATTTATTTTGCTTTTGCATCCAAGTATACCATATGTCTCAATCCAAATATTAGGCCTCACAACAGCATAAGTCTTGGAAAGTTCAGAGCACGTGCTACTTCAGCAGGTTAGTACAGCTACAGCTGAACTCCAGTTAAGGGGTAAGTTATCTTTCCTTCAGGATTATTTTTTAACAGGATTTTAGTAAGCAGAGTTTATCCAGCTTAGCTCTCTGGTGTCCCAGGGCCTTAGTTATCATACATGGATTAGAGCGAGTAGGAACAAGATGGAGCTCTGGGAAACACTTGCTTTCCTCACTTTAGCTTGGACTGTTATGGAGGGTTATGTTTTGCTTTTTACCACATGAACATGTGATGAATCTTGGGACCACTAATGGTCACCCATTTTGACCTTTAAAGTCTTTACTCTGTCCAAAACAGAAAAAGAGAAAAGAAAGAGCAGTGGATATGAATTTTTTGATGGTGTAGCATTGCATGAACTGCTCTGAAGTTGTCAGATTATTATAATATAATACGTAGCAGGAGGAGGAGGAGGAGGTTTGTATAACACAACAAAAAGATCCCTTCCTATGCATGGGCCTGGATCATAAAAAAGAATTACAAAATTCAGCTCATTCCACTCATGAGTAATTAATTCAGTTTTAATTGGAGGCAAGACCTGGAACTATTCAATGTGTTTAGCAGCGTTTAGGAAGAGATGAAATTGTAGTTATTGCTGCAATAGGGCTGTAAGTCTATCCAAAGGCATCCAGACATGCTTGGCAAAAAATGAGCGAAAATAATCTGATTTTAGTATAGATCATTTTTTAAAACTAAGCCATACCCTTGACATCCTATGTATAAAGCTAATAAGGAACAGCAATTTACTTTAGTAAGACTGGTTTTCAGTAATATAAAAACATTTTTAGAACCTTGGATGTGGTATGAATGTAATAGTGTTTTTGTAGGATTTAAAATGGAGGTGAAGAATGTACATTTATTTATTTCCTTTAAATGACCCACATCATAAAGCCAGTTATTTATTATATATACATTGTATGTGCATGTGTATATGCATACAGTCTTAATTGCTGAATTTCTGTATCAATAATACTGTAAAATTTCTGGTGGTCACCATCTGGAATCTTTCACTCAACAAAGCAAAATTGCTGGATTCTTTTGAATATGTAAACTAACCACTATAATTTGCTGGGGAAAACATAATTGTATTATTGCTGCAAATGCAGACTTGGTGAAATCTAATGCCTTTTGGCCATGTACTTAACAAAAAGACTCCCCTGCCATCTGTTCAGGACCCAATTAACCATGAGGCATTCCTGAACAAAGACCTAGCCCCTTAGCCTCATTTGTCTACAGACTTTAATCAGGACTATCATTCTATTATTATTTCTTTAACATTTCCTAAAGCAGTGGAGCAAAATCAGTCTGTCTAGTGACAAACAACAAAAGAACCCACAATGCACTCCAATTCATGCCAATGCTGCTCAGCAGCTGTCTTTGAGGACACTGGATAAAGATAGAGACTATATAGGCCATGTGTTAATGGTACTAGAAGCCCCTATGTAAGAGTTAGAACACTGGAAAAGGCACGGAAATGTAATTTTAAAAATAGTCCTTTACCAGAAGGAACATTGCACTACACGTTTTGTCAAGGTGGCTGAAAATGTTGTAACAATCATTCAGAGCAATGGGAAATCACTAGAGAGGGGCACGAACCACAGTTCAGCAGTTTAGCCCGCTTTTGTGTGGCACCTGCACAGGTGTTATGTCAGTTGCAAGAGCTCCCATCTACTGCCTCCACTGTGCACTTGTTCATTCCCCAGGCTCCAGTGTGTGCTTCCTTCCTCTGCCTCCTCTTGAGGTCCCCCGTCAGATGGGATAAGATGGAGGGCAGAAGCACATGCTGCAATAGGTGAGTGGGCAGTCACACTGGGGAGGCAAGGAGGAAAGCACGAATCCCCCAGGGAATGGCTGAGCATGCAGATGAGGTGAGACATCTGTGTGGGCATGGTAACGAACTGAACCAAACAACTGTGGTTTGTACCCATCTCTCTATATAACTTGATTATTGTGGGGCAGTAGATATATCAATGCTGTGCCAGTGAAAAGACTGTTCAGGCCCAACAGCAAGATGAAAAACAGTTGCTTAAAAATGTTAACACAGTTCACCAAAAGCAGACAGCCTTCAGTGTCCACAGCACTCCTCCCAAAATGCCCCCCAAGGTGTGCTGGCAATAATTCCCACATGTTTTCCCCTGCATTAAGAGAACCCATGAACTCACTGAAGTGAAGATGGCAGCCTCAGCACACATCATTTCACCCCAGAACTCTATGAATTATAGTGGCACTGGGAGACAGCAATGACCCTGTTACTCCAAGTCTGTACCGTACATATCTTTGAATCCTCTTATGCTATTGTTTTAAGTGCCGTATTAAAGAAGGAAGGAGGAGAAACTGTGAGATCCAGCATAGTACATATATAGTTACCTGGGAGGGGACTGTGTAAACAGCACCAACAGCTCTCCTCACCTTAGACCCAGCAGAGGAGAGTTTCTTAAATACAAAACCAAACAAAAACAATTCAATTTAAACATTAGGAATAATTTCATGACAGTTAGAGCTGTTCGGCAATGGAATAGGCTGCCACGGAGGGTGGTGAAGTCTCCTTCTTTGGAGATTTTTAAGCAGAGGCTGGATGGCCATCTGTCGGGAGTCCAGTGATGGGGGTTCCTGCATGGCAGGGCATTGGCTAGATGGCCCTTGAGGTCTCTTCCAACTCTATGATTCTATGATTCTAAACAGCCTGAGACAGCAATAAGGAATGAAAGAAGGCCAGATGCACAACCACAGCAGGGGCATTCCATGGCTGAAGTGACTTGACAACGTGTTCATGGTACATTGTATGCACACATATAGTAGATGTGTGCTGGGATAATCAACCTAAAGTAACAGTGTGCTATGACATGAATTTTGGCAGTTACTTCACGTCCTACCTCGTTCCGCGATTACGTTCGTTCCGTGACAGCGTTGTTCGCGGTCACATGGTTTTGCCCCAGTTCTGTTCCAGTTTCCGTTTACCCACGGGCGTGATTACTTGTATCGTGACAACTGTTACCTCACGTTCATGTTTCGTGACAATTGCTGGATTTCCCTGGCTCCATTTAACCTTTGGGGGGGGCAGCTTTCCGTTTTTCAATATTTCGATTCTCTGCAGCTTCGGCTTTCATGTGTTAAACAGCCAGACTTGGGTATCTATGCCTTCTTATATATCTGCACTGTATGGTTTCTGCCATAGGAAATTTAATGGCGAATGGCACTTCACATGCCTACCACTAGATGGACACTAGACCTGTTGAATGCATACCCGTTAGGTTAGTCCTCCAAGAAACCGATACTGAGTACTTTTGCGATTGGCTAGCAGGGAAGTACAGCTTCCTGTTACACACCTTGTGGTCGCAGACATTGCTCCTACCCACCAGAGATGTTGCAAAAGAGCACCCTGCCGATTGCTGCCACTTTTGAACGCTGTACTGCAGCATGTCAATTTTTTATTTGAGTATGTTGCAAACATCACAGCGAGGAGAGATTGTTCCGAGGAGCAGACAGCTGCCTACTTAAGGTCAGCTGACGAACTCTCTAGAGCCGTGTTTTGGACTGTAGCAGATTGGCTAGCCACCTCCCCAAGACAAAGGATTTGTTGGAGTTACCCCAGGCACTCACCATGATTCCACGACATGGTTCTTCAGTACGGGATGAGAGACAATGGATTGAAAATTTCCGCATGACAAGACCGACACCATTCGAAATATTGGAAATACTGTGGCTGTTTCTAATGAGATAGGACACTGTTATGCATTCAGCAATAGCTGTGGAGTAACAAGTAGCTATCGGTGTATATTTTTTTCCTAGTTTTTCCTGCTACCGATCTCTGGCTCACATTTTTCAAAAGGGAACATCGACAATAGCAAGTGTTGTGATTGAATTTTGCTTGGCAATGGAGCACACATTACTGAGAAAGGAGGTTTGAGTTTCAGACTTCAACAAGGTACATTTGCTTTCTTGTGTGTCATGTGGACTCTTGTAGGAGTCACTAATTTTTTTAGATGACTGCTTCAGCACTGAAGTTGGGGTTCCCCCACTGTCTGGGGGCGATTGACGGAACGCATGTGGCTATAATGGTGCCAAAACTGCAGGGTCTGTCTTATTTTAACTGGAAGTCATTTCATTCTGTGTTGCTGCAGGCAGTCTGTGATGGCGATGGTGTTTTTTTCTCTAGCCTAACTGGACATTCAGGTGTTAATAATGATGCTCATGTTTTCTGGTTTTTGCTGTTTAAGAAAATGGAGGAGGGAACGCTTATCCCCGGTACCCCCATGTTCCATTATGCTTCTATGCCTCCCATTATATTGGGGGATGGTGCTTACCCACTGTGCAAGTGGCTTATTTAACCATATGCTGTGCCAACAAATGAACAAGAAAGACATTACAACAAGGTCTTCAACCAATCTAGGGACGTGGTTGAAAGGGTCTTTGGATGCCTAAAGGTGAGGTTCAGATGGCTGTCTGTAAGAATGGAGGTGCACATGCAAAACGTTAACTCCATATTTATTTATTTATGTTTATATTTATATACCATACCTATGTTCCAGTATGGAACTCTGTGCAATATTATTTAATATTTAATACAGTGGACCCTCGTATAATGGAGGGTCTGTACAACGAAAAACCCGTACAATGGAAAAAAATCCGCCCCTCCCCCCCGCCACCTCCGTCCACCACCTGCGGCCACCCGGGAAGAGGACGGGGGCGGTCGGGGAAAGAGGGGAGGGGAGGGGAGGGGAGGGGATGGGGCAGCAGACACGGAGGGAGGCGAGCCAGGGAGGGGTGCCCTTACCTGGCAACTGCTCAGGGATCCTCCACTTGCCGCCGCCGCGGATGCTGAGGTTCCTCCTGGCAGCGGCGGCGGCGGCTCCCGGGGCAGCCCCGCGAGGCCGGTGACGAGAGCCGCTTCCAGCGGGGGCAGCAAGGCGGCGGCGGCGGCGGCGGCTCCCGGGACGGCCCCGCGAGGCCGGTGACGAGAGCCGCTTCTGGTGGGGGCAGCAAGGCGGCGGTGGCTCCCGGGACGGCCCCGCGAGGCCGGTGATGGGAGCCGCTTCCAGCAGGGGCAGCAAGGCGGCGGCGGCTCCCGGGACGGCCCCATGAGGCCGGTGACGGGAGCCGCTTCCGGCGGGGGCAGCAACGTATAATGTAATTTATTTTGGACCGAATTAATTACGTTATACAAGGTACTACTGTATGTGCAATATTAAAGGAAAAGCATACAAGCCTGGGGGTTGGTTCTAACAATAATTATGCACTCTACCTTTATTCCATACCAGAGCATCTGTCACAATGGCAATATATTGCACTGCTGTGCCTTTAGGCCATTGGTTCATACCTTGAGAACAGAATGGCTCGATGAAGGGCCCATTAATCTATGCCTTGCCATACGCAGCAGCAAGAGCCAATGCCTGAACTTTGAATATTCACATACTGAGAACAAACTAGATTTTGAATGAAAAATTATACAGATTCTCTCATTTAAGAGGAATGTTGGCTCAGCACACAGGGAAGAAGCCACCATTTATTTAAAATAAATTCAAAATCCTCCATACAAAGAAAAAATGAAAATAGTTTGAACATGATAGCTATCGCTATTATCCTTTCACTGAACATTCAGCATGCCAAATTCCATTATCTGAAGAAAATGTTTTCCCATCCAAATGCTAAGTAAATTTGATCCTGCATAGCTACCAAATCTCACAAGATTGGGTTCTTTTCAGTACGGTATGGTACCTCATTCTGCATTGCAGTCCTCTGTGACAGGGATGCAAAATGTCCTACTCTCCAGAAAATTTTTGAGTCATCAATGCTTATCTCTCACCACTGGTTCTTACTGGAGTTTGAAGTGGTGAATCTCACAATCTCAGTCCCTCAGAGAAACCGAGAAATAATCCTTTTCTCTCCTTGCAATGAGATTCCTTCTATGCAAGATCCATCCAAGCCTGCAGTATTTTTCATTCATTTCATTGTGGTTATTCTTCTGCAAGAAATTCCAAGTTGAAGAGTCTTATAACGGTCCCTGAGTAGAAGAGCATCTCTCCTACACAGGATCTACCGCAGGCTGAGGGAGGGACACATAGGAAACTGCAATCAAATATATACCTTGTTCATTTTCTGCACAGAGCAAGAGGTGCAGAATGGTGGTGGAAAAGCAAAATCATGACCATGTTCTCAGGAAGCCAGGAAATCTTGCTAGTTCAGACGGGTTTTAGAGTTTCAGCATATCAGGATTTAGAATATCAACTGAGAATGATAATTTTTCCAGGTATTTGTGACAGCCCTAGTAGGTTGGATAGCAGTAAAAGTCCAGCAATATCTGTAGGACACACATTCCATACATTTCTAAAAGACCTAATCAAAACCACAGAATATTATCACCGTTATAATTAGTAGAGATGGGCACGACTTAGCGGTATTCCCGTTTCCGTTTCCATTACTCGGTTCCGTTACTCTACGGAAATGGTAACGGGAATTACTCCGCCAGACTTCGAGCTCGAACCAACGAACGAACAATTTTGGTCTGATTTGTCATGCTCGTTCCTTGCATCGCGCGATGCCACGCAGCACAGAAAAAAAGTTTTTAAAAGTTAAAAAAACCCGGTTCCCAGCCAAAAAGCACGTGGAAAAATGCCTGCCGTGCCTCAGGGCACCTACCAGAGGGGTTGTTTCTGGAGGTCCCCGGCCTCCCATCCCATCCCCCGTCCTAGTGGGCTGCTCTGTGGGACTCGCCGCAGGCTCGCAGCCAGCCAGCAAAAAGCCCAGTCTCGCCGGCCGCCGGCCGCCGCAATTAAAGCGCAAGCAAGCGGCACGGACGGCACAGGAAAAAACTTTTAAACTCCCCCCCCACTCTCCCCCCACCCATTCCCGGGCCAAAAAAGCAGGTGGAAAAATGCCTGCTTGACTAAGGGCGCAGGGCACCTACCGGAGGGGTGGTTTCTGGAGGGGGGTCCCGCCTCCCCCCCCCCGTCCTGGGCAGCCGGACTCGAGTCGCCATTTCGCCATGCCATGCGGTGCGGGCGGGGGATCCAAAATGGGGCGGCGAACGCAATATTGTTTTTGAAATCGTGGTCCAAAAACACACAAGCACAACAGAAACACGCGAAAATTTATAAACTGCCAGATTTTTCACAGTAGCAGTGGGTTTTTTCTTGCAACAAAATGTCTCTCCTCTCCTCCTCTGTCCTCCATTGATTTTATTTTATTTTATTTTATTTACACCTGCGCAATGATGGGCTGGCCGAGTGGCCAGCCATGTGGGAGTGGACGACCATGCAAATTTTTGGAGCCATCCCACCAGTCACATGGCCACTTGGCCATGGAGACTTCTGGGATGTGCCAAAAAGCCCCCTAAAACCTGCCCTAGCCCCCCTAACCCTAACCCTAAGCCTTGACTCCGTACCCATACGTCACAGACTGTCTTCTTAATGGGTCAGAGAGGCACCCAGAGGTGCAACCCACTAGCCCACCGTAACCTTACCCGTCACTAGCCTAACCCTAGCCCTTGCACTAAGCCACCTTAAAGCCAGATCTACTTGCTTGCATTGCACTACACGCAGCAAGTACAATTCCCTTCTGTGTGAGACATGGTGGTGCGAGAGCCTTAGTTAGGCATCTCACTATGGCTCTGGGTTCAGTGCCATCCACTAGTCTTCACAGTCACTGTCTGCACATTATGTTATGCAATATCCATATGGCTATTGCATAGCATTTTGCAGCAGCAGCAGGTGAGGAGGGGAGACCCCCATGTTGAGGGGTCTCTGGGAGCCTGCTTCCCCTTCCTAGTGGGTGAGGATAGGAGGCACCCACGGGTGCCTCCAGGAGCCCGCTTTCCCTTATAGCGGGCCAGAGGAGGCACCCACCTCAGAGAGGTGCCTCCAGGAGCCCGCTCCCCCCCAAAAAAACCAGTACTAACGACAATGAAAAAACGAACCGACTAATTTTTGCGAATTTTCGTGAAAAACGGAAACGACCCGAAACGGGACCGGCCCGACTAACGACAACTCGAAAAAAAAAATTCAAGTCGTGCCCATCTCTAATAATTAGTAAGTATTCCTATTCTAACTGAAATCCAGATAGTGCTGTATAAACCAGTTTTAAATGGATGCCAGAAGGTGCAGTTTGATAAATTTCCTTCTGTTATATTTATTTAATACTATGTCAGATCCCAAAAGTTATCATCAAGTTCTAATCACTTTTAATAGTTCTGTGAAAGGCCTCCATTCAAAAACCCTGAAACTCAACTCACTGCCAAATCATACTTTTTCACAATGTCCCCAATAAATACAGCCAATGAGTTTTATTGGGATAGCCGTAAAACCTAGTAACTCTTCTGAGCAGCTTGTCTAGAACCATGATTAATCAAGATATGGCTGTTTGCAAGTGTAGCATTTTCTCAAACATACAATGAAATATATTGAGGATAAACACTTTAATCCTTAGAGAGAAGTTTGGCAGAGAGGTCAAGGGCTGTATTTTTCAATTATGAGCTTTTCCATCATAGTCCTTTGTTTTTAAAACAGTGTTCAGGGCCTTTTGTCTCAAAATGGAAAAAGCACCCCCCCCAAAAAAAAATCATTAACCTTTACAAGTGCATTTCTCAATTGATTTGCTTATCCTGTTTAAAAGTCCCTGGATTGCAAGCATAACGGTCAGATAAAGGTATGCATTACTCATGGCAGAGAATGTATAGATTAAATATATAAGATGGTACAGTACTATCAAATAAATCACTCTGTACATGTGCTTGGTTGCATGTTGTGTTGTTATCCTGATCAGCAATCAGAGTCCAAGAAAGTGCTACTCTAGTTTGGTGTGGGAATGAGATGCTCCTTGTCCTCCATTGCTCATCCTCACTGTTTGTCTTCCTGTCTGAAGACTTGGAGAAGCATCGGAATCCCTGGCAATCTGAGACCGAGGAACCCTAAGTGTTATTCCTTGCACTTTAATGCTTAGCTTTTGCTTTCTTCAGACAAATGACAAAGTGTTCTGAGAAATCCACAATTAGAACACCAGAACTGTCTCTAAATGTTAAATGGGTATCCTATTGCTTGATTTCTAAACATTTAAGGCTCCTCTTTTTCAATCACCTGGACAATTCAAAACAGTAATTCTGAGTGGCAGCACTGTTTCAATTGTTAAATGCACTGAAATCTCACACTCAAAATCTTTGAAAGCCAACTGAAATCATGTCTGTTTAGGGTAGCTTTCCCAGAATCTTGGTCTTTATAAACTATAAAAACCAGAAATTTTCTTTCTATGCCTCTTTCTATGTTTGCTTGATATCTTTGATTTATTTATTTGCTCTATTTTGTTCGTTTAATCTTATTTTTGTTATAATTATATTTGATTACAGTTATTTTTATATTATGTTTTATATAATTTCACATTATTTGGGATTTCTTTGTTATTATTACAGCTTATAATTTTGTATTTTTCCTAAGTTATAAACTGCCCAGAGTGCTAGATGGCACTGCATCAAGATGCAATAAATAAGTAAATAAATAAATGGTACAATACACTCATCAAGAAAAGAAAATGTTGATTTCTGGTGCTCTTTAATTATATGAAAGAGACACTATTAAAATCTATTGATTGATTGATTGATTGATTGATTGATTGATTGATTGATTGATTGATTGATTGATTTGATTTGATTTGATTTGATTTGATTTATATACACTCAACCTAGTGGGAACTCACTACTCTGAGTGGTGAACACAAAGGAAGTTAAACCAACAACAGTACCAACACCCCCCAACAAAAGTATAAAATAATAAAATAGTACAAGCAACAATAAACTCATATGGCAACATCAAACTAAGCATAAATTCCTATCTCAAAAGTAGTATATGTATTTTAAAGTCCTCTTTATAAAGTTCTAACTTCTGCCTTAATAAGTTTTCTGCAAGTAATGAGGGATGGGTCCCAGCATAATTCCAGCAGAAGGATATTCCACAGGGATGGGACCTCTACCAAGAAGGCTCAAGTCGCAGCTGACATTATTTTGGTCTCCCCTTGTGTGGCCACACTAAGAAATAATGCCTGGGATGAACAGGTGAAATGGCAGTAGTTCGTCAGGAGAGATGATCCAAATGATACAGAGATCCCAAATCACTTAGGGCATTAACTTGCCAATAATTTCTGAAAACTGAGATAAAATTATTTTGGCAACAACACCATGACTTGTCTGAAAAAAATGATCACATTTAGTTATACTACGACCAAAAATAAATGTTCTAAAAATGTACTAAGAAATATTTAGATGCTTTAAAAAGAATCACAAGTAATTAAATAGATTTCATTAACATTAAAATGGCCAAAATCAACATTTGCAGCAACCACTGAAAATATTCATATTATTTCTCAAAATATGCTGCAAAACCTGGCCACCTCCAGAAGCAGAGGAAACAACCTTCAGAGGGATTAATTTAACAAAAACTGACAGTTTGAGATTCTGAGCTCCAAATTAAATTTTTGTTTGCCAAAAAGCCCAAAGAAAACAAAACATAAAAGCACAAAGCAGCTGTCAAACATATATTAAATATGAAGTAATTTATGCGTATTTCAAAAATGATTTATTTTTGAGAGGCATGCATATTTTTTCATTATATGAATTGTTAGGAGAATACTTTATATAAGCATTTGTTCCATGTTATTGGGTTCAGTCTGAACCTTAGGCAATCCCTTCCCCATGGATCCTTCAATAAGTGGAGACAGTATAGAGAACAAAATGTCTTTATTAACTTCTTCATCCAGAACATGGATGACCACATTTTCAGGCATAAACTTCAAACTGGAGTTTTCAACATAACCAGGAGATGCCCAGGTATCCAACAGTAGGGTCAGTAGTTCTGGAGACTGGAGAACCTCTCGAACCTCTCCGCATCGCTCGGCCTCCTCAGGTATGGATCCCATCCAGCACACAGTGTTCCACAACATGGATGGCGAGCCTAATCAGCTGCCGGTTCCTTCCACCCGGCTCGGCCACGGCCCTCTGAGGGGGCCCTTTTTCAGGGACCCACCATCTCCCGAAAAATGAACACTCTCCACTCCTCCTTCTCCACTGCTTCCTTCCATCCTTCCTCCTACTCTCTTCTTCCCATCTGCCCCCACTCTGTGCCTTTTTCCTCTTTTATAATTCCCGCCTTCTCTGCCCCTTCTACTCCTGTGGTCTCTCCTTCTTCCACCAAGAACCCATCAATGGTGGTTTCTCCCTGTACCACCCATCTCATTCCCTCTCTCTCAGTAGCTGGCCATCTTGTTTCGGGTGTTGCCTCCATCTTCTCCATTTTTGTTAATACCACCCGCATCCCATAGTCCTGTGTTTTCTCTGTTTGCGCAGACAGCACACCGGCCTGAACACGGTCTTCGGGTTCAGGCACCCCACATTCCAGAACTAGTGACAGGGTAAACCTAGAAGAGTGTGCCCAAGGAAAAAAGTGGCAATACATGTTTTAGGTAATACTGCTCCAGAGTATCACCAGCATTCTAGACTCCATCTTTTCCCTCAGTAACTCTTAAATTTTAGTTCTTACATGAGTGAGAGATCAAGTGAACTTAGTGTAGAAGTAAATCTTAACACCCACTAATGTTGCCTGAAATAGTGCATCATTGCATATTGGTTTGCATAGAAATCTCTGTCTCAGACATTAGGAACATTTTTGCATTTCACAGTACCTTAGCACCTCTGTACCTATGTCCATTGGACAGATTTTTGACATTGTGGTGCCCTCTTTTTTGAAGATAATCTGCTCATGGGTAAAATATAATCCCTTGCACTTCCCAGTTGGTACAGTTTCCACCAGGAACATAACCTCACTTTAATACTATCTTCTTTCCCCTCCCCTCCCCTCCCCTCCCTTCCCTTCTCCCTCTCCCTCTTTATTTTTATTTTTGGAAGTGACCTGGTACATATCTGATATATCACTAAATTTGCCAAACATAATTGTCAAACTAGATAAGTTGTTCAGAGGAAAAACAACAACAAGAACTCAGTTTAAGGGAGTTACCCTACTATAATTCATTGCCCCATGAAGATATCACCGTCAGCATCAACAGAGATGCACCTAGAACTGTCTCTTGGGACCAAGATAGGCAATCATATAAGCCAGAAAATAGAAAAAAGCAATGGCACCTGAACTGGTACAAAATAAACTACCTGGATGAGGAACATAAAAAAGTGGGGGAAAAGAATGGTCTCCCTCATGGCTTCCTGGTAAATACAATCAAAAGGACTTAAAGGTGCTGGCCCAAACTTCAGTACTACCTTATACAGTATTAATTTCTTATCTCAATAATAATAATTATACTAATGTTAAGTTTCATCATTTACCAGATTAACTTCAGAAACACCCAAGTTTACCCATGTAACTATCTCAGAAAGCACATCCTTTTTGACTCTATAACACAAAGGACCACAGGAGTTCATTATACAGTACATGTTTCAGTACTATGAAGAGCAGTACAACTGCTCAGTATTAGGGATGAGTATTGCTTTGTATATTCTGTGATATTATCTATGTCATGATGCAGAACTACAGTGGACCCTCGTATAACAAGTGGTTTGTTTAACAGGAAATCTGCTTAACAGAAAAAATTCTGGAAATAGGGAAAATTACTTAACAGAATTGCCTATGGGGCTATTGAATCTGTACAACAGAAAAACGGTCGCAGTTTTAAAAAACTTTGCATTGCAGCATTCAAAAATGCTCCCAGGATGCTATGCATTCTGGGAGCATTAAGTTAAAGTGTATAGGAATGTTTTGAGCCTTTTAAAAAATGCACCCATTGTGCATTACAGTCGTCAGTAGAGATGGGCACGAAATGAGCAATTTTTCGTTTTCGTTTTTTCGTTTCGTTACGTAACGAAACGAAAAATGAATTTTGTCTCCAAAATGAAACGAAACGAAACGAAACAACAGAAATTTTGTCGCGCATTTCGTTTTCGTTGCGGCAAATACATTGAACTGTAATGAATGCTAACGAAACAGCAATTTTTCATTTTCGTTTTCATTTTTTCGTTTCATTACGTAACGAAACGAAAACAAATTTTTTTGCAAAAAATTCACAAAAAACGAAAACAAACCAAAAAGGACCCCCTAAACGACAAACGACACACCATTTTTTTGAGTCGTGCCCATCTCTAGTCGTCAGCTAATCAGATTCAAAGAAAAGCCTTCCAGGAGTCATTTAAATCCTGGAGGCTTGCATGTTTTCAGCACGAGGCTTTGAGTAAAGAGGCGTGGAAGCAGCTTGAAGACCTCATCATTCCAGCCCGGCAAATTTCAAACAGATCCCCTTAGGCTTCAGGACAGGTAGGCACATCAAAGGAACCTGGTTCCATCAGTGAACTGAGGGAGGTTTGACAAAAGTGTGAAGATGTTAGAACTTTTGCAGAGTGTCACCACAATGACCCATCTTTGGCTTATGAGTTCTCAAAGGACTACAAGAACTTCATCATGTCTGAATTCAAAGGGACACTGAGGAAGCGCATGAGGCAGCAGACACTGGGACACCTTCCTTGTTAAAAGGCAAGATCCTTCTGGTGATGATGACCAGCCTTCCACCTCGTCCGCTTCTTAGAATTTTTTTTTAGGAATTGTTTGTTAAAGTTTGGAACTGTTCTGTACTGTAATTTAAACTGTGTGGTTCTGTAGAGTGCTGTGTTCTCTAAGGAGTTATTTCATGTTTTAAGCACTTCTCTGTGATGTTTTAAAGCTTTAATTTATAGGTTTGTAATGTTACTAATGTGTACTGTATGTACGGTATCATTTTAAAAGATATTTTTATTTTTTAACACTTATTCTTAATAAATAATGTTCTTGCACAATGTTTTGTTCTTCAATGAGCACTTTAATAAATGTTTGTTTGCAAAAAACCAGAAGTTTGTGTCATTTTTCTATGCATTGGAATGGATTAATCCATTTTCAATGTATTTCTATGAGAAATCGCAATTTGCACAAAGGAAAATTTGCCTAACAGAATTTCATTTGGAACAAATTAATTCCTTTATACATTGTACCACTGTATTCTGTTCTGTTAGCCACACATAACTGTTTGACTGAGTAATTTTTGCACCAGCGTAAGATTTTAGGCTCCAGACAAAATCATAAGCCTATAACATTTCATAAATAGGAATCTATTCTTGGCCTGTAGAACTCTCCAATGTTCTTCTGCAAGGACCTTGGTTAATTTTAAATCTTCACGCATGAGCCTTAGCTGAGGCTAATTTTTCCTGGCCACCCAAATACAAGTTGAAGAATTGGACTTGATCTTTGTTCTTGGCAACAGCATCATGTTGGCCCACAAAGTGACTCGGCAGCACTTGCTGTTATGGTTTTTCAAAGATTAATGGAGTCCTGTGCATGATCTGAAGGAATACCAATGCTGTGACTCTTACATAAATAACATTTATTTATTTATTTCTCCTACAAATATTTAATGGTCTATTGATCACACACAAACACATAAATAGAAAGCAACCCCAAAATGGTCATTGGATAACCAAATACTCTACGAACGGTATCACTTTGAGCATTCTGAGTCAACTTTCGATTAGAACATTTTTTTTTAAAAAGTAAGATTTACAAGAACATTCCCATTTTAAAATATTTCCAAAAGATCTACTTTGGATAAACTAGGAACCTGTGCCAGCACTGGGTCCCTTTTACTCTTTATAAAATTACTATAGAAAAGCATACTGTAGGTGCTATGGACTCAAACACTTATGTACCACATGGACATCATTTTTGATCATGAGTGCTCTTCCATTGGCACTGAGTATATAGCATAAACCTTTGCTAAGAAAAAGGCTTTCCTGTCCTTAAGGACTGTCAGATTTTTAAAACAAGGAGCACATTTTCTGCTAGAGAAAATACTCCCCCCCTTAACATTATAGGAGAGCAGGATCTATTAGATCCAGTGCCTATCAATATCTGCTTTATCTCTGCCCTATCAATAGTTTTGGCTTGCATGCTGTTGTATAATAATGTCTCATTCTTGTAAGCCACCTTGGGTCCTTTCCTAAGGAGAAAGGTGGGGTAAAAATATTCAAATAAATAAATAGTGCTAAACTGAGGCCAACCAATGAAATATTCTAAACCATGGATTTTTTCCCCCAAGAAGAGCTGTATAGGTCACTCAGTGTCAAGTAGACATAGGGATCTTCAGTTTTTCTATGTGGCGTAGTCTATTCCAATAGAAGAGAATGCCTCCAGAATACTGTACCTCCAGTAAGAATAAATGCACTTCCAAGTCAAGAACTGGGCCTGATACACACTTGGGAGCAAACACGATAGATCTCAAAAGTGAAGATTAAAGCCTTTCAATACATGAGTGAAAAATCAGTGGCAATCCAGTATTGCTAAATAGTTCAATGGTTTTGATAAGAGATTTGGACCTTGACAGAGGCTTGATTCAGTGATGCATAAGATCTCCCCCAGCTCTGCAGCTCTAAGATTATTCACTTTACTGTAATTGTAATTTGTTGTGTTCAATTGTAAATTGTTGTTTCCCATTGTAAACTTTTATATATTTGTATAACATCATTATCATTCATGCATCACTAGTGAATTTTGTTTGGTTTGCCCTACTCTGAGCTTACTATACTTTGAATTCTCTAACACACACACTTTATATGTTTTCCCCGCCATGGGCTCTGGAATAATGGTTCAATGGATATTTTTAAAGATGTTCAAATCATTCCCATCTAATCCTGTGTGCACAGGAAATAATTTTTGATGTGGCCTTCTTGGAAGTTGCAGTTCTGGAAAGTTCTCTGGCATGTGGGTGGATTTTTTTGGCCTGTTTTGGTGTGTGTGTGTTTCTGGGTAAAGAGACATGGTTTCTGCTCATGTTTTGTGGCTTATTACATCATTCCTATGTGAATTTGGCCTGGCTTGCTCAAATATTGTTGTTCTGGGTTCTTTTCCAAAATGCTTCTTGACTTTCCCCTTTCCTTCAATAGCTATTAGAAACTGAATTCCTTGTAAGTTTTGTAATGTATTGTGTTGTTCTCATATAGTCACGTGCCACCACCAATATATGTAGTTCATCTGTGGTTATTTGAAGGTTGTTTTTATGAACTCTTTCCAGAATATGGTGCTTAGCTTGATTCTCCCCCCCCCCCAGGTATCAGAATATAAATACAGTGGCCCATTGCTTCACATCCATAATAGCCACAAATGACTGGTATAGTACATGCCAACCTTCAGTCACCTAGGTGTTCTTGGACTGCAACTCCCAGAAACCCAGACAGTTCAACTGGTGGTGAAGGCTTCTAGGGATTCCGGCCCAAGAACATCTGGGTTAGCCAAGGCTGGGAAGCACTGGACTGGTGAATTGATTGCTTTCAGAAGCTAAGCAGGGTCGGCTCTGGTTAGTACTTGGATGGGAGATCACCAGGGAATAACAGGGGCTGCAGGCGCCTGGAGGAGGAACTGGCAAGCCATTCCAATATTCCTACCAAGAAAACTCCATGGACATTGGGTCACAAAGCGTCGGACACGACTGTAACAACACAGCACACACATAGATAATCTGGCTGGGGTTGCTTCTCAATATTTGGCTAACAAACTAATTATACATGCATTTTTCAATTCTTACAAAGATTGTTCTCAGGGGACCCCACTGTTCTGGACATCACTGCTGTTATACACAGCTACCCTTCCCCTTACTACCAATACCATGTTTAACTGTGCAGAGCTGTTTTTTCTGTTTTGCATAAACTAAAGGATAATATTTTTCTTCTTCTTCAAAGAACCAGTAAAAAATTAAGACTACCGAGACTCTTATTCTATATGACTGGATGGAATTCAATAGTTTTGGCTTGTCAAGTACTTGGCTACTGAATACACTTCTATATAACAAGAGGCACTCAAAAGCAAAGCGTCTTCTCTTTGTACAAAGAAGAGCAGGCGGTTATACCTATTTCCAGGTTTTCAATAAAGTAACGAGTTGAGATAACGATAGTTAAGATAGTCCTGTCGCCTAATGCAACTCGAAATCTACTCTGCGTACAAAAACCGCAGTAACAGAAGGCAGCTCAGTGATAACGCAGACTGAACACCTCCTACAACTCTTCAAAGACAAGCGCCGGCATTGCTTTTAATCATTGCTTTGGCACCTTTATTCTGATCCTCCCTAACTGCAATTAATGCTCGTTAAGAAGTAAGCGCGTAGACCGGAACTGTGGATTAAAAACTACAGTTTCTCTACGTTGTCCAATCCTTCCTGCGGCAATTTCCTTCTTGAATCTATTGCTCCGAGATCGCTCTTTAGGCTGACTAGTCGAGCATCGCGCCATGATGGGGGAAAACAAGGAAGCGCTTTCGTGCTTCTCCAACCCCGGAGAAGCCGGCGAGTGAGACGCGCAGGCGCGTAGGGGACTGAATGAGGCTTGCCCGGGTGGACCTGTGATGGGTACTGGATGATGATTCCGACGCCCTGGCACCAACACGTGAGTCCCGAGGGGCCCTTCAGCGACGTCTACGAGCCCGCGGAGGACACGTTTCTCCTCCTGGATGGCCTGGAGGGTGACGCGGAGGCGTTGAAGAGCGCCCGGTGAGGGGCTGTTGGTGGGCTTGGCAAGGGAGGGCGGTACGTGTTGCGCGGATGATGGCAGCCACTCTTCAATTTGCCTTCCAACTGTTTGAACTGCAGCTGCCACTATCCTTGATCCTTGGCCACGGTGGCTGCGGCTGGTCGCTTCAGTCTCTGCGCTGCATCAAAGCACTTTCAAGTTCCTGGACGTGTGTGTTTTGGAAAAGGATGCCATTTATTGGTCCGTTTCAATGCAGTCCACACTAAGCCCTTGCCTTCACTGTAACATCAGGGAACCTTTGCTGACTGACACTCTTTTAAGTGTCATCTCCTGTCACAGCAATTTCCCTAAGGCCACACAGTTTTAGGCTTTTCTTGAGGTGCATAAATTGTTTGATTTATAGATTATAGTCATGATGAGGATGTGTAATCGCCAGGCTTAAAAACAGGGTACAGTGGTACCTTGTATAAAGGAATTAATGCGTTCCAAATGAAATTATGTTAAGCAAATTTTCCTTTATACAAATTCCCATAGGAATGCATTGAAAATGGAGTGATCCCATTTTTATGTTGTACGGATTTTCCCCATAGGCGATTATGTTAAGCAAATTTCCCCTATCTTCGGAATTTTTTATGTTGTACAAATTTTATGCTATACAAGCTGTTTGTTATACAAGGGTCCACTGTACTTCAAAGGCCAGATGCAGGGGAGTGGTATCAGGAGACAGATATTTAGTCTGCTCTGCCAGAGGCTTTTTATGGGGCCACTGTGAGATACAGGAAGATGGACTAGATGGGCCGTTGGCCTGATCCAGCATGGCTCTTCTTATGTTCAATAGATCTGTTGAAGACAACATGCCTCATGAGTTAGAAACAGTGGCAGGTACTTAAGCAGCTGCCCACCCTCAGCTCCCACAGGTACGGCTCACAGATTTTACACCAGCAGGTAACATCATCATCATCATCATCATCCATCATCATCATCATCATCATCTTAGAACTGCAAAGCTGGGACACTATGGATCATCAAGTTCAGCTCCTGCCAAGGAGGCACAGTGAAATTGGACTTCCAGCCTCTGACCTAAACCCCAAGACCTAAACCGTTGAGCTATCCAGTATCGTTCTAAAGTACCTTGCATGTTATTATTCAGGTTTTTAGCAAGATTTTCTGTACATTAAAAAAATGCAATAAGCCACACACAGGCACCATTGCCGGAAGTATACATACAGATGCCACTTTCATGCTCATCTTTTTGCACTTTATTTTTCTGCCAAAAATGTACAGCGTTGAGATCTGCCTTGAAGTAGGATGTGGATCTGGTGTCGTTTCAGCTTTTTTGGCTTCAATTTTTGGACCCAGACCATTATACCTGTAAGTAAATGCTATTTTAAATAATGTCAATAAATGCAAACTGGTGTTTGATTTTAAGAGTGCATATGGTGCTTAAACTCGTTCCCACCATAGCTTATGTTTGTCTATCTTTGTTTTCCGTCTTTTCAGTGCTTTGCCTTATAATTTCAAAAGGCAATGAAATTAACTACTAAACTATGGTTTGCAAAAAAAATATTTTCTAGCAGATTTCAATATTGAAACCCTAGACACATACAATTTTTAAAATTACTGTAACAAATGCTTTACAGTGTACAAATAGCTAAAAATAATGGGAAAAGGTGTCTACATGTGTTGAGTTGTAGCAAAGCACTAATAATGCTTTCGTAGCTAAATTTGGTTTTATTAGTTTTCAAGTATTTTGAAGATGGTAAGTTGTCTTGGAGTTGAATTCCAAGGCATAAATATAAGAAATAAATAACAATGGATAAAGGTAAACTAGAAATATCTGAATTCTTCAGACAAGTGATGGCTAATTTAATAGTTTCAAATTGCAGCAGAAAAAAGATAGAGTCAGTACCATCTCATCAAAATATTAATGCTGCTGCTGTTTTCTTTAGTCGACCAAAGATAGCTCATATTATCTGAATGTGACTCGTTTTGTGTTTCCAGGTGTACTGACATCAACCCTGTGGCAGGTCTGTGCACAGTGGAGACAGCTAATCGTAACAAAGTTGATCTTCAGCCCATAATAACAGATCTGGTGAGATTCAAAGTATAATGGATTCTTCTGGTAGGGCAGTTGGTTGTACTGTACTGTGCATAAAAATTAAGTTACACTGCCTCACTTCCATCAAATCTTCTAAAATCAATCAAATTACTGTATTTTAAATGGCCACAATGTGTTTGTTTTAAAATACAGTCATCTGCTAATGCAGATTGTTTTCTATTGCTATCATGAACCAAGGAGGGGTCTTCCCTGAAAGTCTTGTACATGAATAAGCCTCGGCCAGACTGAATGTTAGCAGTAGCTGGGTTTGGTAAGCTTGTGGATAGAAGCTTGCCTATGAAGTGGGTGAGAGCATTTTATGGCTTGTACTGGAAGACTGGTTTGATATGTTTCACTTCCACTGTATTTTTCAGAATTTTAAATTATTTAATTTCTAAATATGTCCAGGTCACAGGACTGTTGCCACGATTACATGGGAAAGTTGATCTGGTGGTATTTAATCCTCCGTATGTTGTAACTCCTTCTGTGGAGGTAAGAACTTTATGAGAATTTAGTTGAGAAAAATCAACTGCCAGCCTTATCAACGTTTGGTAGCAGCTGTAATCCACTGAATGCATGTTTTAATCATCTGAAAATAACAAGGAAAAGTTTAAATTTCACCATTGGCTACTTGATTGTTTCCTCTGTGCAGCAATTCCCAGTAATTCTGCATTTACCTAGGTAAAGTGTTCCCATCTTTTCTGGAAAGTTTTGATATTTCTGGACATTTGTAGCCTATTTCTCTGCCCATTTACACAGCAGAAAGACCTGTGTTTGTTGGAGCTTGCTCACATCGCAGTGGATGTAGGTTTTCAGCCTTCATGAGGCCTTCTATCACAGAGAGGCAAATAAGTCTAGTAAGACCTGCTTCTTCATTCATCATTACTTGTAAGGTCAGCCTGCTATAAAACCAAGTTAACAAACTAAACATGTACACCTATGTGGATGAGCTAAGGAACTGAATATGGGTATATTTGACTCGTCATGTCAGAGGTAAATTATGTCTTCCAAAATGCCACTTGGTCAGTGTCTCATGTGATTTATTTTAGATAAAAAACCATGGAATACAGGCAGCCTGGGCTGGAGGTAAAAATGGCAGAGAAGTTATGGACAGATTCTTCCCACTGGTACCAGACTTGCTTTCACCCAAAGGATTATTTTACTTAGTTACAATCAAAGAAAATAATCCTGGTAAGACTTTTTCCTTTTCTTAAAACTATGGGTTTACTTAATCTTTTAGAAAATATTCTTAGAAGAGTTGATGTCCCTTTTATGTTACTATTACCTTGCATGTTATTATGTTAAAAAAAAAATTCAGGTACAGCAATTATTCCAAACAACTCGTAATCTGGTGATGGAATTATGCCATAATGGAATGTCATTTCTCTGTACCTGGTGCTTAACAGGAAGCATCACAGAAAGCCCTCACACAGATACGGAAGGCTCTTCATGCATTGCTAGAGTACAGATACAGGTTATGGAAAAGCTAATATTACTGTAACTCTTTTTAAAAAAAAACAGCTACAGTATATTGCGGGACCACAGCATATAAAAAAAAGCCCACTGGGGTAAGATGGAAAGGCCTGTTTCAGTTCTCCTGTACTTACCTCAGAAAACCATTTCTGAGTCCTCCGACATGCCTAGAAAGGCCCTCAGATGCTCCAAAAAGTGTTCCGGAGGTCACTTTCTGTTTTCCGGAAGTCATTTCCGGTACGCAGGGAGCCCTTTTGGAGCCTCTGACAGGCCCAGGAAGACCCTCGCAGGCCCGTTTGGAACAGTGCCAGGCTGGGGGTAAAGACAAGAACCCCCAACTAGGCCCCCCAGGCCTGACCCAACATACATCCGCATATCGCAGCTTTTCAATTATCACAGTCGAGTCGGGTCCCTAACCCCCGCAATAGTTGGCGGTTATTGTAACAACTTTGCTACCACTTCAAAAATAAAATCAATTTTATTCCGGGGTTTTGGATTAGTGGTTTAGGAATCTTTTTGTGGAGCCAGTGGTTGGGAGTTTACTTCCTCACAGTGTGTCCTTGACAGGGGCTGGACTCAATGATACTTAGGGTCCCTTCCAGCCTTATAGTTCTAAGGTGATGATGACAATGACGAATGTGGTGTTGCTTCCAAGCTTTGAAGTTTCTCCCATATGAAACTTCTCATCCCCACTGTCGATATTCACACAGTAATAGGGACCTGCAAAAATTGATCAGCATAAAGCAAGTAACATGAGACCACCCACAAAGAAGATAGTTATTTCTACATGACACTGGGACTATCAAGATACACAGGCTAAGTAGTGTGGCTCACATTTGGATGTCTTGAATAAGAAATGAGACCACCCACAAAGAAGATAGTTATTTCTACATGACACTGGGACTATCAAGATACATGTATATCCATTTCTTCCTCCTGCCCCAGTCCATACTGAGACTATAAGCCAGTACTGTAGTGGCAAACATCTGGCATTCCAGAAGTTTGGAGTACAATTCCCAGAATTCCAAGCCTGTATTGCCAGCGACAAAGGACTGTGGGAGTTGTGGTTCAAAACATCTGGAGTGTCAAGGGTTTGTCACCACTGCTTTAAACTAAAATACCTCTCAGAAACAGCAATTGATTTATTAGAATAAAACCTAGGTGTTCATCTGTGGTCCAGACATTCTTGAAGTGATGTCTTTCAGAAGAAAACGAGGGACTGACCAGTAAAAGTAAGGTGAAAAGTCGATAGAGGTAAAGGTATTTTTCCCCACAAGAGGCAATCTGAGGCTAGGCTGAGCTGTCTCATGGCAATAATTTAACTGCTTCATTTAGGCATATTGAGAAATTAGATATTATGTGACTGTTAGTTTTCTCTTCCTCTTCCTAAAACCAAATGCAAATACACTTAAACAAATGTGAAATGTTGCCCTAGAAATAGTGCCTTTGTTTTGGGGCTGTTTATAAATATTTTCCCATTTAGTCCCACTCTTATGTTTGACGAAGTGGACTTGTCCACCAAAGCTCATGTTACAGTACAGAAGTTAGTCTTTAAGTTGCCACAATGTTTTGTCTTCTTTTCATTTTCTTTTTGTTTTTAATATTCTAGCACAGACTAACACAATTACCTCTTCTAAAACTATTCCTAAAAAATTTTTCACTATCACCGATATCCTCCACATGTACATCTTCTTCTTTGTCTGCTTTCAAGATAAAATACAGGAGGAGAAATGTTGCATGACTGTTATTTGGAATTTGTTTTAAAAGATTTGGCAATGGTTTTATTTAACAGAAATCTAATTGAACTGTCATTTTTAAAAATTCCAGATGAAATTATCAAAACCTTGGAGAAGTTCGGCTTAAATGGTACTAAACTACTTTCCAGACAAGCAGGAAGAGAGAACCTCTCAGTACTCAAATTTTTCAAGTCCTAAAGATGGCTGTTCTTGCCAATTGCCTGGCTTATCAAGGCAGAGGAGCAATTGGTACAGTATCCCTCTGAGGACAATCAGAATGGTTGTGAGAAGACAATTTGTGTGAATAATGTGGGTTCCATCACAAGACAGCCATCATCTTGCACCTTTACCTCCCCGACCCCGAGACGTGAGCAGCCAGACACGTTGGCGATGAAACAGAGAGAAAGTCAAGTGTAGAAGACTGATAAACCTCTGTCACAGAAAGGCAACAGGGAATTCATTCTTTGATGAAACACAGCCTGTTGCGGTCTCCTTAAATTTTGTGTACAAGGACTGAGCTGTGAGGGATTAACATGAAAGACTGGTCAGAAACCTACAAACAATGCTTAACTACAACGCAAAATTAATGAGCCATAGTAATTGGAACTGATGAACTGATTGAACAATGCCTTTTAAAAAAATAAGCTGTCATGTGCAAGTAAACTGTAGGTGCCTAGAAGGAAGTGAAAATATTTCTTACTGAGTTGTTCTCATAGCAACACGTGCAACAACTCATCTGTCCTACGAGCTTTGAATAAAACCGAGCTGCTACACAGAGTTACAGTCTCAAAGTGGGTATACCAACAAGCCTAGTGGAAAACAGGGAAATCTGGACACCTGTAAAAAGCTGCTAATACTGTATTTCAACAGTAACAATCATGTGCTGTGATAGATTTGATGTCATTTGGCAATACGGTAGTTGGGCACGTGTAATGGTTTTATGCACAAGTGTTTCCATTAGCAAGTGTCAAAATACTTTAATATAGTGAATAAATTATCTTAGTATAAAAATGCCACATTTAATTTTGTACAGCATGATGATCACAAAGCAATGTAAGATTTTTATTTGCAGATAAATTGGCTTCTTACACAGCTAGTTCCCTATGTGATTGTCATCTGATTTTGCTGGAGACGTTGCTTGAAGCAGAGGCGTTGCATTTCAGAAGAAGGTCTCTCGACAAAGGGGACAAGTCGACTTGTTGCTAGATGTAAACCATTTGTACTAGAAGAGTGAAAAACAGTGTGAAAATGCTTCATTTGGCAGACACTTCCTATTAAATTACTAGCTGCTTGGACTAGCAAGGGTTATTTGATATTTAGATTAAAATTAAAAGTGTATTACTAAAGCATCTACATGCCCACATAGAGGATCTTTACAAGCCTACAAATTCTATGACATACAAGGAATTGTATGCCCATGATGTGAACTGCCGTCTATGGAACCATAAGAGCACCAGGTTAGGAAATGGTGACCTAGTTTTCTACCCAGTTCCAATACTCCTGCTGGACATTCAGGTTCCTAGTGTCAGTACATGTAAAGGGACATCTAATAATTTATTTTACCTACTTGTTTCCTTTATATCTTAATCCAGTATTATCTGCCTACTCCAGCTACTTACCAGACAAGCTGAATGGAACTTTTTCTTGCACATTCTGCACGCTTTCTTAGGCAGGGAGTAGTTCGAGCCATGTATAACCGAGAAACAGATCATGCAGTCTTCAACACCCTCAAAACGTTTGTCCACATTGTTTTTCCATAATGCTAAGCCTTCCATAATGCTTCCATTCTTTAAAAAAATAAATAAGCTTTATTTCAGAACCCAATAATACATCTTTTGCAATATGCAGTACTGGTTTCATGGTGATTGCTGAAATTTTACAGGAAAACACCTTGAAAATATTTTAAGACGTGGAATACCGGTTGTGCCCTGCTGAAGCAATATGTCTAAACAGAGTACTCCGGTGTACACAGATGGGTATAGATCTGCATGCTGCTTCTGCCTCCTAAATTCTACCCATTCTGCCCTTTTTAATCTTGACCCTGTGTAATGTAGCAAAATCTGAGCAAGAGTTCCCCTTGCATCATGAAGAAAATCAACCATGTGTTCTTGGTCCTCAGATGTGCTCAGACTACAACTATCTGAAATCCTAAGGCTTCTATTGAGTTTTGAGTCCAAGAACATCTGGGGACACAAAGTGAACCATGAGACCCACTGGTTTAGACCTTGCTGCTCAACATGGCAACCCTCTAATGAACTGGGGTGGGTAGGTGCCCAGGCTTTGGATTTCATATTCATATTCAAAACATATATTCAGAGATGGACAGCTAAGGTCCTCCAGATGTTCCTGTTATCCCAATAATCCTATAACCCCCTCAACAGGAGAGTTGGGAGATATAGGCTAAACTTAGCCACAGAGTCTGTGTCCCAGCTCTGAATAAAACTACAGATGGATTGGTTTGTTTTTGGAAGCCGAATAGAATTTGAAATAAAGAAGGACACTCCTTAAGAAGCAGTTACCTTTCTGGGTTTCAAAGTATATTCTTGGGGGGAAGTATACAGAACTCCAGGAATTTAAGAACGTAGACTGTAGTCCTTGAAAACACAGAAAAGTGCTAGGCAACACTTTAATACACATTTGCTACACTCACAGTGTTGGTTTTGTCTAAGGGCGTTTTCCTGCTTTTTGAAGCATATTGTAATGTTCTTGGAACTAGCTAGAAATAAGCAATCTTAGGGATGAATCCAACAGATGTATCGTCCTCTGTTACACAACAATGTATGGAAACATTCTTTAAAGCACACCCTTGCCACAGGGTGTGGGATTGGCATCTGGCCTAGACGCCTTTAAAAAGGATGATTTCTGGAGGAAAACTCCACCAAAGGCCACAGGCCACAACGGCGATACATGTGACCTCCAGGCTTAAAAGGAGGCTACTTCAAAAGGCCAGACACAGGGGTGTGGTCAGAAGACAAGCATCTAGATGTCTCATGGGTTCCCAGAGGTATCTGGTGGGGCCACTGTGAGATACAGGAAGCTGGACTAGATGGGCCCTTGGCCTGATCCAGCAGGCCTTTTCTTATGTTCTTATGGGGACCCTTTCAAAATGGATGGTAATAAAAGAAACAAAATGTTTTTGTGGGAAACCCACCTGATGAGTGAGGTATGTGCTCAACTGTAACATCCAATTGCGCCACTGTTGAACTGCTACTCCAACTCTCTTTCCACTTTCAACAGCTATGGAGCCCAGAGGATAATTTGGGGGAAGTTGTATGATCAGTTCAATAAAGATGTCATCAACTGAGTAGGTAGCAATGACTTCTCGAGTAGCAGATCGAGCTTTTACCTGTGTCGAAACAAGGAAAGGGGTGAGCAGGGAATGTCTTAACTTTCAGAATGTTACCAGGCAACTACACAAAAGCAGAGCTCTGGGAAGTTACTTTTGGGTCCTGAAACAGCCGAATCCCACAGTCAACATGATCCATGTCCATACTGATAGTTGTGTTCTAGTAGCTGTAGTCCAAAAATGTAACTTTTCCAAGCTCTGCAACAAAAACTAGAAATGTGCAACAGCATACCTGCAATTCTCCCTCATCAGCACTGTTTGACAAAGTATATTGTCATTCAAACAGGGACTACTGATTACTACATGGATTTAATAAGAATATTTCAGAAGCAATAATAAAAAATATATGTTGTTACTAGCACCTTTTGTACTGTGAAAAACAGTGACTCCCACTGGACATCTGCAACACTAGTTAGAAGACAGAAACTTAAAATATCCAACTAAAGGAATGGACCTACCAGTCAAACGACAGAACAGTACAAACCTATGTACTAGACTGATTTTTATAGCTAGTATCCTGGTGGGAACACGAAGTGTAACCTCCCACTAGAGTAATGGGCTCTGCTCTCTCTTGCTTGCTATTCAATAAGTCAGAAATTGTCCCATAGAAATGAACAGGGTTATGTGCTTGACATGGAACCCCGAATGTTCACTGGAAGGACAGATTTTGAAACTGAGGCTTCAGTACTTTGGCCACCTCATGAGGAGAGAGGACTCCTTGGAAAAGTCCCTGATGTTGGGAAAGATTGAAGGCAAAAGGAAAAGAGGACGGCAGAGAATGAGATGGTTGGACGGTGTCATCGATGCAACCAATATGGATTTGACAAAACTCCGGGAGGCAGTGGAAGATAGGAAGGCCTGGCGAGCTCTGGTCCATGGGGTCACGAAAAGTCGGGCACGACTGAACGACTGAACAACAACAACAAATGTGCTTGACACAGGGTGGGGGGGGTGATGGACTCCTCTTTGTGCAGTGTCATATAGATACTGTGTAAACAGAACGGACAGAGATCCTGGCCTCTCTTGTATGTTTGAGTCACACTTTTTTGCTCGGGGAGCAGCACTATCCTGGAATAGTTTTGTTCCATGTTTGCTTACAACAAATATAATAAGGCATTTCTAGTTTTCATTTTGGTGAGCAATATAGAGTCTCTAAAGTGCCTTGTAACAAACTGAAGTGCTGCTTTAAATGCTAGTCAAACAAATCTCTTTTACTGGAAGTGCACTTGGATACTGTTTCACATTCCTGTTTTCAGACAAACACTAGACATAGACTTTATTTACAGTACTATGCTTTCTATAATGTAAGACCTATCATGCAATGGTATAATGTATCTACCAGAGCCTGCCTGGATCTTAAGATCTTTGAAAAATCTCCATGTTTTGCATGCCTAGTGAGTGCCTGAACTACAACCTAGTTAGTGGCTCTCCCAGCCTGTGGAAATGGCCAGACTGGTTTCCTCTCTGCGAAAAACTTTTTATTTAGGGAGGCTTTTGGCCACTAAATGACTGCTGCAAAATAATACTTTAATGTGAATAGTGTACAATTTTATTTTGTTCTTTAAAACTGATTAAATAGTTTTAATTCAATCTTGTATTTAATGATGATCCAGTTCATAAAAAAATCTATCGCTGGTTTTAGTGATATCTCTTTGAATTCATATGAGACTGAATCCAGCACTTGGAGAAAGCGATAAGATAAATAAATAGGAAAATATAGCTAATACAAACCATCATGCCATTAAACAACTGTGTACTGGTCTGCACAGAAGCTATCTCTTGCGAGGAAAGTACGCTGCTGACATATTTGCTTGTAAACTTATCTACTATGTTGAAGACTCGTTTCTCACAGCTATTCCACCAAAGGCGAACCATGGCTGGCAGATCTTTCAGGGTCATGCAGTAAACGGAGCAAGCCAAATGTGGGATTTGAGATGACAGCGCTGATGTGTCTGGAGAAGAAATAATCATGTGTTTATATTAGAGCCGTTTTTAAAGCATACGCCTTAAACATATAAAGTTTCAGAAAAAATGAATTCTTGACATTGAGGACATGACAGTGTAGTTCTTGACATATCCAGTTGGAAATAACTCCCCCCTGAGTTCGGCGGAGCCTGCTTCCAACTAAATGGAGGTTTGTGATCCTTTTATTTTCAGTAAAGCAGGTATGGAATCAATGTGACAATCTTTGGCTGGTCAGCTGCATGACCAACTGGTCTCTAATTGCTGAAAATTTGAATTGCTCTCTTGACTGGTGGGGGGGGGGAGCTAAAATGGATCATACTGATGTGCAAAAATGAGGAATCTGTGTTCTTTGCTTATGCCAATTTTCCTCTTAAACACTACCTGTCCCTCTTTCCGACACTACTCAGACTAAATGGGCCAGTTAAAAACTGAGCGTTCAGCAGAAGAGCTATAGGCCAGCGCTGCAGGCATGTGTTTTAAATGGCAGCTTAGTGTGCATCGACGTCTTGGGGAGCATACCACTTCGTTCTATGCCTCGTTATTCTGTCTCAAATGATTACCGCAGGGATTCTGGTCGCTACCAGAGGCTTAAACTAGTTCTGAGCCTTTCTGAGTTTTTTATTTAGGAACTACTGACTGACTGACTGGTTTGACTTTTATACTGCCCATCTAATAAACTGCTACTCTGGGAACGGGAATTATTCAGCACACGAGGCCCCATTGCACTAGCTGTTCCCATTATGGGCTGGAATGCACGAAGTACAGAAATGCCTGAACAACTGGACTTTTTATAATCAATTTCAGTGGGATGTGAACCCATGAAAGGGCCTTCGCGGCTGCTGCTCCCAGACTCTGGAACGCCCTCCCACTAGAGGCCAGGACTGCCCCATCTCTGATGTCTTTCCAGAAACAGGCAAAGACCTTTCTCTTCAGGCAAGCTTTCCCTGAATGATGGACTAGCTATTATGTGTCTTTCATATGACTCTATAGGATCACATAGACTTTGTGTTTATAACTACTTATAACCTTATGTGTTTACATTGATACTATGTTTTCGATGTTAGTTTCCATCACTCATAACTTTTACATGGAATTTTACTCTTTTTAGCTGTGCCCATTTTCTTGTATCTTTAGTATAATGTTGTCTATTAATGCTGTAAGATGTCCCTCAATTCCCTGTTCTCAATACCTGAACATGTCTTAATTGTACTGGACTGTATATTATTCCTCATTACTGTAAGCCACCTTGGGTCCTTTTCCAAGGAGAAAGGTGGGGTAAAAAAATACTCTAAAATAAATAAATAGTCCAATTTTTAAACGAGTGGTTTGGCAACTCCCAGTATCAAGGTGACACAAACTATGCCAGTATATTTGCTGAAATCCTGTTGCTTAATGTAGTAAGTTACACTAAAGTAGGCCCATTGAACCTGCAAAAATTTATTAATTGAGTTAACACCTCCATCGATTTGAATCAACAGACATTATAGAGAAGCTAACTTACCAAATTTCCATTGATTCAAAGGGCCTAATCTGTTGTAATTTACTATGCTAAACAACTAGCTTAAATAGCTAGCATTATTTGCACCAAGTGACCTAAAAGAGCATGTTTAATCCTAGTCATTTCCCAACAACTGCCATCACAAGCTACACTTAAAGAGCCAATAAGTTTTGTAACAATGCAATTTTACTAGAAAACACATTTAACGTTTTAAAAGACTCTGATGGCTTCCAGTAACGTTTAGAACATTTAGACCAACCTTCGATGTCTAAATTAATCTCCTCAGTAAAGTATGTTTTTACATCCTTATTTGGAAGTTCAGCTGTTGATCCTGGTAATGTCGGATTTTCTGGCATAAGCCTGAACAGGTGGTATAAGAGTTTATTTAAACTCTTACTTCTTCGAAGGTATTGTGAATAGAGAGCCCGCAGCTGGTAGTTTACAAAAAAAGGGGGACAGATTAGAATGATTTCTTGTAAAATATATTCTCAGAAACAAATGAAGAAATGTACACAGTGAACGGAAGAAAAGGCTTAGTGGGATTCACGACAGATTAGATAAGAATGTGCCAGGATCAAATCCTGATATGTATTTCTAAGTAAACGAACGGTATCTCATTGTTAAACCATTTAAGAAGCAAGATCGAGCATGCCTGCATAAATAACGTTAGCACAGTCAAGATGAGATAACCTCTTGGCAAAGTGAACACTTTCTGTGGTCATGCAGTGTGGTCCACTAAAACTCTCGTATCCAGGGATTAAATAGGGAGGCAAACAGAGCAAGAATCTCATGAACAAAACAAAAAAGCCCACCATTTTGTACAACTGATCCATATACAGTGAAATCCCAACTTACGAGAGTAATCGGTTCTGAGCGAACGCTCGTAAGTCGGGAAGTGGTTTCCCATAGGAATGCATTGAAAATAAATTAATCAGTTCCAGAGGGTTGAATTCCTATGGGAAATTGTTTCAACAATGCCCGGCTTTCCCCAACCTCCCGTGTTGGGGGGGGGGGAGAGAGAGAGAGAAGGTGCACATTGCTTAAAAATGTGTTTGTGCCACCGACCAAAGCGCTTGGGTCGGTGGCACGGACACATTTTAAATGAACCGCTGCTTCCCCCCCCACACACACACACAACAAGCCTGATTTTTTTTTTTGGGGGGGGGGGGAGTGCCATTTTCAAAAGTGCTGCAGCAACCCAGGCAAATGGATATGCCACCTCCGCTTGCCTGGGTTGCTGCAGCACTTTTGAAAATGATGCATTTCCCCCCTCTAATCGGGCTCATTGGAGGAGGGAAAGTGCCCCATTTTCAAAAGTGCTGCAGCAACCCAGGCAAGCGGAGGCAGCAGATCCAATTTGCCGCTGCCGCTTCCCCAGGCTGATCGCAAGCATGGACGAGCCTCCCTTGCACACGCTCAAGTTGGATGCTAGGGAGGCGTGTGCATGGTCAGCATGGTTCGCCCCTTCCAAGGGGTGGTCTGAGCGACCACGCACACTCTTCCTTAGCACCCGGCTCGAACGTGTGCAAGGGAGGTTGGGAAGCATGGTGTGGGAGTTTTAAAACCTCCCAGATGCAAAGCGCCATGGGAGAACCAGTTTTTTAAAAAAATCTCAAGTTGGAGAAACCCTATCTTTTGCTTGTAAGCAGCCGTGGTGGTGTTGGGGAATGGCGGAAGTGCACTCATAGGTTGAGATTCTCGGATGTCAGGTGCATCATAAGTCAGGGTACCACTGTACTAGGAAACACCACCGCCAGTCTAGACGCAGGTCCTCTGTTGACATTTATATGCAGGGTTCTTAAGATACAAAAATGTTACCAATGAACGGATAAAGACACACAGAAATTCCTCCCCATCTTCTGAAATATGAGAAGATATTTTCAGTGTTTACAAAGCTTGAATTCATTATTTATAATTATTTTGCTATCAATTTGAGAAGCCTCAATATTCACCAACAACATCTTTAAAAGTGATCATCGTTTGTTAGATGTGAGGCAGAAGATAAAGAGCTCAATTGTAGAGATGGGCACGACTTAGCGGTATTCCCGTTTCCGTTACTCGTATCCGTTACTCTACGGAAACGGTAACGGGAATTACTCCGCCAGAATTCGAGCTCGAACCGACGAACGAACAATTTGGTCTGATTTGTCGTGCTCGTTACTTGCATCGTGGCGACCGCGCAATGCCAAGCGGCACAGAAAAAAAGTTTTTAAAAGTTAAAAAAAACCCCGATTCCCGGCCCTAAAAGTAGGCGAAAACTGTCTGAGGGCACCTACCAGGCCAGAAGGGTGTTTTATTTGGGGGGGGTTCCCCGCCCCCTCTCCTTGGCTATTGCTACTGCTGCGCTGCTGGTACCAGGCTGGGAGGGCGCATCCATTTGCCATGCAGTGCGGGGGATCAAAAATGGTGACCGCAATATTTTTTTTGAAATCGTTGCCCAAAACCCCACCAAAGCACCACAGAAACATGCGAAAATTAGCTATTTTAAATGCTTGAATTTTTACAGTAGCAGCAGTGGGTTTTTCTTGCAAAAAAAAGTCTCCGTTGATCTTATTTTATTTTATTTTTTTTTTTTACACCTGCGCATTCGCAATGATGGGCTCGCCCATGGGAGTGGACCATGCAAAGTTTTGGAGCCATTCCACCAATTGCATGGCCAGGTTTTGCTGACTGTACCAGGCTGGGAGGGCGCATCCATTTGCCATGCAGTGCGGGGGATCCAAAATGGCGACCACAATATTTTTTTTGAAATCGTTGCCCAAAACCCCACCAAAGCACCACAGAAACATGCGAAAATTAGCTATTTTAAATGCTTGAATTTTTACAGTAGCAGCAGTGGGTTTTTCTTGCAAAAAAAAGTCTCCATTGATTTTATTTATTTTTTTTTTTACACCTGCACATTCGCAATGATGGGCTCGCCCATGGGAGTGGACCATGCAAATTTTCCACCAATCGCATGGCCACTTGGCCAGGTTGACCACAGAGACTTCTGGGATGTGCCAATCGGGCATAAACAGCCCACTAATTGTAGCCCAAACCCGAACCCTAAGCCTAACCCATACGCCAGTACACTGTCCTTCTAAGTGGGTCAGAGAGGCACCCAGATGCACCCCAATACTCACCCTAACCTCACCCGTAACTAGCCTAACCCTAGGCCTTGCGCTAACCCGTCTTAACCCTAAGCCAGATCTACTTGCATTGCACTACATGCAAGTACGTGAGACACAGCGGGTGCAAAGAGTCTGCCAGTCCGTCACTTGTGGCTCTGGCTGACTCCTGCAGCTCTCTCCAGGAGCCCGCTACCCCCCCAAACCAGTACTAACGACAACGAAAAAACGAAAAAAACGAACCGACTAATTTTTGCGAAATTTCGTGAAAAACGGAAACGAGCCGAAATGGACTGCCTCCGACACACGACAACTCGAAAACGTCATTTTCCCGAGTCGTGCCCATCTCTACTCACTTGCTTTCCTGTTGCCAGGCATGGGAAGGAAAACTGTGTATGAACATCCAAATATGTCCTTTTAATAAGGAGAAAAATGACCTGCAGGAATGCAGACTGTCCCAGACAATACTAGCATTCATCGAAACAAGCATTCATTTACATATTCTCCTCATACTTAGAAGGACTTTTTCCCATACACATTAGCACAGTTCCAAGTAAAACTTGATCTCTGAAACTAAGGAACTGAAGGAATGGACACAATGAGAGAGAGAGACACCATTCAGTAGGATTTATAATAGATAAGAATGTTCTAAAACATATGCAATTAACAGAAACTGATAGTTATGAAGCAGAGATGGGCATTTCGTTTCAGAAGGGGACTGGTTCCGAAACGAAACATGCCAGCAACGGAGTGCCACCCTCCGGAACAAAATCAACCAATGTCTTACCTTGCTTTAGCTCGTGACGGGCAAAATTCCAACCAGGAAGCAGCCTCTGATGTATCGTATTTCCTTCATGCATCATCCCGCCTATTGGCCAGCGCCAGGAAGAGGGAAATATGATACATCAGAGGCTGCTTCCTGGATGGAATTTCACCCAGTGCCAGCTACAGCAAAGTAAGACATTGGTTGATATTGTTCCGGAGGGTGGGACTGTGTTCCAAGCATCAGCTCTGCTGACATGTTTCATTTCAGAACCAGTCCCCTTCCGAAATGAAATGCCTATCTCTATTATGAAGCTACAAGTTCAGGACAAAGGAATCTGTAACGTTCTTGCTATTAATACTAATGGTTTTCAAATATGGTATTTGATTTCATAACATCTCTCTACAAGAGGACCGTCAAGAGCAGCTGTGCGACTAATGGTACTGTGTCGGAACTGCTTTGTTCCTAAAAGGATGTGGACAGCCGAGAAGCGTTTACCTGAGAAGGTGCTGCTGTGAAGAAACTTAGTATTAATTTCCAAGTGAGAAGATATCCTAAAACAAGGCAAAACTCCTCACTCAGTGGTTGAACAACAGCAAACTCCCCAACCGGAATGCAGTCTAGGATGTTTATTAGTAAGTTTTCTTGACTAGCAAGAACAGTCATAAGTGCTGCTGGTGGGGACCTAAAATGAAGACAGGAAGAAAAAAAGAAAATACAGCTAAAAACAGAGCTATCTCTTGAACATGAAACACAGTCAAGGCACTGAGTACTGCAGCCGTAACTTTGCTCATAACCTGGATTCAATCCCAGGTTGGTGGCTTGAGGTTCACTCAGCCTTCCATCCTTCTGAAGTTGGTAAACTGAGTAACTGGGGGAGGGAGGAGTGTAGTCTGCATAAATAAGTTGTAAACCACCCCGAGAGTGTTTTAAGTGCTCTTGCACAGTATATGAGCAGCACACTTTGTGTTTTGTTTTGTTTTTACATTATCTCAGAAAATTTAATGGATAATTGTATTTTTCCAACAAAGAAAAGGAATCTTTCCCAGTATTGAGGACAGTATCACGAAGGGACAAACAGCACTAAAATGCTAATAATCTGGATATTAGGTTTGTCCTATTTTATCATGCAAAGAATGTTTGAATGAACAATTACAGTACACAGATATCAGCTGGAGCCCTTTAAGATGAGACAGGAACTGAAAAAGAGTATGCTACCCAAACAAATGGTATTTGGCTGATTAAGAATAGGGAAGCCATAATAAAAGTAATGACACACACTGACCAATCTCTTGGTAGATGAACCTTGGCCAGCCTGATGCCTCTTACATACACCCAAAATGGTACCCCTGTTTCAATTTTGATGAGGAATAAAACCACTTATGCACTTCTCTGATAAAGATAGGAATTAAAGGTTCCAGTAAGATACAAAACATCATCCATGATTGAAAAAATAAAATAAAAAAGAAAGAAACATACAAAAGCAATTCTTCTTCTTCGTCACCATAGGACTTGAGATCTTCGTTGTCAAATTTAGGTAAATCAGACATTAACCTAAGGTATGGAAAAGAGATTGGGGGGAAAAGTGAAAATAATTTATGGATAGTTTTGCAACCCAACATCACCTTACTCTTCAAAATAAATATGCAGCCATAATCATCTGTTCAGAATTCTACAAAACATTAAATTACTGTGGAGGAGTAAAAGGGTGCCTTAGCCCTAAGCATTTAAATTACTGACACATGCACTAGTATTATCTCTGATTGTAGACTGAAGCCAAATCAATGCTTCAGTCTGTGGAACTGGGAGGGGATGATATTCACTTCCCACAGCCCTTGAAAAGCTGGAAAGTCCATTGCAAACTCCAGGCAGATCAGAGGACTAGTGCCGTGCAAAGGATTCCTTTTACAACCTTCTGAGCTGGCACTGGTATTCCTCGTCCCCAGCACTGACATGACGTATATTTTACAAGGCACCACCTAGAGTGAAGAAGAGACATCCACAATAACTGCAAGGGGTGGAAAGGAAGAGGAGCGAGAAGACTCAACTAGGCTCCCCCTTGTACTCCTCTCTCTTTTCACCCATGCCCTCCGTAGGATGCCGCTCAGGAGGCAAGTGGACGAGGGGTGTATTCGGTGACCGCAAGACAGCAACTGATCCTGATCCTTTCAAGGAGAGATGACCAAGAGACAAGTGCAGTAACCTCACTCACCCCAACAATGCCCTCAAAGGATAAGCTTGAGAAACACAGCAGTGACCACTGAATGTTCTACCTCTGAGGTGGGTCTTAAACGTCAAGGGCCCCTATGCAGGATGGAGGCTGGACGTGCAGTCTTGGTCCACTGTGGCTAACACTGCAGTGATTTCCAGATTACAGATCACCGCATTTGTACAACCTAAGTCCTATTCTTCAAATAAAACTCCCACTGATAAAATGATATCAAAAAAAGTGATTCAACAGTGTCGCGAGGGGAGAAAAACTTACTTATTTAACATATGATATACTGTAATCTGAACAGGCCTTGCTTTGAAAAGCAGTAACGGTGACAATGCATTCAGCAAGGTCTGCAGTTTATCGGGCAGGTTTGTTTTCTGGCTGGCAACAAGTCTAGGAGGAAGTTTATGGTTCAATAACTGTTCCTTTGATGTATATGTCAAAGCATTGCCCAAGGATTTCAACATGGAGTCCTGAAATGAGGTCTCGGGTACACCTTTCACTTTCCCTGTTCAGAGGAAGAGAGAACACAATTCACATTTTTTATTCCATTTGGCAGGTTTAGAACAGAAGTTACATTTATACACAGATCTGACACTATACTCTGATATTACCAGATTTAAAAACTGAGCATTTTCAGAGCCATGCTAGAGGTCGATGGTTAATTCTAATATAAGACACTGGAACAAATACATCCAGAGAAATGACCACCAGTAATATAAGTCCTGTTCATTTCAGTTCATCTTATTGTGGTTGTAAGTGATTTTTGGAGTTACCTTCTAATTTTTGTTAATTGGCTCAAACACTTACTCATTGAAAGGATGAAAAAAGCACCATACTGTATTGCATAAATAATATTATGGAAGCAAAATAACTGTTATTGTATGGAGGTCAATTGGTTCTGACTATAAAAAAATGTTGATCATATGGGAGACTTTTAAATCAATAGAGAATGAGTAACAAGAATATCAATTTGCCTTACATTCCCCACCACCACCACCACCAAAAAAAACCCCAAAACCCTTGCCCTCATTAACATTTTATCTAGCCTGGAAAGGGCTGTGACAAGTAGACAGTCTCCTTAGAATAGGGAGAGATTTTTAAATGCTGTAATCTGTAAGTACAGAATTATGGAAATTACTTCCCTTTTCCCATCCATTATGCCTGTAACCCAGGTATACTACCAATCAATTAAGGGAATGCGCCCTTTTGGATTTTAAAAAATGGCAGGTAACTGTGCACCCATAAATGGGCAATTATCAAAAGTGTTCCTCAATGGGTAGTGAGAGAGAATTGAGAGCAGCAGTTAAGAAAATTTGAGTATTGAGGCAAGAAATGACCTGGCTGTATGTGCAGAATGCATCTTCTTTGCTGCTGGTCCTCATTGTCCTGGAGACCCTGGCCCTAATAAGCATCTCTCTCTGCCTCCACCATTCTGAAGTTCATATTCGGAGAGACTTCCGGGCTGAACTGCATGTCAAAAAGACCTACCCATTATTAACCTATACTAAAAGGTTGAACTCACGTACTTGCCATTTTGACCAGTAAAGGTAAGAGTAAGCTCTGCATGCCTTCCGAAAAGAACTCTTCCCATTCCGTCATGAGGTTTGGTGGAAGCTTTTCAACGATTTCCGGAGTCGCTGCCTGGAAATAGGCACTCAAGGCGGCACAGAGGTCCCAGCTCGCGCAGGCAAACACTTGCACCAGGGGAACGGGAAAGACTGCCTGGCTTTCACTTGTTGTCTGGAGAGGAGAAAGACTTGGATTCTTTTCCAGTTTCACTCATGCATAACACGTTTGAATAACAATCACCTCACATTTGCTGGAAGCCGAAAGACCAAAGCGGTCAAAACAACCATAAAGTATTCTATTCATCTCACATTTTCCTTACTTTCTAAGAAATCATCCTTCTGTAACAAACCCAAGCAGTAGAGATGGGCACGACTTAGCGGTATTCCCGTTTCCGTTTCCGTTACTCGTTTCCGTTACTCTACGGAAACGGTAACGGGAATTACTCCGCCAGACTTCGAGCTCGAACCGACGAACGAACAATTTGGTCTGATTTGTCGTGCTCGTTACTTGCATCGCGGCGATCGCGCAATGCCAAGCGGCACAGAAAAAAAGTTTTTAAAAGTAAAAAAAACCCCGATTCCCGGCCCTTAAAGTAGGCGAAAACTCTCTGAGGGCACCTACCAGGCCAGAAGGGTGTTTTATTTGGGGGGGGGGTTCCCCGCCCCCCTCTCCTTGGCTATTGCTTGCTACTGCTGCGCTGCTGGTACCAGGCTGGGAGGGCGCATCCATTTGCCATGCAGTGCGGAGGATCCAAAATGGTGACCGCAATATTTTTTTTTTTGAAATCGTTGCCCAAAACCCCACCAAAGAACCACAGAAACATACGAAAACCACAGAAACATGCGAAAATTAGCTATTTTAAATGCTTGAATTTTTACAGTAGCAGCAGTGGGTTTTTCTTGCAAAAAAAAGTCTCCGTTGATTTTATTTTATTTTATTTTATTTTTTTACACCTGCGCATTCGCAATGATGGGCTCGCCCATGGGAGTGGACCATGCAAAGTTTTGGAGCCATTCCACCAATCGCATGGCCAGGTTTTGCTGACTGTACCAGGCTGGGAGGGCGCATCCATTTGCCATGCAGTGCGGGGGATCCAAAATGGCGACAGCAATATTTTTTTTGAAATCGTTGCCCAAAACCCCACCAAAGCACCACAGAAACATGTGAAAATTAGCTATTTTAAATGCTTGAATTTTTACAGTAGCAGCAGTGGGTTTTTCTTGCAAAAAAGTCTCTGTTGATTTTATTTTATTTTATTTTATTTTATTTTATTTTTTTACACCTGCACATTCGCAATGATGGGCTCGCCCACGGGAGTGGACCATGCAAATTTTCCACCAGTCGCATGGCCACTTGGCCAGGTTGACCACAGAGACTTCTGGGATGTGCCAATCGGGCATAAACAGCCCACTAATCGTAGCCCAAACCCGAACCCTAAGCCTAACCCATACGCCAGTACACTGTCCTTCTAAGTGGGTCAGAGAGGCACCCAGATGCACCCCAATACTCACCCTAACCTCACCCGTAACTAGCCTAACCCTAGCCCTTGCGCTAAGCTGTCTTAACCCTAAGCCAGATCTACTTGCATTGCACTACATGCAAGTACGTGAGACACAGCGGGTGCAAGGAGTCTGCCAGTCCGTCACTTGTGGCTCTGGCTGACTCCTGCAGCTCCCTCCAGGAGCCCGCTACCCCCCCAAACCAGTACTAACGACAACGAAAAAACGAAAAAACGAACCGACTAATTTTTGCGAAATTTCGCGAAAAACGGAAACGAGCCGAAACGGACTGCCTCCGACACACGACAACTCGAAAACGTCATTTTCCCGAGTCGTGCCCATCTCTACCAAGCAGATTCTTGAAGTAAGTGCCTCTAACTCGTGGTTCCAGAGCACCACCAAAAGGAGGAACCAAGCACATCCATAGGTCAAAAGACTACTTCCTTTCTCTCTCTCTCTCTCTCTCTCTCTCTCTCTCTCTGACCATATTTGCCTTCTGCGATGTCTTTTCGTCCTAAAGATGCTTGTTCCTTATCCATGTTTGGTCTCCAAAGTCAAATACAGTTAACAGACTCAGCAGACCGGAGTGCCTGGCCACAGAGCTGAGCGAAGCTCATTTGAAGTGAATGGGGCTGCTGAGTTTATGCACCCTCCTACCTACCTGTGCAATTCTGGGCAAGCTGCATGATTTCAAAGCACCACAGAAGGACTAAACATTTACAAGAGCTTAACATGTAAAACAATTGGTCATATTAATTTGAACTCAATTTTTTTGAAGCCTTCTGAAGATTTTACTCCAGAAAAATGAGGAAACTTTTAATACAACCAGTGATGTGAAAGATTCAAACACAGGACGGGCGGCAGCTGTGCACCGTGGAGGTATAAAAGGCAGGAACTGCCACCCAGTGGATCCAAAGAGGAAAAACGATCTGAATCTCTTTGCAGTTTTCTTTCTGTTCAGGTTCACTACTTACTTCTAACCAGGCCAGCATGGAACACATGACAAAATCCCACTCGCTCTCCAGCAGCGCGGAAGGATCATTCAGCAGCCGGGAAATAAAACGCATCATTTCTATATTGATGCCAAGCAGCTGGGAGTTTTGTTCTTGTAGGTTGCTGGAGGGGAAATTGTGGAGAGGTGGGAAAATAAAGACATAATTTCATACCTTTTTATTTATATTGCAACAGATAAAAAACCCACTGTTTTGGTCAAATATGAATTAATTTCCTGTACAATCTGGAACAATTGCAGTTACAGTGGTACCTTGGTATAGGAGCATAATCCATTCCGGACGCATGCTTGTAAACTGAAACACTTGAAAATCAAAGCAAATTTCCACATAGGAAATAACAGAAACTCAGATGATTCATTCTGGGCCCCCAGTTTCCATTACTTCCTATGAAGAAATTTGCTTTGGCAGGGAGTCCTAGCATCTGCAGCAGCCAGGGCCCCTGGCAAGGACCAGAGGCTTTTTGCTACCCACTCCAGCTCCTGCAGGGTGCCCAGTGGGGGAAAGGAGGCATGGGAGCTGGGCACTTTGGTGGGTTCAGCTTTGGGGTACCTGCTCCAATGCCTCCTTTCCCCCGCTGGGTACCCTGCGAGAGCTGGAAATGGATAATAAAAAGCCTTTTCCCCACTTTGGCAGTGGTGGCTTTTCGCCATCCAAGTCCAGCTCCTCCAGGGTGCCCAACACCACAGGGAGAAAGCTGGTTTTGGGGCAGGTGCCCACGGTTCAGCAGGTGAAAAGCCAGCAGCCCCGGCCCTATGAGGGGCAAGTGGTGCATCCTAGAGCAGCAGAGCTGCCTCTTCAATCCTGGGGGCCGCAGCAGCCAGAAGCCAGCTTATATATCAAAGCATTGCTCATTGATCAAGGCAAAAAACCTCCCTGAGTTCCATTATGGAAAAAGGAGCAATATAAAAGTGTTCCAAACAAATAAATATTTTTGCTCATTGATGAAAATACCCATAAACTAAGTTACTCGTAAACCCAAGAACCACTGTATAAGTATCAAATTAACCTACAGATCACAACAATTATTACTACACATAACCCTGTCATGTGATTACCTAAATTCCACTATTTTTAAAAATAATAATAACTAGTGCTATTCATGACTACTTTTTTAAAAAAAGCCTAGGCTTGTAAATAAGGACTGCCATGTTTATTCAACTAGAAACTGTTTAAAACTGCTTGTTTAGTTTGAACATTTGCTTTTAAAACCTTTCATCAGAGAAAAAGGAATCTTTATATATTCAAGGAGCAAATATTTTTTAAAGTTGTGTTTGATATAAGTGCTCATAACAATTCTGGATGGCAAGTACTGCCTTAAGGTATACTATTCCTCTCCTCTAGTGGACAGTTAGCTCTCATATAATGAATGCACCAGCTAAGAAAGAGAAGAATCTGCTTCTTGCTTCAGAAATACTGTTTCTATCTTTAGAACTCTTGTGTCTCAGGAGATGGACTTGTCCACAAAAACTCACATTAATACAGCATATCACAATGAGTCTTTAAGGTTCTGCAAGGTTTTTGTCTTCTTTATTTTTTACCTTTCTTTTGTTTTTGCCTGATGTGCTAAAGTTCCTTATGTATCAATTGATTTTTTTTTTACTATTTTGCAGTCATAATTTAAACATGACTATTTCAAATACTGTACTCATTGACAACCAATTAAAAAAGTTAGTAAAATACCCACCAACTGAAGAGAAAGCTGTCTTCATAATCATTTCGCCAGGATATAATGATTTTCAGTATTCCAGACATTAGCTCTCCATAATCAGGGCTCTCACGATTCAGACAGGAATTCAGAATAGAAAGAAATCCAAAAGCTCCTAAAAAAATCCATACACCAAGTTAAAAAGGCCACCTAAAATATCTAAGGACATAAGAAAAGCAATAAAGCTGTGCAAGGAACAAACACTTTCAGGGGGGAGGTGTAGGGATGAAGAAAGTGGTTGGGTTAAATTCAAACATAAATGTGATTTTTCAAAATTATGTTACTTCAAGAGAATGTTCCACGATCACAAATAATAGCAGCAATCTCAGAAGCTACTCAACGTCTGATCAAATGTTGTGCTCTGAAAATCCTGCCTCTTACAAGCTAATGTAGCACTGAGGAGAAATATCTAAGATACTGACCATCAGTACCAAAGAGTTCAGTTGCACTGCAGGTCATGAGCTTAGCAGTACACTGAATGACAAGCTCTTCTTTGTCTTCCTCAAGGAGAAATGGAGACAAATTCTGAAGTGTATGCAAGTTGCCTTCCGTTAACGGGAAAAACTGTTCACAGAAAGGAGACATGAAAAGAGAATGACAGTCACTGATCCAACACAAAGCATTTCAGGAAGGCCAAGTAACAGAGAAAGATGCTTCTGTTGCAAAATATTACAAATTAGAATTCACCCAAATCGCCAGCAGGCAGGATACTGAACAGGCACATAAGTTATTTGAAACAGACACCAATATGGCATATTGAATCGCAACAGGAACAAAAAATGGAAGTTACCTACCTGTAACTTTAGTTCTTCGAGATCACGTCTGTGTATTCACACTGAGGGTTTTTACTGCGCCTGCGCAGTGGTCACCGGCATGTATCAAGCTTGTGGCCGTTAGGACCTCCCCTTCTCTCTAGGCATGCTCCTCCTTTCCCGCGCTAGCGTGCTCAGTTCCCCAGCTATCCGCCGCTGAAAGACAAAAAAAGAGAGTGACGGATATAGGGGAGGAGGGTGGGACGTGTGAATACACAGACGTGATCTCGAAGAACTAAAGTTACAGGTAGGTAACTTCCATTTCTTCTTCGAGACGTCTGTGTGTTCACACTGAGGGTGAGTAGCCAGCTCACTTACCGGTGGAGGGCCGTCACTATAAAGAAGAAGAAAGAATGGCCCGTCCAAAGACGGCATCAGACCTGGCCCTGGTGTCCAGACGATAGTGAGAGACAAACGTGGACGGGTTGGACCAGGTAGCCGCCTTACATATGTTGCCTATGGCTACTCCCCTCAAAAAGGCCGTTGAGGAGGCAACGGCTCTAGCAGAGTGTCCCCTCGGCACGGACGGTAATGGCACTGCGGCCGATTCATACGCCAGGCGAATGGTGGAGGAGATCCATTTGGAAATGGTTTGGGAGCACACCGGGACACCCGCTTGAGGGTTAGATGGCCGGATGAAAAGTCGTTTAGACTTTCTGATGTCTTTGGTCCTGGACAGGTAATACAGAAGAGCTCTCCTGACATCTAGGGTGTGGAGAGATTTCTCGACGTCCGAGGATGGTGCGGGGAAGAAGGTGGGTAGAACCAGGGGTTGGCTGAGATGGAACTCTGAGGCCACCTTCGGAAGGAAGGAAATATCTGGAAAGAGGGTAACCTTCATGGGGTGGAATTGAAGGAATGGCGGGTCAATTCGGAGAGCGGCGAGTTCCGATGCGCGCCTCGCGGAAGTAATGGCCACGAGGAAGGATGTCTTCAGTGAGAGGGTATATAGTGGCACCGAGGCTAGGGGCTCGAAGGGTGGTTTAGTGAGGGCCCGGAGGACGAGTGTGAGGGACCATTGAGGAACAAGCGGCCTGCAGGAGGGACGGACATTCCGAAGGCCTCTGAGGAAACGTTTAAGGTCCTGATGTTGGAATAATTTGGCCGCATCAGAAGATGGCGGCTGATGTGCTACGATGGCAGCAACGTAAACTCTCAGTGTAGAAATAGAGAGTCCTCTATTGGAGAGTTGGAGCAAAAATTGGAGAACGGTGTCGATGTTGGTGGGCGAGGAGGGTAAGTTGTTGGTTTGTGAGAAGTGGAGAAAGGCTTTCCACTTGTAGGAGTAGAGGGCTGTCGTAGACGGCCTCCGTATATTGGACATGATATGTTCTAGTGTAAGAGGATTATCCAGGCCGTTAGGTGGAGAGACTGGAGGTCTGGATGGAGAATGGACCCGTTGCCCTGAGAGATGAGGTCTGGGCGTTTCGGTAGGTGGCGGAAGTCGGTTGCCATGTCTGAGAGTGTGGTGAACCATGGTTGACGAGGCCAAAAGGGTGTTATGAGAATCATGTTGGCTGAATCCATGTGAGCCTTGACCACGGTCTTCTGAATTAGTGGAATTGGAGGGTAGGCGTATAGGAGAGACGGATACCACTTGATCGCAAAGGCGTCTCCCAGGGAGTTCTGTCCTTGTCCGGCTCTGGTGCAATAGAGAGGGCATTTGGCATTGTCCGGTGTGGCGAACAGGTCGATGCAGGGTCTGTTCCACAGGGTGCATAGTCTCTCGTAGATTTCGTCGAGGAGATTCCATTCGTGAGTGTTTGTGGTGAGTCGGCTGAGCCGGTCCGCCTGTTGGTTGTTTTCCGACGAAATGTGGATCGCCACCGGGAATATGTTCCGTTTGGCACACCAGTTCCACAGGCGAGTGGTGAGGAGAAGGAGGCTTCTGGAATGAGTCCCTCCTTGTTTGTTGATGTACCACAGCGCTGTGGTGTTGTCCGTTGTTATTTGGACAGTCTGGTGGAGTAGCAGGGGTTCGAAGGATCGCAATGCTTTGAAGATTCCTAGGAGTTCTAGGAAATTTATGTGCATTGTTCTTTCTTTGCTGTTCCAGGTGCCATGAATGTGGAGATGATCGCAGTGGGCTCCCCAGCCCGTCAGGCTTGCGTCCGTTGTGATCGTCCTGGAGACTGGACGTGGCACGAAGAGCCGTCCCTCGTTTAGGTGAGTGGTAGCCTGCCACCAGCGGAGGCTGCGGTGAATCTCGGGAGGGATAGTGATGTTTTTGGTGGGTGGGTCGTGCAAAGGATCGAATTGGCGAAGGAAGCACGACTGGAGTGGACGGAGTCGGAGACGAGCATGAGTGAGTATGGACGTTGTGGAAGCCATGAGGCCGAGTAGGTGTTGGATCCGCCTGGCCGGGCTTGTTGGTTTGGATTGTAGGGACTGAACCGTCCGTTGAATCTTGAGTTTGCGTTCCTCTGGGAGGAAGGCTCTCCCTTGGACGGAGTCCAACACTGCTCCGATATAGCTGACTACTTGTTGCGGGTGGAGCGAGGATTTGCTGTCGTTGATGGTGAAGCCCAAAGAGATGAGAGTGTGTACGGTGAATGCAATGTCTCGAGTGGCTTGTTCCCTGGAGGGGGAGACGACCAGCCAGTCGTCTAGGTAAGGAAATACTTTCACCCCTTGTAGACGTAGGAAAGCAGCGACTGGAGCGAGACATTTCGTGAACACTCTCGGGGCTGTTGAAAGGCCGAATGGTAGGGCCTTGAACTGATAGGTGTGATGTCCGATCTTGAACCTGAGGTACTTCCTGTACGCCTTGCGGATAGTCAGATGGAAGTACGCATCCTGGAGGTCGATGACTGCAAACCAGTCTCCGAGGTGGAGGAGCGGAAGAATGTTTTCTAAGGTGGTCATCCTGAATTTGGTGTGAGTGATGAACGTGTTGAGATCCCTTAGGTCTAGAATGGGGCGTAATCCACCGTCCTTTTTTGGGACAGTAAAATATGTGGAATAGAAGCCGAAGGTGTCGGTGACGGCAACAAGTTCGATGGCTTGTTTGTTGAGGAGAGTGTTGACTTCCTCCTGCAGGGGTGGAGTTGGTGCAGTGGTTATTACTTGTCCCAAGGGAGGCATCGAGTGGAATTCTATCGCGTACCCCCATTCGACGATGGTGAGGACCCAGGAATCCGAAGTGATCTGACGCCACCTGGGAAGAAAGGGTTGCAGTCTGACATCTGGGGGATGCGGGCAAGGCGAGAGTGGGCTGTCAAAGGTTCTGTTTGCCCTTGCGTTCGAAACGCCTACTCGGTTGTTGGGGGCGTTGCTTCTGAGGTTGGGGCTTGTAGGATGAGGAGTTGTAAGATGAGCGTGGTCGCGGATGTTGTCTCTGTGCCGAGCCCTGGGTAGTGCGTTGCCAGGAGGACTGCTGTCTCCGGTAAGGCTGATGAGAATGATATTGAGGGTTGGAAATGGATTTGGCGTTCTTCCTCATCTTGATGAGGTTGTCTATCCCCTGGTCAGTGGTGGAAGCGAATAGCCCTTCTCCATCGAAAGGGGAGTCTTCGATTCTGTTGCGGGCGTCATCCGTGATATTGGTGGTCCTGAGCCAAGCATGTCTGCGAAAGTGAATAGAAGTAACTAGCTGTTTGGAAGCAGCGTCTGCGATGTTCCTGGCTGCAATAGTCTCGTAGTCCACAAGGGACATAATTTCCGAATGGAAGGCGAGTAGTTTGGCCTTCTGGTCTTCTGGCACAGTGTTTATCACAGGCAGAATCTCTGAGAGCAGGTGCCTAGTGTAGGCTTCCATCACACAAAGGTAATTAGAAGTACGAAGGGAAAAAGAGGCGAGGGAATAATGGCGTCGGCCAATAAGGTCGAGTTTACGCCCTTCCTTGTTACTGGGGGCAGCAGCAGACTTCCCTTTCGCTCTATTTTGGACCGCATCAACAATTACAGAGTTGGGAAGAGGATGTTTGTCAAGGAATGCGGTGCCTTCACCGTGTGTTCTATACATGTTGTCGACTCTCCGTGACATAAGAGGGATGGAAGAGGGGGTCGCCCACGGCTCCTTGATGCGTTTGAGGAGGGAAGGTATAAATGCCAATCGGAGAGGAGGCGTCTGATTCTTGTTCAGGTGTCCGAAGAACCTACAGGATTCAGCTTCCTCGTCTTGCTGAAGTTGGAGGTCCATGACTTTTGCAATCTTGTGGATTGCCTGAGAGTAAAGTTTCATATCCTCCGCTGGTGAGGGTGGTTGTGTGTCAGCCACATCCGATTTTGGAGTGGGTAAGTCAGCCTGGGAAGAGTCCGAGCAGCAGGAGCATTCGTCTTCCTCATAATCAGAGGGGTCTGGCAATGCTTCATCCATCGAGGTAGGGGAGTTAGAGTGGCGTCCCCTATGGTCGACGGCGGGAGCTTGTTCAGCGTCTGGTAAAGTGCGCTGCCTCTTATGTGGAGAATGAGGTGTGAGTGAGCGACGCCGGGGGCGTGAGACGGCTCCCCTTCCCTCGTAGGGGAGACGGGGACTTGGATATATTTGTATCCCCGTCGAGGATTGGCTGCCCGTGGGAGAGGGGCAGAGTGTCAGCGTTGGAAAAATCAACACGCCGTGAAGCGGTCGCCGTCGGCTCGTGACTCCAGTCCTTCGAGCGTCCGGTGTGGTAAACATCCATATCCCGCCTATGCGCGGGTGGACTATGTGTGAAGTAGGGGATTCCCGGCGCCTAGGCGATTCTCTGCGCCGGGGAGGATCTCCATGTTGGGGAGAGTCTCGGCGTCGATGGGGCAAGTCTTCTTGCCTTTGAGGGGATTCTCGGCGTCGGGTCGGAGGGTCGCGACGTCGAGGCGGAGAGTCTTGGCGTCGGGGCGGGGAGTCTCGACGTCGAGGAGGAGAGTCTTGACGTCGGGGTGGAGAGTCTCGACGTCGTGGAGAAAGAGACGGCGATCGACGTCGTGGAGGGGGAGACGGCGATCGAGTGTAGTCGCGGGGGGTTGGAGAGCGACTAGCATGGCGGCAACATCGGCGTCGTGGGGCATCATCGACGCCATGGTCGTCACGAGGTTTGGTGGAATATCCGTCGTCTCGACGTCGAGGGGATGGAGAGTGTTCATCCCTCTGAACTTGACGTCGGGGAGGGTCAACGGCATGGTGGTATTCACGTGCCCCTCCTTGATGAGACTCAGCATCAGTCCGCTGCCTGCGCCGTGGTGGAGATGCTGGCGACGTTGAGCGGCTGGTGTGACGTCGGCGGAGTTGAGGGGTCGGGGATCTATGGTCCTCAACGTGTTGTGGGCGTGCTCTAGCGTCCTTAGAAGGTGGTTTGAGGGCGACGTCGACAGGCTCGTCGGCGTCGGAGGTTCCGTCGACGTCGAAGGCAGACTTAGAAGATTTGGGTTGGTGAGTCGGGCGGTCCACCCTGGCGTCGGTGATGGCACGTTTGGAACGCCCAGAGCTACCGACAGATTCTGCCATAGCTGACCGGTCATGAGAGTCCTCTCTCCAGCTAGAGGAATGAGTGGACCTGGGCGAAAGGACCGGCATTTGAGCAGAGGGAAGATCGTCCTCTGCATGATGCCCCAACGCGGCGGCGAGAGTGGCCGAAGTTGAAGGAGCTGGGCTGGTGGCGAAAGCCGTGGGTTTAGAGGAGGGGGCTGTCGCCTTTTTGGTCTTAGTTTTATGCTTTGGTGGAGCGGAGGCGGAAGGCGATGATGGAGGGGCCTTTGCTGAGGCCTTTGTTTTCAGGGGACGGCTCGTGCTTGGAGAGGTGGTTTTTTCCTGTTGGGATTCCATGGGAGCAAGGGATTGTTCCCAGAGGTAGGCACGAAGGCGTCCCTGGCGGTGCTTGAGTGCTGCCCTCGTTAGTTTTTTGCAGTGGGCACACTGGTTGGGTTGATGACCCTCGCCGAGGCAGTAGAGGCACAAACTGTGGCCGTCCTTAAGGGGGATTTTGTTTGTGCAGTTGGAGCACCTCTTGAAAGGGGCTCCGGAGGCCATAAAATGGCGCCCGGGTCGAGGGGGGTGGGCGGGGACTCACCAACCGTCGTTGTAGACAGAAGAGGAGGTCCAGAAAAGAGAAGGAAAAAACCCCAAAGGGGTTGGGAAATGATTCCCGAGGGAATCGGATGAAGAAGAAATATTTTGAAGCTCTAATAATTCCTTTTTCCGCAGGAGCTGAAGAATCGGTGACCGACCACAGCGGCGGAAAAAATGGAACTGAGCACGCTAGCGCGGGAAAGGAGGAGCATGCCTAGAGAGAAGGGGAGGTCCTAACGGCCACAAGCTTGATACATGCCGGTGACCACTGCGCAGGCGCAGTAAAAACCCTCAGTGTGAACACACAGACGTCTCGAAGAAGAACAGCAAGACTTCTAAATTGTTTTACTGCATGTGACATTATTCTGAGCCATGTGATTATCACACAGCCACACCTCCAGTTACAATTCCCCTCCCCTTAAAAACAAAACAAACCTTTCCCAGAGCCTACTTGTAGTAAGGCAAACTCATCTCAAGCATATTCATCCAGTGATTTCAGTATAGCAAATTAATTGCCGTATTTTTCACTCCATAAGACGCACCGGACCATAAAATGCACCTAGTTTATAGAGGTATGTATGTGTGAAAACAATATTCATACATACATACTGCGGTCCTGGTACATCTCCAGCCCCAGTTTATTTTCCAGCCACGCTGCTCTTGGGAGGCCCGGAGCGGCATGGCTGGAGAGTAAAATTGCAAAGACAAGTCCCCCAACCCCACCCCAGGTCACCATGCTGGGAAGCCTTCGGCCCTTGAAGAGACATCTGGACAGTAAGGAGAAATGTCTCTGTGTCTTATAGGGCGAATACACAACCACCGGGATCTTCCAGAGTGGCTGCTGCGGAGGTCTCCGGACCCGGTGCAGGTCCCAGCCCCAGCTGCAGCCCCAGTGGAGGCTTCCCAACCCAGCTGTTAAAAAAAATCCTTTGCACAATTGATTTTTTCATTGAATACAAGAGAGAGAGAGTAAATGGACCTACCGGAGACCACAGAGATGAGAAACAGGCTAGAGAGTAACCACCCACCATGACCATAGAGCTGTTTGTCAAGACAGGCTGAATGGGAGAGCTCCATCCCCTGAATTCATATTCTGCCCATCTTACAGAGTGGCACTATGATCATCATGGTGGGTGGTTACTCTAGCCTGTTTCTCATCTCTGTGGTCTTCGGTAGGGCTGTTTATTCTCCCTTTTCTATTCTATGGGAAAAAAATCAATCATGCAAGGGAACTTCTAGTTTACACTTGAACTAGTACTAATCCAGCATCTGCACTATTTTGCATTCATAAGACAAAAGTGTTACCCCTTCCCAGAGAAGGAGAGGACTATGGCTTCAATTCTGAGGTGACATCATTAATAAATTAAATTAGCTTCCAATTTTGCGCTGTTGTAGTTTGGCCACATCATCTCTGCAAAGCAGCGAGGTCTCCTTCCCCACTTCCTTCCTTCACCAGTGTGGTTGCATTATCTGCAATCAGGGCCACAGAAGTCACTAGCCTGTTATCATACCTTTCTGTTGAAATGAAAAGTGCTTTTGTCACACAAGAGGCAACATTAGCCGCACATATAAATTTAGCCATAGTTAGAGCCCAAAGCCGTCCACTCTCTTTTGACCTGTGAAAGGAATAAAAAGTTTATGTGATGAATCTGGTCTAATTACAGGCTAAAACAGAACACTTTGCTTTGTTTTAACTAAATTAATTTCTATTTGTTCAAAGTGAAAAGTGTACAAAACTTTTAGATACATGATCTGTATCCAAATGTACAGTGTGGGGCATTTCATAACCAAAAGCATTTGTGAAATAAATATACTGACATTTCCCCCACGCCCAAAGCACAAACTTACCTACTGAATAATATTTGTAGGAGGCAGGGGATATTACCGAGTTTATGTAATTTGTCATATGAAATATCCATTACTTGGAGGTGATGAAGAAATTCAAGAAGCAAACCAGGTGGGTTCCCCAGTTCTTCAATCCACTGTATGGCATACATATGTTCTGCAACTAGAAAATGCCAGAGTCATGTGTAAAACAGCACAACCCAGTACATGACTAATTTTTAAAAAGCTTCATAAACTGTCTGATATCCACAATCTAAAATGTGAAGTGCTTGGCTCCATGGCTGAAAGTCATTTTAGACATCGCGTGCTGCTTCCCAGCACCACTGGAGGGGGGCGGGGGGGTGAGAAGCGACATGTGATGCCTCCATGGAGGCAAGCCCTGGGCTCCAGCTGGTTGGCGCTGGGGTGGGGGAGAAAAACCTTTTGTTTCCCCACCCCAGGGCCAATCAGCTTGGTGAAGGGGGCAAAAGGTTTAAAAAGGCCCGGCTTTTAAAACCTTCCCCCAGGCCCTTTCGGGGTATTGCGGTCCCACAATATAATGGGACTGCAGTATAGGAACTGTGAAACAGCTGGGGACCACTGTACTGTAATTAAGTGTAATCAAATCCTAGCTTGTGGCAATCATCCGTGGGGGGTATATGTAAATTACACAGGAATAGTTCATCATTCCTGCCTTGTGCTCTGGGACTACTCAGGCCTAAGGCTACAAAGCTGGCTCAAAACTGTATTCGTGTCACCTATTAGCCATTCGAGTTCCTGGCTCCTGGTTCTGCAACCATGTGTCCCAACCCAAATGTCTGGATGTATATAGAACACTTTTCCTTTCTGCTTGACAACTGATTTCTATAATAGCCAAGTTAAAAGAACATTAAGTTGTAAAAACAAATTCAAAAATCATGATTATTGCAAATGACGTTTCTATCACTTACCAGTATTTTCAAATCCACTGCTTTCTACCTCTTGGTTCTCAAATACAATCCCCTTTTCCAGCATTAGTAGTGCTACTCTAGTTAACAGAGCTGCAGTACACAAATGGCTTGGGAGTTTATCCAAGATGTAAAGCTTCCGATCTATTTCAGGTATCTCACCATTCATACTCAACCTTCCTTCCAAAAATGGTTTCCTTAACCACTGTAACAAAATAAAAGTGGTGGTGGTGGGGTGTTTAACCATTTTAAATACCCTCTACGATCACAGAATATCTTAAATATGTTGTTGTGCCCATTATATATAACAGCACTGGTAGTTACAGCAGAAACAAGACGATACAGAAAAAGCATTTAAGATTTCCTTGAGTGACTGGCTGCCTGAGCGGGGGTTTTAAATGGACGGTTGTAACTTAGTGCTTTGAATGTGTTTAGGTGTTTCTTATGTTTTGCAATATAATATTTCCTTGAGCTTTTTAATATTTGGATACTCACTGTTGTTAGCTTTAAGACTGTCTTTTAATTATGTAAGCCTCCTTGGGTCCTTTTTAAGGAGAAAGGCAGGTAAAATATTTTAAATAAATAATAAATAAGTCTTATCTCTTCATCACTTCATCTTCTCTTGATCCTTGAGAAGATTAACCATACAAACCATGTAATGCCATCAACTTGGAACTATGTGATACTATGAGCTCATTAAACAAGCTTTTTGAACTTTCACAAAAAATAATAATAAATATATAAAGAAAAAGGTAAGCAAATTCATTAAAATGTATCAATAAAATCTACCTGAAACTGATCAGTTGCAACCAAACCTTTTGCTACATTAAGGAAAGACAATTTTATTTATGAAATGATTGTTGTATGCAAAGAAAGTCTGCTTTTCTTTCAACCCATGAATTCAACAGTTAGGAATCAAATCACCCTTCAATAAAATCACCCTCCATTTAAAAAGAGAGTATTTATAATACCTTTTAGATACATAAAATGTAGTTAATAAAATGTGCATTTTATATTGACAAAAAAGTACCATTTGCATATTGGACTGATTTTAGTTCTTATGCCAATTTACTACAGAATTTCTGAAACAATAATCTATATAAGTAACACACTACAAATACAGCAAATCACTTTTTGTTTGATTTGTATCCCGCCCGTCTAGGCAGAAGCTACTATTTATTATATCAGAATTATCTGCTGATATGTATACCTCACTGGATAGAGATTCCCGTATCTTTTCCCATTCACACTTGCTTGGAGTGAGCAATTCCATATAATCTTTCAACAAACAAGACACTTCATCAGCTTCCAGAAATCCAGACACCAAGTCACTTACTGCAGAGATTAAAACCTGCAAACTGACATGAAATCAATATTTTACTTGGAAAAGAAAATGTGTTTGGGGGGTGGGGAAACATGTCTATTTCTTGCTTTTCCATAAAACAGTACATAGATGACTCTAAACCAGTGGTTCTCAACCTGTGGATCCCCAGATGTTCCTGGTCTGCATCTCCCAGAAATCCCTTCTAGCCCAGCGAGTGGTGGAGGCTTCTGGGAGTTGCCAGGAACACCTGGGAACCCACCGGTTGAGAACCAGGGCACCTAAACCTTCCATTTCAAAACTCACACACAGTTTAAAAAAACCAGAGGCCACATCCAGCCAGACCACTAAATCATGGTTTAACCAGGATTTAGCAAGCACCAGACTTCAACTTTCTTCCTCCAGTATTACCATGGGACTGGAAGCTTCCCCTTTCATTTCAAGCTGTATTCACGTAGCTGGCTAGTCTTCCCCAGCATGATGCTGTCCAGATCCCTAGCCAGCACCTATGTTAACTGTGAGCAGAAAGATGCCTTTTGCTCAGCCATCATAAGACAGGAGTGCTTGGCCTCACAGTATCAGTAAAGGCTTGACGTCATGACAGCTTAGTCCCTTCTGCTCAGCGGCATCTTCGTTATGTAAAATCTTTACTGACCCTGAATCAAATTCCTCCTGTTTTAGAATGGCTAGCCAAAAGGTGTTGTCTACCTGCTCTGCGGGAAACTGTACTGATCTCCACCTTAAGCAACTCCCAACCTCGAGTCCCCTGATGTTATTCAAGAAACCCTGATGGTGAAGGCTTCCTGGAGTGTTAGTTCCAGAACATTTGGGGACTTAAAGTTGGGAACCATCCAGGGCGGATTTGATTTAAATCATGATTTAAATCACTACTCAGTAAGGCTCGAATTAAATTATGATTTTTCTACAAAAAGACTCATTTTTGCAAGAGTTGTTTTAATCTCAGTATTTAAAACCAGATGGTTTCATTTTTAGAATAACGTTTCAGATTTTACAGTTATATCAGAAAACTACAGATTTGGTGGTTATATACCATTAGATATACATAGATACATAATTATGAAATTATTGCAAGGTGAACTATCTCCAGTTTAATAGGTTAATCATTCATATTTGAACAACTGTTCTGCTGTATTTTATTGGAAGGAGAAAAATAATCATTACCTTAATAATAACAATCTCAATAGTTTTATTTAACCAAAACAATAACATTACAGGTTTTTCTCCTCAAGAGAAAGAGTGAGAATAATATGATAACCCTCAGGCCGCTATACATATAAAGATTTCAAGATGTGGAGTACTGTGCTCAAAAGGTTTCACTTTCATTTTACTGCTTGCCTCCCTCCTCAAACTTTGTTCCTTGTGCAGACCTATTCCATTCCAAACAACCTTCTATCCATTGAACTTCTTGAAATGTACCACTTAAGAGGTAAGGGGGTTGATTCTGTGTACATAGATTTGCAGAGAAACAATGGGATTAAGGTCTTTTTCTCAATTTTGATGTTTATTTTATAACATTTCTGCTCTGAAGGAGGTATGTTATCGTTGCAGACCCAAATGCAGTTTTGAAAACAGCAAAACCCAGCATTGTTGATAATATCTGCTAGACAGAAAAACTGCCCCAAATAATCAGAAACCTCTGGTAGAGCATGACATTGTGAATGGATTAATACAGCCTTCTGCTACATAATTAAAACCTAGTTTCATGATGAATAACCTGTGGACTATAACAATCTTTAGAGAGATTTTTCCTAAAAAAGCATTTAATTTTTTTAAAAAATCTGAGTTAAATTTTTTAAAAATCTGATTTAAATTAAAAAAATCCATTTTTACTTTTTTTTTAAAAAATATCATTGATTTTATCTACCCTGGAACCATCACTCTAGCACTTATGAATGCAGCCCCTGGTCCTAGGGAATTAGGATGGGAGAATATTTCTTTAAGATCACAGGACTTGTAGATAGCGGAACATATGCAAAGGCTCGTGGATTTTTCTTTGTATTTTGGATTCTTCTTCATCGCATTGGGAATCTTACGTTATGTGGATACAAAGGGCGGGGCACAGGTACTACTACAATGAAACTCAGTAATTTGTTCCAGCCATGGCTTAAAAGCTGCTATGACATCACATCACAACACGCTTACTGAAATACAGGAAAAGAGAACATACACGCTGGTTTCTATAGAATTAGCATGAAATACAGCTTATGGATTTGCTGAACTGAATCCAACTCTCCTGTCTTCTAACCTCTGACAAGAGACTGGGGTACGATCATGTGCTCCTTCACTTCTCAAGCCTAATTGTTTACCCTTAATAATTATGATTAACAGTTGCAGCATATTGACTTTTATCACAAGCACTTTTGATAGACTTTTAAAGCCAACTTCAAGACTGGTTGTAAAGTCTTACTTAGGCAAGAGAAGCCAGTTACTGGACCCAAAAGCCTTTCAATTCGTTCCAGCAACACTGTAAGACAGCTACCTTTTAAGATTCAGCTTTGAAGACTGAAGCTGACTCTTGACCCAGAACGCCGATCTCTGCAGGAAGGTGCTCCCCTTATGCACGCCGCTAAGCTGACATACAAGTGAAGTTAAGCCACACAACCAAGTGTGTCTCAGCTTGCTTACAAGGAAATCTGTGGCATTAAGAGAAAGAAACAACATACCATGTTTTATGTACCTCAATCATTAAGAACACTATTAATCCTTCAGAACAGAATCCTAGCTTTCAAAATTGTTTATGAAGACTGCTCTGACTGCAAGACTCTTGTAAGTACGAACAAGTTTATCATCAAATGTTCCTTCTGGGGACTGTCATGCATCCCATTGCAGAAGGGGAAGAAATGTTAATCTTGTAGTTTTCTGTTTTGTCGTGTCAATATCATGTAGGTTGGGTTACCTTATTTAAACGAGCATTCAGAGTTATCAAATAATCGACTGAAAACACTGCAGCAACTCATATGGGGAACAAAGAGATAAGCATAGATAGATCACAGAGAAATAAAAGGAATACACACAAATCAATACATGTGTGTTTGGCTAAAGGACAGATATCATTCAGTACCTGACAAATGGGTTGTATCTTGGCTCTGGGCACACAACTGAAAAATGGTGAACAACAAATCTTCTGACGATGGCATCAATAAGCATCCCTTCACCGAGCTAAAAAAGTTAGAGGCTATGTCACAGATGAAAGACACCGATGGCTCGGTCTTTCCAGCTTCTGAAAGATCCTTAGCTTTAGAGAGAGCTGCTTGAAGTTTATCAATAATCCTTCTAACGTAAACTTCACCGATTAAGGACTCTATTGATTAAAAGAGATATGTTGGAAGTTATTTCCTCTCTAAAGACAGTCTCCAGCGATAATTGCCAATCGGAAACAAATGGGCTTCCAGCAATCAGGGCCTCTTCTTTTTCAGTGCTGTCAATAAGCCTTCCTTCCATACCTATTTAACCCTGCTTAATGGAACGGAGTCCCACATTTCGTTATTATTTCATCGGGAAAACTGAAGTCACTTACCATTTTTGATCAGCTGAGATAACACCAAGCTTAATAGTGCCCATCTTTCTGAATGAATAGGTTCTGCAGAAGCTGTTGTTTCCAAGCTCGTGTTGCACAAATCATCGGTCAGAGTTACAATCTTCTCACCCAGCGCATCTCCTTTCAGCCAGCTGCATATTAAGGAATGTTTTTCTGGACTTGAACAGGCCTATTGATAGACAAACACCCAATAATCCACATTATTCAAATAAACTCTACTGTTCATTATAAGCATATAGGAGTCATAGAATCATAGAGTTGGAAGAGACCTCAAGGGCCATCCGGTTCAACCCCCTGCCATGCATGAAACCCCTCCAAAGGACTCCCAACAGAGGGCCCTCCTCCCACTGCTTAAACATCTCCAAAGAAGGAGACTGCTGCCATCACCCTCCGTGGCAGCATATTCTACTGTCGAATAGTTCTAACCGTCATGAAGTTCTTCCGAATGTTCAAATGGAGTCTCTTTTCCTGTAGTTTGAGACCACTGCCTTGAGTCTCTGATGCCATGGAAAACAAACCAGTCCCCTCTTCGATATGACAACCTTTCAAATATTTAAGCATGGCCATCATATCCCCTCTCAATCTTCTTTTTATTATACATGGAAGCCGTATGCATGTACCCAGGACCTGAACTGTAATCAAGAGAAGGATGGGTGATACACTGTGCCTGAGTCGAATAATCTGTGTATAAATTTCAGTGGGTGGATGGAGAGGAGGAACACCAGCAGGCCTTCTCAGCTGTCACTAGGCTGTCACCCATTCCCACAAGTAATTGGACTCCAGGGATCTCCCACCATGAGGAAAATATCAAAAACAAAATAAAAACTGTGTCTGGACTAGCTTTGTGCTTCTCTTGATCCAAAACTGTCAGATTTTTAAAAAGGGAATACGAGTTTTTTGAACGTACCTTTTGGATTATCTGAAGAAGTATATTCCATTTCAGATTCATCTGAAACATTGAAAGAGAGAGAGAGATTCAACAGTTTGAACACTCAGTCTTTTACTCATTCTTACACAAGTCATTTCCATGAGTCCTTAATAATAGTTAAGAGTCATCACCTATAACTGTCATGGTTTTGTTTAAGATGCTGTTTCTGTTACATTGTGGAGCCCTAGGGGGCTTGTACAGAATTATACACCACCCAGAGTAACCATGGTCATATGGGAAGCCTAGAAATTTAATGAACACACACACACACACACACACACACACACACACACACTTCTAAGATAAAATAGTCAAAATAACTTTATTCCTAACAGAAAGCTGGATTTTTAATCATTTTATTTCTTACTTTACCATGGCTCCCAAAATAACTGCAGTCCACAAAATCAGATCCTGCTAGAAATAAATTTAAATGAACAGTACCTTTATTAGGTCATTGAGAATATTTTCTCTCTGTGTGCCAGTGCCACAACACTGCAAGACACTGTACAGAATATCCACCAAGAAGTCAGTCTCTTTTCTTGTGTCTTCCTTCAGCCAATCAACTAGGTTGTCATACAGAAATTGGACGGAGGGGTTCTCATGCTGAAGCTTTGCTTCGTCCTGCCTGTTACTCCTGTCCTCCAACAGTACCTGGAAAACTCTACGAGAAGCAAACTCACTAAGCAGGGCAGAAAGAAACTTCAAGTGTCGGTCAGACCTTTCCTCGTTGGTATACACCATGCTCAGTTCTGCAAGTTTGCAAACTAGATCTTCCAGAGGCTCCTTCCGTGGAGAAGAAAGATGCTGCCCAAGAATAAAAGAGCCGGGTTCGTTGTTATTTGTTAGAGCAGCACAGTTCTCTGGTTCCGTCCTTTCAGCTTCACAATCTTCGGCAAATCTGATCTTCACTGTTTTTTTCTGGTTTGCTTTCACCTTGTTTTCTGAATTCTTAAGAATTTTTAATAAGGAAGATATTGCAACCAAAGCTTTCTCGTCGGCATCCGTTACATCAACATGCCGCACGCAGATATTTGAAAGGCCTCCCCAAAAGTCCAACAACAGTCTTTGGAAAGTGTGGACTGTTTCACCGCCACTTGAAATTTCTGCTCGTGCTTCCCAAACACTTAAGGCCTTTGTTACCTCATAAAATAAAGGTCCATTTTGTAACTTGGGTTCCTTAATCACCAGGTCAATGAGGACAATTAACTGTAAAGAGGAAAACAGTTGATTCAGTGATGAGCTACACAAAAAAGCATCGGCCCTAACTAATGCTTTGCAAGGGCAGTGACCATTTATCTACTGTGCAAAGGTGTATCCAGGCCGCTGAAGCACCCAGGCCAATATTCCCTGACCTCCTATGCTGTAGCAACACAATGATCAGAGCAAGTCAGTAAAGGACCCGGATCACCTATCAGCATTTCTTGTATTTTGGCATACCAAACACATTTCTTATACTGTATTCAGCATCCCAAACACTTCCTCCCATCATGCATCATGAATCCATTAAAAGCTAAAGATTTGACTATTATATTTGCAATTCTCGGGTGCAGTCACAAAGTCATGCCTCAATGGGACTTTTTCCACTTAACTCTGGAAAGCCTCTGCAGTTCAGCCATTTTTAGACAATTGATTAAAAGTTAAAAGTGAATTCATTTTAAAACTCATAACGAAATACCTGGTCATCTATCAGCATTTCTTGTATTTTGACTTGTTCTTCTTCTTCACCAATGTTCTGTGATATTGTAAATTGTAAACATTCCATAATTGCCAATATAATTGCTGAACATTCTGAACGGCAAGCCATGGCTCTTTCAGCTAGTAACCTGAGCATACACAAAGTAAAGAAACAGAATTAACATTCTCATTCCTTTCTTCTCTTAAATGTGACAGCACCAATGAAAAGTCTCAGGAAACTTCAACGGGTCCAAAATGCAACAGCCAGATTCCTGACTGGGACAAGGTACAGCTATCACATTACACCCCTATTAAAGCAGCACCACTGACTGCCAATCAGCTATTGGGCATGATTCAAAGTGCTGACAACCTACAAAGCACTATACGACCTGGGTCCTAGCTGCCTCAAAGATCAAATCTCACAGTATGAACTGATTTGAGTGCTAAGGTCTTCAGGAGAGGCCTTTCTTTCCATCCTGCCGCCTTCACAGGTACGTGTCATAAAACAACATGAAAGGGCCTTCTCTGTTGCTGCGCCCAGACTAACTCCCTCCCACTAAAGGCCAGGACTGGCCCATCTCTGATGTCTTTCCAGAAACAGGCAAAGACCTTTCTCTTCAGGCAAGCTTTCCCTGAATGATGGACTACCTATTATGTGTTTTTATATGAATCTATAGGATCACATAGACTTTGTGTTTATAACCACTTATAACCTTGTGTGGTTGCATTGACACTATGTTTTCAATGTTAGTTTCCATCACTCATAACTCATATGTTAGTTTCCACTCACTCATAACTTTTACATGGAATTTTACTCTTTTTAACTGCTTGCATTCTCTTGTAGCTTTAATGTAATGTTGTCTATTAATGCTGTAAGATGTCCCTCAATTCCCTGTTCTCAATACTTGAAAATGTCTTAATTATACTAGACTGTATATTATCCTCATTAAAGGGATTAAAGAGGCCCTCATTACTGTAAGCTGCCTTGGGTCCTTTTCCAAGGAGAAAAGTGGACTAAAAATACTCTGAAATAAATAAATCTGTTGAAGTATTATGTCTTCCATTTCTAAATGAACTCACGCGTGTACTTAAGAGAACAAACGATCAATCAAAAAACTCAAGTGCTTCATACCCTTGAATTATTGAAGTAAAAAATGTTCTCCAGTAGTCCAGTTTTGGTTCTGTAACACCGAGAAGTACCTTGCTAATAAATGGCAGGAGATTTGGATATATAATAGTGGCAAGACCTCGTCCTCCTTCTCGAAGCAAAGCCCACAATTTTGGCAAAACTCCTTTTTTCACGCTCACATGACTCCAGCAATCCTATGGAATATTGAAAGGCAAAGAAGTCAATGTGTAGGATACTTGGGAAAAGCTTTCTAGCAGAATCCCCTTTCTGTTTCAAAAAGCATTCATCCGATGTACCACAAAACATGGCACCCTCCCGTCTCAGTCACGATCGTGCAGTTCTTCTGTTCAGTTCAACATTAGTGAAATGGAAGGAATGTTTCAAGAAATAACAGAGCACTTGTAATCAACAATAAGTGTAGAAATATCAGAACAGAAACTCTCTTTTAAGTTAAATCATAGCTACGTGTACTTGTGTATCAAAATGAACTACCAACGTGACAACAGACTGGATTTACGAAGTGATGCTATCTAATATTCAGCCTGACGGTGAATGCTTTTCCCCTGAGGAAGAAATTCCAGTGAAGAATCACCACTCGATAAATTTATTCTCTAATATGAGCAGGGCTGCACCTGCCTGAACAGACAGCCTTCAGTGAGTGTGTTAGAAAGCAGATGTGGGTGCCTTCTGCTCATGACAAACTGAATAAGGGCATCACTATTATTTTCATATTTGCTTACTGCTCAAGAAAGAAGATGTACTACACCCATTAAAACCAGGCTCATATCTGCTTACTAAGCAATGTTTGTTCGTTATGCAGAATAACAGTCAGAAAGATGCCTTCAAAGCATCAGGAACAATGGCTTCATGTAGCTTCTTCCATTACCTCTATAGTAGTGAGGACGTGGAGGACTGCTTCCCAAAGGGCAGGGCATACCACTGCATCACTGTCATCGATGCTGAGGAGAACTGATGGGCAAACTCTGGATGCTTCAGCCTTCATGGACTCTGGGATGTGCTGGCAAAAAGCAGAAATCAGCTCAAAAAAAGCGGACCGAACCTGGAGGAGAAGAAAGGGAAAAACATAGATCCTTTCAAAGAAAGACAGACTTACAATACTGTTATCCCCTCCATACCCTGTACCATTCTTTTTTATTCTTTTTTGCCTTTTCCTTTGGCAGTGGCCGACCAGGTGCAAGATGCCCCAAAGCCCATGCATACACATGTACAACAACATACTGATGTTCTTCCTCCTCATCTGAAGTTGAAGAATCCTGGAAATTCCTTTAAATTTCAACCACGGTTTGTTAAATGGTAGGGTACCAGAAGGATAACTCACAGTCAAAGCTTGCTTTAAAGCTACAAAGCAATGTGAACCAGTAACATTTGAAAATGATTCAAAAATGATGTCAGTAGATTTGGCAGCTCAGACAATTCTAGACTTACTACTAAGGCTTCATGTATAAAGCTGAATGTTCTTCACAGAACTGAAATACCCAGAAAGTACTTCATTTGAAGTGACCAATTTGACCTTAGTAATGAGGCTCCAGAGAAAATACTTTGCTGGTGACAAATTCAACAGTTTTGCAACTTTTAAACAAAACAGCTAACACCATCATCATCAGTGGTCCAGGACTTTCAGCCTATTCAGGTAAACTAACTAACTAACTAACTAACTAACTAACTTACTTACTTACTTACTTACTTACTTACTTATATTTGCATCCTGCCTATCTGGCCAATGGGAAAGCTACCCATAGAAAGGACAGAATTTGACTAGTTAGTTATGCCAGCATAAATGCAGTGGCGACTTGCCATTAGTGACATCTATTTCATATCACATGTCATGCATGTGTGCTGGTACATGATGAGGAACAGAAGAGGTAACTTTCTCCTTAACCAAAATATTTCTCTGCAATTTATACCGCTGTAATTATGCCAGTGTAAGTAACCAATAGGACTTTGGCAAAAATATTTTGAGAACAAAAGCATGAAGCTTTGTATAGTTTTCAGCAGGCCAAAGAGGAACATGCGTTAACAATTTAGCAGCCCCCTATTCTCAGGGTTTTTGGAGACAAGGGTGAAAATTGTCAAGAGCTATTCTCAATTAAGGAGCCTCATGGCACAGTGTTTAAATGCCTGTGTTGCAGCTAAAACTGTGCTCACGACCTGGGGTTCAATCCCAGGTAGCAGACCCATGGTTGGCTCAGCCTTCCATCCTTCCGAGGTCGGTAAAATGAGTACCCAGCTTGCTGGGGGGGAGGGGGAATGTGTAGCCTACATACTGTAATTAAACGGTAAACCGCCCAGAGACTACTTGAAGTGGTATGGGGTGGTATATAAGCAGAACATTTTTTAAATATGATAAACATAGAGACAGTATGAGCCAAGAAAAACAGTAGCGATTGATATATTATAAAAGCAAATTTAATGTTGTGAATTAAATTTCTAAAAGGTTTAACACAAGTTCACTACGGAACCTACTGAGCTCTGTTTTTTGCTTTTGCTATTTTGTGAGGAAAGGGTGCTGATAAATATAAAAGCCAACATACCAGTGATGTGGTGTGTTTCCCATACTTCCAAAATTTATTTTGAGCCAGGAGAGGCTTAAGCTTCTCTTCAAGTGAGTGATTCTCATCACTGGGCAACATACAAAGCAGTTTCTTCAATGCTAGCAAAGAACAGGTGAGAATTCTATAGAATTTGGCCTCCCTTTCTTCCGCTGGCACAGTTCTGGACAGGAACGAAAGCCGAGGTATAATTATTCCACAGTGCACGCATTTACTAAGGAAAAAAGCCCAGTGGTCTGAGATAAACATATCACTGTTACAAATAAATACAGATAGTTAAGTATGTGCCATCAAGCCATAACCACCTTATTATGACCCTAAGAGGGCTTTCACACCAAGTGACAAATTTAAAGAGTGGTTTTTACTGATTTGCGTCCCTCAGTGAATTTCCATGGCTAAACAGGAATTCTACCCCTGGTCTCTAGAATGGGTACTAGACCATCAATATTTCATTGACCTAAGCAATCCATTTGTAAGCTCAATGTGAACACTGCATATGGCTAATATAAAAGCAAAATTATAATTAGGTCCATCATGTCCAATGTCTCACACAGGCAATCTAAACTTAAAGCTCAAACTCTACTGAAAGAGAAACAGCAGAAAGAAGGCCCTAGACTAAATAGGCTACTGCTTTGATCCAGAGGTTCTCTATAGTTGAGCTAGATATGAACCGTACACAGAATTACAGCAAATCCAAGGGCTTCCTATAGGTGGAAAAAACCCAACAGGCCCAGGAGATGTGAGCTGATCCATCTTTTCCACTGAAGTCGGTGAGGATGTCTGTTGACACAGAAAGGTCAGTATATCCACACAAAGCCATGAACTGGTGCTGCTATTCCTCATGACAGATCTTGACCATCTTTATTTTTTAGTTTTACATAGCTATGCTGAATGGATATAAAATTATTATTTTCTTTAGAGCATATATTATAAACACAGCAGTACATACTGTGGATCACTCAGTGTATCAGGCGTTTCTTTCAGAAGATGATCTTGCAGCACCTGAAGAACAACAACAAAATCCTTCAGAGGGAAAAATTCTAATATTCTCTGAAGAATAAATTAAATCAAGTTATAAATGAGATGTAAAAGGTTAACATATTTCTGTATCTTTCTGGAAGTCTGGGATGGGAAGATTTCTGCTCTGCAGAATCTACGGACCAAAATCTTATTGGATATTTACATAGACATAATAGGATTTTCAATTGTTATTGTGGCTAATTGACAAGGTGTCAGCTGCATGTCACTCATATGCCTGACTGCATGACCAACTGCATGCACATCAGGGACAGACTCAGCACCCTGTTAATTAGCCACAGGCAAAGTACATGGTTCCCTTGAGTGCATACCAATATATCAGTAGGATGTGCTCTACTTTTTCAGCTAGAATCCTGAAATCTTTGATCCTAAGGATATACAATTCAAAACTGCTTTGGAGAAAAATTATGCAAGATAACTTAGAGCAAATCATTTTATTGCTATTATTGAGCAATTAGAAGTCAAAAACTATTGACTATCCAGAGAGCATACAGATACTGATCTACCTTCTGATCCCTTACTATAAACACATCTGAAATTACTGTTGAATAAATAAATGTAACTATATTTCCAATCAAGAAATGTTATCTAAACCTGATCACAGGAACAGGCTTTTTTCCTCTAAGCTAAATCAAATGAGAAGTTTTCTGTTGATAGATTTACGTTGTAGAGGCCAACAATTAAAACTGGATTTGTCAAACCACTGATGTCTCCAGTATCAAAGTGGTCAACTTTTATTACAAAACCATCTATTTCTCCAGTGTTGTAGAACATGTGAGCTATAATAGAATCTATGTTCAAAATAAAGGACATGATCTATTTAAAACATAACTTTGATCTAGTCATACAAAACAGAAAACTCACATTCAGAATTTCATCTTTACAAAATATTAAGGCTTCAGGTTGTTTACTTGGTGGAAATGCTTTTTCAAATGCCACTTTTGCAGCTGATGCAGCAGGAGAATAAGTATCACACTGTGCTATGAGCCAATATCCCATAATACTTCTTAAATGAGGAGCCAGATGTTTCCTAACTTTCAGAATAAGCTGTTCAAAAGCTTGCTGTGTTGCTTCTCGTACACGTCGATCATGATCCTATAACAAATACTTCATGTTATATAGGCAATACTATAGACTTGAGAGCACATCTTTACATATGCACACATTTTATATCTCATATTATACATGCAAATAGATGAGAGTTTTTTCTCTATGTACCAGACTTCACCTCTAACCTCTAAAAATTAAATGGAGTTGAATCTTAAATACAATTGTTTTCACATATTATTATAAGTACAGCATACAACTAAATAAATAAAATAAATAAATCACAAAATACAAGTATTCCATATCAAATATTAAAATGCAGGTATGAGACATATTTCAGAACAAGGTATTACTGCTCTTCCTGCCATATTAAAATAAAATGTTGTGGTAATTCCTTTGATCGTTATTGTAACAATTCTGAGGCAAAACACAGTCACTCTTTGCTGCAATCCAGAAGTTTCAATACTTACAACAGAAATTTTGCAATAAATTCTAGGCCAGTAAGGCAGAACGCCTTTAACAATTTCTGTTTCTCTCTCCTTACACATTGTCCCAAACTCCTGCATAGCCTAAAATTAAAAATAGTAAACATTTAGAAGAAATAAATCATTGCAATCAAATTCAGCAAGAGGTCTTCAGAGTGGACTTGCAGCTAGATAGGCAGTATATAAACTGAATAAGGGCCTTTTCACACGACCCCTCAGATCCGCTGGTCCCTTAAATTCGGACCAGCGATCTTGAGGGTTCCTTGCTGTTCCTCCGTCCCCACCCCCTCCGCACTTCCTTGTTCTGTCTGCGGGAGGGGAGGGAGGGGGAAAAAGCCTTAGACACGGACAAAAGAAGAAACCCTTACCTCCCGTGCGTGGAAGCTTGCTCCGAGCCCTGGTTTTACTTCCTGGTTGCTCTTAAAGGGGCGGAGGCGAAAGAAAAACAACAAAAAGAAGCAAGGAGAGCTCAGGCACTCTCCGCATCAAATATTTTTCACCTCCCAAAAGTAAGTACAAGAAAGTGCAGCTGGGTCGCGCTTAGGTGGGCGGGGTCGCACTTAATTGTCTGCAAACTCCGGACCTGGTGGGAAAACATTTTTAAGGTCCGGAGCTTGCAGCCCTTTGCCGCGGAGCTTAGGGGTCGTGTATAAACGCCCTAAATGAATATTAAATAAAGTTGAATCCAAATTAATTTATTTTATTTATTTATTAGATTTTTATACCGCCCATCTGGCAACGAGGCCACCCTGGATGGTTAACAACAGTTAACCAAAGTACAGACACAATCACATACAATTAACACAAAATAAAGATAAAGATAAATAAAATAAGGGTATTATAATACTGACAAATAAAATGAATATCTCAAACCAATTAAAAGACTAGAATATAAATTATAACATAGTAGAATTGTTGGCTGGCAAGATCATATAAAATGCTGTTAAGGAGTTATTTTAATAGATGAGCACTGAATCTATGTTTTACTCTGAGGAAATGCCTGCTTGAACAACCATATTTTCAGTAATTTTTTAAAAGAAGCCAAAGAGGGGGCCAGGCATATATCTGGTGGATGATTGTCCCACAGGCAAAAAAGAATGGTGGAAAAGGCCCTATTTCTAGTGGGTATTTTTTTCCTTCCAGGCCACTCGCAGTGTTAATTGCCTCAAATGTCTAGAGTGGGAAGATTGGGTTTTCCTGTATGCACAGTTTTCATTGGGTGAATGTGCTCTGATAAGTAGTGAAGTCCTAAACTGCAGGGCTTTGTATGTCATAGTTAGAACCTTGAAGTCGATGCGGAACCAAACTGGGAACTACTGCAGGGCAGCCAGCGATGGGGATATGAATCTATGGGTTCACATAGACTTTGTGTTTAGGACTACTTATAACCGTGTTGCTTTAATGTAATGTTGTCTATCAATGCTGTAAGATGTCCCTCAGTTCCTTGTTCTCAAATACTTGAACATGTCTTAATTGTACTGGACTGTGTATTATCCCTCATTACTGTAAGCCGACTTGGGTCCTTTTCGAAGGAGAAAGGCGGGGTAAAAATACTCTAAAATAAATAAATAATAAATAATTATGTGGCCACATTTCCTAGCAATCTGGCTGTTGTGTTCTGGATCAGCTGGAGTCTCCGCATCATCCCCAGGGGCAGCTCCACATAGAGAGCGTTGCAATAGTCCAGGTCTCAAGACTCCCAGTCTTGAGCAGATTTTCCCTTCCATGAACTATTTTGCTATGCAATTTAGTCACAGGGACTGTACTTAGACACACCCAACGGGTGCTCTAATTCTTGTCCCCACTGAGGTAGGCTCTTTTTTGTGCGAGCACGTGAAACTGTCCCTCCACTTCCATCATAACCATAACAATAACAGTCATGACAGGTGTGGAGGGAGGTTTGAGGCAAGTGCCTTAGAAGAAGCCTTGACTGTACCTAAAGACTGAAAGATTGTTAACTCATGCTATACTGATAGCAACCATTCCTTGCCAAACGTCATAGTCTAGTACTCTCTCAATTCCTAAGTATATAATCTGTCTGATACTTGTGGGAATGGTTATTTGCTCCTTTGAATATGTAACAACGATGAAGATTAGAGATAGGCACATTCAGTGGTTCTGTGCATCTTGTCTCCCAGCTGAACAGCTGATGCACAGTTTAGTGCCCTGTCAGCTCTAGTATCTTTCCCAGGAATGGAGCATTACAGACCGGCCAGTAAATTATCCAATACTATGCAATCTATGGATTTTTTTTTTCCAACAATGGTCTTACTACTGCCTCCTTTAAGCATGCTGGGATCCTACCCTGCTCCAAGGAGGCATTGTGGTTATGGCTATTCTTAAAGACACTTTTGAAAAATTCTGTATTTTCTGAATACTCAGAGGGAGGGGGCCTGGGGCATCTCTAATAGCAGCTTGTTCCGCAGAAATAGGGACATCACCAGAAAGGCACAGTTCCTTGTTGAGGCCTTCCTCACTTCTCTCAGAGTGGCAACCTAGTCAGTAGCAAAGTCTGGAAGCAACTAGTAATGTACAGTATATATATTTGTTTTCGTAGATTTTCACGGGTATAGGTATGCATGTTAGGGTGGATTCGGGTTTCTTCCCGTGTAGAAATCTGGTTGTTTTGGCGACGTTTCGACGAGGTCTCACTCGTCATCTTCAGGCTGGTGTTCTGGCTTCTTTCTTCTTGAAGCAAAGCGTGATCTCAGTTGAAGTCCTTCTATAAATACTGCTGGGGGTTGTGTGGTTTGCTTGCTCTGTTGCTGATTGTAGGTTCGTTTGTTCTTTTGTGATCTGCTGTGTGGCTGAGGCGATCGTTAAGGGCTTAACTGCTGGTGGGTTAGATGGCTGTTTAGAGACATCATGTGTGGGTGAGGTGCTGGATGTGTGTCTATTAGCCTTTTGTTTCTTAACGACCTTGGTGATGGGGTGTTCTGGCAGCATCCTGGGCTTTGGTGGAGTGGGGTCCTGTGTCTTGTGAATTCATTTTGGTCTGGCTGCGTGTCTGTGGTCTCCCAATGTTTTTTTTTGGCGTGTGTAAGTGTGCTCCATGTGGTGGCTGGAGTGGGGAGTAGCGGTAGATGGTGCAGTCGTGGTTTTGTTATTGGATGGTGGTTTCGTTTCATCTGTGGGAAGGGTCTGGGTTTGTGTTTGGTGTGGATGGAAGGTGGTGGCATCTTGTGTCCTTTTGGACCTGGTGTCAGTCTTTGTGACAGAGGCTCGTCTGTTGACCAGGGCTAGTTTCCAGATGTCAGGCAAGCGGGAGGTGTCATCACGTTTATTCATGTTGTTTGGGTGTTTCTCTATTTCAATGGCTTCCATGATTATTCGACTGTTGAAGTGTTCAGTTTTGGAGATGAGTTTGGTTCTTTTAAAATCAATTTCATGACCTGTTGTTTTTATGTGCTGGAAGAGAGAGGAAGATTTTTCTTCTTTTTTGACTGCGTTCTTGTGTTCTGCGATGCGTGCGCTTATTCTCCTGTTTGTCTGTCCGATGTATGTGGCTGGGCAGACTTTGCATGGTATTTCGTAGACTCCTTGGTTTTCTAGCTCAATCTTGTCTTTGGGGTTTCTTAAAATGTTGGCTATTTTTTGTTCGGTGCAAAAGGCTGTCTTGATATTGTGTTTGTGGAGAATTTTGCTTATTTTGTCTGTGGTGCCTTTGATGTAAGGGAGGAGGGCAGTGCCGTTGTTCTCTTCTGTTTCTTGGTTCTTGGGGGGTGTTTCTTTTTGGATTAGTTTGGTGATGGTGTTTTTTTGGAATCTGTTCGCAATTAAAGCATTCGAGAGAGTGTGTAATTCAGTTTTTAGGTGGTCTTTGTCAGCGAGGCGTTTGGTTCTGGAGATGAGGGTTTTTGCTACGGAGTTGATCTGTGCAGGGGGTGGTGGTGTGATTGTGCATTTAAGTAGCGGTTTGTATGTGTTTTTTTCTGGTAGATGGTATGTCCTAAGGAGCCGTCGGGTTTTTTGTAGATTAGGACGTCCAGGAAGGGAAGTTGGTTGTTGGCTTCTATTTCCATAGTGAATTGTATTTTGGGGTGTAGGCTGTTGAGATGTGTGAGGAAGTTGTTCAGTTTGTCTTTCCCGTGTGGCCAGATAACAAAGGTGTCGTCAACATATCTGAGCCAGAGTTTGGGTTTATGTTCGGACTTCTGTAACGCGTTGGTTTCAAAGTGTTCCATATATAGGTTTGCGATGACTGGTGAGAGGGGTGATCCCATGGGTGCTCCTTCTATCTGTTTGTATCTTTGTCCATTGTGGATGAAGTATGTGTTGGTTAGGCAGTGGTTGGTCAGATCTAGGATGTGCTTGGGGGGGTTGTATTTGTTGTGGATAGCTGTCAAGGCTTCTTGAATGGGCACTTGTGTGAAGAGCGAAACAACATCGAAGCTCACGAGTAGGTCATTGGGTTGTAGGTCTTGTTTCTTTATAATTTCTATGAAGTGGAACGAGTTTTGTACGTATGAAGAGATGGATTCTGCATAGGGCTGGAGTTGTTTGGCAAGAAATTTGGCGAGGTTTTGTAGGGGTGAGCCTATGGAGCTGACTATGGGTCTGAGAGGTGTTCCTTCTTTGTGAATCTTGGGGAGGCCGTAGAGCTTGGGGCATCTGGATGATTTCTCTCTGGGGATGATGCTTGGCTTGATTTCTTCACTTAAGGGTGAGGCTTTTATTTTGGCTTTGGTGGTTTTTTCCAGGTAGGTGGTGGGGTCTGTGTTCAAAGGTATGTAAGCCACACAGCAGATCACAAAAGAACAAACGAACCTACAATCAGCAACAGAGCAAGCAAACCACACACCCCCAGCAGTATTTATAGAAGGACTTCAACTGAGATCACACTTTGCTTCAAGAAGAAAGAAGCCAGAACACCAGCCTGAAGATGACGAGTGAGACCTCGTCGAAACGTCGCCAAAACAACCAGATTTCTACACGGGAAGAAACCCGAATCCACCCTAACATGCATATATATATATATATATATATATATATATATATATATATATATATATATATATATATATATATATATATATATATATATATATATATATATATATATATATATATATATATATATATATATGCTGTTAAATTTTAAAAAACTTTCCTTGATTTTTCTTTAAAATCCATGTTGACTGATAAGTACTGCATACAAGCAGAAATAGAGCAAGAATTCAATTTTAATATCTATGGTGCAAAAATGTTTAACCTGACTAAACAAACTACCATTGCCAACAACACAACACTATTTCTTTCAAGTTACCAAAACGTAACTAGTTATTTCCTCAAAGCATTTACATTCTCAAGTACATCATCATTGTTTAAAGACGATTTAAGAATACCTGAGGCACTGAAAAACAACTAAGAAGTGCTACTTTGTGCAAATAAATACCAAACCTGTTATGGCAATATAACAAATCTACCTTTAATTTGGTTGTGACATCTCTTTTGGAGAGCTTTCTCAGGACCATTCGAAAATCAGCATCTACAAGGCTATCTATTTCTTCCGCTCCTTGAACTGCCGGGACATATCCTAGGTCACTTGTAGATGTGCCAAAGCCGATGAACCCAGGAACAGTTCCCCTCTCTTTGGCCAGAAGTTCTGCTGCTCTACCACTGCTGGAGGGCTATTTTAAGGAAAGAGAGAGAGAGAGAGAGAGAGAGAGAGAGAGAGAGAGAGAGAGAGAGAGAGAGAGAGAGAGAGAGAGAGAGAGAGAGAGAGAGAAATTGCTAACAGAACAATCCTTAACTGTGTGTTTACCATCTTGCTGGGTTTACATCCAGCAGCTGCAACTGTGTATCTTATGGTATGTTGAACCACAGCACCCATTTTATCCCAAGTGGAGAACTTTGTAAGGCCTCAAAAGAGCTAATCTTGCTGTTCAGACACACATTTATGGCAACAAGCTATACTGTATATTGTTTTCTTGCCTCTGTCCTCACCCATAACTTTCCGCCTATTATCTTACTTCTTCCATATATATTTTTTCTCTCCCTCTTTCATATATTGTGTTTATACAGAGCAAACATGAATTGTTGCTGCTGCTGCTACTGCTGTCGCTTTTACTACAACGCCCGCTCTGGAAGTCAAGTCCAGGAGGAACAAATCCCGACACGTGTCAATAAAACGGAAGAGGCACGACTACGCCGTCAAAGGGGTGCCCACCAGTCCCGGTCGCCCCCCAGAGTGTCGGGATCCACCGTGGTTGCTTTAGGCAGGGGATCCCTTCCTCCCAGCCTGTCCCCGGGCGGGCCAAGCGCGACCCACCCCAAAGCCTGATCACGGCTGAGACAGAAGGGTCGCCTCCCCGTCCTCGCCAATCTCCCCAGCCAAACGCGGAGAAAGAGGCCATCGCCGGTCCCGGAGCTCCCCAAGGGATGCCGCCCCAACGCCGACTCACTCACCCGCACGTTGCCCTTCGTGCGCTGCTTGTTCTTGCCTCCCATGGCGGCGGCGGCGGCGGCGGCGGCGGCGGCGGGAGGGAAAGCGCACCAGCCCCGCGGCCACCGGCGGCCGGCCCCAGGCGGGAGCAGGGGCGGAGAGACGGCGCTTCCGGGTTGGACGAAGGAAGCGAGAGGGCGACCCGAGGCTCCTCCCGCCCGGGCAACCCCACCAGGGGAGGAGGAGGAGGAGGAGGAGGAGGAGGAGGAGGAGGCACCGCCCCGCGTGGGCGGACGGGCGGGGAAGGCTCCTCCGAAGCCCTTGCCTGCTGACACGTGTTCGCTTCGGCCCGAATCCGTTCACCTCAGGAGGCTTATTTCCCTTCAGGACTTTGCCTTTTGCACCATATGTTCATCTGTCAAGGGCCACCACGCTGTTCTCTGTGCTTCCCCGCCGCCCTTTGTTTTGATATTGGTACGCTTACCCGGTGTGGAAATTCATCCATTTATTTCATTGCTGCAGATGGTGACTGCAGCAATGAAATTGCTTCTTGGGAGGAAAGCGATGTCAAACCTATACAGCATCTTGAAAAGCAGAGACATCACTTTGCCGGAAAAGGTCCAGATAAAGCTAGGGGTTTTTTCCCCCCAGTAGTGATGTCTGGAAGTGAGATCTGAGCTGTAGTGCTGGAGGAGAGTCTTGCGAGTCCCCTGGACTGCAAGATCAAACCTGTCCATCCTGAAAGAAATCAACCCCAAATGTTCACTGGAAGGACAGTACTTTGGCCACCTCATGAGGAGAGAGGACTCCTTGGAAAAGTCCCTGATGTTGGGAAAGATTGAAGGCCAAAAAAAAAAAAAAAGGGGGGGGGAGAGAGACAGCAGAAAATGAGATGGTTGGCCGTTGTCATCGATGCAAAAAATATGGATTTGACCCAACTCTGGGAGACAGTGGAGGACAGGAAGACCTGGCAAGCTCTGGTCCATGGGGTCACAAAGAGTCGGACACAACTTAACAACTGAACATCAAAAAAATTCAGCAAGGCCTTCCCTTGAATTTCTTCAGTAAGGAATCCCTGAAATTTGCAGAGGAGGCACTTCCCATGCCCACCCCTTTAAGCTGTCTTACTTGAGCAAGTCTTTTTTTAAACTACATCTGTCTATGGATGGGAGATTGTTCAGTTTTAAGACAGGGACTTTGCTGTAACAAGACTCATGGAATCCCATATTAGAGGATTCTCAGTGGATGCATCATTCACAAACAATACTTTCTTTTACATCAGTTTGCTCATGAGAAGCACTCTTTCTCTGTAATGTGCTGCTGCAGAAAAGCATTCTGCCATTATTTATGGCAATGATGAAGCCCAAGCCATGGCCCAAATGAAATAACATGATCCAGAATCTCCTGGAATGCACAAAGTTTTCTCTGTGAACAATCCAATGAGAAAACCTCTCTCTCACACACACACAGAAAGCAGAAGGAAAAGTCCTAAATTCTAACACTTTTTATGGAGATTTTTCAAGGATTAGGATTTGCATAATATATTTCATTGTATTTGAGCCCATACACTAGAACCAGAGAACCAGTTATTGCAAAAGGTATAGCAACCGATCGTGTAGATACTTCTGCTTACTGTAAGTGATGAAAACACAAAACTGCTCATATAGTCCCCCTTTACCTGAAGTGGGAAAAGTAATGTTGAATATACAAATCTGAAGAGTGGTTTGAGACTTAATATTTGCTGGCGGGAGAGCTCAATGAGTTAAGTTTCCTTTTGCAGAGCCAGAAGTTGGGGATTAATCCCCTACCGAGTTTAGGGGGAACAGCCTGTCTGTGGGGCCTTCAGCAAGCTGCACAGCCCCAGGGCACTCTCAGAAGCTGGGAACTGTAAAAGCACTTCAGAGAATTTTCTTTTTGACAGCCTTGAAAAGAGTCACCATAAATTGATTATCACTATGTATAGGGTAAGGTTCTATATACAGTGGTACCCTGACTTAAGAGCAGCTCGACTTAAGAGCAATTCGACTCAAGAATGGAAAACTGTTGGTGTTTTAACAGCTGCCTTACAAATTGTAGATGTCTATTCAACTTACAATGTAGTAGTAGTATTGTTTATTTACGGTCATAGACCCAAAAAAAAACTTACATTTTTTTTCATTTTTAACTTCTTTTTTCAATTTTTTAGATAGGTACCCCAACTTAAGAGTAGTTCGACTTAAGAGTATGCATTCAGAACAGATTAAATTCGTAAGTTGAGGTACCACTGTACAGATTTTTTTCATGCACACATCAGGCACTGAAGCAGTATTTCAATACGAGATAGTTCTAAAACCCAAACCTATGCAAGAATTAGGCACACCTAAACATGCAATGGATTACGCTGACAAAAAGAACAAATGAATTACGGTACTTCTCATCTTTATTAACATTTAAAATATCCTCTTAAAATCAAAGATATGAGTGCACTGTTGATTTATTAGGCATTCAAAAGCAATGCCTTTAACAATGAATTGATGAGGGGACTTCGGTAAAAGAGTCAAGAGAATTTTTGATGAAATTATTTTCTCTTCCTGGTGACTTAGTGTCCTTCAACTCCAAAGTACAGTTGAAAAATATCAGCACATCCACGTTCAAGTAAAAAATGATATAACTGTCCCATATCCATATGATTTCCTCTGGCACCGTGTGCATCAAATATTTTTTCCTCGAAAATTAAAAACTTCCTTTGATCCTCCATTTTATTTTCAGCTCCTTCTAAGTGAATATCTTCTCTGTGGCGGATTAAAATTCGCTGCCATGACAATCTTCTGATCCTAAATACAAGGAAAGTATAACAAATTGAAAAACCCCAAGAGCTACAGTGATTCCTGGGATATCAGGAGTACTTAGGGATATCATTCTTGTAATTTTTGACATTTCATTTGGCTGGGAATGCCTCTGCAACCCTAACAAGTCCAGGAGATTTCCCAGAACAGCAACAGGGGAAAATGGTGATCACTGGGTGTCTTTTTCTATTATTTGTTGTGTCCTACTTGTTGATTTCCCACATAGGATTAAGCTTGACACTCCTCTTATTTCTTGTGCCTGAAGTATTTTCATCTGCAATACTTTTGTATCTCTTTGCTACTCTTGTCAATTTCAGTCTCTTAACAGTGGTCAAATGGTTTCTTTAGTCATCCTTGCATGTCTTGCTGACACTGATCAGAGCAAGAGCCTCAAATTGACAAGAGCAATAAAAGAGATACAAAAATTCTGCAGGATATAGTATTTCTGGCCTAAGCAGTGCATGAATGTTGGACATAACCTTGCACAGGAAACTGGGAAGAACAGTAAAAATATACTTCTGATTTGAACCTCAGAGAAGAGCAGACGGGTAACATAACCATAAATTTTTAATTTATTATGTGATATAATGGAGCAAGAAGGCAACCAACTAAATTCTCCTCTGTAGGAAGAGTCAGAAGACAAAGATTGTTACCCAGGTTGGATTGCCCCTGCAAAATGTGGGTCAACAGAACCTTCACTGTCTGTTTTTCTGTTCCTCATGGTGCAATAATGGGCCATGTAACCAATGTTCAGAGACAGTTTGATCAAAATTCCTTATTTAATTGCTAAAAAGGAATCCAGAAAAGAACTTCATTGATTCCTGCAAAATACCTAAGAAAATCATACAGTAAGAAACTGAGGACAGTTTGGTGATTGACAAACCTTGGGGGAGGGGGAAAAGGCAGGAAATTCCATATAAATGTGTGGAATAGAGGCACATCTGAATGTACATCTTCACAGCTATCTAGCATAAGTTTTTATTTAACAATCTCACATTATTCCATTATAACACACCTAAATCTGTTTTTATTAAAACATTGTAAGCATTAGCACTTACAAAGTTCACAAAAAATAAGTATCTTTGGATGGGGATGCTTCCTTATTAGTTTAGAACTGAGAACAGGAATACGTCTTATAGAAAAGGTGTGCGGGGAGATCAAAAATCTTCGGTGTCCCTACTACTTTATCACATAAAAACAAGGAGTAAGCATCTGCTAGACTGCAATGAGTATTCTTAAGTTGCCAATCCAACAATACACAAGAGACACAGAGGCAACAACAACAGACTCAAGGCTAGCTCAACTCAGCTTCTTTCAATGATATTAGAACTGCAGAGCTGAAGGGATTCTATGGATCAGGCTATTACATTCTTCAGACTATAACATTACTGAGCCTAGCTTGGACTAGTTTTAAAATTACGCTACCACTGTATGGTTACTAATGCCAGTAACTATAAGGACTCCTGTGGCTATTATATCTATATATACTTAATTTGAGTCATGTACAAAGCAAAGCAAAACAAAGTGTTCTGTTTATATACCACCCCATACCACTTCAAGTAGTCTCTGGGCAGTTTACAGTTAGTTTAATTACAGTATGCAGGGTACACATTCCCCCCCCCCCGCAAGCTGGGCACTCATTTTACCGACCTTGGAAGGATGGAAGACTGAGTCAACCATGAGCCTGCTACCTGGGATTGAACCCCAGGTCGTAAGCAGTTTTACCTGCAGTTCAGGCATTTAACCACTGTGTCAAGGGGCTGGTGTACACACCCCCTAGTAATTATAAATGCTGTATCATGTACATTATTAATGATGGATTTGGATCTAAAAGCTTGAATCAAATCCTTGATATGCTGTAGATATGTGTAGGACTGTGGATCTACAATCATAACCTTGGAAATATATAAATTTTATGAATGTGTTCTCACTGCAGTTAACCAACCAAAACCAGAAAGAAAAGGTGTTAAAGATAATATATACAAAAACAAACCTTGACCAAAACTCTTCACACATGCTCTGTGGGCCTTCTACACAAATTATACCTGGTTTTCCAGGCATGCTGAATCCAGAAAGTGAGAGTTCCTTCGACCAGTCAATTATATTTTTCCTTTTTTGCTTGTTATAAATGTGATGACTATAAATCCAGAGTCTGGTGAAAATATGCTCAGATTTCTGAGCATTTGATTTCTGAACAGTAGAAGATGGGTGTTCCTTGCTGATATAAGCAACAGCATGATCTTTAATCCATTCCCTTGCACTTAATATGCAGAGCTCTCCAGCACAGTGTCCCTCCAAGTATTTTATGAGTTCTGCGTTTAACTGAACCTGTTGTGAACGGCTTAAGAAAGGAGATCTAAAACAGGGAAACATCATAGGTTAGCATTTAAATAGAATTAAAATTTGCCTGCCTTTTCTGTAAAAAAACTTTAGATAATCAGCTTTCAGCTAATAACTACCATAGCAAGCTTTATATATTTATATCAATCAAATTTGTATTTTGAGCCATATTCCTCTGCCTTTAACCGTGCCCATTTTCTTTAACGCAACCAGAGGAAACTACTTTTCTTGATCCATCATATTCTTGGAAACATGAGTGAAACAATAATGAATAACGAGCTCTCCATACACAGCATGAAAATTCTGTTTCCTTAAGCTGTTATGCTGATGAATGGAGATCCTACTGCTGAACATCTTAATTAGGGAGATGATAGTTGGCATCCTAGTGCAGAAACAATGGTTGGAAAGGCAATCAAGACAGCAGACCTCTCAGCAGTTTTCCATTATGTGCGCATTTTCACAGCAATTGTAAGACAGATTTCTCTTCCATTACAGATTTCTGCAATGGGATACTGACCAATAACACTGTCCTGTAAGTGCAAACTGGCTAATTCTTTTTTCTGAGTTTATGTTCCTCAGGGAAATTGAGTTCATGTTGGCACATGCGGTAGAAAAATCATTGGCATATTGGTGACCGTGACCAAGATAACATAATAATATTAATTTTGGCACATACAGTTGTGTGACAAATTATGAATGCACAGGATGGGCAAATAATTAAAACAAGAACATTTTGAAGTACAGAAACATGATAATAAAGTGGATTCTTTTCATTAAAAATAGTTAATAGATTGCCTAGATGGCAGGCTGAATTGAAAATTCTGTAGCAGTGTAAATAATACTGTTTTCAAAATATCACAACTAAACCAAAAGAGAGTTAAAAATAATAAGTATTTATATAAAAAAATTCCATTCAATATAGAAATCAACAGTGGTGCTAACTGCTAAAAATGAGTTAAACATTCATTAATATTCATTAATATTTACCACTTTATTGGATAACTAATTTTAAATAGTAAGCAGAGGCTGAGCATCTGTGAACACAAGTACTGCATGTTCATTTGATCCTGATATATTTATTACTCTAAAATCTTACTGTAGTCCCTAGATCAGATTTCTTCACTGAGATATGATGCTATGCTGTAACAGACGTAGAACATGCCATCACTTAACCTACTTCATTCCATAGAAGAAGTTTAGTACCTGATAGTGATGTCCGAAAGAATGCCTGGGTACTTTAAAGGGAAAGCACAAAACAAAGAAAGTGGAACCTACAAAGAGATTTTTTTAAAGAATTAAAATAGAGAATCCTAAAAATACAGCTTTAAATACAATTTTTTTTCTGAATAATAGTATATTACCTTATTTCCATCAGGAGTTTCTAATTCGACATTCAGCACAAACTGTATTTTTGAATATGGCTTTTCTGAGGGTTTTTTTTTCTACATAATCTTTCAATTCTGCCAAAGCTATTTGGTCAATCAGCTTAAATTCATCTTCATTAGGAAACATACTAGAGAGCAAATCTAATTCAGAAAGTTGTAGCTCAGCATCTTCTAGATTGCTCATTTTGTATCCATTTCTGTGATTCCTAAATGTGCTTAAAGAACAATAAGTAAATATTTAGCTATACTGGATGAGAAAAGTCAGTTGGTTCCAGAATACAATACTTTAGTTTCAGTAACTGATTTCAAGGTTTGAAACTATAAATTATTACTATCTGTTTTATTGATGGTTTTATTGTACAGTACATCTGTTTACTTGGAGATAAATCCCAACAAATTCAATGGGGCTGAATAATAACTATGTGTTGTCAAGTCAATTCTGACTTTCCAGTGTTTTCAGAGTAAAGAGTACTCAGAAGTGGCTTACTTCCCCTTTTCTGGGAGCACTCTGGAGCTTGCAGTTTGTCCAAATATACACAGGATATCTCTTCTCCCAGAGGACCAGTGATAAATCAGACTTTCAACGGCAGGCCCAAAAGACAGTAGCTCACTCACTGGACCTGTATATCCAGACAGCTTCAATGCACGCTGTCAAGCCAGAATCGATTTATAGCAAATAGGGCTTTCCAGGTAAGTGAGATGTTTAAGGAGTGACTGGACCAATTCCGCAGCTCAAGTGAGTTTCCATGGCTGAGAGGGGATTCCAACTCTGATCTCCATAGTTGTCGTTCATCTCTCTATCACTGCATCACCCTGGAAAATATATATATATATGTCTAGCCAACGTGTTCAACTGGACCCTTGTTCTCTCCACACAGTGGTGGGGGGGGGGGGTGTGTGCACACTTCCTCAGCAGCCCTTCTTCCAGTATACTACTATCAGACTCTGACTCGAAAATGCTGGTATAAGAGATGAGCCCTAAAGGGGAAGCTCCCTCTGCACATGCCTGCTGGTCAGTCCTGACAACATTCAGTGGGATTGACTCCTGGGTGAGTGGATACAGAATTTCACCTATACAGTACACTGGGGATTGGTTCCAGACCTTCCCGTGGATAATGAAAACAGTGGATAAGAGAGAACACCCCCAAAACTGCTGTTTTGAGACAGTAACTTGCTTTACAGCTGCTGTTTTCTGACATTAGCTTGCTTTACGGCTGCTGCTTGTGGCAGTAGCTTGATGGGGGGTGCCACTCACTGGTTCTGTATAACAAATAAATAAATTTAGCTGCAGAATTATTTAATTTTTTTCTTCTGACAACCGTGAATAACTCAGTGGATAATGAATCAGTGGATACGGAAGTCCTACTGTATTCACCTACTAGCTTAGCTGACTCTGCAGCAGCTGATCAGAATACCTTTCGAGGGCTCTCTTCCTCAAAAGCTGCCCAAATAGAGAACGGTCCACTACTCTGAGGGGGGACACATGACCCCCCCCCCACGGTTCCCGAGGAGAAATAGTTACTTGCGCTTTCAAGAAGGACGAGCGTGGTCCAAACAGCACCTCGAACCCCCCAAATTATGAATTTACCCGGCTACCCGTGCATTTTCAAAACCACCACGGACTTCCGCAACCTGCCTTTTTCTCTCTCTCCCCCCCCCTCTCCTGCGTGGTTTAGGAACTTCCTTTCCCAGCATGCCACGGACCGGAAGCTTTGGACGAGAAAACACTGCAGCCGCTCTACAGGAAGCTCTCTATGGTCACGGGACCGGAAGCGCGTTTTCGGTGCGGCACGGGACCTTCCGAGAGCCGGAAAGCTCCCTTGGAAGCGACCCGGACTGCGGGAGGGAGACCTGGAAACGGCGGCCCCTTTTCCCCACGTGAGGAATAAACCGCGCTTCTTTCGGGCCTCCTCCACTGCCTGGCGTGTAGAGAACCCCCTCCCTCTCTCCCACTTCCATGGCCTTTGAAGGGGCTCCCTCTTTTTTTTCCTTCTGGGAGGGGACCTTGGGGTGCTTTCTGATTGGCTTGGGCTCTTGTCAGTAAAGGCAAGGGAGGCGGGCTGCGGCGGAGGGGAGGCGGCCAATCCAAGGAGGGCCGAGGGCCTCGAGCCGCCGGGGGGCCGCCTCCCCCGATGGCGCGCGCTCGTCTCGAGGCGGGTGGGGGGGTGACTGACTCCTGGGTGCTGCTGCCCTCGGGAGCCCCCCCCCCGGCTGTCTCGTGGCAGGTCGTCGTTCCTGAGCCCCTGCCGGCCCCTCCTCGGGGAACTGCCTCGTAGCCTCGAGAGGATGCGCCTGCAGCTCAAACCGGCCTCCAGCTAACCACTAGGCGCGAAGACCCTCTCTGCCACACTACCAGAACCGCCCTCTTCAACTCGTGGAGGGAGTGTGACTGGGGGGCGGCGGCGCAGTGGGAGTCTTTGGACCCTAACCTCCAACCTGTCTTAACTGCAAAGGCAAAAGTGACGCTTGGTTGTGCATGTCGAGACTGTAGGCCAACCCTGCGAGGTAGGATAATTAAAAATGCCAACAGTTAGCCAAACTGCCGGGCACTTTCTTTAGCCACAGACACTCTCCTTCTCTAGGGACCACACCTTGGTAAAATATTTTTAAGTAGAAAACAAAGATAGTAAAAAGGCATAAAAAATCAAAGTTACAGTATAAAGCATAGTGTTCTGGCTTATATACCGCCCCATACCACTTCAAGTAGTCTCTGGGCGGTTTACAGTTTTTAATTACAGTATGCAGGCTACACATCCCCGCCCCATCAAGCTGGGTACTCATTTTACCAACCTCGGAAGGATGGAAGGCTGAGTCAACCATGAGCCGGCTACCTGGGATTGAACCCCAGGTCGTGAGCACAGTTTTAGCTGCAGTACAGGCATTTAACCACTGCGCCACAATGTAAAACAAGGCAAAATATTTCAGCCTAATGTCTGAGTAATGTCTCAGTCAATCAAAGCTGGTCCTTTGACTTTAGGCCCATTGACGATAAGGCACCTGTGTAAACTGTACGAGAGAGGTCTGGGAAAGTACTGCACGATCCATTTACTCAATTCCTTGATAGTAGCAAAGTCTGGAAGTTGATGGCACTCTTCAAACCACAAAGTTACCTTTGAGAAAAGGCAGTGTAGTAAAAACCCCAGCTGGGCAATGCCATTTTTCTCTGGGAGAGGCTCGTTGATTACAGTGGTGTCATAACGTGGGTTGCCAGCACCTGGGGTAAGAAAACTATTGTGCCCCCTAACCCTGGGGCAGGACGGGTGTTTGCATGTGAGGGAGAGCATTCCAGGTAGGTTTCCAAAGCCCAAGCCACGTAGGGATCTGTCTTCCTACCAGTGCACCACAGGGCTCTCTGCCTGCAATGGCTACCCCTATGCTGGAGGCTCCGAAGATGGGTGGGTGAAGGGCCATTTTAGGGGTTGGGGGAGAGAAGCACAAAGCAGCAGTAAGTTCTTGCCCCAACATATAAACACAGGTGGGACTTCAGTATATTCCACCTATCCAAGGCAGGGCCATAGAAGTGGCACAGGAAGGACAAGTGAACCGGTCCCATGGCTGGACCAGGGAGACCTTCTTCCAATGTGGAAGTCTCAGTCAGTTTGAAGGAAAGCACTGGGCACATCGGCACAGACTGAGTGCCACTCACTGGTTAAGGATCAGTCCTGTGGCAAACAGTACTCTGGGCAATAGCCCAGGGGCTTTGCTGCACCTGATGTCTTCCCCAGATGGAACCCTTTGGTGATGGGCTCCTCAGCCATCACTGAGCCAGCAAGGAAGGAAAGGGAGGAAAGAAGCGGGTAGCCAAGCCATGCCCAGGAGACACCTGTTTTTGCCCAGGGTGGGAGGAATATACTTCACCCCCTAAAAATATTGTGCTCAGTGTGAACCGCCCCTCTGGGACCCTCTATTCTATGCCACTGGTTGGTTAGGCTCCCTTATTGCCTTTAGCCTTATTTGGAAAGGAAGGAGTGTTCCTGGCCACCAAACAGCTCGTGGCATTCCCAGTAGTCATCCTGCACCTTTCAGATTGTTACTGAACAAAGTTGAGCAGGCTAGGCTTTCCCTGGCGATAAAACCTGAATAGTTTCCCCCTCCCACCCCTTTAATTTATGTGTTGTATGGTTTCTAAAGGTCAGCCAGTGTGGTATGACCTAGGACAACGGAGATCTGAGTTTCAGGCCTTATTGGGCTATGGAACTCTGTGGGTGACCTTGGGCTACTTACAGTCTGTCAGCCTGGCCTCCCTCATGGGTTGTTGTAAAGACAGTGTGGGGGAGAAAAAGTCTTGCATGTCATTGGGAGAAACGGGGACATTAGTGTGGCTAGTCTGTAACAAATAAAGGCAACTTTTGCAGTGTTAGGTTGGCAACCCTGAATGAGAACAAATGTGGCTGAATACTTCGCTTTCTCATTGCTTAATAGTTTGGCAGACAGAAAGTAAAGGAGAAATGCATCTAACCTGTGTCTATGCAAATAGTTATTTGTTTCATAACATAACATATAACATACCATAACAGATTTGAGCCTTCCAGATCTCAGGAACATACAAATGAAGGAAGAAGAGAAATGTGATTGGCAATGTGATGATTGTTTCACAGAACTTCATTACATTTAACTCTCTGTGTTGAAGAAGCAGCGTAGTAATATAGTTTTGTAGTTTAATGTGTGGTAACTACTTCTGAAGGTTGAGGCCTTCTCTGACTAGAAAGAATACTAATCTCTCCCTCTGTCTTTTCCTCAGACCAGATTTTTTTTAAATGAGAAGTAAAACTTTCCAGCGCTAACATGGGAAAGAGGCGAGCAAAGGGGAAAAATACACTGCCAGATAACTCACCGGAAGTACCAGGTATGCTTTATAAATGAAGATGGTATCCATCGTTTATATAGCTGTGGGGACAGTGAATTTTGCAAGAGTGTCTTCTTTCATTGGCAATGTGTCTAATGTCATTACTGAAGGGATTTATTTATTGTACAGTACTGTGTTTCAACTTCTGTAGAGATCAGCAATGCTTATTGATAAATGTGATTTTTCCTTTTCATGGTTAAAGAATAATCTCAAGTGTAGCCCTGAACTAATTTATAGTTGGCCAGAAACAATTTAAATAGGGAAAAGCTTGAAAACCTATTTTTCAAGAAATTAATTACCAAGATAGCTCCAGGCCTCCAAACAGTTGCCAGTTATTACTGTCATTACTTTAAAAAAAACTTTATTTTCTCATGTTTCTGGAGTGAATAAAATATTTGCTCTTTTAATTTCTTTTTCAAAACCCAGTATAAATGCCACAACCTCTTGGTATGTGGTTTAAAACTCGCTGTTTTCCTGTGCATATCATAGTAACTTCAGCACCCAGAACAGCAAAGGGAAGAATCACAAAGGGCTTTGCAAATCACCATTTTATGAGCCCATAACCTTGTAACAATAAAAGTAACTTTCAAGTGCTAAACTACATAAATGATTGTGTTATCTTTTATTAAGTTCCAACCATCATTTTCTTGTTAGAAAAAAGTATCAGTTATACATAGTTCAGTATTTGTAAATAGGTGTTGCCAAGGTCTAGAAATCCTTCATGCCAGGAAGGATCTAGGGCAGTGATGGTGAACCTTTTAGAGACCGAGTGCCCAAACTGTAATTCAAAACACACTTTTTTTTGTTGCAAAGTGCTAGTACAGTAATTTAACCTGTATACAGGTGACTGAAGGGGCGATGTTGGGTGCCCACCGTAAGGGCTCCGAGTGCCACCTTTGGCATCCGTGCCATAGGTTTGCCATCTAGGGAGTCTCCACCTACCCATCCCAGCAGTGGGTGGGAAATGTCACATTCAGATTTTTAAAAAGGCAACTTATAGAAGTGTACTAGGAGAACAATACTGTTGGATGCAACCATAACAACACAATTGTGTATATTTTTGCCTAGAAGTAATTCTCTGTACTTACTACTAGAATATGTAAAATCACATGTTAGCTGGATGAATCTCTTCTGGTTTTTTTCATATTAAATTGCAATGAGCTTTCATGCCTGAATTGTATATCAAGCAAAATCAGGATATTGGCATAAGGCTTAGAAGCATGACAACCTTGGGGAAAATAAGTTATGGTATATGCTAATATAAATTGGGAGTTTCGATGCCTGGCTGCAGAGCCAGAAATTGGAAATTTGGACCCCTGTACAAGGTTCACTCGGGTGTGCGTGCCTCTGCCCCCCCCCCCCCACGGAGGGCTTTTCCTCCCTTGCATACCTGCATCAGCCGTTTTTGCTTTGGCTGCAATGGAACCCATGTGTGGGGAGGCGAGTCACAGGTGTGGGTCAGAGCCCCATACAGCTGGGCTAAAAATTAGAGGGCACATGTGCTTCTGTGCCTCCTGGGAAAACAGCAAGCCTGTGTAGCCTTGGGAATGCTGTGCAGTCCTGGAGCATCCCCAGAAGAAGGGGAGGGTAAACAATTTCTGAGTACTATATGCCTGGGTAATCCCAAGAAGGGTCACCATAAATGGAATTGACTTGATAGCACATGAGATCTTAGTAGTGGAGACTTGTTTTTTTTTTTAAATTTACAGTGCTTTTACATCTGTCAAATGCCTTTAGAAACATTGTTTTTAAAGTAAACCGTTACTGCAAAGTCTTGTGCAAGTGAAAGCACATGAACTTAGTGAGAATGGAAGACTTTATATACTCCATCTCTTTCTATTTCTTATCCTAGATACACCGAGCTGTACAAACTCTGGTGAAAATATTTGTGCAATGCTCCTAATAGATACTTGCTTTCTACCTACAGTTCCTTGGACATAATTTGTTTGTCATTCCTCCAAGTTGATCAGGGCAGCATATATAACTCATCTAATTTTGTGCTGTAACAGAGGTTATGTTGAGAAGCAATGATTAACCCACGGCCATACAAGGAGATTCATGAGCAAAGAGACCACATTTCAGCTCAGGGGTCTTCAGTCCAGGTGGCTTGCAAACAATGCCCTTTGGTTTCCTGTAAATTTAGACTCACCTTGTTTAAACTTCCTAACAGAACCTGTGTGCAAACACCTTCGCAAAGGATTGGAACAAGGCCAGTTGAGAAAAGTGCTGCAGAATGTGGATTGGGAAGCCTGTCAGGATTGCCAGATACCAGACAATGGTAGACAAGAGAAATCTGAAGAGGAAGCAGTAGACAGACCATCCATATGGCTATGTCTCAAATGTGGCCACAGGGTATTCTCCTTTTCCTTATTACAGACATAAAAGTTTTGGAAAATGTGGTGTAGTTTTAATTAGAACTTGGCATTACAGTGGAACCTTGACTTACATACTGCTTGACTTGCATCATATTTGACTTGCAGCAAGAAGGGGCCTGTTTGACTTGAGTCGCAGGCTTTGACTTACATCTCGGAGCCCCGGCGCAAGGCACCGTAATTGGGCGGCAGCCACAACCCAGCATCGCGACTGCCTCCTCCAAACTGCTCCTGCCTTCTTCCCCTCCTCCGGCAGCGGTGGCTTCGGCGAGGCCAGCTCCAAGCACCTGGAGCTGGTCCTCGGCCTCACCGAAGCCGCCGCTGCCGCCGGAGGAGAAAAAGGGCCGGGAGCTCGGGGCTGGCCTCGCTGTTTAGACAGTCGGCTCAGTCTTGTAAAAAATCTGGCTGCAGAAGTCTGGTCCACAACGGAAGCATTTTAGTTGGGGAGCTGTAAAGTTGTGGGACTCTAATGGTAAGCATAGAGTTGTTCAGAACTTGGAACGTCAGCTTAAAAATCAGTAAAACTTAAATGTTAGACATTGTTGCTATGAACATTAAAAAGTGGAGGCATATAACTTGTGGACTATAATTCCACTGCCTCCTCCTCTCTTTGAAGAGACATTTCATTTACATCCCCAGAAGGAATCTCCTATCCCAGTCAAATTTGTGTTAAATTGCTGTTTTCGGGGGTCTTTTTCATCATCTGGAACGGATTAATCCACTTTCCCATTACTTTCTATGGGAAACGTTCGTTTGACTTAAGTCATGTTTGACTTCAGTCTAGACCACTGGAACGGATTAATGACGTAAGTCAAGGTTCCACTGTATTTTAAATAGTGGGACTGTAATGTGTCTATAGGTCTTGCCATGAATTAGGTTACTGTTCATGTTAAATGTTAGAGTGTGTGATATATAAGCATTTGGGAGCTTTCACATTAAGAAATATCTCTTTTTTTTTTTGTATCAAAGCTTTATTTCTGCTGCTAGATGATAGAAAATTGCCTGCATCTTTTAAACAAACAAAAAAACACTGAGTTCAGTCTAAGATTTCTGTGTGTGGAGTATTGCTTGTGAGATACTCCCCTTGGCAGAATAAATTCTTCTTTTAATTTACAGAATCTTTTCATCACGTTTACTTATTAATTATGTTTATCAAGGATGTGACTGTGAATATTACAGGGGTGTGGCAGAGATTCTCAAGAACAACATGCTTTAAAGCACTATGAAACACCAAGATCAGAACCTCATTGTTTGGTTCTCAGTTTAGACAGCTGGAGCGTGTGGTAAGTTTCACATTTTTATTTTTTTGTACAGAAGGGCATCCCTCTTCCCCCCTCCCCAAAAAACCAAAAACTGCTAGAATGCCTGTGGGGTCTTTTGCGTGATATGCATTCAGTACCACTTTGGAAGTATTTTTGTTATGCAGACATTTGAGTCTCTCTGTTCCATATAACTATACCTAGTTAATTATACCTAGTCCTTCTTTTGGATGCTATTATGCTATTAATTATGCATACACTCTCAGCATTCTGGTTGAACAAAATATACTGTTTTTGATTAGCTATGTTCAAATTCCATCAGAATAAATACAGTGTTACCTCGTAAGACAATTGCCCCTTAAGAAGAAAAACTCCTAAGACGAATGGAATTACCGAGGATAGGAAAAACTTGCAGATGAATTTTTCCCTAAGGGTTCCATTCATCTTATGGGATACCATTGATCTTCACCCAGCCGGGGTTGTTTGCAAGGGAACATCCCAGGTTGGTTGAAGATCAATGGGTCCGTGCTCTGCCCACCAATTGGATGAGCAGAGCAGGGAATGACTGATCTCTGCCCAGCCCAGGAGGCTTGCAAGTCAAGCGGCGGTGCCTTGGTACGCTTTTCAGTAAACAATACTCAGGCCTAATGCTGCATTAATCCTAAACTGACTTACTAGGTTAATAATGTCTGTTGTAACCTGTAGATGTCAGATATCTTGCCTTAGAGAGCTGCAAAGAAATCATCCTTTAAAAAAAAGTTTTGGTTAACTAGTTCAGCTGCACATCAGAATCAAATAGATATTTGTAAAAAATACATACATTACAACTCCGAGGTTTGGTGATAGCCACACTCTAAACTGGAAGTCCATTGATGCTTCACTGATCTGCTTTTGTGTTTTTGTGGAATAGGTGCTACTTGTGTGATAATGAAGTCCAGTATAGTAGTTCTAATCAACTGGGTCAGCTGGTGGATTACATTAAAAAACAAGTTCATATGAACCTCCGGGAAACAGGTGGGTTCCTAGAACATTGGCCAAAGCCTACCTGCTAGTGTTGTTGTTTCTGTAAGTGACACAGAAGTTCAGAAACTATTTAGTTATTCCCGTGGGCACAGGTCAGCTTTCATTACGAGTTGATTTACTTTTTTTTTTAAAAAAAAAAACCCAAACAGTGTTCTTCTTCTCCACCCCCACTCTTTTTTATGTTAGCACATCAAGACAATGCAAACAAGCCATTGGAAAATAAAAAATTAAAAGATCACAGAAATGAGGAAGAAAAGGAGAAAAAGGAGATCTTGAAAAAAGATAACAAGCTTCATTTGAATAGCGGTGCAGAAGTAACCGTGAAGGGTCTAAGTAACCTTGGAAACACATGTTTCTTTAATGCTGTTTTGCAGGTAAAGAGCTGAAATTTACAAACCTTCCCTGTATCTCTTTGTGTGTTTATCCGGAAAGAGTGTCAGATTAATATTTTAAGAAAACACATCCCAAATATTTTGATTGAATGCACCTCTGACTTATCATAAAACCTACTTCTGAGGCTGGAAGTGTTCTGTTTTTCTGTCTTTTCTGTGGGGAAGATAACTAATTAATTTTTGTTGCTGTTTTGTGTATTATGTTTCTGACCCTAATAGGATTTTCAAGGTTGGTGAAATCTCCAAGGAGTGGGTTACCATTGTCATTCCCCCGTGTGTTTCCATCTCTGAGTGGGGATTTGAAACCAGATTTCTGAGTCCTAATCCAACATTCTATCCATAGAACTGCATTGGCTGCCAAGACATCACTATGAGAATTAAGGCATGATAAATGATAGACTATCAACCTCCTCCTCTCAAATAAAAGGAAATTTCTTTAGAATGGCATGAAAGGATCCATAGTATCAGACATTTCTGAGTGGTTTGAAATCCCCTGGGTGATCGTGCACACTTTACCCTACATACTTCTTGGGGCTATGAGGATGAAGGGCAGAAGAGGAAAGCCATGCATTTCTGTTCCGGCAGGTTTTACAGAATTTGTCGACTGAAGAGCCGCTGAGAGCACCAGCCTTTCATAGCTACCTGACACCTGCTTTAAATTGTTTTTAGTTGCTCTCGTGATTTTATTTTGATTTTACTGCATTGATTACATTATGTTATAATTTCTGTTATTTTTCTGTTACTGTTGTTAACCACCTGGAGTGACCATTGGTCAGATGGGCAATACAGAAATTAAATAAATTTAAAAATGCTTACACAGGAGGAAAAGACCGATTTTCAGTGTCTAGAGATGAAAAATTTCCAGAAATGTTGGGAAAAGCAGAGGGAAAGACACTGACACCCACACCATTGTTTCCAGTTTTTTTTCCAAAAGTTTTTTCCCATGGTTTCAAAATTTCATGACATTTTATAAGTGTAAGTGATAAATAATAGAATCACACACACACACACACACCATTGTTTCCATTTTTCAAAAGTTTTTCTCCATGGCTTCAAAATTTCATGACATTTTATAATTGTAACTGATAAATAATTGAATAATATTGTATACTCATTGCTGGACAAAGATTTGTTCCTGATGTAGTTTCAGCTTAAACCATACAGCAAGGGGAAATAAATGATATGCTAGATGATTTTGCTACATATTCACAACCCAAACTTTATCCCTGTATTGACATCTAGCCATATGTCCTACTAGCTTTTATCTTTATCCAGTTGCTAAATATTATGCTGTCTAGAAAGAAATTGGACAAGTAGGAGAATGACTGATCAAAATGCAGTTTTTGAAGTGAATCCTACTATTCTTTTTTTTTCAATATATCGTGGTCTTAAAAGTATTTTGAACATAATAGAAGAGGTTTCTACATACAGCAGCAATAAACTGTTTGTTCTTTTTTTGCAGAATTTATCACAGACACCAGTTCTCAGAGAAGTACTGAAAGAGGTTAAAATGACAGACTCTACAATCACAATTGAACCACCAGAATTCTCTATAACAGTATGTAGGGTAATGTTTTGTGATGTGGGCTTTATCAACATGTTTGTACTTTTAATTAGTCAACTAGTTAATCAGTTAATTAATTTCATTGTTATGCCCTCTTTTTCCCAGTGAAAGGTCCCAAGACAGTTCAGACTGACTAAAACATTACATTATTTATTGTTGTTGTTGAATATTTTTACCCCACCAATCTCCTTGGAAAAAGGACCCATGGTGGCTTACAATAATGAGGTGCAATATACAGCCCAGAAGATTTCAGACATATTCAAGTTAAGAACAGGGATTTAGAAGAGGCATCTTAGAACATTAAAAGGTAACAAACATTAAAGCTACAAACAGCATGCAAAAAGAAAAGAAAAATCCATTATGACTGGTGGAAACTAACATGGAAAACACTGGTGTTCTTATGAAATCAGTCAATGCAATCATGTAATCCATATCAAAGTTACATAGTAAGTAGTCCCTCATTCAGGGAAAGCTTGCCTGAAGAGGAAAGTCTTTGCCTGCTTCTGGAAAGACAGCAGAGATGGGGCAGTCCTGGCCTCCAGTGGGAGGGAGTTCCAAAGTCTGGGAGCAGCAACAGAAAAGGACCTTGAATGTGTTCTTCTGAGGCGCACCTGCGAAGGTCACGGGATGGAGAGAAAGGCCTCTCCTGATGACCTTGGCAACCGAGCTGGTTCATACCGCGAGATTTGATCTTTGATGTAGCTTTGACCCAGGCGCTTTTGTGCTTTGTATGTTGTCAGCACCTTGAATTGTGCCCGATAACTGATTGGCAGTCAGCGGAGCTGCTTTAGTTGGGGTGGAATATGGTCTCTGTAACCCGTCCCAGACAGCAATCTGGCTGCTGCATTTTGGACCTCTTGAAGTTTCCTGATACATTTAAGTGGATAGTATCATTATATATTTAATTAAAAACACCTTAAAACTGTTAAAACACACACAAAGTAATGATAATGTCCAGAGCCATGATCTTTGCTCTTAAAAGCCTTTCTAAAAAGATCCTATTGACATAAAGGAGGGGTGCATCTTGAGATGAAAGAGGGGCCTTCCCTGAATATCTTAGAAGTTAAAAAGGCTCACAGTGGGAGATACATGCCTTCAGATAGGCTGGTCCTTAGCTGTATAGGGTTTTGTACAGCCAAACCTACCTGTTTAATGACCACTCAGACTTATAACCAGCAGCAGCTGCCAAAGTTTCTACCTCTGCCTAATAGCTGCCTTGGGAAGAGCCTGCTGTTTCTGCCCACATGGCCTGGGCCAAGGCATTCAGGCTACTCCTGCTTGCCTGTACCTATCTTGTCACCAGCTCAGAGGGGAGGAAGCAGGGCTACAGCATCCTATTCCATCCCCCACTCCCCCGTCCGCTTTCCTCCTACTCTGCTTCTTCCAAAGGATGGGTCCACTGAGGAGGAGAATGATCTGGGCAGGGTGGAGTGTCACTACCTCCATTTCTGTTTTCCCTTCTATTTTTGTTCTGCTTCTCCCATGTCCTCTTGCAGGCTCTGGCCTGCCTGCAATATGTGTCCATACAACAACAACAACAACAACAACAACAACAACAACAACAACAACAATAATAATAATACCCCGGATATTGTGTTTGTGGAGAAGAAAAAAGTGTGGATCATTTATGTTGCTATACCAGGTGATAGTAGAGTCACTGAGAAACAACTTGAAAAAATTACCTGATATCAGGATCTGAAAATTGAACTTCAGAGACTCTGGCATAAACCGGTACAGGTGGCCCCAGTGGTAATCGGCACGCTGGGTGCGGTGCCTAAAGAGCTAAGCAAGTATTTAGAAGAAATTGGAGTTGACAAAGTCACCATCAGTCAGCTGCAGAAAGCCACCTTACTGGGATCTGATTGCATAATTCACTGATACATCACATAGTCCTAAATGCTTGGGAAGCGTCCGACTAGTGGTTTGAATTACAAAATCCAGCGTAGTTAGCTGTGTGGTCAATAATAATAATAATAATAATAATAATAATAATAATAATAATAATAATAATAATAATAATAATAATAATAATAATAATAATAATAATAATAATAATAATACTTTTGCCATCACCCAGATGCCCTAAGCACCACCAATCTCGCCTGATTTCGGAAGCTAAGCAGGGTCGGCCCTGGTTAGTACTTGGATGGGAGACCACCAGGGAATACCATGTGCTGTAGGCGCCTGGAGTAGGAACTGGCAAACCACTCCAGTATTCCTGCCATGAAAACTCCATGGGCATGGGGTCACAAAGAGTCGGTCACGACTGTAACGACGCAACACACACACCCTATGGTTGTAAACTGCACAGAGTGGCCCTGTTGCCAGATGGGTGTATAAAAATCAGATACATACATACATACATACATACATACATACATACATACATACATACATACATACATACAAAGAGCCAAGTTGTTCTTATACACATATAACATGTGTTCTCTTTATGTGGTTGTTCAGGAACCCCTGGTGGTTAAACTTGATCAGCCAAGACCTCTGACATCAGCAATGTGCGAATTCCTGACAGAAATGCAAGAAACAAAAAAAGGAACGGTGACACCTAAAGAACTTTTTTCACAAGTCTGTAAGAAGTGAGTATCTGCCAGTGTAATAATAATGCTAATACCAGGAAGGCTTAATTAGGGTAGCATAGTGGCTCAAATCCTGTTGGTTTACATCTATTGATCTGCTGGTTGGGCTGCTGGCAGTAGTTTTCCAATACTAAAGTCTCCACTCCCTCTCCCATCTCAAGGCGCTTGAAGATTTCTTCAAAGGTTTCTCCCTAGGGACCCCTGGAATCTGAGGCAGGGATAGGAGGTATTAAATTAAATCAGATTATATTAAGGACATTAGTTCCTAGATGATTACATCGGAATTACACTGTGTAAATTTAAACAGGATTTCAGCTCCTCTATGCTAATGGTTTGGTTAAAGTTGGACTGAACTATAAGGCAGAACTGGTCTTCTATAGCTAAATTATTCTATTACTTTAGTTTCTTACTACTATTATTATTGTATTATATGTTATTTGTTTTTTTAACTGATATTAATATGACTGCTGTAAACCACCTGGAGTTCCCCCATAAGACGGGTGGTATAAAAACAAACAAACCAAAATCCTAATATGAAATATTGCATGGATACACATAATCACTTGTCAGAGGTTTCCACATTTCATTAACCATAATGTATCTGGCTGTGCAACTGACAGTATATCCAAGCATACAGAGACAACCAGCAAATGATGTACACTGCGTGCACAATTTCTGGTTAACGCTGTATGATGCATACATGGTCATAGTTGTACCTATTTTAATTCATGTCCATGTAACTTATTTTACTTACGTAGAGCCATTCGGTTTAAAGGTTATCAGCAGCAAGACAGCCAAGAGCTGCTTCGTTATTTGCTAGATGGAATGCGAACAGAAGAAATGCAGGTAATTATCTTAGCATGGAATGAGTACTATGGATGTTAGAACTCCCTGGCCCCTTTGATGCAAAAGGAGCATTAGGTAGAACAAGGCAACCCCGCTCATTAGGAGGTTTAATCAGTAAGATGTACTCGTGGCTAACTCCCTGCGATTTCAGGAGGTTGAAGTTAGGCTCCAACTCATTAGGAAATATAGCTGCATAATTCTGAGTGAGTGAGAATGCATAAAATCGGGTTGCCATAACTTTGTTTCCATTTAATCATTTACTGAACTTTGATATACACACACAAAACGTTTTGGCAATATGATAGTGATGTCCTACCAGATGCAATACCGAATATTTCCTTTATGACCTCCAATAACGAATGATATGTCTAGGTACTTTGTGCAAAGGAAACCCACATCAACTCGGTAACATTTCAAAAAGGGAACAGTTCAGTGTTTTACCCCCTGTACAATAGGAAGAAAGCTGACATCAACCAATATCACTGATTTCAATGGGATCTAATTGCAGTTAATTTTGGGATTCTGTCCTATATACATCTTAGAGGTCTCACGCGAGTCAGGAACATTGACTCAAGTTTAGATAAATGAGTTGTATCCAATCCATCTCATTCCATTATAGACCTGAATCATCATCAGAACAAAAAAGAGGTGATTTTTCAGTGATTTGCCACAACTCTGGACATTTAGGGCCACACTCACAGAGAAACATAGGAAGTGGTGCCAGGGGCTTCAGAGGGAGGAGAAATATCCTAAATCATGTGTTCTTCTGCATGAAGTTTCTGCTGACTTAGGGAAACTTCTGTCAGGGAAAGGGTACCTGTTCACTATAAGTTAATACATTTTTGAGAGAGAAAGAGAAATCACTAGCAAAAGTGTTCCAAATCCAGTGCAGAACAAACGAGTCTATATAGCATAACAATATGCTAGATAGGATTTCTGTTTTATTGTTGTATAATAATTATCCTTTGAGAAAATAGATTGCTTACCTTCTTTACAAATATTTTAAATTACACTTTATAGCGGATTGGTGCTGGAATTCTCAAGGAGTTGAATAATTCTATTGACAAAGAAAATGAAGAATTAAAAAAGAAAATCAAAGGTAACTTTTTAAAATGTTCATTACCTTGTGAATTCCATGGAAATGTAGTGCATAAATTTAGTTTGACAGCAAAAGATCTGTGTATGAAACACATTTGCACAGAAGGCAGTGGAATAAAAGGAGACAGGCTAGTGGATCCCCTTGCTTACGGTTTTACCTAATTCATGTTTCATAATCCCTCAATAGATCTTGTCTCTGTATGTGTGTACAGGACAATACATTTTTAGTATGTATATATATACTGTATCCCCTTTTTCATATACAGTCATTAAAATTCAAAGTGTACAGATCAATTACATTTTTCTACCTTTAAAAGTATACAATGCACCAATTTTTCTTAGAATCAGCCATCTGCATTCTTTCAAGACACCTAATAAGTTGATACTGTACATGGGGCTGATTTTGTACTTAAATCCTTCCAGATGATACTACCAAGCCTTTTTGCATCCGTAAGGCAACTTTCTACAGGTAGTTGCTGTCGCATGAGCTGGAAAAGGAGAAAAGTCTGACAAACATACAGAATGTTCACTTTGTCTTTTGCTATCGCCATTCTTTTTTTCTCCTGCTTAGGAGCTATGTCTTCATTCTGCTCCCTGGCTGAGGAATACAGCTTTCTCTTAAGTCAAAACCCAAGTTCATATATAACAGTTGTTTATTAAATTCTGATTTCATTTATTTAAATATCCTCTCTATATTTAAACTTCTCTGAGCAAGGTAGGAATGAAAGAATGTAAAGCAGTTTACAGAAATCTGTAACCTAGCATATTAGAACCTGATTTGTGTCTAAACTTGTTCCTACAAACAAGCTGATTTATTATCCAGATACAAATCACAGTTAGAAACCAAACTTTGTAGTAGGTTTATGCATTCTGGTTTATTAAATTAAGGCAGGCAACTTTAGCCCTTCAGATGTTGCTAGACTGAAATAAGCCCAACCCTGGCCCGCCCAGAGACCTCTTTGTAGTGGGGTTGCTATTTTTTTTTTGTAAATAAATAAAATAAAATAAACATGGACAGCATTAAGGGATTATGGGAGTGCAGCATCTGGAGGACCACAGTTATCCACCCTTGTTTTTAGTCAATACCCAGAACCATGGCTTTTTGTGTGCTCCCCCCACCCCCACAAGCTATACATAAGAACATAAGAAGAGCCATGCTGGATCAGGCCAAAGGCCTATCTAGTCCAGCTTCCTAAATCTCACAGTGGCCCCACCAGATGCGTCTGGGAGCGCAGGAGACTAGATAGCTGTCTCCTAGTACCACTCCCCTGCATCTGGCCCTTGAAGTACCCTGGTTTTAAGGCTGGAGATTAGGACTCAGTGTATAGCCTTGGCTTCTCACCACCTTTGGGGTACTGATAGTGGGGGGGGGGATGATTCTATTATCTTTTCATTTTTGCTTTGCCTCTATTATTTACTTTGGTGGTAAAACTTACAGCTGGTACTATAGCTGCTGCCACTGCTATTAAATTCAAATTGAGGCCAGTCTCTGTTGTGAGTCTAGCATCAGTCTACACCTGCCAGTAGGCTTTTGATTGACTGTATAGCCATGGACTAGCCCTTTAACTGGCCTTATAGTTGTAATACGGGTCTGTTCCTACAGCATGCTCCTTATTTATTTTCCCTGTAGCACTGAATTTGTGCAGTCCATTCACCAAACCTCAGATGCTTCAGAGTCTCCATTCTTTCAATTGCAGTTGGCATTACAGAGAGATAGAATTCACTTCTGTCTTTTTAACTGCCATTAGACTGGCCATGTGTGAGATTTGTTAGCCAAACTGTAAATCTGCCTTTTGCTGGAAATGTGCCGTTGTAGCTTGGTTGCGTACAGGGCAATTAATGCCCAAAGCAACAATCCAAGGCTTACATAAACTACGGCTTCATGTGACATACTGTAGATCATAGTCAGTAACATGATGATATATAACTGATAGTTTGAAGATCAAAAGTTTTGGCTGCTTTATATATATGTATATATCTAATATTTCAGAGTATGAAAAGAGAAAGTTAACACAAACCTTCGTGGATCGTATTTTTGGTGGTGAATTGACAAGCACAATAATGTGTGAAGAGTGTCAAACTGTAAGTTGATTGGCCTTTTGTGTATAGACTATAAAGTGTTGAGTGGCAAACAGTGGCAGGAGGATGTCAGTGTTAATTTGAGTTTTCTCAGGTGGTGTTAATCCCTCCACTTTTTTCTATAGGCGGAGGAAGGGTATTATGCATTCATGCAGTTGCCAGTCCTATGCTTTATGGTAACTCAGAGGTGTTAATGAAGAAAATGTATAGTAATTGGTAGCCAAGATTGCGTCTATGTATTTCCCTTCTTTTGACTACTCAAAGCAGAATAAAGTATGCATACTGCAATATTCCTCAAGAGAATATCAACTTAAAAACTGATCCAAGTTTATCATTACAAACGGTTCTAGGATATGGAAAGTGAAACTGTTAATTACCAGCAGAATTATTTTAGTGTGAGCTTTAATGGATTACAATCCACTTCCTCAGATACATGGGCTGCATTATCATGATTTCAAATATATGTGCATGATATAAGGAAGGTACAGAGTGGAAGTCGATATGGAAAATGTTTCAATTGGCAAAAGATTGCCAGTAAATAAGTTAAGATATTCCTTATAAAGTGTTATCCAATACAGGTGTGTGCAGTACAAGCAGCAGAAAAAAGCATTATCTTGTGTTGAGCTTATACCTGATGATATTATTTCAGATTCTTACTAAAAGCTTAATTTTGGCTCCCTCCCTTTAAATAGCCACAAAATATTTTCCCCACATACACAAGCCATGCGTTCTATTCCTCTGTACATTAAATTTTATGTAGCTTGTCTGTGAGATAGGATGTCTATCTCAAAGTCAGTCAGTTTTTCTAATAGTTTAAAATGTTTGTTTCAGGTTTCTTTAGTGCACGAGTCATTTCTTGATCTGTCACTCCCAGTTTTAAATGATCAGGTGAGCATAAAAGAGCTTGGGTTGCTTTTTAAAAAACTGTATTATTGGTGAATTCAGTCTCATATGTTGCCTTCGTAAGTCTGGCTGGGAGAGACCTTTCTGGGTTGGGGTGACTCTCAGTCTATCCAGCAATAACCAAATGATTCTTCCTTGCTTCTGATTTCAAAGAGAGCCACACCTTGCTGCTTAAGAGTCTTTTTCCATCTCTTTTTAGACTGCTAGCAGTTAGTGTGCAGTTATGTGAGTGTTGTCAACAGGACTCTACTTGCAAGAAGGCTGTGAGTCTGAGTCCTGTTCCTGTAAAAGCAGTCATTTTTGTACAGTGTTTTTCTTAAATTTCTTCAACTATGAATAAATTAACACTTTTTTAGTCTTTCGCTTTTCAATGTCTTGAGTGACTTACTGAAATGTACCGTAAGTGCCAGTTGATGAGAAAAGGAACGTCATCCACTCTGGAGACACTTGAAGCTGATTCTGCTCTGTAAGTTCTGGCATTTCTGATGCGCAGCTAAAGGATGTTTTATCCAAAATTCAAAACTGCAATAATTATCAAAGTTCTGAAAGGACCAGAAACAAATACTTTCTTCCCCCATAAAAGTCAAAGTTCTTTGTGATCCCTGCAACTCAGATAAATGCAGAACATAATTCAGATTTTTTTTTCTGAATGACCTTTGGTGGAGATATCCCCCACCCATCCTATCCTTCATATTTTGGTTTTCTTTAATAGCAGCATTCCCTTGCTTCCTGTTTGTCCACCACATTAACCACGTCAATAGTATTTTTCTTCTGTTTAACATATTTTTGACATATTCATTGCATCTGCCAATACCAGGGCATACACATACATGTGAAAGTAGACGTACAAAGAGAAAAAATTGCCCTTCAGATATAGGCACATAAAGTGCTTATTTAGGCTGAGTGAAGGTAAACTTTTTCAGCAACTCTGCTATTTGCCAAGGATTTACTAAAGTCAGCCTTCCCACCAGGCAGTTGAAGTGAAAATTACATCTCTGCAGGAAATTGCTTCAATTTGGCCACCCAGAATAACCCACGGTATCTACTTCAGTTTGCAAGTACTGCTGAAAAGAGGTTTTGTGGCTGGAGCAGACTCAGCACTTGCATCTCAGCAAGATCCTGGATATCTCCTGCTTCAGTCATTTGCCATTCCTGGACACCTGGATTTCAGCTTCAACCTTGAAAGCAGTTGTACTCTAGAAATAATTTTTTATTCTGAAAGAGCTAATATCTTCTTCACAGGAAAGATCTCATGCAGCATCTAAAATGCTGACAAAACCAAACAAAGAAGAGGGAGGACAAGGGAAAATATTTTCATGTACTGTAAAACAAATTCCCTTTGTGGCTCCATCTCCAGGAAGACCAACTGTGTTGGCCATTTTGACCCCAGTTGTCTCGGCCATTGTGGCGACCTTGGTTCCCAACTCCATTGGGACAAGTGACTGTGGTCCAAGAAACAACTGAGGAACTGATCTTGCTAGAGGCACATACTCTGGCAGCACAACAAATATACTCCACCTGTCATGTTGCAGATTGTTCATGTAAGGTAGATCAGCAGGAGTGACTGGTGACATTGAAACTCAATTCAAGGGCTTACCTTTTGATGGCACGGCCTCTTTAATACATAAATGGAAGAACTATAAAGTACCTATTCAAAACTCACACAACTGCCAAAAAAAATGGAAGTAGTGCACATTACCAGCAATGGACTAAGCAACTCAATCTGATTGGCATAGATGAGCATCTTATGCTAAATATCATGATTGTCCCAGAATGCAAGAAACTTTAACAATGGGCTAAAGCTTCAGGAAGCCAGATTTAGACTAACATCAGGAAAGACTTTTAAACTGTTAGAGCGGTGGAACAGTGGAACCAATTACCTCAACCAGAGTAAAAGTATGATCGCAAGTGGTAACTTGGCTCTATCGTGAAGAATGGTGCTGTTTCATTGGCTGGCACTCAGAAGAGTTGACAAATGTGAGTGAAGCAGTGGGTAACTTCTATCCAGCAAAACTGCCTTGTGCCTCAAAGAAGGCACTTCTCAGTTTTTAAAAGTGGCTTTCTGGGGTGTCTGAAGAGGGGAAATGCCCAAGATTGCACAGTATATTATACTTTTGTGTGCGCTTGCTCCCAAGTCTATTATGCCAAGAGATTTCTCAAAAACTAATGGAATAAATAGTTGGGGTATAACTGCAGCATGCATTCTGTTTTCATTGTAAGCTTAATGTGGTTATTATCGTAAAATAGATTTTTGGTTTTTTTGGTGGGGGTTTTTGTGTGAAATTGCTTACACAAAAGGCTTTGAAAATTGTTCCAATATTTGAGGGAAGCCCCCCTCTCCCCCCCAAAAAAATGATCCCTACAAGGATAATTCCACTTTCAAGCAAACAATTATGAAAAAGAGCACACACCAGTTGATTTCCCCATTTTACATTTAAATTCCAGTAGAAAACCTGAATTATAATAATATGGAATTGGCTTCCCACCCTTCTGAACTGATCCCAATTTTCTTTTCTAAGAATGGTAAGAGAAAAATGAGTGAGAAGAATGTTGAAAAGGAAAGAGAACTAGAAAATGATGAAGAGAGCATAGATAATGACCGCTACTTGAAGGAGAGAGAAGAGGCTCCAGGTACAAGTAAGCATCTCCAGAAAAAGGCAAAGAAAATGGCCAAAAAGCAAGCAAAGGTTAGTACTAAGGAGTACAGAAGGTATGAATCAATTGAGTATACATGGATATGAGATTTTTAGGGGTCTCATAAAAGTATCACCAAACTTTGTCTTTGGTTTGTGTACAAGGACCACATGACTTGATTCTTTTTTTTTTAATAAGGTACTTGTTTCTGAAACACAGATGAAGAGTTATTACCATTGCTGTGCTGAGTTTTGTGAGATCTGATGTTTGTAGACTGCCTCGCTTTAAGGGCCATTGGTGGAAGCAGTTCCATGAGTGGAATAATCCTATTCCAATACAGGATTGGACCTTGATCGTAGCTTTAAAACAAGGGTATCACACTGTAATTTCTCTCTTTTTAAAAATATATATTTTTATTATTTTATGAGGGGAAGAAGAAAGAGAGGGGGAACACACTCCCTCCCTCTCTCTGATACACCCACATATATACATATACATATAAAATATTGTACATTTTCCCCTCATATTTCATCTGATAGAGTTAATAGCTAAGTTCAACCTACATTAAATTCTTATTATTCTACTACATCCTTTCTTGTGTTTAGCCAATTCTAAAACATATTCCAGGATTGGAAAAATTCGCATTCATCTTTGTCCTTCAATCTGTATGTTAACCTATCCATCTCTGCACATTCCATTATTTTATTCAATAGCATTTCTTCTGTTGGTGTTGCTTCACTTTTCCATAACTGTGCCCACACCATTCTTGCCGCTGTTAGGACATGCAGTATTACACACTGTAAACCATTATTTGCCCACTAAACAGGATTTTATCATAGTTTATCAGGCTGACTTGGGGTTTGGGGTGAGGGAGAATATAGGTCAAGTTTAGTTCACTACATTAGGTGCCCATGTATTTCACGCTGAGAAACAGTAAGTCCTTTGAAGGATTTAGCATCTTAAAAGTGGAAGGAAAGTGTCAGTCCAAGGCAAGACATTATTTATTTTCATAGTTCATAGTAACCAAACCATGGGTTGGCTTTAAGTCTAGAAGATGGAGTCATATTGCATGCAAATAATGTGTTTATACTAGGCATGGCCACAAACCACAGTTTGGTCTGGCACACACACAGGTGTTCTGTGGATCCGACGGATCCCACGTGCTTCCCTCTTCCACCTCCTTGGGCGATTGCCCATTCATTGGCAGCAACACAGTTCCCTCCACTTCCTCCAGACAGTTGCCCACTCAGAGGCTGTGCCACAGCCTTCCCTGCCCTGCCTCCATTTCTGAGTGGGCGGCCGCTGGAGGAGGTGGAGCAGAAAGCACACACTGCTGCCTGTCATTGCCCACGGAGCCCATGGAACACCTGCATGGATGCCACACCAAACCAGGCTAAAACATGGTTGATGCCAGTCTTTAGTCTGTGCTTAACACTGATTCGTATATTTAGTTTATACTAAGTAAATAGTACAAAACGAATCATTTATATTTATCTTGATATTATAATCAGTTTTAAATTTCTTATGGTATTTCCCTGTATTTACTCTATATTTCACTTGACAGAGCCAGCGCCGTCAGCAAAAAATTCAGGAAAAGGCGATCCCTCTGACAAACAGCTGTGCCACTGAAAAAACTGAAATTGATAATGATTGCAGTGAGGGAACGGTAGAAGGTAACTCTGAGCCGACTTGCCTAAAACAAGAAGAGTCATTAAATCCAGATGAAGAGCCATACATTGACCAAAAAGATAGTATGAACGGGCAAGATGTAACAACTGAAGTCCAGAATACAGAGGACCACAATGAAAATACAGACATTTCTAACCAAGATTCAAACAACGAAATGGGTGTTCCTTCCGAAGTCTTGGCTACTACAGTGGAGTGTGTCAATAAGTTTGACCATCTGCCTTTCGAAGAAGAGAGTCTTGGGGAAGACGAGGAAATTGCCAATGGGTTTAACAAGCTGTCCTTGAAAGAAGACATTGGGAGCGATACAGATAGTTTCAGTGAACTTGACAACTCAGAGACAAAAACATACGAAGTAGTGAATGAGGACCCGGAAACAGCATTTTGCACTCTTGCTAGCAGGGAAGCTATCAGCACAGAACAAAATTCTATCCTTCATTGCTTATATCAGTTCACTCATAAGGAGAAACTTTGTGGGAACAATAAACTGCTCTGTGATATATGCACACGCAGACAACATTGTGAGCCAAAGACTGCGCGAAAAAGTATGCTAAATCCTTCCCTTCTAAAGACAATATTTACATCTCTCTTTACCAGGCCAATTAAATATAAATGACTAGGCCTAGCATTTGCTTTAGTAGAGTGAGGGGAGGAAATATAAATGCATGCCCAGCTTTTATGGAATCATCAGATGCTTTTTATGTAGTAGCAGTATCTAAGTAACACTAGAGAATTGATTGTGTTGAATGAGGGTATTCGTGATTGAGTAACTTAAGATTTTTTGTCATACTGTACTTCTGTACATAATTCATCAGGTAACCAGTGAAATATTTCAAATAGAAAACCAAAGTTAATCATACAGTATCTTCCAGCATGATTGAGGGGACAATGCCATCTAGTCAGCATAGCGGAGAGTCATCTGAACTGAATGTAAGCCAACTGAAGCTGTTGGTGAATTTAGCTTCCCTTCCAAATGACGAGTGGCAGAAATTACTCGGGACTCTCCTTACTTGGGCCCAGTTCAGTCAGTATGAATGGCTGGGGCCTCAGGCAGGTAGATCTTTGGGTTTTCCCTTCTCTACTTTTATTTTACCTGTCCTTCTGGTTGATTTGAATCAGCATAGTTGCCCTCCTGCCAGCAGATCTCTACAATTTGCTCTTGTTCTTTATGGTTTTTATAGGACTTGTGGTTTTATACTATATTTATTGTAAACCACCCTGCGTAGCTTCTAGGCACTAACTGGAGTGGTATGAAAATAGAAGATAGGAATCTTCTTCCACCTCCTATTATTTCCCTATGGGTGCAGGTTCCACTCTTTGGATCCTAAAATGCTGCTTTGCCCAATCAGCTGTCTTCAGGGCGTAGGGTGATAATTTGGATGACCTTATTGACATTGTTGTGTCATCTCTGATTTGGTCGCCCAAAGGAAGAAATCAATCAGTCATTCAGCCAGTACACAGATTCTGCTAACAGAAAGGCAGTTGTGCTTGGCACAGGAATGTTTTTTCCTGTTCTGTTTCCCCTTACAGTACAGTGCCTGCCTCTAACTTTCCAAGTAGTGTCACTGCCCTGTGTATCCAGCCCTCCTGACCATTTCTCATAGGTACATTGCCTTGTATCCCCCAAAAAATCCATATAATTTTTTCTGTATATTTTCTACTCCATTTTTTTCATGCAGTGCTTCTTACGACCTAGACGGTAAAGATCAGCAGATATTCTTTTCTGTGAAAATCACAGGGGAATATGTACTTGATGATGGCAGTACATATTTTGAAATAGGCATAAAACTGGAGAGTGTAGCTTCAGTACTGGAAAACAATACATGTACTGTGGATCATCTGTAGTGTTTGGATAGGATGTTTCTCTCTAAATGGACTTCATTGATTGAAATTCTTACTTGTGGTTGAAAACTCCTTTGCCTTCATCTTAAGTAGAGTCAATTCACAGAACCATCCCTTGAATGTTAGCTGCTAGTTACACTGCTCCTATGAAGTAATATATGGAAGTTGTTCTTGTGTTTGCAGGCCTGTTTCACTGTATGCAATGTATACATAAATATTGTTGAGATCGTAACATGATTGTAATATCAAGACATTTTTGTGCATCTTAAATGTGGAAGAGTGGCTTTATTTGTGGTGTTTCCATTTTAGGCAAAGTCCGTTTGTTGAGCTCATTAAATAATTTGTATAGCTGAGCATTTGCTTAGTTTTATGATGTGAGCAACTGTATGTATTCCAAATATTTTGGATTATAATTCCTATAATAACTGACCATTGTACTTCCTGGTTGAGATTTATGTAAGTTGTAGCCCAAAGTGCCAGATTGTCTATTCTTGTGCATTACATAGATGTTAGTGAGACTCAGAATGTGTAATTTGGAGGTATTGTACCTGGTTCTAGAAATCAGATTTATACAAAATGAATAGTTTCAAACAGGTAGTACTTATTTCTTCTGTTAGTCACTTGTATGCTGGAATCAGGTATTATCAAATATATGAATCATTAGCTAGAAACTGATGTAGTAATAATCATAATATACTTTGTTTTTCTCCAGATGTCCAGAAGCGTGTATACACCAATGCGGAAAAACAAATGCTCGTTTCTCTCGCTCCTCCAGTTCTAACTCTTCATTTAAAAAGATTTCAACAGGTATAATTAAACTTATATGTAAAATTCCAACATCCATTGGCAACCAAGTATTTTGCTTTTTAAGCCAAAGGAGGTGGCTTTCACCACACCGACACCTAAGATCTTGCTGGTGGAGTCAATGCTGTATTTGCTAACTCCGAAGATGGTCAGGAAAGAGAACTAGCAAACCACACCTTTTCATGTATAACCATCTTATATTTATAACTGAACCAGAATTATATAGATTAGTATTTCTGGACTTGAAAATTTCCCTGGTGGGAAACAAAAAAAAAATCCTCTGAAAAGAAGTATTTCACGTTAGTTTATCTGCTGCCTTCGAAGTAGATGACTTGTCTAATTATAAATGACGTTGCTTTTTATTGTTCCATCTGTTTTATTTGTATCTTTCTCTTTCTGTGGTAGGCAGGATATAATCTCCAAAAAGTGAACAAGCTCATCACATTTCCTGAAATAATAGATTTGGCTCCTTTCTGTTCAGTTAAATGCAAGGTAAGTAAGTCAATTTAATTTCCATTATTTATCAGCAATTCATTTCTGACTTTGAAAAAAGATGAAAGAAGCACTCAATGCATTACAGTTTTTTTCTATCTGCATACATTTCAGTGTTGCATTTAAACAATATGTTTGCAAAGCCATACGAGTTGGGATGTGGCAGTAGCAAGATATTTAAGACAAAGCAGTTCCTTTAATCTACCTTTTGTGGAACCGAGTTTACAGCTTTTTGAGATTCAGTTTGCCATTCCCAGTTCTGCAGCAAACTGAAAAGAACACCTAGTATCTTTTAGATTAAAATGTGATGAAATTTAGTGGGAAAGCTTCAGTAGATGTATACTACAGCTGTTGGAATTTGTTTTGGATTTAGTTTGGAATGGTATTTTCAATCAGATGTTCAGCTTGTTATAAATCTTTCCTTTATTAGCAAATTACCACACATACAATAGTATCCCTGTACATAAGTACATAAGAAGAGCCATGCTGGATCAAGCCAAAGGCCCATCTAGTCCAGCTTCCTGTATCTCACAGTGGCCCTACCAGATGTGTCTGGGAGCACACGAGACTAGATCTCTATCTCCTGATACCACTCCCCTGCATCTGGTCCTTGAAGTACCCCGGTTTTAAGCATGGAGATGATACATCTCTATCATAGTTTGTAACCTGTGATGGACTTTTCCTGCAGGAATCTGTCCAATCACCTTTTGAAGGCATCCAGGCCAGATGCCGTCACCACATCTGTGGCAGGGAGTTCCACAGACTAACAACACACTGGGTGAAAAAATATTTTCTTTTGTCAGTTCTTACTCTCCCAGTCCTCAATTTGACTGGATGTCCCCTAGTTCTGGTATTTTGTGACAGGGAGAAGAGTGTCCCTCTAGCCACTTTACTCATGCCCTGCATTATTTTGTATGTCTCAATCATATCCCCCCTGAGGCGCCTTTTTTCCAGACTAAAGAGTCCCAAATGTTTTAGCCTTTCCTCATAAGGGATGTCCCCCAGCCCAGTAATCATTTGTCGCTCTCTTCTATACCTTTTCCAGTTCCACTATGTCTTTTTTGAGATGCGGTGACCGGAATTGTACACAATACTCCAGGTGTGGCCTTACTATCGTTTTGTATAATGGCATTATAATGTTGGCTGTGTGTAGGAATTCATAGCTCTATGTCTTAGCAGTGTAGTTCTGAGGAGTCTGACATCACACTACTGAGAACACTGTATTATTGGGTAATAGGCTGACCAATAGGAGCTGACAACAGGCCTCTGGAAAAGATGGCCCCTGAAAACTGGAAGAGGCTTGCATTCCAAACACTATGAGATCACCTTGTTCTACTGAGCATGCCTGGAGAGAATAAGCTGTATGGTCATTGGATGACTTCTGTGCTGACGTATCTGTGATGTGTGTTGCTAATAAAAGTGCTGGGCTCAGGAGGGGAGGGGAGGAGAAGCTAACATCAAGCCTGCCTGCCTGCTTTCATTCTTATGCAATAAAGCACCAAAAGATCCCTGTGTTGTTCGAGATCTCATCATTCCTTCACTATTAATCTGTCAGCTGGTTAGGGAGATTAATCATATCTCGGAATATCCCAGTGAAGGAATCCCCACATCTGTTTTATTTTCAATCCCCTTTTTGATAATCCCTAGCATGGAATTGGCCTTCTTCACCGCTGCCACACATTGGGGAGACACCTTCATGGAGCTGTCCACCAACACACCAAGATCTCTTTCCTGATCCGTCATGGATAGCTCACAACCCATGAGTTGGTAGATAAAGTTTTGATTTTTTTTGCCCCAATATGCATTACTTTACATTTTATTTATTTATTTATTTATTTATTTATTTATTTATTTATTTATTTATTTATTTATATCCCACTTATCTTCAGGTCTGAACTCTAAGCGGCTTACAACAATGGAGTGAAAGTATTACAATCAAATACAGTGTGCAAATAAGACAGATAATACAACAATACGTATAAAATTTAAAAAAAAAAAGCCTAGAGGCACCTCAACAGATCATTAAAACCTAACATTAATGATAATTCACGATAGGATGGCGGAAAAAAAAATTAATAACAATCGCCAAAGGCCTCCCGGAATAGATGAGTTTTTAAAGCCTTCCGGAAGGCCAGCAGGGACATTTTGCTACATTGAAACACATTTGCCATTTCGCAGCCCATTCCCCCAGTTTGGAGAGATCTTTCTGGAGCTCTTCACAATCTTCTCTGGTTTTTACCACACAGAAAAGTTTCGTGTCATCCGCAAACTTGGCCACCTCACTGCTTATCCCTGTCTCCAGGTCATTTATGAACAGATTGAAAAGCACCAGTCCCAGGACAGACCCCTGGGGCACACCACTTTTCACATCTTTCCCTTGTGAAAATTTCCCGTTGACACCTACTCTTTGTTTCCTGGATCTCAACCAGTTCTCAATCCATAAGAAGACCTTCCCTCTTATTCCCTGACTGCAATTTTCTCAGCGGCCTTTGGTGAGGGACTGTGTCAAAAGCCTTCTGAAAATCCAGATAAACAATAACCACCGATTCACCCAAATCCACATGCCTGTTGACCTTTTCAAAGAATTCTAAAAGGTTTGTCAGGCACGACTTACCCTTATAGAAGCCATGCTGATTTTCTCTCAGCAAGGTTTGTTCTTCTATGTGTTTTAAGATTTTCTCTTGCATGAGGCTTTCCACCATCTTCCCTGGGACAGATGTAAGGCTAACTGGCCTGTAGTTTCCCGGGTCCCCCCTCCTTCCTTTTTAAAAAATTGGTGTGACATCCACTATCCTCCAGTCCTCCGGCACTGTGGCCGTTTTAAGAGACAAGCATATTACCATTAAGAGATCCGCAATTTCAGTTCCTTAAAAACACTTGGGTGGATGCCATCTGGGCCCGGTTACTTGTTAATCTTCAATTTATCAATTAGTCCTGAAACATCCTCTCTTTTAACCTGTATTTGATTTAATTCCATAGTCAAGAGTTCAGGCAGCGGAATCTGCTCAAGGTCTTCTGTCGTGAAGACAGATGCAAAGAACTCATTTCTCTGCAATTTCCAAGTCCTCCTTAACCTCCCCTTTTCCTCCCTCACTATCCAGAGGGTCAACTGGTTCTCTGGCAGGTTTTCTACTTTTAACATGAAGCTTTTATTATTTCCCTTTATATTGCTAGCCATGCATTCCTCAAAGTCTTCTTTGCCTCTCTTACCATCTTCTTACATTTCTTTTGCCAGAGTTTGTGTTCCTTTTTATTTTCCTCATTTGGGGAGGATTTCCATTTACGGAAAGACCTCTCTCTCCTTGTGCTTTAGGGCCTCTCTAAGTCCACTCATTAACCATGCCGGTGCCCTCTTGGACTTAGATGAGCTCTTCTTTCTTTGTGGTATGCACTTCTGCTGGGCCTCTCCTACCGTTGTTTTAAACAGGCTCCATGCACTCTGAAGAGATTGGATTCTTTTTACCTTCCCTTTCAATGTCTAACTAGTTTCCCCATCTGAGGGAAGTTTGCCCTTCGGAAATCAAGGGTTTTTGTGTCTGATTTGCTTGACACTCTTCCCCTGACATGCATAGCAAAGGAGATTGCAGCATGGTCACTGTTCCCGAGAGGCTCGGTGACATTCACATCCCTGACCTGGTCCTGAGTATCACACATAATTAGATCCAGTGTTGCCTGTTCTCAGGTGGGCTCCATGACAAGTTGCTCTAAGGCACAATCATTCAGAGAATTCAGAAACCCAGTTTCTCTTTCTTGCCCCGAGCTTGCATTGGCCCAGTCAATGTGGGGATAATTGAAGTCCCCCATGATTACTACCCTATTCCTCCATGATTTCTCATTTCCAGGTCCCCTTCAAGTTTTTGATCTGGTGGACAATAGCATACCCCAACTATCACATTGCTCCTTGGACTTGGTAGTTTAACCCACAGTGATTCTACGGTGGAGTCAGGCCCTCTGTCAATCTCCATTATGCTGGATTTTATCCCTTCTTTGACATAGATGGCCACTCCCCCTCCAACCCGTACCTCTCATTCCCTTCTATAGACTTTATAGCCTGGGATTACTGTATCCCACTGGTTCTCCGCATTCCACCAGGTTTCTGTTATGGCTATTATATCAATGTTATTCCTAGCTGCCAAATGTTCAAGTTCTCCCATCTTTGCTCGGAGGCTTCGAGCATTGGTGTAGAAGCACCTGTAGAAGAGCTGCACTCCCAATGGCACCTATTTGCGACAGTGACTTGCTTTGTGGCAGTGAGGTGTTTAATTATTTTGGGGCAACCAACCACAGATAACTGAATCTGTGGGTACGGAGCACCTACAAATGTTAATAGGCAGAATTAGATTTCGTTGTTCCTGGTCATTGTGCTTCATAACTCTTGTGCCTGTGCATAACTCTACCTGAAAACAGCCTCCCAGAGATGAACAGCCTTAAGAGAAACACTCCCTTCCCCATCCTAGTAAATTCTATTAATTGTTTGGCAAGAGATACAAGTGCTGATTCCGATGGTTCACAATGAAAGTCTCAACTGGCAACCTTTTAATAAGTAGAAATTTGCCACTGCAGTTTACACAATTGAACTTGCACTGGTGCAGTTGACATCTCTGAATAAAGTTAGTCTATTTGAAATATTCTGAGGATTTGTTCTTCACAGAATGTTGCAGAGGGGAGTTCAAAGGTCCTGTACTCATTGTACGGTGTTGTGGAGCACAGCGGTACTATGAGATCTGGTCACTACACAGCGTATGTGAAAATGAGATCCACGACTAGCCAACTTTCCGATTTTGTTCTGCATGGCAAGATTCAAGAAAGTAAGTAGAACCAGTCCTAGTACTAGTCAATCCTAAAATACTAACATGAAGTTAATTTCCTATCAAATGATCTGAATGGAGTAATGAAGCAAAATTCATTTGTGTGTGTTTTCTGTTCAGCAGCTGCAGAACGTGAATCATCCAAAGGACAGTGGTTTCATATCAGTGATACCCATGTACAAGCAGTGCCTATATCCAAAGTGCTGAATTCACAAGCATATCTCTTATTTTATGAACGGCTACTGTAAATAAATCAGTCTTCTGTTACAGATTGATTTGCAATCATTAGTTATACCCCTAAAATGATCATGTTCAATCAAATAATATTTGTCTACTGATTTAAACTGTACTTTAATGTACATGATTAATAATAAAAAGTTATCTTTAACACTAAATGAGGTGGCATATATTTTCCGTATTCTTTTAATTTACTACAGGCTTTTTGTTTTGTCTACCCATTAGACCAGGGGTGCCCAAACTTTTTGTAAGGAGGGCCAGATTTGGTGGCTGAGAATGTGTCAGGGGCCGGTTGCTCCCCGACCCTGCCACCCCACTGCAAGCCCCACCCACTGACCCATAAGCCCCACCTACTGACCCCTTGCAACCCCACCCGCAGGGAGGAAGGCGGGGACCAAGGGAGGGAGGGAGGTGGAAACCAAGAGAGGAAGGAAGGAAAGTGGGGAACAAGGGAGGGAGGGAGGGAGGGAGGTGGGGGCCAAGGGAGGGAGGAAAGAAGGAAGGTGGGGACCAAGGGAAGCATAGGGAGCCGTGGCCACAGGTCGCCCCTTGGAAGAGGTGATCTGTGCAACCTTGCACCCCCCCAAGCTCCCCAGCGGTGGCAACGGCTCGCCCCCCAGCCCACCCCAAAGCTCCTTGGCAGTGGCAGAGGCCCGCTGGCCTGCCCACCCCCACACTTTCCCCTGCGGTGCCGGTGACGGCAGACCGCCCATCTGCCCAGCCGCCCAAGCTTCCCAGTGGTGTCAGTGTTGGCAGATGATTTTTTGTTAAAAACATGGGGCGAAGGAGGGGGAGGGAGGGGCGGGGCAGCCAGCCGCGGACCACTCAGAATGGCCTGACGGGTCGGATTTGGCCCCCGGACCGGACTTTGGGCAGGCCTGCATTAGACTGTACTTGTACATTAAAAGAGAGGTTATTTAGAGCCGTTAGTTGCAGTATTCTCTTCTGAAATGCATGGCATTTCTATGACATGAGATACTTAATCTTATAAATTCCAAATATTTATTATTGGCCTGGTTACTCATGTACTACATAGAGGTGAAACTCGAAAAATTAGAATATCATGCAAATGTTCATTTATTTCAGTAAGTCAACTCAAAAGGTGAAACTAATACAGTGGTACCTTGTATAAAGGAATTAATTCGTTCCAAATGAAATTATGTTAAGCAAATTTTCCTTTATACAAATTCCCATAGGAATGCATTGAAAACGGAGTAATCCCATTTTATGTTGTACGGATTCGCCCCATAGGGAATTATGTTAAGCACATTTCCCCTATCTCCGGAATTTTCTATGTTGTACAGATTTAGTTATACAAACTGTTTGTTATACAAGGGTCCACTATATATGAGATAGACTCATTACATGCTAAGTGAGATATGCCAAGCCTTACTTTGGTATAATTGTGATGATTCTAGTGTACAGTTTACGAAAACCCCAAATTCATAATCTCAGAAAAATGAAATATTACATGGCATCAATAAAACAAGGTTTAGAAATAGAAGAGTATTGGACCTCTGAAAAGTCTAAGCATGCATATGTACTCAGCATCCCCATATAGCTTGTCTGTGGAAGGAAGAATGAAGTGCTCCAAAATCTCCTGGTAGATGGCTGTGTTGACCCTGGACTTAATGAAGCACAGTGGACCAACACCAGCAGATGACATGGCTCCCCAAATCAACACAGACTGTGGAAACTTCACACTGGACTTCAAGCATTGTGCAGTGTGTGCCTCTCCATTCTTCCTCCAGACTCTGGGTCCATAGTTCCCAAAAGAGATGCAAAAGTTGCTCTCATCAGAAAAGAGGACTTTGGATCACTGAGCAACAGACCAGTTTTTTTTTCTGTAGCTCAGAAAAGACACTTCTTACGTTGTTTGTTTTTCAGGAGTGGCTTGACAAGAGAACTACGACATTTGAAGCCCATGTCCAGGATCTGTCTGTGTGTGTGGTGGTTTCTTAGGAAACATTTTCACATTATTCTAATTTTCTGAGATTGTGAACTTGGGGTTTTCATAAATTGCATGCCATAATCATCCCAATTATACCAAAGTAAGGCTTGACATATCTGGCTTAGCATCTAATGAGTCTATCTCATATATTAGTTTGACCTTTTGAGTTGACTTACTGAAATAAATGAACATTTGCATGATATTCTATTTTTTAGAGTTTCACCTGTATATGGAGTATTGGTTCATCTGCTTCTACTTCCCCATATAAATAAAAGGAAGTCAAAATAATTATATAAGATGCCTGTACCTCTCATTTATTGGCCTTTGCAATTTTACAGGCAAGTGTCACTCCATCCCATATATATTATCTTTTACTCAATCAGAAAATCACTAGACATTAGACATGGGCACAACTTGGCGAAATTCTTGTTTCCGTTTCTGTTACTCGTTTCCGTTACGCAACGGAAACGGTAACGACAATTACTCCCCCAGAACTCGAACTCGAACCGACAAAAGAAAAATTAGGTCTGATTTGTCGTTGTCGTTCCTGGAATCGCAGCAATCGCGCAATGCCAAGCGGCACAGAAAAAAAGTTTTAGAAATAACAAAAAAAAAACCTGATTCCCGGCCAAAAAAGCAGGTGAAAATATGCCTGCCTGAGGGCACCTACCAGAGGGGTGGTTTCTGGGGGGGGCACTCCAGCCTTCCCCCCCTCCTGTCCTGGGCTGCTGGTACTGGACTGGGAGGGGGCATCCTCGGCGTCTCCCATTTGCCATGCGGTGCGGGGGGATCCAAAATGGCGACCGCAATATTTTTTTTGAAATCGTGGTCCAAAAACCCACCAAAGCACCACAGAAACATGCGAAAATTAGCTATCTTAAATGCTTGAATTTTTACAGTAGCAGCAGTGGGTTTTTCTTGCAACAAAACGTCTCCATTGATTTTATTTTAATTTTTTTACACCTGCGCACGCGCAATGATGGGCTAGCCATGGGATGGAACCATGCAATTTTTTGGAGCCATTCCACCAATCGCATGGCCAGGTTTTGCTGAGACTTGCTGGTACTGGACTGGGAGGGGGCATCCTCGGCGTCTCCATTTGCCATGCGGTGCGGGGGGGATCCAAAATGGCGACCGCAATATTTTTTTTTGAAATTGTGGTCCAAAAACCCACCAAAGCACCACAGAAACATGCGAAAATTAGCTATTTTAAATGCTTGAATTTTTACAGTAGCAGCAGTGGGTTTTTCTTGCAACAAAACATCTCCATTGATTTTATTTTATTTTATTTTTTTACACCTGCACACGCGCAATGATGGGCTGGTCATGGGATGGGACCATGCAAATTTTTGGAGCCATTCCACCAATCGCATGGCCAGGTTTTGCTGAGACTTCTGGATGTGCCAGAGGGCATAAAAAGCCCACCAACCCTAATCCTAATCCTAACCCAAACCCATACGCCAGTACACTGTGTTCTTAGTGGGCCAGAGACACCCAGAGGTACAGCCCACTAGCCCACCCTAACCTTAACCGTTACCCTAAGCCTAGCCCTTACCCCCTAACCCCATGCTCTGGGAAGTCAAGTCGCTCTAAATCACAGCGGTAACGACAAACGACATGACGAAATGACAAATTTTTGAAAAATTTCGCGAAAACCGGAAACGACCCGAAACAGACCCATCCCAAAAAAGCGACAACTCGGAAAAAAAATTTCTGGTCGTGCCCATCTCTGCTAGACATTTCTGTTTTAAATGGACTGAAATAACCCCAGATTTTGAAGGCAACATGGTTGGGTTTTTTTTTAGCTCACTTACCCTAAATCTATCACAAAGATATTCCAAGAAAAATCCAGAAGTTGAGTCATGGCAACTGGACTTCTTTTTCTTGAGATTGAAATGTTTCGCTGCTCATCCAAACAGCTTCATCCAGACTTCCAGAATGAAGCTGTTTCGATGAGCAGCAAAATGTTCCAGTTGCCATGACTCAACTTCTAGATAAAATCACCTGACTGACTGATAATCTTCACAAGACATTCTAAGAAAAAGTAAGAGTTCTACATATTTACATGAAAGACAGTGAAGTGGACTTTGGAACTGTTTGTAACATATAACAATCTGTCCTATGGGCTTACCTAATTAACTACGTGTTTTTGTTTTGGTTATGTCTGCTTTAAAGTGTGCAGGAACTTTATCCCCTTGAAACAGTGCAATCTGCTGAAGCAGTCAAAAACATTTATTACTGAAATGACTTTATTGAAATAGGACAGGACAAGCCATCTAGTAGGGATTAGTCTCATAAGTTAAAATAACACATGACACGATACATGGCCCCACAAAGAACTACAGTGAACCATTTCAATCACTTTGGTCATCATCCATCTCCTTCTTGCCTGTGGGTGGTTTGGGGCCCCCAGCTGGTTTTGCCATAATTATCTGGAAGAGACAGAAATTAGATTAGCAAATGTCTTTATGTATCACACACACATACAGTATGACACAACTGAATTATCTGTAACTTGATTTTATTATCTTACCCTTGGTAACAGCATTACAAAGGGCTAAGCAGTTAATTCTCTATTTGTTATTTATAACATGCTGATGTTAGTAGTGTGGTGGACTAACAACAGTTTAAGGTGTTTTATATTACTAAAACTATTACTAATCAGCAATCATAAACTATTTGTTTAAAACAAAAGCAAAACATCCTCCTGCTATTGTCCTACATTAAACCTAACACTAAAGAAAAGTACATTTCAGAGTATTACAGTTTCTTACAAGGAAAATCAATGTCTTCATGAAACTGCAGATTTTTAGCTTGTCTTTATATGCTGGTTTTTGTTTGTTTGCATGCAAAATCATTCTGATTCAGTTTCCAAAGAATGCTTAAAGACCAGCTGCCATAGTCAATTTTGCTTTCATCCCAAAATCCTAATTTATTCCAAAACTGTTGCAATGTTGCATATAATTCTAGGTTTCTGGATACAGCCACAACCTCACAGCAGAAACTTCTATGACAAAAATCAACAAGTTTCTCCCAAAAAGCAGTGACGGTTACCCATTTAGCTTTCCATATATACACTGACAGTATTAATGCCCTCAAGTACACAGATGATAACGGTAAGCCAGTCAGACAAAAAATTTGAAGGATTAACAATTTGCCCGTTACTGTAAGTGGAATCATGCATATTGTACAAATATACAATTTTAACCTATGTTGTGGATTGGTAGATACAATGTGCTTACACGCTTAGCATCTCAAGCAAGTTTTTAGATAGTGACATAGAACACAGATCTGGTCTTCAAAGAAAACACACACCCATCAGCTTCAGGCAGTGTAAGAAGCATTCATGCATCAGAGCAGCGAGAGACATGATACCAAATCTTACTCCTTCCTATTGTTCATAGTCATCCTTCCAGTCATCCTTGTCCCAGTGTCCTGCTGCTTTAGGGGCTTTTGGACCACCTGCTGGTTTTGCCATAATAATCTACAGAAATTTCACATCAAATACAGATTTCTACCAAATTTCACTTAAATGTCCCTCCAGATGAACATTGGCTTCATTAAGGCTTCTCTACTTCTATGTGCTTCTCTGATTGCTTTACGAGACCTACTATGAAATGTCACCAGTATTTGATTGCGGTCGTCTTAAGTGTTCAACTGCAACACCCATCATTTTTCAGTACTGACTACACACCTAAGGGTGAAAAAAGCTGTAGTCCATAGTACCTGACCATATATTACCCCTAAATTACATACTGACATATAAAGAATTGGGCTAGTTTATGAGCGTTTATGCCAAAAAGCATGTGCACCTTTAAGATGCCCTGAGATTCCTTGTAAATACTGGTATATTACCTTAACCACAAAACAGAACTCTCAACCATAACTAAATGCTGCAATGCATGTACTGTTACAAAAAGCCACTTATTTTCATATCAAATTGATCATTATGAAATCTGAAGCACAAAAGAGCCATGATGCCAACTTACCTGATCCACTCGGAGTACAGTCACTGCAGCATTTGTAGCCAGTTTGATTCCCCAGTGTTTTCCAAGGTATGTGTCTAGTACACCAGCTTCCAACATGTCTTTTACAGCTGCAGCTTCAGCCTGTCAAAACCATTATTCAAATTTTATGGCTAGAATACTTCACAGCCCGTTCCATTTCCACGTCAAGCCATTCTATTCATGTGGTTGATCTGAGTAGCCTCAAGCTGAAAAATTGCCTCATATTTTCCAATACTGAATTAGATGGCATTAAATTGAGTTTAATGAACTTTTTGTACTTCAGAATATCACACAGATAGTTTGCATCCTGCAGTTTTCATATGAATACACATTTGCTGAATGTCATGACAAAGCATTTGGTACACCTCTAATCATAGATATTCAACTCTTTTGGAAATGGATATATGAATTAGTGATAATTGATGCTTTTACAAAAAAATCTACTGTATACAAGTGCAGGAATTTGCTTCTTCCTAATAATTACTCAGAAGTATGCAAAGATCAAAATGAAGATCCCAATTTAAAGACCAGTAAAGCCTTGATCCATGATAAAAACAAAGCTAGAACTGGTTAAATTCCCCAGAACAAGAAATACCATATTTAAAGTCTGGCTGAATTATGCCTGGTGGTACCTGGTATTCAATTTGAGAAGCAAAAAAAATATGTTTAGATAAGACCTATTCCATTTGCTTTGTCAGTATCCCATATTTAATTTTTTTTTTGCATGCTAGCTTTCTAGTGGTCTAGATCTCCATAGTGAAATGATAGGCAGCTGAAAATCATCCACATAACATAGCATTGGTCAAAATGCCTTTTAGTCAGAAATTGTCCACAAGATATGTAGCTGTCCAGGTTGGAACCTGTTCTGCTTACTTGATGTGAGAAAAGAACACAGAAGTAAACAAAATAACTTTTATTTGTTTTAGCAATGGACAAATAACTTTATGGCTAGAACCCAGGTAGTTTATGTCAATGTAACTGCAATGTTGTAAACTGCAGCAGTGACTACATAAAAAACCAACATATGTATCTCTCATCATGCACCATTCACATTTAAGTTCTGTACCCAAATACTGTGATTCTCCTTTGTTACAACAGCTTGCATTATATTTATGTAACAAAAGAGAAAAGATTCTTATATTTTAAAAACATGCTCAGTCTATTCTATTATCCCTCCATGTAAACAGGCTTTGGTGACTTGAAGGGGCTTGTGTGCTTCAGTGAAACTGAGAGCTATGCTGGCGGTAGTCTATTAGCTCACACAGGGCTAATAGTTTTTGAACTTTATATGAATAGATATTATTCATCGAAACTGCTTGTAAGCAATTGTTTTATTGGAAAAAAGAAGAGTCACTAAAGACTCTTTTTAAAAAAATTATAAAGTCATGCTTAACAACTTACATAAAATATGTTACCTTTTTATTGGTATACATGTAACCAACATCTTAGGCTGAGCCTATTTTTTAATTTGAAACAAGTTTTAAAAAACAAGAATTTTTATTGAGTAAAACGATAGTGACTGCTCCCTCCCGGGAAGAACAATCTAAAGTTCCATGACTGAAGTAACTACTACAGCCGGGTATCATACCAAGTTAAAGACTTACCTCAATATCAAACCCAACATTTTTGTTGCCTTCCTGATGTACTGCATAGAGCTTGGAAATAAGTTCATTTCCCTTTACTCCAGAATTTTCTGCCAAAGCACGGGGAATAGCTTCAAATGCCTCAGCAAATTTCTTGATAGCATACTGATCAAGACCTGGACAAGTCTAAATAAAGATGTTATAGTTGTTGTTAAGTTCCCCAGACATCATTATTTTTATTGTTATTATTTAAAATAAATCTTAATAGATGGGAGCAACTAGGCAGCCTTTCTGGAGGAGTTCCACTTCTACAGCCTGGTATAGAAAAAGTCTGGTCTAGTACACTCTCCAACCCAGCCTTTCCAACAGACTTTTGATATGTACAGGTTATGGACAGACTTAAAATGGTAACAGGTCGTCTTTCAGAAACCCTAGCCCAGGCCTGCCCAAAGTCTGGCCCCGGGCCCAAATCCGGCCCGTCAGGCCATTGTGAGTGGCCAGCGGCTGACTGCCCCCCCCCCCCCGTCACTTCATGTTTTTTTTTAAAAAAAATCTGCCAACACTGACACTGCTGCGAAGCTTGGGCAGCTGGGCGGATGGGCGGTCTGCCGCCACCGGCACCGCAGGGGAATGTGTGGGGGTGGGCAGGCCAGTGGGCTTCTGCCACTGCCAAGGAGCTTTGGGGTAGGCTGGCGGGTGAGCCGTCACCACCGCTAGGGAGCTTGGGGGGGTGCAAGGTTGCACAGATCACCTCTTCCAAGGGGCGACCTGTGGCCACGGCTCCCTGTGCTTCCTTTGGTCCCCACCTTCCTTCCTCCCTCCCTCCCTTGGTCCCCACCTCCCTCCCTCCCTCCCTCCCTCCCTTATACCCCACCTTCCTTCTTTCCTCTTGGTTTCCACCTCCCTCCCTCCCTCCCTCCCTCGGTCCCCACCTTCCTTCCTGCGGGTGGGGTTGCAAGGGGTCAGTGGATGAGGCTTATGGGTAAGTGGGTGGGGACTTGCAGTGGGGTGGCAGGGTCGGGGAGCAACCGGCCCCTGACACATTCTCAGCCACCAAATCTGGCCCTCCTTACAAAAAGTTTGGGCACCCCTGCCCTAACCTTTAGCCATTTAGGACTTGATAGTTCGAAACTGGCACCTTGAATTGGACTGGGGAAGAAACTGATCGAGACCATCAATGTATGGGTACAAAGTTGACCACAATTCTGTGTTTTGCAGAAGCTGTATTTCAAACCCTCTTAAGGGCATTCCCACACACAGCACTTTGTCAAAAGATAATTAAGACATGAATCACTGTGGTCTGGTCTGTTGTCCCTAGGAAGTGATGCGACAGTGAATCAGTCAAGATTGGGCCAAGGTACTGCTGGTTCCAGAAGCCAGCTGGGCCTCCAGGAGCAGTGCTGGGACCAAGATCATTTCCAAGCTATTTACCTCATCTTTCAGCAGCAGCACAAGTGTAAGAGGTTGAAACTTCAATGTTACTGAATAGTAAAGCTTATTAAGGAAAATGTGTTTGCAGCTTACCTCTCCAAATGAAGTTATCTGCTTAGCCAACTCTATTTCTGTTGCCCCACCACCGGGAACAAGGCGCTTATCCTACCCAAAAAAAAAGTGGTATTATCCCATTTAAGGCAACAGTTGTTAAATCCAATATGAACAAGTTCAGAAGAGTTTGTTTCATAGAATCATAGAGTTGGAAGAGACCTCAAGGGCCATCTAGTCCAACCCCCTGCCATGCAGGAACTCCCATCACAGTGCTCCTGACATATGGCCATCCAGCTTCAGCTTAAAAAACTCCAAAGGAGGAGACTGTCATGAAGTTCTTCCTATTGTTCAAACTGAATCTCTTTTTCCTATAGTTTGAGACCATTGCCCCACGTCCTAGTCTCTGAAGCCATGGAAAACAAACCAGGCCCTTCTTCAATGTGACATCCTTTCAAATATTTAAACATAGCTATAATATCTCCTCTCAGCCTTATTTTTGTAAGGCTAAACATTCCCACCTCCCTAAGCTCCTCGTAAGACATTTCTTCCAGACCTTCAATCATTTTATTATACATTGTTATGAATATGCCTAGTTTAATCAAATCTATAACCATACGGCAACTGCATGATGTTTGCACTCCTAAGTACTATGTTTCCTATTTATAGTTTTACTCACTCGTGTAAGTACTTTAAAAGTGTTGACACCATCATCAACTGCTCTTTCTACATCATCCATAAGATTGTCTGTTGAGCCACGAATTACTATTGTAGAAATAGCACCATCTTCTTTATCTGTGCATGGAGACAAATATCAAGAATTGTGACTTGCAATTTGAAACATGATCAAATTTAAAATTTCTGTGCAGCAATTTTGCAAGACTAAAATAATAAAAAATGTGTACCGTGTTTAAACACAATTACTTGTGTTTCCCCAACCTCAGATAAGTACACACTGTCACAGTGACCCAATTCTTCCAGGTTGGGTGGGGTCTACAAAGGAAAAGGCAGAGGGTTATACCTGGGTCAAAAATGCATTTTTGTTAAAAGAATCTTTATTATTTACATACCAGTCTTGGAAGGGCTGTAGCACCGACTGTTTTACATAGTCTTCTGAGATCCCATTTAGAATTCAGTCTTTCAAAAGATAAAGAAGCAGCATTCAGAAGCAGGAAAACACTGTCCATAAGCTGCAAATTCTTGGTAGTATAATTGCAACTTTTCACAGATATTCATTAACACACATAACTGACCAGTTAAAATCATATAAAAGAAAGGTGGAATTCACAGAGACGCCAAAGAACACACACTTTTGCTTAACAACAGAAGTGGTACCTTCCTTGTCCAAGTCAAAATACACTTTGCATTAATCCCAGTGACTAGCAAGCAACAGAAAGACTGCATTGTCGATGGATCACCTGCCTACTAAATCTGATCACTGTAAATGGGAGGATTCTAGTTAAAGGACTAAATAATGCCTTTCCTTCATCTTGTCCTGACTTGTGAACAGCACTCTTAACGTACGTTCTAAGAGATAGGTATCTGTGGCATTCCTGCAGAACAAGAAAACCACCTGCAAATGGATACGCCTCAAAGTACTACAGTATGTTACACAAATGTACACCAGTATCTACATTCTTTTCATCTATTGTAGTTCATCTTAAACAATTTAAAATCTAATCTGTATCTGTTAATTGTTAAATATATAATTTACTTTGCAAATAAAAACCTCCCAAATCCAATCTGACTTATAATGATGAACAAAATTTCCACCATAATAGTTGGAGAGGGGTCAGTTTCCAATGACTAAATAACAATGGGGAATGAATAAACGCTCCTGTGTCATGTTCCTATCACTCCAGTGTGAGCATACATTATCACTTGATTTTGACACAACTGACAGTGGATCTACTTCACACTCTCTCATCCAATTAAGAACTTTAGAAAACTTACCTGATTAGCATAAGATTGTATTTGTTAGCATAATGAAGAGCCATGTCAGCCACTTTACCACCTGTAACTACAACATTTGCTCCAGCATCAGCAATCGCCTTGATTTGTAACTCCATTAGGTTTTCCTCTCCTTTGCTAAAATCCATTAGCTCTTCAGCGTTCTTGATTAGAACAGTTCCCTGCAAACATACAATGTTTTTCTTATCACTCACAAAACCTATATGGCAAATTTCTGCCATTAAAAATGATGCTAATTATTCTGTTCTCAATTCAATTCAATCGGAGTGAAAGAACCATATATTGCACAAGTGATAGGTATACTAGACAAAATCATGACTGAAATGTGCACCCAAAAAAATCTAATCTGTCCCTTTAACACAGCTCCCTTTGATCCAGACCTAAGTCTGGCTTACAGTTACTTCTGAGGAATACTTTAGTAGATAAAGATGATTTCTCAGCAGGTCCCAAAGGTGAAAGGGAGCACAGTTGTTTTTTAAGTTGTTTTAGTTTAAATATTATTGTATTTTTCATTTTCATATATATATAAAGTAAACAGGTCATTTTCACTTATACAGTGACACTAATTTTAAACAATCACTACAACTGTGGAAATGGCTGTGGAAATAGTACTTTCCAAGACTCTAGTAACTTACCTTAGTTTCCATTATCATACCATCAAAAGGACAAGAAAATACAGCTATTTTTGCATTCTTGACAGAAGTAACATCACCTTCTGTTTCTCTCTTAAAAACCATGCCATGCAATACTGTAGAGGCACCAATGCCAGAACCCTGAAAAGAATACAATAAAATCACATTAACTTTTTAAAAATTATTTTGCTTTTATGTACCCGTTATCTTTTGTAAAACTCGACCTGCACTGCCTAAGGAATATCTAGTCTAACAGGATTTTCCTTTTATTTGAAGGCCTTACTATAGTGCTTCTTTATCCCCATATTCCTGTTTTTACACAAGCTGAAGCCAGATTGGTTACAAATCCAAGTGTATGTACAGTTATTTTTTATTTTTTTTATCTTTGAGGACAATTTTGAAAATGTTGCATCAATTGTCAACTGAACTAGTCCTTTGCTATTGCCACATACACTCTGGTGAGTTTCCACAAACCAGTGGGGATTTTAAGGCAGATCTGATGAGTACTAGTGTTTATTCACTGCATCACAATGGCTCTCCCATCTAACTGAATACCACTGAGATCCAAATGTTTTATAAACTAAATTACATACTAATATTTGGTAGCTTAAGCATGTTTTTATAACTTACTGCTTAATACTCCAACCTAGTCAAATTAATACTAAACCCTGTTGAATGTAATATCCACAAATTAAGTTCTGATTTTTAAAAAGCCCCTACTTCTAGTATGGACAACTTTGCAATTTAGACAGACATGACTGAAAAGAAACAGCAGTGATGACTTACTAAGATCTTGCACACTCTAATATTGTCAACATTGAAGTGTCCAGATTCAGGATAAATTGACACTGTAGGAAAATTAGAGACAAACACATATGATTTTAGAAAAGGCTACTACAAAATAAAATGCTAATATTTCAAGTTGCTAATTTAGCTACTTCATTTAATGATAAATTCAATAATGTAGTTAGTATAATGTAATCAGTAAACATATTATGGTCTATATATAGCAAAACACTTTTTCTACTGTAGGCATTGTTGCAGATTTACCTAACATGTAGATCTGTAAACGAAATACAAAACTCAACAGCAAGAAAACCACAGCTAAAAGGATACCAATGAGTAACTTTAACCTCAGCTCCCAATTATAAAACCTGGTGTGACGCATGACATGAAAATATAAATGGTGTCACTAAATAAACCTTTTGAAAGTTCAGAAAGAAACAATACAAATGTTTACTTACCACATGCTTCAGCAATCAGCTTGGTTAGAAAGACTTCACTGCCACATTGTTTACTCATTATTGAAGTCTGCAGCAAAGATGCCACTTCTTCAACATCTCGAAGATTTTTTGCAGAACAGCACACTAGATCAGGCAGAATCTCCAAGGCTTTCTTGGATGCTTTTTCATAACCTTCAATCACCTGAAATTACATCCACTAAAATGTATGTATTATTATATATATTGTTGCTGCTAATAGTTCTGATCAGTTTGACAGTTTTACCTTGCAAACAGACTTAACAGTCTGCCAAAAAAAAAAAATCCATACAAGCTATACAATGGGACAGGAGCGAAGTTTATCACTGTTCTTCAAAAGTAATTAATTTGAAAAATTGAGGAGGAGAATGAGATTTGACCTCTAGTTCCACCTGAGATCAATGGCAAAGTGCTGCAGAAAACATGAGCTTACACAAACCAGGGGTCACTCCACGTAAACATATGTAAGCCTTGAAACGTTAAGACTTACAATGTGCAAGGAGATACTGGCATATGCCTTAGTTAGTGTATACTGTTTGGATTACCGTAATACACATTAAGTAGGGCTTCCTTTGGAAAGTGTTTGAAAATGTCAGGGGGTCCAAAATACTAAGTGGGGCTGGTTACAAATATCACATAAATCCCCCATCATGATCGCTCCACTGCCTGCCAGTTCACTTCTTGGTACAATTCAAAGTGCAGGTTTTGATTTACAACCCCTAACAGACCACATCTCCCTTTATGAACCTGCATAAGGACACAAAACTGGGTCTTTTCTATCACTTCCATTCTGCACAACAACCTTTGACAGGGGGTAAGGCTGTCATTCCACAGGCAAGGAATTTTCACTACAGACAACCTTTTTCTCAGTACAGTGGTACCCCAACTTACGAGATTAATGCGTTCCAAGAGAACGCCTATAGGTCGATAATCTCGTAAATCGGGGAGCGGTTTCCCATAGGAATGCATTTGAAAAGTAATTTCAATGCATTTCTATGGGAAAGCGCTTCAGATCACCCGCAGCTTTTACCCTCCCCAATTGGAGGGGGGAGCCATGGGTCATTTAAAATGTCTTTAAGCAACCAAGCCAAGTGCTTGGCTTGGTTTCTTAAGGACATTTTTAAAAAACCGCCGCTTCTCCCCCCACCATCGGGCACGTAGAGGGAGAAGCAGCAGTGTTTTCAATTTTTTTCCACTTTCGATGCAAGTGCGAATGGCTGCCATCAGCACTTGCATTGGAAAAGGGGGGAAACAGCCACTTCTCCCTCAACGTGTACGATTGGGGGGGGGGGAGAGAAGCGGAGGGTTTTTACCCTTTTTTTAAAAAAAGGTCTTTGAAACACTGATGGAAGCTGTATCTTTAAACAGAGGCAGCTTCCATCAGTGCCTCAAAGACCTTTGCAACAGTGCACGGTGAGAGAAAAAGCAGACACAGTTTCAAAGGTCTTTGAGCCACTAACCCAAGCACTTGGGTCGGTTGATCAAAAACCTTTTAAATGACCAACCCCTTCTCCCCCCCCCCAGCCACCATTGTTACTCGGGGGAAACCCCATCTCGCTTATAAGGTGGCTGGGGGGGGGGGAGACAACCAAAGCCCACTCCTAAGTCAGGATTCTTGGTTGTCGGGGTGGTCGTAAGTCAGGGTGCCACTGTAACTGGCAGCCTAAGAAATCGGCTGATGCTTTTTTGTTTTTCCTTCCCCTTCCAGGCCTTTCTCTAGCTGGCCCCAAAGTAATGGCACATTCACCTCTTCGCCCACCTGCCACAATTTAAATTTATTCCTTCTTTTATTTAATAGCAGCCAATGGGGCTTTGTGACCCCTGTATTCACAGAATTATATTATATCATGGTCCTGGAATTTGATTTTTTTATTTTCCAGTTTTTAAAATTGCTTTTGCATTATTATGTTTTGTTGTGCCTTCTACCCAAAGTAGAAGCATCACTACTAGTTGGGCAGGATAAAAATGTGAATAAATAAATAAATTGCTTAATACTGTAAGCTGCCTTGAATCATCTTGAGAAGCAAAGTATTAGCTGTTTAACAACCATGTGTGCCATCATCCCCCTTGCTTAACTTGAAAAAAGTTAAAATCTGATCACTGGGCCTTACTTCTGAGTAAATGGGTATGGACTTATATTAGAAATGCCATACAGGGCTAGTCAAAGGTAGTACTACAAAATTGTCTCAAGAAAAAGTAAAATCACCTCGGAAACAGAAAGTCCCATTCTTAGAAGATCCTCAGCATGTTCCAGGAGGGCTCCAGCCAAAACAAGAACAAAATTTGTTCCGTCCCCAACTTCTTGCTCTTGCATATGAGAAGCCATGACAATCATTCTTGCAGCAGGATGCTGAACCTATGCAAAAGTTTGCAGTAAAGAAAACTTATAATAGTAGCTGTACACAACAAACACGAGCCTTTTCTACTACAGATTACGTTTTTAAATAAATATAAGCCATTCATATGGTGCATGTTTTATGAGGAGAAAGCTGCTAGGCTAAACATAATTTTAGTACCCGCTACCACCAGAACCATCAAAATCAATATGTTTATTTTAGTGCTTTTCTTCTTTGGTACCAATCATTAATTATCACCACATATTTCTTACAAATATCTAACTCCATTTAATTGCAAACACAACTGCCTGAACTCCAAACCACTATGCTGTCCCATTTAATACCTCTCTTGCCTCACGCATTCTACTTCATATCATTCTCACAGGAATATGCAAGCCACCAAAAGGTTGGCAATGCTTCAGGGAATTCTTTTCATGCATCAAACATATTTTGAAAAAAGCAACAACTTACTTCTAGTTCCCTTAAGATGGTAGCTGCATCATTTGTAACAAAAAGCTTCTCCAAATGATTGATAACCATTTTGTTCATTCCTAAAATAAGCAAATTTTTTAAAAAACTTGACATCTATTATACATGTTTGACAAGAATTTAACAGCTGGGACATCAATCATTCAAATGAAATGTTGATTAAAACAGACATGATAATGTGCATCAGAAAATGTAAATTCATTTATAAAATAAAAGACTTCAAAAATCTGCTCAATTTGCCAGGTGGGATATTGCACAGTCTGAAACAATAAGAAAGATAAGATGAAGCTATTGCATGCTTTCTAGTATATGCTACATAACCACTTTTAAAAAATAATTATAGACTTACCATTTGGTCCATAGGCTGTGCGAGTTGTTTGGGCAAGTTCTTTACATGCCTGAATATTTCGATACACAGCTTCCTCCAAACCAGAAAAATGCTACAGGCACAAAATTTACACATAATTAGAGACATCCACCTTGAATATTACAATGCAACATCTAACTATAAATTTCAAGCTTAATGTTTCAAAAATCAGAAGCTACTGTCACAAGCACATTCCAGTGTTTGGTTTAACTACAACTTTTTTGTCTGTTTTCAAAATGTTTCCATATAAACCTTCGAATGAGTTATGGAGTACAGTATTTTCTGTGCCATACAAATTTCATAAGAATTAGCATTAGGACTATAGTTAAGATATGCCACCATGATTCTAACATTCCATAATGTCTATGATGTTCCTTATATTGTCTTTTATCTGCCTGCCTTTTAAAAAGCCTGATTGGTTTTTGTGTATAGTTTCTTCTAGTACTAATTTCAACCTTTTTCCAATATATTGGAAAAAAATTTGTAATCTGTATTTAATAAAGAAATTGGTCAGAAATCAGCAGAGGTTGGAATTCATTTCTTTTGTTTGGGGATTAATACTATGTGTGCCTCTTGCCATGAACTCGGAATTTTACCTGTTTCTAAAATATTGTTTATAATTTCTTTTAAATTAGTAAAGAATGTGTCATCCATAACCTTATAAAATTCAATCGGGAGGCCATCGGGGCCTGGGGCCTTACCCGTCTTCATTTCTGAAACCACATACTTGATTTCTGCTACATTAGTTGGTTCATTTAATTTTCTGATCAATTCCTGCTTTATCTTTATCTTTTTCAAAAGGTTTTCATATATTCTTAAATTCTCAAATTCTTCTTGATCTTCTGTATAGTTTTTGATAGAAAGTGCCAAATTCCTTGCTGATTTCCTTTTGATTAATAACAATATTTTCTCCTACCTTTAATTTATTTATTATCTTTTCTAATTTTCTCTCTTTCAACTGCCACGACAAGAATTTGCCAGGTTTATTAGCTTCATTAAAAGATTTGTATTTCCAGAAGGTATTTTCTCGTTCCATTTCTTTATCTACTATAAATTCATATTCATTCCTTAGTATTTTTAATTCCTTTAATATCTTATCTCTCTTTCCTTTTTTTGCCCATACTTCCTTTTCCTTCCTTTTAATTTCCGTTTCCAAATCTTTTTTCCTTTTCTCTTTTTGTTTCTTGTCCCCGGCATTCTTACAAATAAAAAACCTCTCATCACACACTTTCCCGCGTCCCATACTATGTTTTCATCACAGCCTTTATGGTATTATCTTTCTGATATTGAGTCCATATCTTTCTTGCTTCTTCAATAGTTTTTTCATTTTTCAGTAGAGATGTATTTAACGCCCATCTTTTTTTTCTACTTAACTCTTTGGGGAGTATAGATAAAGTAACCGGATTATGATCGGAGAAAGTTTTTGGTCTAATCTCGGTTTTCCCCGCTCTTATTGTTAACTGCTTAGAAATCCAGATCTGGTCTATTCTCGATGCTGTTCTCTTTGATTGTGAGTAAAACGTAAATTCTTTTCTAACCGGGTTTTTAAATCTCCATATGAACACCAGATTCAAATTTTCATATAGATCTACAAAGCTTTTTGGCAAGATTTTCCTACCTTGAGATTGCGTATCTGAAAATCTATCTATTTCCGGCTCCATCAGTCTGTTGAAATCCCCCATCATAATTACCTGCCATTTATTTAAAAAAGCTACTGGGACATTTCTGTAAAAATGTACTGATTTTTATTCATTCACTAACTTTACTTCTACCCTGCCTTTCTCTCCCCCACCCAAAGGATGTCACACTGAATGGGATTAGAAAATTACCCTATTACAAAATGCCATTCATCTGCTTTCTTTTTGTCTGGGGAAAACACACTGCATACAAACAGCGGATAAAACTTTGCAATACTGTTTAGCACTCTTTAGGAAACAATGTCACAGTATGTCTGGGCTATAAGTCTAGTTCTGTGTGGATTCTTTTACAAAATAGGTCTAAGGTGAACTAAAACACCATATCACAGAGCATGATAGTTAACATTTCTAATGATGGGTGTAATTATAGTTCAGGGCTTGAAAAACAGTAATGGACACTGAAATTCCAGTCAGGTGGTTGATGCTAAACATTACTAACTTATTTTTTTCCAAAATTCTCAAAAGTGTTATTTTTAAACATTCTTTCTATAGGCTAGATTTCAAAAGCATACTAAATAATCTCAAAAAAAAATCAACATGCCAATGCCACTCCATATTTTGTTAACACGGTCACAGGGATATAGTTGCACATCACAACTCTTCCACTATATCACCAGATGCTGTATATTCTGACAATTTAGGCCAGGGCTTTTAAAGGAGATCCACTACCCCTTATCTTTCCCACATTAGCCTTAACAGGAACAATCAAAAGAAAGCCATGACTGGACTCTGGGACTTGCTTCCATATATGTTTAGAGACACCATGCTTTTTAATTGTTAAGAACTCATATGACTCCAAGTGATCCATCTCCATCCAGGCTCTAGTAGACACAGTCATGTGCCATATGGTGCATCTTCCCATATCAAAGCTACATGTTCTATGTAATGCCATTTATAGAGAATATCTAGAACTAATTCAGAACTCAACAGAAAAAGTCAGCACTCCCCTCACCAGCCCAGTCACCAACTGCAAGTGAAGGGATATAATACAGAGAAAGTGGGATGCCATCCTGCAAAATCCCACAATCCCGACTCTGATGACGGGCCAGGCGGCGGCCCTTCTGTCACTCATAGGAAAGGAGCTGGGCTCTCTCGCCAAGCACCCCAAGGAGCCTCGGAAAGAGGTCCGTAGCCGTTAAGGCGCTGCCAGGCCAAAAAGGCTGGAGGTGGGCAGGGCACAAACCGAGGAGGGAGCGTGACTTCGGCGGAGGCATGAAGCCAGTCCGCCCAGCCCACGGAGGCTGGATCAGGGCCCAGGAAATCCTTCGGGGGAGACCGTGGGAGGGGGGGTGGAGAGAGGAGGAGCGGAAGAGCCCACTCCCCTCCTTTCCATGAAGGGGCCTGAAAGCGCGCCTCTCCCGCGGACAAAGACGGCAGCGGCTGAGGCGGCTCCCCTTCATTTCGAGGCTAAAAACTCTCCCCCTTCGCCCCCCCCTCTCCCGTCCAAGAGCCCCGCCAGTTGCTAAGCAACGGGTGGAACCGGCGAGGGAGGAGGAGGAGGGAGGAGGAGGAGGGACGGGCCCCTGAGAAGCGTCGAGTCAGGCGCAAGGACCGCCGCCACCGCCGCCCTCTCCTTCGGAGGAAAGGGGGGAGAGAGAGAGAGAGAGAGAGGGGGGGGCGTCCCAACCACACTGCAGCCGCGCTAAAAAGGCCTCCGAGGCCCAGAGGCGCGTGTGTGTGTGTGTGTGTGTGTGTGTGTGTGTGTGTGTGTGTGTGTGCGTGCGTGTGTGTGTGTGTGTGTGTGTGTGTGTGTGTAGGGGGGTGCGCCCTGTTTCCCCGCCCTCCTGAGGAGCTCGTGAGGAAACGGAGCCCCACGGTCGGGCCGGGCCAGGCCGGGCGTGGGGAACACGTCGCTTCTAGAAGCTTCTGCGTCGCGTTCCAGCTCTCGCCTCGCCTCTACTTTCCCCTCCCCTCCGGGCCCTCCCTCGGGGGCCTCCTTTCGGTTGTGGAGCGTTCCCGTTCCTGACCTTCGCGCCTTCCTTCAGCATCTGGGCGAAGCCCGGGGCCTTCGGAACGTGCAACGCCATCTTCGCCTGCTTCGGGCCACACACAGACAGACACACACACACACACGCCCAACCCCCGCGTGCGGAGACGGCGGCGGCGGCGCGCGCAACTGACGTTTTGTTCCCCCGCCTCGCACGCAAGCGCAGAGGCCAAGGCTGGCCGGAGGGCGCGTCTGAGCATGCGTGGCTCTCCTCCTCCTCCTCCTCCTCCTCCCCCCTCCCCCTCCTCCTCCCCCCCTCCCCCGCCTCCGCTGCCAAATGCATCTTCTGGCTCTGAAGCGGCGGCGTAAGATCGTAACGCAATGTCGCCAGAAATGGATGGGGTGACTTGATGTTAACCGTACTTGAAAGGTCTCCGTCGATCTCCAGCCCAGTTATCATTTTTTATACTACATTGGACCTCTTCAGAAGAAGGAGAAGTGCGCTTGCAGAGTTTTAAAAAAATCCTGTATAGATTTGAAGGGACTCTTCTACGTTTTTTAAAAAAAGCCCATTGCAATTGACAGAGTGATAGCTTTCTGTTTAAAAAGAAGAAATTAGGAACGTAGGAAACGCTGGTAAAAGAAATCCCCACTCCAAAACGAAATACACTCGACTAGGAAGAAGCAGATTTGGATCGTTAGTGGGAAGGCGCCCACCCCCCAGACCTTGGTCCAGGTCGATGTACTTGGATGGGTAGCGAAACGTGTTGCTCTCACAAGAAGTCCAGTTGCCATGACTCATCGTCAGGACCTTGGACAAGTTATTTCCAGGCTATAAGATTCCCCCCTTTTTAAAAAGACGACCCCTCTCTTTCCAAACCGAAATTACAGTTCTCTCTTTCGCTTATTTTTCGTATATAAGGACTCTCAGTTTTTAGTCTTAACAGTTTTATACAAAATGTAGTCAACTACACTGAAAAATACATTGTTGTGCATTACATAGATAGGGGCCTATGTGCTAGAATGAGATCTGGTGAAAATTAAATAAATGGCAATGTATTATTGGCAAGATAAATGTTTATAACTTTTTAATAGAAGGAACAAAGAAAAGGCCATGTAGCCAAAGCAGCTGAAGATGGTGTTGCAAGTTCTGATGGCCCTGGGCCCCAAACATTACACAAATGCAAAGGTGGCTGATACTATTTAATGGACCGCTACATAATGCTATTTGTACAACAAATATCAAGGTTTTAGGTATGTAATTCACTTCCTCAGTCTAACCACATCTCCTCCATGAGTGGTGCAGAACACTTCATTCTACAGTAATAGCTTGATTTACGAGTGTAATTCTTTCCAGAAACATGCTTGTAAATCAGAACACTCTTATATCAAAGCAAATTTCCCGATAAGAAATATGGAAACTCAGATGATTCATTCTGGGGTCCCAAAGACCACATACTGTACACACAAAATGCCAAAACTCACAAAAGAAGTTGGCTAGAAATCCACATCCACACCATGGTTTAGGTACCTGGTTGCAGAATCTGCTCTGCTTGTGACTTACAACTGAATTTTACTCTGTTTTTTAATGTGATTAAAAATGGTTTGAAAAATAAGAAAGGATGTTGATAATAAATTCAATAAAAATATAAATATAAAGGAAAATAAAACCCTAACCTGCACTCCCCCTTGAAAACATTTCTGGGTAGGGTAAGGGAAAACTCTATTCCTATCTCTTCCATCTGCTTTGGAGGCTGCCTGCGACGGAACATTCAAGACAATTGCCCGCAATCCAGCATTGAGCCATCATTGGCTCACTTTTGATATGTGACCTGCTCCAATGCTTGTATATCAAGACATTGCTTGTTGATCAAGGCAAAATTTAGAATAAATATTTGCTTGTCTTGCAAAATGGTCTTAAACCAAGTTATTCTTAAACAAAGGCATTACTGTAGTTGTTTATGAAATACAGTGGTGGCCCGACTTAAGAGCAGTTCGACTTAAGAGCTATTCAATTTAAGAGCAGAAAACTGTTGGCGTTTTAACTGCCGCCTTACAAATTTTAGATATGGTCTGCTCAACTTACAAATATTTCATGTTTTTCCTTTTTCCCTTATTTTTTAATTTTTTTTAGATAGGTACCCTGACTTAAGAGTAGTTCGACTTAAGAGCATGCATTCGGAATGGATTAAATTTGTAAGTTGAGGTACCACTGTATAAGATTAAAGCAAAAAAAGAGAACAGAATATTTTTGTCCTAAGTATCATTAAATGCATGTTATTACATGAGAGCTCTTTCAAAGACAACAGTGGTGTCCAATCTGAAAACTAATCTTCTCCCTATCTTCCCAAAGACCACAATGAGTTCACTGGGAATTATGTCCTCAGTCCCAGGATGCCCTCATAAGAAACTATGGGTAAACCTCCTCTGAGTACTTCCTACCCAGAAAACCCTGAAAAGGGATTCCATTGTTCATAATGACTTGATAGCACACAATTACAGTATTATAAAAAGTATAGGATTGTGGCTCTAAAATTGATATAGGCTGTAGAGGTGGGATGGGCATTTATCTGAAAAATCATAGGTTTCAACTGCAGTTTATTTGGAATATTTGAGTCTGAAATATGGTGGTGGTTTAATACTGGTTTCTGTGCTTCTGACAGGATACAGATGGTTCTGCTAGCCACTGAGGATCATTTAGTGTGATAATTAACTGTATAATGCTATACATGTCTGTTCAGAAATATTTCCCATAAAGCTCAATGAAATTATACAAATTTTAAATTGTATGTAGTTTTTGTTATTAATAATAAAGTGGCTGACATTCAGTCAGCCACAAGAGGGTGAACTTGTCTTTATAATGTGGATGATTGGGTTTTGGGCAGCACATATGCATTTCTGCAGAAGGAAGTAGTATCAGGCTCAAACATGTCACATGAGAATCTTCCTCTTTGAGTTGTTTTATTTTTTCTTCTTCTTCTTCTTCTTCTTCTTCTTCTTCTTCTTCTTCATCTTCTTCATCATCATCATCATCATCATCATCATCATCATCATCATCTTTAGTTTTATCTGGCTGCAACTTAGCTGTTCCATTGTCAGCCATCTTTTAATTCATTAAACTGCAAAGTACTTACATCTACTATGAAAATTCAGTTGTGAATTCAGGTAGTGTATAAATCACATGACCATTTTATCAATTTAGTGAATGCCAACTGGCGATAGAAAGAGTCTGCACAGCACTAGTTGTGATCAGTTCTATTTTCACAATAGCAACAGGGGCTACTTTAGATTGAGAGACAGGCTCAATGTTATCCAGTTGTCTTCATAGACAAAGGGGATTTGCATTTAACCTCAGTTTAGAGAAGTGGCCTATGTGACATGTGGACCCTTGACACATACCTTCCTAGAATATTTAAACATTCTGGTATGAACAATGGCAGCAATTTAAAGGCTAGAGTACTGTATAGAAAAATTCACATTTTCTGTTTGGTCATGCCATAAAATGTGTTATATAGTATATGTTTTTTGTGAAATGAACAATAACTCATTACAGTACTTCACATGCCTCTGAAGAGGCATCCGGTTAGACTATGCCAGATAAAGCTTACTAGTCCAGAAGGTACCACAAGACTTTGCATTTTTTTCACATTTCCTCTGACCTCACTATCATGACTGATATAATTCCTTTCTTATAGAGTGTTGTGACTGCATCCTGAGTGCTTAGACTTTTAAAGACTGAAATCACATTAGAGCTAAAACTAACAATTGCTGAAATCAACAGAGTGTTGTGACTGCATCCTGAGTGCTTAGTCTTTTGAAGACTGAAATCATATCAGAGCCAAAACTAACAATTGCTAAATTGTATGATGAAGGAGGTGGGACTACATAGAGTAGAATTAGAAAAACTGATGTTGCCTGGAATTACTGCAAAAAATATGAACAGATTCATAGCTTGATATCCAGATTAATTTTGATATGATTGGAAATGACTGTCCTATTTAATTCTCAAGTAAACCTAAAAATGTGAGGTGTGATGAATTTGAGCTCCTGATCTAAAGTTCTGTTTGGTAACAGTTTCAGAACTACACATTTCAAGGGGTTGAAACTACAAGGGTCCAATAAAATAAAGTGGAGCAAATCACACCATGTCTGCTCATACTGCATATTGTGACATTCTCTACAATACAAATTAATCATCTCAATATCCTTTCAATTAAATCCCTTGTTTACTATCAAGCTAAACTATCAGTCATGAAATAATTTTTTTTGTAAGGCATTGTTTATGTTTAGTAACCTTACTCGGCTAGACAACTAATTGTTTTACAGAAACTTTTAGTAAGCTGCTGTTAAAGCCTCATTTTTCAAGCACAATGTACATTTTCCCAGATACTCTTTCTACACCCTCTTAATTATTTCCACACTCAATGCACAGATAATTTCACATCTTGACAGTTTAATTCCTTTATAGGGCACATTTTTGAGTTATTGTTTCCTCAACAGGACAGAGTTGTGGTACTTGTAACTGAGAGTGACCAGTCTCCACCCTGGAAAGGCCGATAAGTTTCATTAACAGCAGGACTCTGCCTTTTTGAGAAATAGGAGGAACTTGTGTGTGTTGTGTCATTACAGTCGTGACCGACTCTTTGTGACCCCATGTCCATGGAGTTTTCTTGGCAGGAATACTGGAGTGGTTTGCAGTTCCTACTCCAGGCGCCTACGGCACCTGGTATTCCCTGGTGGTCTCCCATCCAAGTACTAACCAGGGCCGACCCTGCTTACCTTACCTGCTCTAAACCAACACTAAACTCTTCTCCATCCACTGTGGACCAAGAAACTTAACTGAAACTTAAGACACATTATTTCTTTTCATTTTAGTGTTTCCAATAAAATTTATGCTCAAGATATGCTATAAATGAATATATCAAAGCCGCATTTCTGATGTGACCAAATTCTAAGGGTTGATCCACTGGCATATATTGGAAGCCACCATTTCAAGCTGAACAGATGTGTTAGATTTTGAGTGTCATATTTAAATCTCAAGGTGTCTCCAAAATGCCTCCTTAATAATACCTGACTAAAATAACTGAAAAGCATATGTTCCCACAAACTTGGAATGTGTCTTGAATACTTATTTGGGCTCCTCGTCTGCTCATGACATTGAGTTGGCCTTGATCTTTATTTAGCTACACAATTTATATTCTACGGGGTGGTTGTCCTTGATTGAGGACCATCCAAAGGTCACAGTCTTTGGCTGCTGGCACTTATCCTCTTTTTACCAGCCAGAATCTATTACTGTACAGATGGAAATCCCCAGCTCATCTGTACACACATTTTGACAAATATCACAAATATCCCTTAATGTTTTGACAAATATTTCCAACATTTTAGGAATGATAAAGTGCTATAGGTCAGAGCTGGTATAGCTCAGTGCATTGAAGTGCTTGGCTATAGAGTGAATCATTCTCCCTGCACTTTGTACATCCACAACTTTGTGGGGTGTATCCTTTCCTCTACAGCAGTGGTTCAAAAAGTGGTCTTTATAGACCTCCAGGAGTCTGTTTCGACTTGCAGGAGGTCTATGACAGTGAGAAAAAAAATGGGGGTCCATGAAATGTAAATGGGGGTCCATGTGAGCAGACCCCAGATCATCAACATTTAGGCATTCTGTAAACATCTTACACTAAACACAAATTGTTTTGGTGTCATTTGGAAAATACTGTTCAGGATAAAGTCCTACAAGTACGAAAGAACATGGGCACACATACAAATCCAGCCCCAGTGTTACTATCCCATCATTCCCAGACTTCCTTGGATTGAGCAGAGATATCTGAAAAGGGCTTCAACTCACCTTTGTCAGAACAGTGTTTGTCAGCTGTTGGTTTGTATGCCATTAATGGGACACAAAAATAATTTAGGTGGAAATCCAGATTTTCATAACAGTTACTAAGAATGCACACTGCCCTAGTCTTCATGCCCATCTTCAAGTGTGATACACTCTCTCCGGCTGATGTTGCCTGTCATATCTTAGTCCACCTGTTACCAAGTTAGAAACACCTCATGATGGCAGGTGTTTTTTTTTTTTTACAGTCTCCCACTTTCTACCCACTTTCCATAAATCCCCTATAAATGTATCAGTGTCCAACTCATAAAAATGTACTGTTTGCTATCACAGGACTCAGCTTCTTTTTAAGAGTGACTGGTGGAACGTAAGATAAGAAGGATTGGGACCAGTTCCGGAAGACAAGTTGTTGTTTGCTTGAATATATTAACAGAGACAATCATGCAGTTGGCATATTTGAGAACACATTGCTGTGTATGTATAAATGAATAAATTTATACTGTAACGGAATGGGCTGAGATTAACAGTGCAATCCAGATTCAAAGATATATCAGTTACAGTGAATTTAGAATGGACAGAAGACTATTTTGCAGGGACAATTGTCCTTGTGCTGTCAGAACTGCCCTTGATCTCCCACGAAGGCACCTGCTATATTGACTGAGATCAGTTTGTGGAAGAACCAAAAAAACCCAGAACAAAACACAAGAGTGGGAAAGGTGATGGGAGTGAGAAGCTGAGTTAAACCACATCCAAACTCTTTACAGCTCAGAGCCACAGCCACTGGGGAGATGCAAAGTTAAACAAGGTACAGTGGTACCTTGTATAAAGGAATTAATTCATTCCAAATGAAATTATGTTAAGCAAATTTTCCCTTGTTCAAATTTCCCATAGGAATGCATTGAAAACAGAGTAATCCCTAATTGCAACCATTTATATGTTGTACAGATTTGCCCCGTAGGCAATTCTATTAAGCAAATTTCTGCTATCTCTGGAATTTTTTTATGTTGTACAGATTTCATGTTATACAAACTGTTTGTTATATGAGGGTCCACTGTAATTTGGTTTCATCCCAACTAGCCCTGGCTAGTTAGAATTATGCTCTCAATCACATATCGATTAGGGCAGGGTGAGAAACCTTTGACTTTCCAGATGTGTTAGAGGAAACCACAACTTCCACAATCTCTAGTTATTGGTCATAGTGTCTGGAACTTCCAGAAGTTGATCCCTAAGACACATGGAGGGCAGAAGGTTCTCCACTGCTCATCAAAATATCTGAAGTCAATGGACAGGTTAATTAAGAGATAACTTCGTTCTCTCTTTATGGGTCTACTCGGAGAGTGATTAAGTCTGGATCTAAATATCATTATGTTTGGATTACCTCAGTGATCTACTCCAGGATAATGAGCAAGTTTTGATCTTAACATTTAACATTTAATCTCCCCACCCCCACCCCACTCCCGCTCTCTCTCACACACCATTTTATGAAGAAAAGCTTCTGCTCTGGTGAAATCGAGTAAGCACACATCTTTCTGTACAACAAACCCAGCCCAACCCATTTATGTACCAGATAAGCACATTTAGTTGTAAGAATGCAGAATAAATAATGACAGTGCATAAATTAGAATCTCAGCCAGCTCTAAAACCATGAAACAGAGACCATATGCCCTAAGTGTACGACATATGGTTTGGTGTAGAAAACATGACACACTATAATTGGTATGACTTGTTCAGCTGTTCTTCAGCCATTTTAGTTAGAACAAGAAAATATACTTAATAAGTGAATTGTCAGTAGTTGATCAATGGGCATCAGAAAACACTGAACTACTGTACCTACACAGATTTTTTAAGAATAATTTTTCCTCATTCAGTTCGTTGTAATGAGACCTGCTTTCCCTATTTTCTGGAAGGATGAACCTTGTGAAATATCAGAGTAAAAGACAGGATGAATGGAGAAGTGCTTTCTGATTTCCTTTGGGAGTGCTGCTAAAAATAATAATTAAATGGGACCCATGAGTTTCTCAACCCTATTTTTCAAATAGCAGCCCCCTTTTATAGTAGCCAGATAATCAATGACTCCTGCTGCATTTGCATAAAAAGTTATTTTTAATGGGGCAAAGAAAACACATTAAAACAAATTTTAATATCTATCTAATATATTCATATCGAAGTAATAATATATAATGGGGGGCTGTAAATCTGCCTCTACCAGACAAAATTTGAGAAGGAAAAAACTAAATAACTTTGAATTTAATTTACTGTACTTTTGGGGTGTGAAAGCAACCATTTCCTCACCCTACTCCCCTAGTGAAAAGCCCCTCTTTTTCGAGCCCAAATAAAGACCCCCCCCTCCCAGTAGCCCTCATGGCTTCCCTCTCTGGTTCTCCTCCCTCACCATTTTGCCCCTCTTGTCTTCTTCCTCCATGGCTCAGGTAGGTCCAGAGGCATCTCCTTGCCCGGGTCCCCTTCCCCTTCACTGCAGCACCATTGCTGCACCCAGAAGAGGAAACCCAGGTGGAGCAAAAGGCACCACTGCTATGGCAGCAAGAAGATTTCAATTCTGGAGTCATTTTGGGTGCCATAGTTCCAGCATGCACCACATGCTCACCTCAATAAGGCCTCTTTTGAGTCAGGCTGCTTGGATGCAAAGGGGTGATGTCATTCCTCCAAAGGTGGATGCAGAGATGCAGTGGGAAATGAACAAGAGCAGTTCTTTCATTGGGGGTAGGAGTGATGTTGTGTGTGCATCAAAGGAAAGTCCTCCCAAAGGAGTACAGAAAGAACTAAGAACTCTAGGTTGCTTGCAATTCCAGTTCATCACTGGTACTTTTTGTGGCTTCTTCCGGGAGGAAGAACTGAAAATGAAATATCCATATTTTCTGAGGGTTATTGGACTCTGAAGCTTATCTGCCCTTCATTTAGAATGAGCTTCTGTACAGAGCTGTAAATTAGAACTTAACTAAACATTAAACATAACCCTCAGAATAATTTCTATCTCTATTAGAATTGATAGAAGAGGATGATGATCTATATACTGCTATCAAAGGTTGTTCCCTTTTGGATTTCTTGGACAGCTCTCCCAGATTTCTCCTGGCAGCGCCTCCCAAATAGGGCTGCAACTCCCAGAATTCTCCAAGAATTCTCCCAGCAGTGTTCTGGAAGCTGCATCCCAGAAATACAAACAACACAGTCCTAGTTTTAAAGAAGGTCCACAAGTGTGTTTGTTATTTTTGCCTTCAGCCCCATTGAAGAGGCAAAGAGATGTTTGATAGCTGTTGTGAGTTTTTCTGGTTTTTTGGTCATGTTCTGGAAGTTTTTCTTCCTGACGTTTCACCAGTCTCTGTGGCCGGCATCTTCAGAGGGCAATGATCCCGGGGAACTAGGAGTTCTCTCTGTGCTCTGGGGTACAGAATGAGTGAGATTGTGGGGTTTTAAAGTTGTGGGAAAGAGGAAACTTGTCCTATGCAAGAGAATATGTGTTAGTCATTGTATTGTGATGGAGTGATTAAGAAGTTTCACTGCAGTCAGGGGTGGCTGCGATCCTTCTCTGTGGTTGATGAGTATTGTTAGCTGTTCTGTTGTATGAACGGATCACTGGTGCTTGTGGCTGCGTGGAATCACTGAACTTTGATCTTTTACCAGCTGGAGTTTTCAGTACTGGAAGCAAAGCTTCATTGATTTTTAGACTTTTCAGTTTTTTAGATTATATTTGGTTACTCATACAAAGTCTATCAGAGCGGCAATGATAGGGACTGCGCATGCCAATTTCAGTCTACAATAACCCATCCTCTAAAAGTAGAAGGTGTGCTTGTGAAGCTGGGGAGGAGATATTAGAGGTGAACACATGCAAGGCGAGGAGATCATTTCCTCAATCATATTAAGATACTATTTTTACCCTTCTAAACAACATATGTATCAGAATATAGATGCATTAATTAGGGTTAGCATCCTTTACACATAAGGGGTCAAAACCCACTGCTTCAGTGCCATTTCACAATCTTTTTTTTCATGTTTGTTCATCAGAGCATGGAACAGGTGCTTTGTAATTTATAGTTTCCAAAAGCCACAAGCCAGCAGGTTGTAGGGTTCAAAGATCTGTGGTCAAAAAAGTAATGGCCCCATGTTGTGCTTTGAATATACTGTTTTCAAAGCTTTGAATGTGTGGACACTGAATTTTATGTTTATTATTTTTTTGGCCAGGGAATCTTGCGACTTACTCTCCAAAAATGTAATCATTCCTGAGTCAGATGAAAAGGGCAAGTGTCTTCCTCCATTTCCTTTGAACACTGTCACCTCCGTGACAGAATATTTTAAAGGTTATTTTTATAGGCTGACTAACACCCTCAAACACCATTTTGGCTTCAGTGAGGTCATCCGCTATCCAAGTGCTACTCCTGCTAATGAGGTGAAAGCAATGCCACTAAAAAATAGAAGGGGGACAGGTGTTTTATCAGGCAGAAGTGCCTGGCCTTTATTTACATATGCCAGTCATTGAATACTTCAGGCTAAATAAATAAATGGATATAAATACAAGCTTACTTAACCCCACCTCCCCAAGTGTCAATAAGTCGTAATGCTTCTAATTTAGGAGATGATAACTTTGGAATGCACTATGACTAAAACATGATATGCTGTATGTCATCCTTGGAGATGATCTTATGTTTCATAATGTGAGCCATGAGTGAAAGGATTTTGCTTGGGTACCCAACTTTGGCAGGCTTTGGCAGCGAAGGACTGCCGGTCCTCCTTAAAGGAAAATTAAAAGGATTAGCGGTGCTTTACCCTTCTCATACCATCAAAGAAGTACCCTGCTGCAAAGCTATAAGAAAGTGTGTAGTCTATTTAAAGGAGGAGGAGGAGGAGGAAGAATTGGAATGGAAATGAAAAATTTTTTCTTGAAGAAGAACTTCAGGAGAGTAAAGATCCTTTCTTGTGACCTTTTATTCAACTGTTTGCAATTGCAACACATGTGGATGAACCCCAGACATGCTACTACAATTTAAAAAACAGGTTCAAAATGGATTCCAGCTGTATTGATAAAGCATCAGTTAATATAAGAGACAGGTCTGGCCCTGTTGCTTGGTTGTGTGAATGAAGAAGTCATCTCAGGAAGCAGACGATGCAGAAAAGTGGGTGAAGAACAGTGGCATGGCATCAGAGAACAGGGCTGGTGTCTCTTGTTGCCTGCCTTCTATCCTCAGATGCAGTGTGGGAGTAACTCGTTACAAACAATATATTTGTAATTCATTCCTTTTTGTGATAACTGTGAGATAGCTTTTTTTTTTAAAAAAAGACTTGTTTTTAATTCTTGTCTTTATTTTAATTACTGAGCGGCCTTGAATCACTCTGCAGGGAAAATAAGTGTAATAAATAAAAGAAATAAATGTACATATTGTTATAACTGTATTGTAATAAATATTTCACACTTTTTGCAGTATAAATTAAACATGTTTTGTTAGTCTTATAGCTATATAATAGCCCTAGTTCTTTAGCTGAATTGCAGCCCAGTTTTTGTATATTTTGAACTAAAGACCGCCAACTTGTAGAATATGTCTTTAAAAATAAGTAAAAGTGACTACAGTAATACCTCGGTTTACAAGTGTCCTGGTTTATGAGCAGTTTGCAAGATGAGCAAAAATTTTGGAACATTTTTGTTCTGGTTAACGAGCCCATCTTGCAAAACGAGCAGAGCACCAAGGGGCCCTTTCCCTGTCACGGCCGTGCATCCCCTCCCTGTTGCCACACAGCCACAGCCATCGCGGTTGTGGCTGGGCTGAGTGCCATTGCTGCCACTGCTGCACCCAGGCAAGCCTTCCTGCCACCGCAAGCAAATTGCCAAGGCAAGGGGGTGACATCAAAGGCAGCGTCCACAGCAATGGGAAGTGCAGCCACAGAATGAATTAGGTAAATTTTAATTATTTAATTATTTCCTATAGGACTTTTAAAATTTACGAGTATCTTGGTTTACAAGCATGTTTCCAGAACTGATTATGCTTGTAAACCAAGGTAGTACTGTATTTAGGTACTTGTGGAAGTATGAAAGGAGCCCTAAGTAAAGACCCAGAAATCTCAGTGCAGATGCATCCAACTCTTCAAAGCAGTTACTTGGCAAATGTGGTTAGCTGAAAGTGACACTAATAGAAAAGGCAACAGCAGAGACACTCCAACCTAATACTGTAGTTGTGAGTTTTTCGAGCTGTTGGGCCGTGTTCTGATAGTTTTTCTTCCTGACATTTTGCCAGACACTGTGGCTGGCATCTTCAGAGGTAAAGGAGCCCAGGGAACCAGGAGTTTCAGGGAACTAGGAGCCCAGAGGACGCCAGAGCACAGAGAGAACCCTTAGTTCCCTGAGCTCCTTGCACTCTGAAGATGCCAGCCACAGAGTCTGGTGAAATGTCAGCATGAAAAACAAAAGATAATGCTAGAATATGAGACTCCCAGGTCAGAAAGTTCTCATGATAAGTACAAATAGAAATGTTTCTAATGACACAACTAGATTAAAGCTGAAAGGGCACCTAGAGGTTGACAGGCATGGAAGTGAAAATCTAATACTGTACAACATATACAATTGGAACATGGAACATGACAAATATAAAATCAATGTAAACTGGAAAACTATAAAGCCAGAAATGGAATGTATAAACCAGTGGTTTGCAACCTTGGATCCCCTGATGTTCTAGGACTAAAACTCCCACAAATCCTTGCCAGCACAGTTAGCCATGATAGGTTCTGGCAGTTTTAATCCAAGAACAAATGGGTACCCAAGATTTGTAACCATTCTACTCTGGAAATGATGAACTCAGGAAAAAAATGGAGTGGCTCTTATATTGAGGCAAGATGCAGCACAGGCAGCTGGGCTCTATAGTAGAAGGTCTGACTGAATAATATCAACCATAATTCAAGACTCTGTTCCAACTACCAGTGCTGAAGAAGATGAAATTGAAAACTTTTACACAAGCACCCACAAGAAAATTGATCTTCAAAACAAGACATCTGGAGGACAAAATATGCCTCTAAAATACCCATGATGATAAATTCAGAATGTGAATATAGACATGATGCCCTTGTCATAGACAGATCATAGGTCTGATGCATGCACTCTGTTCCTCAATGCACGGTCATCCATTGCATAAATATGGTGGTATTTTCAGATTAGTGTTCAGTGTGCAAAGTCTTGGCATTTAAATGCATTCAGGTCCTCTAAGTAGACGTTGTCTCTGTGCCCATGTAGTGATTTGCCACCTTCAGCTGTTAGCAATCTCTGAAAATAGATTAAAGTTGTTGCTTATTTGAAGGGCAACAAAAATTAAGGATATATTTTGAAAAAAACCATCTAATTATTTCAGGTCTATGGATCAGATGTAAATAAGAACACGGATCACTGTTATATTTTCATCTTAGATATACATACTCTCTCTTTACACAATAACCTGGCAGCTGTGCTCTGCCAATCCATTGCTTGAACACTAAATTAATGCAATAAGATTATTTCAGTCCAGCTACGGCAGGGAAAAATACTTCTGTACTGCCACTGTTATTTTCTTCACTACTATCAAGCCTCTCTCTCACCACAAGGCTCAAAGGTAAAAACTGTCAATATTCCCTACATTAACACAGGATTCCTCTGCCATCTTCTCTCACCTGTTTTCTATTTAAAATTCTCTTTTTCTCTCGCTCTTAATTGTTAAGTGACTTCCAAGTCTTCAACATACACATCCTCCCCTCTCCCTGCTCTAAACAAAACTTTGAAAAATTGTTGAAGACAACAGTAATGGAAAAATTAAGTCACCAGTTTCATCTGTCAGAATTAGACATGGGCACGACTTGGCGAAATTGTCATTTCCATTTTCGGTTATCGTTTCCGTTACGTAACGGAAACGGTAACGATAATTAAGGCGTCAGAACTCGAACTCGAACTGAAAAAAGAAAAATTTGGTCGGGTTTTTCGTTTCCATTTGTGGCATCGCGGCGATCGCGCAATGTGAAGCACAGAAAAAGTTTTTAAAAGTTGTTTTTTAAAAAGTCCCAACTCCCGTCCAAAAAAGCAGGCGAAAATATGCCTGCCTGAGGCTTTGCTACCTACCAGAGGGGTGGTTTCTGGGGGGTCCCCGGCCTCCCCCCCCCTTCTCCTGTCCTGGGCTGCTTGCACCAGGCTGGGGGTGTTATCCTCGTCGTCTGTCTCGCTGCATGCCATGTGGTGGGGGGGATCCAAAATGGCGACCGCAATTTTTCTTTTGAAATCGTGGTCAAAAAACACACCAAATCACCACAGAAACATGTGAAATTTATTTATTTTAAAAGCCTGAATTTTTATAGTAGCAGCAGTGGGTTTTTATAGCAATAAAACGTCGTATTGATTTTATTTTATTTTATTTTTTATTTTTTTAGACCTGCCCATTTGGGGTGGGCATGGGATGGGACCATGCAAATTTTTTGAACCATTCCACCAATGGCATCACCAGGTTTTTGACTGACACTTCTGGATGTCTCGGAGGGCATAAAAAGCCGAGGCACCTTCCAGAAATCGCAGTCGGGTGTATGGATGTGGTTGAGGGAGGAGGGCTGGCTGCTGGTGCTGGTGTGATCCGATCGAGATTGAGGAGGGAGGCTGGAGGCTTTAGGATTTAAGTTAGGCAGGCAGGCAGGGAATTGAATTTAGAAAATAATTTCTTTGATTCCCTGCAGCTTTGTCTGCTGAAGGGAATAGCAGTTTATTCTTTATTTCTTCTCTGGCAGTTTGAGGATTTTTTCCTGATATTGGATAAAGGGGGAGGTTCGACTGGGAGTGGGAGGTGTGGATTTATTTTAAAAATATATTATATACTGCCATTTATTTTCTATTTTCCCAACTTCAATTTGCTTGCACACACACGCACCCTGGGCAATGCCCGCTGCTGCCTTTGCAGCCTCCCTGCATACCTTGTCTATACTGTGTCTCTGCCAGCATCCATTTTTTTCAGTGTTTTCCCTCTGGTCTGGGGCATTGGGGGATGCCTGTGCACGGAAATGCTTTAAAAATCATGCAAAAAGCGGGTAGAAACAACAAACGAAAAAACAAAAAACGGTAACGAAATTCCTGACAAATGGAAATGAACCGAAACAGACCTCTCAACGACAAATGAAAAACCAAAACGCCATTTTTCTGTTTCGTGCCCATCTCTAATTTATTATATTATATTATATTATATTATATTATATTATATTATATTATATTATATTATATTATATTATATTATATTATATTATATTATTGTTAGCCACCCTATCAAAACCCAATGACTCCCACTCTCACTGCAATGACCATTCACTTCAATCCCATTCCCTACATTTTTTCCTGTTGCTTTGGTCTGTCTTTCTCTCTTCTCTCTTAGTTTGAAGAGTCCAGCAAATGCCTATGATCAGATCATTAAAAGAAATTTCTGGGGGCTTTGGGAAAATCAATTTTGTGATAAAAACCAGTATGGTGAAATCTGGAAATCGGGAAGATGTCTAGTCCTCATTCAAATACTGTATTTCGGTTTCTGGTTTTCACTGTTTCAGAGATCTCTCAGGGAAGCAAGCAAACCAACAAACCCACAAAGAACAGAAGTTCTGAAGGAATTGATTTTCAGATATATCCTACTCCATTATTTAAGTTCAGATGCCAGTGCTATACTGTAGAAAGTTAAAAAAAAATTGAAATATTTCTAAGATACTTCATGTTATCTAGACAAACAATGTGAATTCAGACAAGAGCAGACTGTGAATTCTTCTGAAACCATCACACCAGGAAAGCTGAGAAGTAAAAATATTAACATTGATTTCCTGATAATTTTCTACATCAACACGAATAGGCATATCTTGCAAAAAGATGGGCAGTGTTTGAATTATGAAAGGGCCAATAATGCAGTGTGTTGATAAAGGACCCCTATGGTGTCAGGGCAACATTTTCTTTATGTTTTGATATTGTGAAAATTATTTCATAAAAAATTTAAAACATACAATTTGGTTACATAAGTTTTGAACATAAAATACCATTTAATTATTCAAACACACCAAGAAACATTGAACTACTGTGCGTTGTGCACCAAATAGCAAAATCATTTTTAATAACTGTCAAGCTGCTATAATTTAAGACATGGAAGGATTGCTAATTGAATTTCCATACTAATTTTTTTTTAGCCTGGTGTGTGAGACCAAGCAGACCTACTGCTGAGAGAGCAAAACAGAAAGAATTGGTAAGTTTCTGGGTTGGAGCAGTTCAACTAGAGCTGTTTTGCCTCTGCCTCTGCTAACTTTAACTGCTCATTAAAAAAAACCTTTAACTGCTCATTTAAATACAAAGAGCCATTAGGCAGACAAACAAAGGGGATAGCCAGAGCCTCCTCAAACAAAGGAAGCAGGGGGTGGTACCAGACTGATCCTTTCTCTGAGCTGGGGGGTGGAGTCACACTAAGTGTATTCTCCTGAGGAGGAAGCCAGCCTCACCAATTGAACCTGGTGTGTGAGACCAAGCAGTCCTACTGCTAAGAGAGCAAAACAGAAAGAATTGAGCACTGGTAAGTTTCTGGGTTGGAGCAGTTCAACTAGGGCTGTTTTACCTCTGCCTCTGCTAACTTTAACTGCTCATTTAAATACAAAGAGCCATTAGTCAGTCAAACAAAGGAGACAGCCAGAGCTTCCTCAAGCAAAGGAAGCAGGGGGTGGTGCCAGACTAATCCTTTCTCTGAGCTGGGGGGTGGAGTCACACTAAGTGTATTCTCCTGAGGAGGAAGGCCAGCCTCACCATTTGAGCCTGGTGTGTGAGACCAAGCAGACCTACTGCTGAGAGAGCAAAACAGAAAGAATTGAGCACTGGTAAGTTTCTGGGTTGGAGCAGTTCAACTAGGGCTGTTTTACCGGCCCGCGTGCCTGTCGGTGCGCAAGATTTCATTTTAACATAAAAGGAATAAAATAGTACTAGATTATTATTTCTATATTAGTAGCTAGTAAAACTGTAAAATTTTCAAGGCCCAGAATACTGCAGTCGTTAAAATGGAGTCTGAGGGAGCAGCTGTAGCTACCTGTAACACTTGTGCTATGTTTGTCATCTTGACCAAGCGCATGGAGAACTACATTTGCTGCAAGTGCAAGCTGGTTGCACTATTAGAAGAGAAGGTCCAGCAGCTAGACGCCCGCATATCGAACCAGCAACATATTAAGAAGCTTGAGCTGTTCTTGGAAAGAGCGGAACAGACTATCCAGGTCCAAGAAGAAACAGGGCACACTTCTGAGGATGAAGTCAACTCAGGAGGTAGATGTGTGGAGGAATGTGACTCAAAGGAGTAGAAGGCCAAGGGATCGCTCAGAGAGTCTCATATTGCACAATCAATTTGAGGCTCTTTCCCTCATCACACCTCATGAGGCATGCACAGAGGAACAACTGGTTCCACCTGAGGATCTCTCCCTCATCACAATTGATGAGATACAGGATCAGGTACATGTAGATGAACAGGCTGCAGGGGAGAAGCTCCTTGTACTAGGGGATTCTATAATTAGAAATACAGAGGGATGGATTTGTGATGAGCATGATAACCATATGGTCACTTGCCTGCCAGGTGCAAAGGTTGCAGACATCATGAGAAATCTAGATAGCTTGTTAGAGAGAACTGGGAAGGAGCCAGTGGTCATGGTACACGTTGGTACCAATGATGTCGGGAAGGCCAAGCAGTCAGTCTTGGAAGCCAAATTCAGGTTGTTAGGAAGAAGATTGAAGTCCCGGACTTCCAAGGTAGCATTTTCAGAAGTGCTACCTGTTCCTCGTGCAGGACCCACCAGGCAGGCAGAGCTCAGAAGCCTCAATGCCTGGATGAGGCAATGGTGTCGAAAGGAGGGCTTTAGATTTGTCAGGAACTGGACAACATTTTGGGAAAAACCAAACCTGTTCAGGAGGGATGGGTTGCACATGAATCATGATGAGACCAGATTGCTGGCACTCAACCTCAAAAAGGCTGCAGAGCAGCTTTTAAACTGATAGCTGGGGGAAAGCCGACAGGAACTGAGTGGCATCGAGTTCGTAACACCTCATCCCCATGGAATGAGGTTGGAGAGGGTAGAGAATCACATAGAGATGACATAGCAGGTATTAGCACTGGGAGAATAATGGAATGTAATAGTTTGTCTACTGAAAATTAAAGCTGGGGGGGAGAACAAAGCAGCAGCTGTTGCTGGGGGACCCACTGTACAGGTGCTTCTACGCCAATGCTCGAAGCCTCCGAGAAAAGATGGCAGAACTTGAACATTTGGCAGCTAGGGATAACATTGATATAATAGCCATAACAGAAACCTGGTGGAATGTGCAGAACCAGTGGGATACAACAATCCCAGGCTATAAACTCTATAGAAGGGATAGAGAGGGGCGGGTTGGAGGGGGAGTGGCCATCTATGTCAAAGAAGGTGTAAAATCCAGCAGAGTGTAGATTGACAGAGGGTCTGACTCCATCATAGAATCACTGTGTGTTAAACTATCAGGTCCAAGGAGCGATGTGATAGTTGGGGTATGCTATAGTCTACCAGATCAAAAACTTGAGGGGGACCTTGAAATGAGGAGAGAAATCATGGAGGTGTCTAAGAGGGATAGGATAGTAATCATGGGGGACTTCAATTATCCCCACATTGACTGGGCTAATGCGAGCTCCGGGCAAGAAAGAGAAACCGGGTTTCTTGACATTCTGAATGACTGTGCCTTAGAGCAACTTGCAATGGAGCCCACCCAAGAACAGGCAACTCTGGATCTAATACTGTGTGATACTCTGGACCTGGTCAGGGATGTGAATGTCACTGAGCCTCTGGGAACAGTGACCATGCTGTAATCTCCTTTGCCAAGCATGTTGGAGGAAGAGTGTCAAGCAAATCAGACATAAAAACCCTTGATTTCCGAAGGGCAAACTTCCGTCAGATGAGGAAACTAGTTAGAAAGAAATTGAAGGGGAAGGTGAAAAGAATCCAATCTCTTCAGAGTACATGGAGTCTGTTTAAAACAACAGTAATAGAGACCCAGCACAAGTGCATACCACAAAGAAAGAAGAGCTCATCTAAGTCCAAGAGGGCACTGGCATGGTTAACGAGTGGAGTTAGAGAGGCTCTAAAGTGCAAGGAGAGGTCTTTCTGTAAATGGAAATCCTCCCCAAATGAGGAAAATAAAAAGGAACACAAACTCTGGCAAAAGAAATGTAAGAAGATGATAAGAGAGGCAAAGAAAGATTTTGAGGAACGCATGGCTAGCAATATAAAGGGTAATAATAAAAGCTTCTTTAAATATGTTAGAAGTAGAAAACCTGCCAGAGAACCACTTGACCCTCTGGATAGTGAGGGAGGAAAAGGGGAGGTTAAGGGGGACTTGGAAATTGCAGAGAAATTAAATGAGTTCTTTGCATCTGTCTTCACGACAGAAGACCTTGAGTGGATTCCACTGCCTGAATGGACCCTCTTGACTAAGAAATTAAATCAAATACAGGTTAAAAGAGAGGATGTTTTAGGACTAATTGATAAATTGAAGATTAACAAGTCACCGAGCCCAGATAGCACCCACCCAAGGGTTATTAGGGAAGTGAGAAATAAAATTGCAGATCTCTTAACGGTAATATGCAACTTGTCTCTTAAAACAACCACAGTGCCGGAGGACTGGAGGATAGTGGATGTCACACCAATTTTTTAAAAAGGAAGGAGGGGGGACCCGGGAAACTACAAGCCTGTTAGCCTTACATCTGTCCCAGGGAAGATGGTGGAAAGCCTCATCCAAGAGAAAATCTTAAAACACACAGAAGAACAATTCTTGCTGAGAGAAAATCAGCATGGCTTCTGTAAGGGTAAGTCTTGTCTGACAAATCTTTTAGAATTTTTTGAAAAGGTCAACAGGCATGTGGATTTGGGTGAACCGGTGGATATTGTCTATCTGGATTTTCAGAAGGCTTTTGACACAGTTCCTCACCAAAGGCTGCTGAGAAAATTGCACAGTCAGGGGATAAGAGGGCAGGTCCTCTTATGGATTGAAAACTGATTGAGATCCAGGAAACAAAGAGTAGGTGTCAATTTTCACAATGGAGAGAGGTGAAAAGCAGTGTGCCCCAGGGATCTGTCCTGCGACCGGTGCTTTTCAATCTGTTCATAAATGACCTGGAGACAGGGATAAACAGTGAGGTGGCCAAGTTTGCAGATGACACAAAGCTTTTCCGTGTGGTAAAAAACAAAGAAGATTGTGAAGAGCTCCAGGAGGATCTTTCCAAACTGGGGGAATGGGCTGCGAAATGGCAAATGCGTTTTAATGTAACCAAATGTAAAGTAATGCATATTGGGGCAAAAAAATCAAAACTTTATCTATCAACTCATGGGCTCTGAATTATCTGTGACGGATCAGGAAAGAGATCTTGGTGTGTTGGTGGACAGTTCCATGAAGGTGTCTACCCAATGTGTGGCAGCGGTGAAGGCCAATTCCATGCTAGGCATTATCAAAAAGGGGATTGAAAATAAAACAGCCAACATAATAAAATGTCATTCTAAAAAACAATAGTAAGGCCGCACCTGGAGTATTGTGTACAATTCTGGTCACCGCATGTCAAGAAAGACATAATAGTGGAACTGGAAAAGGTGCAAAAGAGAGCGACTAAAATGATTACTGGGCTGGGGGATATCCCTTATGAGGAAAGGCTCAAACATTTGGGGCTCTTTAGTCTGGAAAAAAGGCGCCTCAGGGGGGATATGATTGGAGACGTACAAAATAATGAAGGGCATGAGTAAAGTGGATAGAGGGAAGCTCTTCTCCCTCTCACAAAATACCAGAACTAGGGGACATCCACTCAAATTGAGGGCTGGGAGAGTAAGAACAGACAAAAGAAAATATTTTTTCACCCAGCGCGGTGTTAGTCTGTGGAACTCCCTGCCACAGGATGTGGTGATGGCATCTGGCCTGGATGCCTTCAAAAGGGGATTGGACAGATTCCTGGAGGAAAAGTCCATCACAGGTTACAAACCATGATGGAGATGTGTAATCTCCAGTCTTAAAATCGGGGTACTTCAAGGGCCAGATGCAGGGGAGTGGTATCATGAGACAGATATCTAGTCTCATGCGTTCCCAAACGCATCTGTTGGGGCCTGATCCAGCATGGCTCTTCTTATGTTCTTAATACTTGAAAAGGTAAAGCCTTATATGGCATCATTCAAATATATTTTCATGAAACTATGCAGCAAATTAGCTTGCTTTTCTTTCAGTGATTCTAGCATTTTTAGGGAAAACAAATACATAAAAGTCAGTTATACATTTGACAGTTCCCTTCTTGCTGTTCTTCTGTAGGAGGCTGCAGTTTAAGTCTGTAAATACACCTTGGGGAAGAAGATATATTTGTAGACCCTTAATATATACACCACCTCTATAAATAGACTACTCCATTGTTTCTTTTAATGCTGCAGAGTGCAGATCTATCATCTCATTTATTGGACAGTATCGTTTTACCAAGCCTGGATGGGAGAAGCAGCAAACATCTAACCTCGTTGCCAGCGATGAGAGCTGCAGCCGCCGCAGCAACGGCTATCATTTGATAGTTTGCTTGCAGCCTGTTCAAGTTGGCAATGTCACCTCAAGCCGATTGGAGCCGCCGACATTTTTGCTGACTGGAGTCAGGCTATCGCTTCCAGTTGGCTGGAATAGGCACAGCCACCGATTGGGTCATGCTGAAAACATTCCAGTCCGATGAAGCAAGTCTGTTTGTATTTTAGGTTTGGCAGGACTCATGAATTAAAACTTTTGGACTCTTGACAGTTTGCGGCTTTAATAATGCCTCTGATGGAAGGATTTTTTTGCCTCACGGAGCATGACAACATCCTACTAATCCCTCGTTGTTGGAAAGGAAGGGACCGGACAGTGGAATGGTGAAAGGAACCGGAAAAGGGTGGTCTGAAGGGACAGAAAAGCCTATGGGGTGCAGGTAGTATAGCCTGTTGCCCTGACAGCTGTTCCGACTACTCAGACCTTGTCAGCTTGTGGCTATGTAGCAGGTGCAGCCTTTTCTTTTATTGAATCCGTTCTCCATAAAGGCAAGGACAAGCCAAGGCAGTGGCTGGCCCGGGATTATACAAGTGCAGACACTACCCAGTGAGGTAAGGCAACAGGTGTGAAAACTGAACTAAGTGATAGAGTTGTAACCACACTTAACTGGAGTTCTGGGGCAGGTTTTTATGTATAGCTAGATATAAAACACCATTTTCCAGGCAATCTAACTGAAGGGCGGTTGGGGGGGAGAATCGTTTGGGATTGCTTATTTAAACTAAAATCTTCAGCTTGGGTCCGAAAAGAAAGCAGAGTATTTGAAGAACTTCTACTTAATATCTTGTTTGATTATATTGATCTGAAATGATATCTGTTTTATATAACTTCATTCTGTTCTTCATCTGACTTGAAGAGATGACGGGGGTCTATGGATGCATCATAAATAAAATGGAGAAAATTGAATTTATGTCTATGCACACAAAAGAGCCTTGTATTTTCAAAAACACACAAGCTTAAACAATCTTTACACAACCAGGGTAATATAAAGGCTGGTTTAAAATAAAAAGGTCTGCTATGGGTGCTTTGGGATTTCTCCCCCAAATCACTGCACTGTTGTTTATTATAAAACAATGTAATAGCTTGATAATCGTGTTGAAACACGATTACTGGTTTGTGAAGAGTGCTGACCAGTCACACGAGACCTCCACAATCAAAACCGAAATTGATTCAAGACTTTAGTAGGTAATTTTTCTTTTATGTTTCTCCTGGTTTAGAATTATATAGCCAATGTGTGGCTGGAGGAATAAATTCAGTGTTGCATGTGCACCATTTTAGTGATAATGTTTTTGCCAAGAAGCTGAAATAAAATAACCATTATGCTTAATACAAAATATGTTTTTTTAGAGATGAATGTACTGAGTGGCTCAATTATAAAAATTATGCATAAAGGTTTTTTTCTTACAAAACCATAACAGGTTAGTAATAGAAGAACATGGGTATTAATTTGAAATGATCAGAACACACAGTAACTGTATGGTATACTGAAAATTTTCAGTCTAAGGGTTAAAAATGGGAAGGAAGAAAGTTATGTAAACCAGTTAAAGAAAAAGAAAGTTTGGCAAGTTCTCTTTAGTAGCAGCACTACTTATTTGAACCCGTGTTTGTTCAACCAATATTGATGGATTTAAGACTTGCCATAATAATATTTCAAGATCTGAAGTAGGAAGGAAAGTACAATAACGGTCCCTTTTCAAATCAAACCTTTGATTACTGTTGCTTTAGCAGAGACAGAAAGCTATGTCTGGCAAAAGCAAATGTTGCAGAGCATTACTTTTTAAGTAGTTTCAACAGGCCACCTCACAAGTGATTGCAAGACAATTCATTGTGTTTAATCAGCCAAAAGCTGCACATTGCGCTAGTGTGTCATGCTGAAATGAATGACAACACTCCATTGCTTAAGCACATGTTTAAATGCTTTTCACAACCAGGATAACATTTCACAGGATATCGTTGCTAGATAAATGCTCAGAGAATAAGGTACATTGGAAAATTGATAGGGTCTACCAGTCACACCCCTGCCTAGTATCACATTATGAGTGGTTAAACAATGGTGCCAGGGAGGGGTTTTTATGTAATTGGGTTTTAACAAAATAACTTTAGAAAAAATATGAAGCCCATGCAACATCTGAAAGGCACTTGTAGTTTTAAAGCCTTTTTTTCTGGGTGCACTATCGTTTGTTGTTTCCACACAGGAATAGAAAATGCTACACATGATGAGATAGCTGCCTCCAGCTAAGTTCTACTCTTTAATTGATTGATTGATGCAATTATAGATCATATTTTCCCCATAGGAAGAGAGATCAATGTTAAAAAATGACAATAAACTTTACACTAAAACAATTACAATATGTGCTTAAGCAAGGTCCTAGGTACCTAAAAGATCGAATCTCACAGTATGAACCAACTCACAGTATGAACCAACTCAACTAGGAGAGGCCCTTCTCTCCATCCCACCACCCTCACAGATACATCTCATGGGAACCCATGAAAGGGCCTTCTTGACACCTGTGCCCAGATTCTGGAACTCCCTCCCACTAGGGACCAGGACTGCCTCATCTCTGTTGTCTTTCCAGAAACAGGCAAAGACCTTTCTCTTCAGGCAAGCTTTCCCTGAATGATGGACTAGCTATTATGTGTCTTTCATATGACTCTATAGGATCACATAGACTTTGTGTTTAGAACTACTTATAACCTTATGTGTTTACATTGATACTATGTTTTTGATGTTTTTGATGTTAGTTTTCATCATTCATTACTTTTGCATGGAATTTTACTTTCTTTTTAACTGTGCATGTTTTCTTGTAGCTTTAATGTAACGTTGTCTGTTAATGCTGTAGTGTAAGATGTCCCTCAATTCCGTGTTCTCAATACCTGAACATGAATTGTACTGGACTGTATATTATCCCTCGTTACTGGTAAGCTGCCTTGGGTCCTTTTCCAAGGAGAAAGGTGGGGTAAAACTACTCTAACATAAATAAATAAATAAATAAATAAATAAATAAATAAATAAATAAAATAGCAATTCACACACACACACACACACACACACACAGAGAGAGAGAGAGAGAGAGAGAGAGAGAGAGAGAGAGAGAGAGAGAGAGAGAGAGAGAGATTAAAGATCAGAGATGGGCTCAAATCATCAGTTTGGCAGTTTAGGCCAGTTCACCCTTCAGACAACCTAGCCCTGGCTCCTCTGGTAGGCACCCTGGCTTCCCTGGTCTGCTCTCTCCAGGCCCTGCCTCTGAGTGGGTGTCTGCTAGATGAGGCGAGGCTGAGAACCGCCAAACACCTGTTTATCCAAAGGATGAACTGGCAGCTTCTGCCCATCTCTATGAAAGACATTTAAAACCTTAAAAATAACCCATTCAGCTAAATTCCAGCATTATTAAAAGCCTGCCTGAAGAGGTGAATTGTCAACTATCTGCAGCAGGAGAGAAGGGAGGAGGCCGGCCTAACTTCTCAAGGGATGGATGTGATAATGCGTTTTGTAAAAATGTCCACACAAAGCCTCAGTATGGTTCCTTTGAAATATTCTAGGTACTGTGTTGTTGTTGTTCAGTTGTTCAGTGACCCCATGGACCAGAGCATGCCTGACCCTCCTGTCTTCCACTGCCTCTTGGAGTTTGGTCAAATCCATGTTGGTTGCATCGATGATACCGTGCAACCATCTCATTCTCTGCCGTCCTCTTTTCCTTTTGCCTTCAATCTTTCCCAACATCAGGGACTTTTCCAAGAAGTCCTCTCTCTTCATGAGGTGGCCAAAGTACTGGAGCCTCCGCTTCAAAATCTGTCCTTCCAGTGGAGATCCAGGCTTGATTTCTTTCAGGATGTATAGGTTTGATCTTGCAGTCCAGGGAACTCCCAAGACGCTGCTCCAGGACCACAGCTCAAAATCGTCAATTCTGTGGTGATCAGCCTTCTTTATAGTCCAGCTCTCATTTCCATACATCTCTAGGTACTGTAATAACTCAATATTCTGACCACTACACCACACTCACTCTCAAACATTACTTCATAGTCATGCCTTAATTGTACTGGACTGTATATTGTCCCTCATTACTGCCTTGGGCCCTTTTCCAAGGAGAAAGGCAGGGTAAAAATACTCTGAATAAATAAATAAATAAATAAATAAATAAATAAATAAATAAATAAATAAATAAGCATCAGTGTCAACTAAGTGTCACATTTCAATTGATTACAGAATAACGAAAACCCAGTTTTAAATGAGGTAGGTTTATTACCATACAAAAGACAAGAACTGATTGGAAAAGGTGCAATGGATAGAAATTAAAAAACAACTAAATGCCTATTCTAAGCATAAGAAAGATGAACTTTTAGGTAGAATAGATTATAAGACTAGAATAAAGAGACAGAGACTAAGGGCGCTTTTACACGATCTCTAAGATCCGCTGGCCACTTAAATTCAGACCAGAGATCTTAGGGGTTTGTCGCTCTTCCTGTGTTCCCACCCCTCTGCACTCCATTGTTCCTGTCAGCGGGAGGGGAGGGAGAAAAAAAGGGAGAAAAAAATGCAGACTCACCTCCGTCTGCCGGTTGAAGCCGCCCGAGCCCCGTCGTCCTCATTATTCCTGTCTCTTAAAGGGGCGGCGGGGACAAAAAAACAAACACAAGGCGAGGAAAGCCCGGCACTCACTGCTTTACATCCGCATCAGAAATTTTTCACGTTCAGAGACCAGGTACTTGAAAAGTGCGCTGGGACGCGCTTAGGTGGGCGTGGTCGTACTTAATTTTTTTTAAAGTCCGGAGCTGGTGGGAAAACATTTTTAAGCTCCGGATCTGGGAGCCCTTTGCCTTGGATTTTAAGGGTTGTGTAAAAGCGCCCTAAGAAAGCAGGCTCCTTGAACCAAACCTTTATGCATCCAACCTTTAGGAATATAAGATAAGTTAAATGTAATTAGCCAATCACAGCCTGTGCGGCTGTAACCATCCCACACTCTGAAGCTATGTGGCAGGGATATGCACATTATCTTGTGAATGCAGATCAGTGCAGTTGCACAAAGGAGCAGAGCCTCACCTCTGGCCTCTTCGCCAAGAGATAATTCCAATGGTATTAGTACCTACAAGTCTCTCCATCATAGGAAATGGCCGCAGTTCTCAGAACTACAGCCTGCAGTTCTTTGTAGGCACCAGCTCCAAGAGCCTAACAACTGTATGTGGAAAGCAGTGATGGTAACATAAAGGACCTGGCACCTGCCCTGGCATTTGAGATCTGGCTGAGGCTTTCTGCAGTCACAGCTACTTAACACACGTGATTGGCAGGTGGTGGTCTGCCATTGCTTATTGGGGCACAAGGAGAGGAAGAAGGCCCAAGGAAATGGGGAGGAGAAGGGGCCAAGAAGGCCAAGCAGCAGGACTCCCGGGGTGTGTGTGTATGTGTGATGACAATAGAATTCACCACCCCTGGCATATTGCCATCTGAGGCAGCCACCTTATTCTGCCTCACGGAGGGGCAATATGCCTTATTGTCTATAGTGCAGGCTAATGGCAGGATAAAGGCTGTAACTGATGATGTGGTTTTGCTTTGCAAATCAGGCACTAAAGCCACCGTACTGTGGTAGTAGACCTTTGGTGAAATCTGGCACTTTGTCAGCTTCTGATCACAGAGACTATGCACAGACCACCATTTGACCCAGTGATCCCTTGCACTGGTACGATTTACAAAACATTCTATTATTTGGTGAAAATAACTATGTGATAGGTTCTGAAACCATCAAACGTTTTGTATAGAAGGGTCATGCAGTTTAAAAGCCTGCCACCAGCTCTCATGGAAACTCCTGGCTTACGGACCAAGATGTGTTTAACTCAAGGAAAACTGCAGCTGCACTAGTTTAAGTGCATTTTCCTTGGCTGCAGTAGGGTTGGGGGGGTGCAAAACAGCAAACTCATTGAAGCCGTGCTAGAGGGGTGAGACTGCACCTTCAGTTAAAAGGAACTTGGATGGCAGTGTTGGGAGAGAACCTCTCCTGAGGCTATGGATTGCTCTTGCCACTCACAGTAGTAAGTATCTGTCTAGACAGGGCAATATGCTGATGCAGACCAAGATAGTAACATACACTTGAGCCAAGTCGCAGTACTTAGCTGAACACTGCCAACTTGTAAACAAAACCCATTCACCAAGCCTTGGCCTCTCTCTGTCATGGAAACATGTTCCAAACTATCGGCTGCAATGTTGTTATTCCTCTCTCCTGGAAGGCTGGCTTGTTCATTGCCATCATGTTATGAGCGATAATATCAAAATTCTTCCAAAACATTTGCACAAAACTTGGAGAAAACTCTCAAATGGCAATTGGAAAAATAAAAGGCTGGTTCATATATATTTTACGAGACTACCCTGTCAAGAGAGGATTTCTGTTCATACATACTCTGTCACTGATTAATCTCCATAGATAATCACCATGGCACCTCAACTGCAGTAGTTTGCAGCAGAGATAGTCACACCTCTACTCAACTGGAAGTTTGAGCACCAAAGTATGCCTGAAATGGGGGCAGGAGAAATAACAGGCAGGTATAAAGCAAGAAATGTCCAGGCATCTCATACCCACTTAAATTTTCTAAGTAACTTATCACTGAGATGTAAATTACTATACTCAGGTTTAATTTCTCCATCTTGCAACCTAAGGAAGTTTTGACTTTTTAGTGACAGTCAGATAGCACATGGGATCTTCTCCATTGCTACCATCAGATTCCTATACATGAACATCATCACTTTGGCTTCTGTAACTATGTTTAGGGTTCATTTCTTTCTCACTATCCCCAAAAGTATTCCATGAAGGAATAAGTGCAACGTTGTTGTTGTTTTCAGATATTGTAACTTTCCTATTTTTCTTCTCTGCTCTTATTTGCTAGAAGCTCAGTATTAATCTGCTGCACCCCACTAGCATAAATATATCCAATATTCTTAGATACCCAACAATCAGGTGAGATGCATTCGGTCAGCCTAAGATTTTGCTATGTAAATCAAGGAACAAGATGGTACGCCTTTCACTTTCATGCCCAGAAGCTCAGAACTTGGAACAGTTACCATTTTGAAAGGATCTCTGAAAAATCCTCCAGTTCAAAGGGGCTTACATGTGAGAAGAACCTTCTCTGTGGCACCTCCCAGGTAATGCAATGCAGTTATTTGTAATTTATTTAAAACATGCCACCCTCATCCAAGGCAGCTTATTTTAAGTTGAAGACAATGAGCATACAATGTTTGTGAACAACATTTATTTATTTATTTATTTATTTATTTATTTATTTATTTATTTATTTATTTATTTATTTAAATACTTATATACCACCCGTCTTCCCGAAGGAACTCCAGGCGGTTTACAATATGAATGCAAATAAAGAAACAATAAAACAAACAGCAATAATAATAAACTAAACTAAACATCAACATAAAATAACAATGTAAAAGCCACAAGAACAATAAAAAAGATAACAATAGTAATAATTAGCGTGATGGTGGACCCCCCCAAAAATTAAACTGTTGCCAAAAGCCTCACGAAACAGCCAGGTCTTTAAGGCTTTCTTAAAGGCAGGCAGGGACTGTGCAAGGCGCAGCTCACTCGGGAGATGGTTTCAAAACTCAGGGCCAGCCACAGAGAAGGCTCGGTTACGTATCATAGTTTTCCAAGCTTCCCTGGGCATGGCCACCCAAAGTGAGAGCACCCGCAACATTCTAGTTGGTCGGGCCTCAATTGGTCTTTGAGAAATTCACTCTGCCAGGTATTCAGGTCCCAAGTAGAGATGGGCACGACTTGGCGGAATTCCCATTTCCATTTCCGTTCCTCGTTTCCATTACGGAACGGAAACGGTAACGGGAATTACTCCGCCAGAACTCGAACTCGAACCGACTAAAGAATAATTGGGTCTGATTTGTCGTGGTTGTTCCTGGCATCGCGGCGATCCTGCGATGTCAAGCGGCACAGAAAAAAAGTTTTTAAAAGTTAAAAAAAAAAAAACGATTCCCGGCCAAAAAGCAGGCGGAAATATGCCTGCCTGAGTGAGGGCTCAGGGCACCTACCAGAGGGGTGGTTGACCCCCCCCTCCTGTCCTGGGCTGCTCTGGTGGTGGGGGAAATCCTCGTCGTAGTCGCTCGCAACAAGCACCGGACTCGCCGCCGGCTGCCGCAATTCAAGCGGAAGCGGCACAGAAAAAAAGTTTTAAATTCCCCCCCCCCATTCCCAGGCCAAAAAGCAGGCGAAAATATGCCTGCAGTGCAGAGTACACCTACCAGAGGGGTGGTTTCTGGGGGGGGGGTCCCGGCCTCCCCCCCTCTCCTGTCCTGGGCAGCCGGACTCGAGTCGCCATGCCATGCGGTGCGGGCGGGGGATCCAAAATGGGGCGGCGACCACAATTTTTTTTTGAAATCGTGGTCCAAAAACACACAAGCACCACACAGAAACATGCGAAAATTGCTATTTTAAAACTGCCAGAATTTTTACAGTAGCAGTGGGTTTTTCTTGCAACAAAATGTCTCCTCTTTCCTCTCTCCAACTCCATTGATTTTATTTTATTTTATTTTATTTTATTTTATTTTATTTTACACCTGCGCAATGATGGGCTGGCCATGGGAGTGACCATGCACATTTTTGGAGCCATTCCACCAATCGCATGGCCACTTGGCCAGGTTGACCACAGAGACTTCTGGGATGTGCCAACCGGGCATAAAAAGCCCACTAACCGTAGCCCGACCCCGACTCCTAAGCCTAAGCCTAACCCATACGCCAGTACACTGTCCTTCTAAGTGGGTCAGAGAGGCCCCCAGAGGTGCACCCCAATACTCACCCTAACCTCACCCGTAACTAGCCTAACCCTAGCCCTTGCGCTAACCCTGTTGCCTAAGCCAGATCTGTACTTGCATTGCACTACATGCAAGTACAATTCCCTTCTTAGTGAGACACAGCGGGTGCAGAGAGTCTGCCTGTCCGCCACTTGTGGCTCTGGGTGACTCCTGCAGGCTTGGCTCGGCCGGCAGCATGTGTGACATGCAAACCATGCCCCCGAGGCCTGACTGATGCAGGGAAGGCATCCCAAAAAGAGGGGTGCCTCTGCCAGTCTGCTGTGTCTCTGCGTGCAACTTTGCATATCCATATGGCTATGCATGCCCTTTTGCAGCAGGTGAGGAGAGGAGAACCCCATGTATGAGGGGTCTCCAGGAGCCTGCTTTCCCTAGCGGGTGAGGATAGGAGGCACCCACCCCCCAAAAAAGAGGTGCCTCCAGGAGCCCGATACCCCCCCAAACCAGTTTAATGACAGACCGAAAAACAAAACGACAAATTTTTTGCGAAGTTTCGCGAAAAACGGAAACGAGCCAACACAGGCCGCCTCCGACACACGACAACTCGAAAACGTCTTTTTCCCTAGTCGTGCCCATCTCTAGTCCCAAGCTATTTAGAGCGAAGAACAATGAGTGTGAATAGGCATCTTATATCATTAAAATACAATATTAAAACTAAGTACAGTAAGTACAGAATATAGAAAGAAATACAGAAAGAAAAATGCCACTCTGAGGAATGGAAAATGCACACAAGAAATGGAAAGCACAAGCAGTATTAAACATCCAGTCCAAGCAGTAATATAGGACAATCCATCTAAAAGTCACATAAGAGGTAGCCACCAGTCACTCGGGGAAGTCTTGCCTGAAGAGAAAAATACTTGCCTGCTTGCAGAAGGTAGCAAAGATGAGGCAAGTCTGACCTCCTGTGGGAGGGAGTTCCAAAGTCTGGGAGCAGCAACAGGAAAGTCCCTCTCCTGTGTCCCCCATCAGATGTTATCTGTGAAGTTGGTAGGACTCAAAGGCCTCTCCTGGTGATCTTAACACCCGAGCCAACACATAATGGGGATATGGTCTTTGAGATATAGTTTGGACCCAGGCCATGTAGGGCTTTATAGGTTAAACCTGGCACTTTGAATTGTGTCCTGGAAACTGACTGGCAGCCCGTGGAGCTGCTGTAACAGGAGTGTTATGTGATCCCTGTAGCCAGTTCCAGTCAGCAGTCTGGCTGCCGCATTTTGGACCTGCTGAGATTTCCTGACATTTTCAGTCAGTAGCCTCATATAAAGTGTGTCACAGTAATCCAAACGGGAAGTGGCTTCATTGGGAGAACAGCCTGGCTCCTTCCCTTTTGTCCTTCCTCTGTCAGCTGAAGACCATCTTTTTCATGGAGGCTTTCAACAAGGTTTTTAATTCTGCTCTTTTAATATTGTGAGCCCCACTGGGTCCCCATCTTGGAAGAACGACGGACTAGAAATAGTACAAACACATAAATAAAATAGTAGGGATCTGAGGGCTGAGCTCCCAAACATCCAGGGCTAAAAAGTGTCCCACCTCTATTCTAGAAAAATACAAACAATTTTTTAAAAAGCCAAGAAAATGAGGTTGAATGCTTTAGGATGTGGGTTTTTTTTTCCCCAAAGGGGAAAAATATTGGCATGCAATTATTTTAATTTGTTGGAAGATCTACACGGAGACCTCACCTGTGAAAGGATCATGACAAAGAATGTGCTTATAAATAATTACACTCAGCCTTATTCCTGAAAATCAGAAATAATTGCTTCAGGTAATATCTGGACATATTTAAAGAAGGTTGCATTATACTCCACTGGTTTCTCTTGAGAAATGTACAATATTTATATTTTGCAGCTGGAAGATATAAGGAAGCGCATAGGCTCAAGTGCCCACATGATCACCACCGCAAGGGTACCTGCTGATAAAGCAATACGAATTGCCTTCAGTCTAAATGACTCCCCAGGTAACCAGCCAATTTTGTTAAGATTCTTTCTTCACCGGTACTTGTTTTTAACTGGAGATAATATTATTCAGTTTGCATTAAAGAAAATTTTCTTGCTTAGCTTTGAAAGTAGCACTAGAGTAGGCCCACTGAATCAGTGGGAATTTAGTTAGTCAATTCCACTGTAAGTTCCATTGGTTCAAGGAGGCTTACTACAGTTGCAACTCCTATAGTGCAACTTACGACACTAAGCAACAGGATTTCAGCCACTGCTTTGCATTTCTCAAAGTGCTGTGCAAACATTTCTCTAATAAAATAATGTCTTTCAATAAAACAATGCATACTAAAATCAGAATATTAAACGAAAAGTGTACAGAAAGAATTAGACAAAATAAAGTCCAAACATACATACCTTAGGATAAAAAAAATTTTGTAGCAACTTTTAAAAAATGAACACTCTCAGGGGAATGAAATGAATTTAAGGCTGGGAAAATGAGAAACTGAGTAAATCCCAAACTGGACAGATTTCCCCATTTCTATTCTTGCCATTGTTTGCTATAAATTCAATGACACAAATGTTTTTTTCTTAGGGGGTTCAAATGATTTGGTTAGCATTTCTATCTAATAACTACAAATCTTATCAGTATGGTTATTTTTAAAGAAAACTATACTGCTTTCTTGCAACAACAGAAAGAGATAATCCCAGAAGAACGGAGAACGAGAATTATAGAACATATTGGCAGAAATATGTTGGCCAAAATCCTCTTGCATAGCATGTAAATGACGTAATTTTGAAGAAAATTCCCCAAGTAAAGAAATTACCATCAACTTGATCCACGGCATGATAAGTTACACAAGTTAATGGCTATTTCTTAACATCAGTGTAACTAGGTAAAAAGATATGGGACATTTTTCAAAAAAAGGATGAACAGAGGAGGGAGATCATAACATGTCTGCCTGGCTAAATTAAAGGAAGCACTCAGGAAACAGCTGGTCCAGTTTGTATTGCACATTCTGTCCAGCCAAAAGATACATAGTTGATTGATGTCTGTTCTTTATATTACTGCTGACTGTGGTTTTATTTAATTATGCAATCTATATTTGGAACTTAGGAAGAGTTCAGAGCTGTATTACATATATACATCTCACTTTTTGGAATATCCATACATCACAACCCTTCTATATACAGTGGACCCTTGTATAACAAACAGCTTGTATAACATAAAATCTGTACAACATAAAAAATTCCGGAGATAGGGGAAATTTTGCTTAACATAATTGCCTATGGGGAGAATCTGTACAACATAAAAATGGGATTACTCCATTTTCAATGCATTCCTATGGGAATTTGTATAAAGGAAAATTTGGTTAACATAATTTCATTTGGAATGAATTAATTCCTTTATACAAGGTACCACTGTATATTAACTCTGTGCCAAAAATTTATTTCATGAGGATTTCAGGTATTCTCAAACAAGCTGATAGAGAATTCCCTTTGAAAAGAATATCTATGGAGGAGAAATTCCATCATGGCTGGGATTCAAGATTCTTGTGCTTACTTTACTTTTAAAGTGGCTGAGAAATATGTGTGCATGTCTTGCCTTTCATAATGCAATTATCTCAGTGGCAGCTGGCAGGATACATAGACTTTGTCCTACTCTTCGTGGCAGCCAGAGGTATGCGCAGTGTCCTCAAGATATTACTGTAAACTCAAAGTTATAATATTAGAGATGGGCACAAATGAATTTGTGCTGCTTCCTATGAAGTAGTCCGGAGAATTTCAAATACCCACTTGTGCATAGCTTTAGGTATAACCAACACATGGACCATAGAATATATGCTTTCTTTCCAGTTAAAGGGTCAGATAGTAGATGATGATCCTGCCTGAGATGATGGGAAATGTGTGCTAGCTAGCTAAAGCACAGAAAACTGGGCTGAGTTAGAAAATAGTCTGGAAAGTGTACATCTTCCTAACACTAGTTACATGGGAAGAGCAGGCTAAACCCCCTCCCCCAATCTTCTCTATTATCCTCTTGTAGAAGAGACTAGTATCTCCAGATTGTCACTCTCCCCATGTGGAGAATGTCCACAGAGAGGCAGAGGCTACCCTCTGTCCTTCTCTATTTAAATGTTTCAATTAACCTTTTCTTTTTGAACACCTAACCAATGCTTCTGGCTAGTTCTTTTTGTGAGATCAAAGTGACAACAGAAGCATTGTGCTCTCCTGATGTGTTTAAGTAGCTCTCCAAAGGGACACCTGAATTTGGCTACAACAACTATCTTTTTGGGTCTGGGCAGTTAAGAGACAAGTACTGGGAAATGAAAAGGTTATCCTATCATACAAATGCAGATACGGATAATATGGAGGAAGTGGGAAGAGCATGAAAAGAGCATTTGTCCACGAAAAGAGCATTTTTGGTGTGTGTGTGTGCGCGTGTGTGTGTGCGTGTGCTTTAAGGATTTTTCTTCAAAGAGAATATAGTAGCATGGAACCACCACATGGATTGAATGGTACTGTTATGCTTTATAATATTAATTATAAAGCTGACAAACATTTGCATACCGTGGGTGTTCTCTTCAAGTTGTCAAAACAAGTATCAGTTCTCCGTAACTCTGATCCAGTATCATTGTCACTGTCAAAATATTTTACAAGTCTTCAATCAAATATTCTTGAAGCAGCTGGGCTACCAGTGACTCCCAAGTGATGCTTCTCGTGTTCTTTTGGCCATTCACAATGTTTCATTTCTCTCTCTCTCTTTTTTTTTTTTTGAATGATTGGCTTTCCTTTGTTTTTGTATTTTTAACAAAAAAAATTGCAGGAATGGTCTCTCTGATAAGTAAAATAAAACATATGCATTTGACACTAAAGATACTGTAATACAGGTAAGACTATAAACCCCCAGTCCTAAACATAGTTATTGAGAGTAATTTATATTTTTAAAAAAGCTAGATAAAGCTGTAATCCAAGCTCTACTGCTGCCTGAGCTGGGAAGCCCAGGCATAGTTAGGGCTTCCAGAGCCCGGGGCAAAAGTCAGTTTTTGCACCACCCCTGAGCGAGCCGCCCCCCCGCCACTCCCCCTCAGCCTGCCTGAGCCACCCGGAGGACGTCCCCTCCTCATTTGGTGCCAGGCTGCCCACCACCACATCAGATGGAGCAGGACATGGCAGCGGTGCCCCCCACCGGCAAGCAGGCCGCCGGGCTCGGCCAGGCTGCCCAGCCAAACCCACCCACCACCCTCCAGGCAGCTCCAAGCCTCAGCAGCACCCTCTGCCTCCAGCTGCAGCAGCGGTGGCCCTGGGTGGTGCACCCCCTGCTCCCCCTCCTTGGCCCGGCACAACAACGGCGGCAGCCCCAGTGACCTCGGGACCATTCACATGCTGCTGGGCGAACAGGGCACCAAGCTGGGCCACCCCCGCAACCAAGGCGGCAGCAAGGTTTGGGGAGGCAAGGCCAAATATGGTGGCAAGGGGAGGGCCAGGCGCGCCAGGTGCCTTCGTGCCTTTACTCAGGAATAATCGGAGATGGCAGGAGGCAGAGGTAGGGGGCATTAGTCAATTTGGTACTCCCTAATTACTGCACCCGGGGCGCCATGCCCCCTTGCCCTACCTACGCCATGCCCCTGCTGGGAATTGAGGTGGAACTCACACTGTATACCCCTGTGTGTGCAAGCCCATGCTTTTTTGCACTCATCTACACTAATAGCCCTTCACTCTGCTCACCACATGAGATGAAGGCACTTCTTTGCCAGTCAAGGAAGGCTATAGCAAAAGCAACAATTCACCGTATTTTCCCCATCTATAAGATGCCTCAAGTATAAGACGACCCCTACTTTTCAACCCCAAATTACAGTTCTCAACTGCCTTAGTTTTGTGTAAAAGATAACCCTCTAACAATTTTAGACAAAAATATAGTCCTATACACAAAAAATACTGTTTTTTATTTAATTATTTTCATAGGCAGATATACCACCCAAGCTGGGCTGGGCAGTACTCCGGGTGGTGTACTTAAAAACAATAAGTATAAATATATATACTGTAGTAACAGACAGTCAGGGAAAATAAATCATCACATAAAAGCAAAACAATAAAAACAAGAAGTAACAATACGAATGTGCAAGAACTAAATGCACATCCCAGAGCAGGAGGGGATGGGGGGGGGACATTATTGTTGCCATATTTCCACTCTGAGCCAAAGAAGGAGAAAAAAGGAGACAAGAGGGAAGATGAGCCAACCACCAGGCAGCGGTGGCAAGGATGGAAGACAAGTCTTTCTACGTGGCATGTGCCCCTTGCCAGAGGCCAGCTCCATGGAGCTGCTATCCTTTAAACCAGGATTGGGCAACTGTCAGCCCTCCAGATGTTTTGGACCACAACTCCCACAGTCATTTGTCATGGGCAATCTAGCCTCAGAATTCTGGGAGTTGTGGTCCAAAACATCTGGAGGGCCGACAGTTGCCCATGCCTGCTTTAAAATGATGGTCAGCAGAAGAAGTAGGAACAGAAGAAAAATCCAGGATTTTCCAAACTGAAACACCTTCAGAGCCAGGCTCTGTGGAACTGGCCTCTGGGCAGGAGGTATGTTCTACTTAACTGCTGCTCTCTCTGCATAGGTTGCCTCCTGTGCAGTGCTTCATCATTGCATATGTCCTTCGCAATCTCCATGGCAAGTTCTAAGAGCAGTTAAAAGCCTGGATCTCATAAGAGAATAGTAACGTGTCAAATGAAACATTGTACAAATGAAATACAATTGGGTTTATTTGCAAATATTTTTAAATGCTTCCTTTTAAAAACATAATTAAGTGAAAGACAAGCATACACTTTGGTGGCAGTTCTTTAAATGATGACTGCAGGAAAAGGTAAGGGAGGGAGTCAGGAAGGGAGATAGCATTCATCGGGGCGGTGGTGGGGAACTGGAGTGATCCCAAAACACTCTTCTCACAGTAAAATAAACATGGATCTGTGTGAACAGAAGAATTGCTCAAGTGAGATAGCATTACAGATAAGAGTCCACAGGCGTAACTAGGGAGGCGAAAAGAAGAGTGCATTTGCCCTGGGGCGCACAGCAATTTGGGTGAACCTGGAGGAGGTACAGGAGGAGGAAGCCATGTGCCATCCCACCAGCAGTCCTCCTTTTGACCCACTAAGGCTTGGTGATCCTTAGTCGGGAGAAAGAAGGAGAGGGAAGCAGGTGATTTTTTTCCCCCCCAAGCAGCACCTCCATTGATTGCTCCCCCCCTCCTCCTTTTCCCCACACCCGCTAAGGCCTGGTGATCTTTAGGCTGGAGGAGGCTTCCCGCTGCCCAGCTGCTCATTCTTCACCTCCTGCTCTAGAGGTCTTTGATGGCCTTCCCTGAAACGCCTTCCTCACTTCAGACTTTTTTTTTTTTTTGTACTCTCATGATTGCTGTAGGCGCCTGGAGTAGGAACTGGCAAACCACTCCAGTATTCCTGCCAAGAAAACTCCATGGACGTGGGGTCACAAAAAGTCGGTCATGACTGTAACGACACAACACACACACATGATTGCAGAGGAGAAAATAAACAAGCTGTATCTTACAAGGAATCATGCACCCATATATTTTTAGCCCCCCCTTCATCATTTTTAAACATCTGTGATTGGTAAGAGGAAGAGATCAGGCACTTGCTTGCATGTGTTTTTAATGTAATTAAGTTGTATTTGTATTGACCCTGCCTTTAGAAGAACAGCATGCCAACTTCAGAGGATCTGGAAGGTCACTCTGCCCCCTCCCAACTCCCCCAGGGCTTATCTACAAGCCTTCCTTATTCCAAATACTCAGAAGTGTCTATAAGTCACCTGGGGTGGTGGTATACTCAAACAATTGCACCATGCTTTAAGTGAAAAATCATATTTCCTGGAGCATGTTGATCCTTCTTTTGTTTTTTTAAATCAGCATGGAGAAGCCTCAAGGTTTTGTGGGCCAAAAAAATGAAGCAAGGCCATGTGTGGCCTATCGGCCCTCTGTTGACCTCCTTTCTACCCAGTGGCATGACTTTCACTCTGATGGTTTTTAGACACCATTCAAAAGGAAGGTTATGCTGTGCAACGTGGTTATTCAAAATATCCTGCTACTCTTCCTTAGGAGTTTGCTGAGGTTTTAAGATATCTAGGGAGATTGTTTTGGTGGGCAGCTTCTCATGGAGACACATAGGAGAGGGAGATGAAAGAGGTATATAATGATTTATCCAGTTGCTGATAGGTTGGGTAGGAAGTACACTTGTCAGTTAAATAGTATTAAGTGGAAAATTGTTGAAGATCCTTTACATGGAATTATTTACATTCAAATTTTCTTACAGAACACAAACTTGTAGAATTTAAATTTTAAAAGGCTGCTGTTATATTACTTATGGAAGCAATATAATATAATAGGAATTTTTTTAAAGTTCCTAAGCACTCTCGAGGTGATGGTATTTGCATGTAATAAGCCTTCAATGCTGTCTGCTCTCAAGGATCTTAAATGTGAACAAACTAATTGGCAGCACAATGTTCTTCAAAGATCAGTAGAAAATGGGGCCTTGGAAGAAGCACTAAAAGGAACTGATATTGCATGCCTATGAAGATGATGTTAGGCTTACAGCTACCAACTATGAACTTTTGATTGTGCATAAGTCCTTCCAAGAAGTGCCAGATGACAAACTTTGAATGATGGCATGGGTGTGTGTGTGCACTGTAAACAGTCCATAATCTGGTGCCACACATAGGGGTACTGGGTGCTACCACAGTCTTGGGAATTCCTTAGCATCGTAGGCCCACCATTGTAATTTCCATATACAGTGGACCCTCGTAAAACAAAGGGCGTATATAACATAAAATCTGTACAACATAAAAAATTCTAGAGATAGGAGAAATGTGCTTAACAGAATTGCCTATGGGCAAATCTGTACAACATAAAAATGGTTGCCATTAGGGATTACTCTGTTTTCAATGCATTCCTATGAGAAATTTTTATAAAGGAAAATTTGCTTAACAGATTTTCATTTGGAACAAATTAATTCCTTTATACAAGGTACCACTGTATGGTGAAGTGGTCCAGAACCTGTTTCTGCCACCCATTTAATCCAAAGGCCTAGTTCATGCAATTCTTGCTCCAGAATACCACTGGGACATTATACAAATTAGCCATCCAATGAGCATGAAGAACTGCTGGACAGCTCAGTGGCTTAGGTCTCTGCCTGTGGAGCCCAAGGTTGGGAGTTTGAGCCTCCACTCTGCCTCCTTGAGAGCATCTGGACTTGATGTTCCACCCATAGGGTCCCTTCTAGCTCTGTAGTTCAAAGGTTATTATTTTGCTGACAGAAATCCATGAATGCAACAGGATTGTTTTCCTCCTCCTAAAATTTAGCTTTGATGTGCTTCTTGAAAGTCTGTTCTGGAGGATTTTCTGATCTTCTGATTTTAAGGGCTGGGAGCAGGGGAGTCATCCCTCATTTGAAAATGGAAATCAGTTATATAGATGGCATAGTTGGATCCAGTCCCGTTATTAGCATTTTGGATGGTTTGAAAATATTTTTAGATATCTGTCTTGTGGATAAAGCGTAGTGTCTGGAGGCATTCAAGAAAAATTTAGACAATCACCTGGCAGCTATCCTTTGGACTTGATGGCCTTATAGGGCTATTTCAGCTTCATCATTCTATGATTCTATGAAGCAAAATGGAACACAGTATAGAAAAGCTCAAAGCTTGGCTGGTGATTTATGCAAGGCTCTAAGTCTAATTCCTTTGTTTAGCATAATAAACTCCACTCGAGTAGTGATGAGTTATCTCCTAGCTACATTCCATTGATTCAAGTGAGCCTACTCTGGATGTGACTAAGATTGTGTCTACACAGCAGAAATGTTTTTGGAGTGTCCCTGTTTAATCTCAGTTTGTTTTCTGGGGTTCAGACAACACATATTTTACTTTGTGTCCCCTTCCCCTCATTGCGCTGAATCCACAACAAATCTGGGAAGATGGGGGCCTTTTTTGTTCTGCATTATATGCCACGTGATCGTGACACTTCTATGTGTGACTCTGTTGTCTCAGAATAAATATGTTGTTGATGCCACAATTTCTTCCTATTGGAGTCCTGTGGCACTGTTTTGGCCATGAACCTTTATTTATTTTTAATTATTTTTTTGCCTCATCGTTGCATAATTTTGATGCATGTTCACATAAGTTCTGGGTACCTGCTCAACAGTATATGTATGAACTCTTGACATGTAATATTGATCACATGACAGAATTGTGAAAGGACCACAACAGGACATATTCAAATTCAGACATTTCGCCTGTGCAAACACAGCATTACTAGGCTAAATTAAGTTGCAACTAGAATAGACCTATTTGAATCAATGAAACCTATATATCTTTTTATTTTTATTTTTTGTAGTTATTGTTGTAGTGGGATCGTTCTTATCCCTTTTGTTAACCGCCTGGAGTTCTTTTGGGAAGATGGGTGATATAAAAATAAATAAGTAAATAAATAAATATAAGAAATTCCTACCGATTCAGTAGGTCTGCTAAGCAACAGGATTTCACCCACTAACTATGGTGAATCACTGCTAATTAACAAGGCATTGGTCATGTGAGGAAGTATGAACATGCCTACACAACAGGCCTACACCTTTAAAGGCAACCAGTTTCACTTTACTCAGGTGGAAGTTTGCAACAGTGAGTTACAGATGTTAACTTATGCACATGTAAATCACCCAAAGGATTTTGGCCAACATAGATGTACTGATGGCAGTAAGGCAACAAACGCAACATGTATATTTTTGCTGTATGTTTGTGATTATGCAGTTTCATATTAATGTTGTGCTTTAAAAAAACATTTCAGATGATCCACCCCGTGAGAATGCCTTTCCTTTGGCTTTCCCAGATCTAGAACAGCAGCTCCAGGTGAGTCTGGTATTATTTACCATGCAAACGTATTGTGCAAACTCTTATTTTTTGTAAACATCAGTAATGCACAAACATGATCACAGATCACAATCATTCACATGGGTATGCGATTGAGGTAGTAAGATGTACTGGCATAATATTCTGGAGAATGTCTGAAGAATTTTCTACAGGGTGATTTTTAAAACCAGCATGGAAGATAGAATGAAGCCTGCTCTGTTGTTGCAGTCCAGGAGATTTTATCTGAAGACGATCTGACTGTTTAGCAAATATCCATCTCTGCACATTAGAGAGGCAAATATTTCTTTCTGGCACAACCGGAGTCCTTTGAGATACAAAATACAAAGGAATCCTTAAAGCCCTTGGTGTTTCAGTGGGAAACAAAACCAGCACTGCTCATTGCCATGTTATGTCCTATTTCTCACCAATGTCTTTTCAGTGCAGTTCTTACTGTTATTTATGGCATGTTCCTTCCACATGAAGGCTACTCTGCTCCCCACTATCCTGTTGTATCACTGTTGCTTCTTCACACATCCTCTGGGAGTAGCCTGGGAGTGTGTGTGTGTACGCTCAAAAGCCATTGCCCCAGTGGGCATGCCAAGGAGGTCTGCAGGGAAAACTATGCCCACAACCACCATAGGAATCCAACCCATTATATGTCTCACATTCCATGTGACACACTCATTTCCCTGATAATTTTCTCAAGTGAGATACCCTAATGCGGGCTAGGAAGCAGTCTTCACCTACACGTCACAGGTCCTGTTGATGCAGTAAGTTATTATGTCTGAAAACTTACCAGTTGTGTTGTGGTGAAAATGGTATATGACGTGACCCATCTACTTACTTTTCCTTTACAGAAATAACTGCCCCATTGAACCAATTGACACATTTGAGTATTTCCATTGTGTTTTGTTTACTTCTCAGAGCTTGTCCCATCTGTACTGAGCAGCATGCTCAGTGTTCGTTTTGATTCTGAAGACATGTTATCATGATGACATGATAAGTGCCAATCAGTGCCAATGATGAAAAATAAGAGGGCAATCAGACAAGCATATAGCTTACTATTTTGATGTGGTTTGGTATGTTTTATTTTCTGATGACCATGTGTTTTCAGTAAGAATGATGCATCCCAGCCCTTTTATTAGCCATCCCACTCATTTCTGGCACAGGGCTAGAGCTGCAGTTTATTTGGTGTGATTGGGAGAAATTAGAGATGGATATGAATAAAAAAACAAATTGTGATATTCATAGACAATTGCTAATTTATTAAGCATTTGTTGCTTCATATTTGCTCAATATAATGACCCCCTATGGATACTAAGTGATTATTTTTACCTTTTTTGAGTCATCAGTTTGTCAATTCCCCCTTTGGCCCTTTTGGGGTCCCCTTGCAGCCTCTGTCATTTTCCTGAGGGGCTTTTGGGGGGGTGCCTAACATGGACATCCGAAAGCCATATTTCGCCAAATTTGCAGGGACCATAGAGAAGGATGAGAGAAAGCTTCTCTGTGATTTAGGTGTCTCTAGGTGCCAGGAGTCCTGTTTTATAGGGTTTTTTAAAGGGCCAATGGACCAATGAATTGATTGATTGGTTTGTCAGAAAATTCATACATTTGTAATTCGGTAATGTTGATGAATTATGAATTGTGACAAACTGCCATTTTTTCTGATTCATGCCCATCTCACGAAGCGATCCTTCTGGCATCTGGTATCTGCTACTAAAATGACACATTAAAGGTTAGAGGAAAAATAGTGTATAGTTTTAAATGGCAAATGCAAGTATGAATATACTGTGCCACTCCCTGAGCAGTGACTCCAGGCATCTTCCCCCTCACAAATAGAGGAGTCTAAAAAGAGGGTACAAGGATAGAAATAGCCCCCCTTTTATATTGAGGAATGTTGGCTTCTTAAATGGGCTGTGGAAGAACTAACTTAAGCCCTTTTGTTTTAAGCAACACGGTTGGCTGCACTGTGAGAAGCCCATTTAATGATTTCAAGAATAACTCTTCTGAAGTGCATAGTTATGGATAAAATGGGACCACTAAATTCTGTTCATTCAAAGAGCCTGAAAATGTTTGACTAGAATAACTTCATTAAATGATGCCAGAGGTCATATAAAAAAATCCAGTGAATTTTTATTTGAACAACTTGGATTTCAAATCATGTGCCACTTGCTTGGGAGTAAATTCCACTGTGCACTTCAAAATTACTTTTGGATAAATTTGCACAGAGCAACACTCCAACAATAGTACCTTTGTGGTTCTAATGGGGTACCATTCAGCGGATAAACTGCAGTACTGCCATTAAACCTCTGTTCAATACCTGAGTTTGATCCTCCCAAGTTCATGGAGCAGGCTTGAGGTTGACTCAGCCACCCATACTTTCAGGGCTGGTAAACTAAGTACGCAGCTCACCAAGAGAGGAAATGTATATGCTGCATAATTAAATGGTAAATTGCCCAGACAGTGCTTTAAGCGGTATGGGGCAATATATAAGCACTGCACTTCGCTTTTGCTTTATAATAGTGTGCTTCTGGAGATCCTGTTCATTTGGGATCTTCCAGTTTAAGGGATCTGGTCCAGTATTGCATACATTGCCTTTACCTTCCTTTCCCAGCATTGTGTTTTCAAGCTGCTATATCCCTGTATCTCCTAAAGAAGCCATCTTTGTATTTATTTTGCAAAGAATTCTTCAGAGTTTCACTTGGTGCCCTCTTAATTCGCACAGGGATCAGCTAGGCCAGTAGGACTTCACTATTGCTCCACATGACTTGTGTCGTGGATTAACACGACCTACAGTAGTTAGCTCTCTCCTGCCTCTGATCCTTGCAAAGGAAGATCATTAGGGAACAGAAAGCTGTGTATTGGACAGCTCTACCATTTTACTGAACAGAACGCTATTCGAAGGAACTGCAAATTATTGACTTGCACTTCAATATACTTCTTGTTGAAAATGTCATAGAGAGACCCTGAGCTAGAACAAGACTAATAAAATAGCTACCTCAGTATCTACAGAGACATTGAGAGGGGCTGATACAAATCATTCATGCTTGCTCATACCTCCATTTGCTGGTTTTGCTGCAAAAGCTAAACTCAAAATGTGTTCTCAAATAATTTATCCATGAAAAACTGGATACCAGTAATATTCAACTGTATAGAGTCCCATGGAATTGGTAGATGAGTAAGGAACATTCTGCAGGACAGTAAGTCTAGAGGGGAAGGTGACCTGTTTCTCTGTAGAAACATTTTTATAGAGTTTTGTCAGATCGGTGCTTTAGAAGGTGATGAAATAATAATTTGTTCTTTGTAAATTAGTCCCCCCCCCACTCACTTTTGTTGGGCTATAACTCTCAGAAATCTTATGCCACTGAAAGCTCTCATGGGGGAAGTGTTTCCATCTTCTTTTTCTGAGGCCAAGAAGTGTGGCATAATTTATGGTTTACTTTGTGGAAATTTTGTTAACCGCAATTTGTTGAATTTAATGTACTATCAAATCCTGATCTGGATAATATTGATACATTTTGATTTCTGCGGATGTTTAATTCCTCTCAATATGAAGAGCCAAAGGTCCATATAATCTTCATCTCTCCTGGAGCCAACTATGGGCTATGTTCTCTGAGTAAATGTTTGTTTCTTGGGGGGGGGGGACACCAAAATTATTGAGGTTTCAGATTTTAAAAACTCATCCAATACATACTGCCTGTAAAACAGGAAAAAGAACTGCATTTTATAATCAATGCTATTTGTAACCCAGTAATGAAAGGATAACTTTATATCACAGTTCCTTTGTAGTATGTAACCTGGGATTATATTCTTTTTAGAGTAGAAATATAAATTGGGTTAATATTCCTTTTATAGTAGAAATGTGTTTGGATTTTTGTATTCTCACAGTCAATATACAGTATGATCTCTGTAAATAAATAGTGAAGGAGGTTCAAACGCTACTTATGTTGTGTGTCTGAAGGGTGGCAGTTTAACCTTTGTTACCATGCAGAGAAATGACTATGGTTTTGCATGCCTTGGGAGTGGGGATGGATGAGTTAAAATTTGGGTAGTAGGAGTATCCAGTTCATCTTTCAAGGGCAAGAATATCCCACCCCACCCTCGAACTCAATGATGCAGTACTTTTCCTTGTATAAGACTGTATTTTTTGTCTTAAAATTTTAGACTAAAATTGGGGGTCGTCTTATACACAGAAGTAAGCCAAGGAGAGAACCACATGGTTGTGGAACTGTAATTTTGGGTTGAAAATATGGGTGGCGTCTTATAGATGGGGGCATCTTATAGATGGGAAAATACGGTAATTATTTTGAATAGACACACACTGTATAGGGTTGCACCATTATTTGACTTTTTCATAAGAAAGTAAGCTTGTGTCAAGGGTGAGAAGTCTTCTGGACATGCTCAGCGATGGGAAGACTGAGTGGGGTGGGAGTCAAGATCAGTTTTCAAAAAAAAAACAAAACACCTCCTTTCAACTACAAGAAAGGAAACTCTAAGCATACAGTAGGAAGAACATCCTGACAGTAACAGCTGCTTGACAATGGAATAGACTACCCTGGAATGTGGTGAAACCTCCTTTGTTGAGTGCTGTTTGGAAGGCCATTCGTCAGGGGGATTTAGCTTTGGATACTTGCACTGGCAGAGGTTGGGACTGGATAATCTCTGGGCTTTGAGTGCTTCTATGGAAAATGTTCTCAATACTGAAAAGAGGGGTATAATTCAGGCTACAGGCCCCTGAGCACCAAGACAGATCTTAAAGAAAAAAGCTAGGAAGGAGACCCATTGTTGGCTAAGTGTGCAACCATGCAGATGTCTGTCTCAGGTTAATGTGCATGTCTGTGTACTGCACTCAGGCATTTCAGTCACCATCACCATTGATTGACACAGCAATGTTTAATTACCCCATGAGGGTGTGTTCCAAATCTCCACCTGTCACATAGTCTCCCTTACCCCTCACCCTTCTCCATCATTAACAGTGCACTCTAACCCATCCCTTTTGCTGGCCTTCGAATCTTCTTTTGGTTTTAATGCCCATGGAGTGAAATAGCGCTGAACTGACAGAACATTGTGAGCCCCCGAAGCAGTGCTGTAACATTTTAGCAATATACTTAAGAACTTTTGATAACTTTGGAAGCAGTGAGACAAATGTATGTTGCCTGGATGGTCCGTGAGTTAGTCATTTGGCTGTGGAACCAGTGATCGGGAGTTCAGTCCCCCTGCCTCACTGTGGATCCCGGAACAGCCAGCTTATGTGGCCTTGGCCAAGCACACAGTCTCAGAGCAACCTCATGAGAAGAGAATGGTAAGCCCTTTCTGAATAATCTCTACCCAGAAAACCCTGAAAAAGGATTGCTATATGACAGAAATGACTTGACAACCGGAAAGTTTTATTTATTAGACAAGGACTTATTTCACTGTTTGTGGCATCTTCCTCACTGTTTCTTCTTTTAAGTGCTAACCACAGGTAGGTCTGATGTTTTGTCACGAGTATGCAGTATATTTCGTTAAGCCAACAAGTCTTCTGTTTTGTTTTGTTTTTTAATCGCATTTTCAGACAAATTTTGTCTTGTCTTTGGCTTGTGTGATCAGCTGTATTAGTTCTGTATCCAGTTGCTAGGCATGCCCAAACTAGGAGAACGTGTAAGAACTTTTTTTTAAAATGCAATTTACAAATAGTGTTGCAGTTGTAATCCTTACTGGTGGAAGCAGAAGGCCGGCAAAAGGGTAGGATTTGCTCCCATATCATGTGGCATTTTGAGCATCTTCTGTGATGTCATCCGATCACTGCAAGCAGAGTAATATTGAAGGAACAGTGAGGAAGACAACATAAACAGCAGGACAAATACCTGGCTAGTCACTCCCTATCAATTTGCACAACTGAGGAGGAGATCTTGAGATATTGCCACTTGTGAGGGTTCGGTCTTTGTCCAGGCTTCCCAACCTTCCCGTTGCAAAGAAGGCATTTCACGTAGTAAAGAAACAGAACTTTTATTGTGTACATCAGTAGCCAACGGGGCTTTTCTTCTAACAAGAGAATCAACTTCTTTAACATCAGACAAGAACGGGTTCTTTCCTCCATACGTTGGGGTTTCTAGAATGTGATCAAGTTCCCCACCACCACCTGTGGGGATTCGGTAACACCAGGGCTCTCCTCCTCCTTCTCCGAAAGCCTCAGCCCCTCTACCTGTATCCCAATCTCCCTCAAGGAGGTTTGGGGGGTTCCCGCTTGTGTCCCAACTTCCAAAGTGTATCTGGGCCCACGTGGTCTCGCCTCGGGCGTGCGAAAGGGATAATTGGGTCTCTTGCTCAGTTCCTCTCGAGGGTCCAAGGTCCCGGCCTCGATCTCCTGCCGGATGTTTATCAGCCATCTATCAAACTCTAGATCTTTCCGTATCTCCTTCAGCTTATGGTTGTACTCTCGGTACTCCTTTTCGCCCCAGTAGGAACACTTCTGGCGATGTGCACAACGTCGGTAGCTTTCAGCCTCTTTTTGTAGCATCATCATCTGTTCCCACTCTCCTGTACATGGGTTCTCCATCCACACCCATTCCCATCCTTCTGGGAGCACCCTCTTCCCTCCCTTTTTACAGGCTGCATTCCCCACCTCCACCAGAGCGGATTGGTTCCCCTTTCCCACCAAGTCCTTCTTTTTACTTTCCTCCACCCTCCGGGCCTCCTCCTTCTCCTTTGCTCTAAGAGCGTCATAGTACCACTTCAGGGCCATGAACCTCTCCACTTTTGAAAGGTTTTCCAGGTTCTCCGGTTTCTTTGGCTCCTCCAACACTTGGGTAGGGGTTGCAGGGGTCCCTCTCGAGCCCTCAGAGAAGTTCCCCTCACACCACTGTTTCCCTACAAGTTCCAAATGTTGTGCACAACTATCTGCAGCTCAACACAGGCAGGATTTCAAGCATTACAACAGAACACCTATGTATTTGTTTTATTATTTACTTAAGGGTCCAAGTCGGCTTACAACACTGAAAAACAATACGTCAAGTTGACATCAATGAGTGTACACCAGTTGTCAACAAGATCAAAGACAATATTCAAAGCTAACAAGTGTGAAAAAAAACTTACATCATTAACATCAAAAAACAGAACCTCTTTTACAAAAATTAAAATCCTTCCTGAAGGGATTACTATGAAGGCTTCTGGAAAGTAAACAAAGTCAATTTACTTTTATTTCCATAGGTGGGCAATCTTTTCTTTTGTAGGAGAAAAGATATGTCATATTCTGTTTTTTCCTAACAAAGCACTAATCGTGTTGAAATGCTATGTTAAATTTAAATTCTATTTTTGTATATATCTTTTTCTGAACACAAAAAGCCTTAGACTATGTTTCCCTTTGTTTATCAAGCCCCTGCCTCCTTGCCATGACTCAAAGGAATCTATGCAGGTGTACAAACAGCATTGCCAAATAGCAGAAGAATACTATGAAGTCAAAAAGGAAATTGCACTGCTTGAAGAAAGAAAGTAAGTGGGCTGTATTTTCCTGGCTCCCAAATATCCGTTTGTCACATAAAATTGAAAAAAAAACCCAAACCCAAAAAATAACCAGTATGTAGATTCACACACACACACACACACACACACACACACACACACACACACACACACACACACACACACACACACACACACACATTAATGAGGGACTAATTCTTGCTTCTCAAATAATGTATCTCCCTCTCACCATCTCTTTCATTCATATACTTATAATCTATGTATTTCTAATCCTCCTCTCATGTTGATTGTTTCCTGTTTATTTATAAGTAGCATTTATGTCTCATTTTCCTCCAAATGAATGTAAATGACAAGTGTGTGTGGCTCTCCCCCCCACATTATTCTTAAAACAAAAAGCAAAGCAAAGTGTTCTGCTTATACCCTTCCCCATAGTGTCAAAACAAACCTGTCAGATAGGCTAGGCTGAGAGGGAATGATTGACCAAAAGTCTCCCACTGAATGTCATGGCCTACAAGAGATTAGCACTATGCTAGCCCATGCACTTTATATAATACTGTAACATAATGTAAGGAATTGGGCTATTGCACATGCAGAAATCTAGAGAAATTGTATTTTAACCAAAATGTTTCATTTGTCTCTATTAAATCTTCACATTTCAGATGATCTCAGATGAGGTGACAGGAATCTCCTTACACAAAACATTTGTATGTTAGCGTTGGAAACTGTTTCCTTTCTGGAAACTGTACATGACAGTGGATCATGGGTCATGGCCTTTCTTCCTCTTGGCCAGTCATCTGTGCTGATACAAACAAATGTAATGCAAATAGATGCAGTCATTTAATAGAAATGCTGGAGTCATACTAGCTTCACCCCATAATACAAGTTCAGTTGGGAATGTGATGGTATCAATGAGACTGTTTTCTTTTCAAAAATAACCACACCAACATATCATGCTCTCATATCATGTTGGCAAGGAACAGAAAAAAACCTTTGGGGTTGAAATTATGTCAAACCAGAAACCTTGAAGACCTCGAACTCTTACCTAAGAATGGCACAGGGAGATTATCCTAAAGAATAAAAATGTTTGTCATTGGAGATCCCACTGTTTATTAAGAAGGAAGCTAAATATTTGGGAGCATTTATCTAACCACAAACAGCAGCCTGTCTGCTGGTGACAGTGATGGATTACACCTCTGAATGAGAAGAGAGCAGAGAAGCATGTTCCTGGCTGAGATCTTGCAGCTTGAGATTCAGACCAGTTGTGGCGTTTTCTTAACTTGTTAGTGATAAGGGATGCAACCTACTGTCACAGTACTCCCAGCAACAAACAATGGAAATTTCTTTTGGCGATCATAATTACACTAAGCTCACAAAAGTTTGCATTTGGTCACGCTTATCTTAGGGCGCTTTTACACAACCTCTAAAATCTGCTGGCAACTTAAATTCAGACCAGAGATCATAGGGTTTTGTTCTGTTTCCTGTGTTCCCACCCTTCTGCACTCCATTGCTCCTGTCTGCGGTGGGGGGAGGGAGGAAAAAAAGGGGGGAAATGCAGGCTCACCTCCGCTCACTTCCATCTGCCGTCAGAGCAGCCCCGTAAGGATTCCTGTTTGTTAAAGGGGCAGCGGGGACAACAAAAACAAACAGAAGGCGAGGAGAGCCCAACATCAACAGCTTTACAATCCGCATCGGAAATTTTTTTACCTCTGGAGACCAGGTACTTGTAAAATGCACTGGGGCGCACTTAGGTGGGCATGGTCGTACTTAATTTTTTTTAAAGTCTGCAGCTGGTGGGAAAACAATTTTAAGCTCCACATCTGGGAGCCCTTTGCATCAGATTTTAGGGGTCGTGTAAAAGCAGCCTTAGATAAGGCTGACATGAATGCGTTATTTCCATTTGGAATGATGTATCTTTTTATAGATTGCTTCTGAAGATGTACATTCTTGGATTTCCTTATTTACCCTGTTTCCTCCATGTCCTGTGTTGTCCAGGGATGTGTTTAAAATATAGCTAAAATTACACTATGCTTTATCACTGGTGAGCAGCACATTAAGCGTTTACTATTATGGTGAAGCATGACAGTGTGGGACTTAAGTGGTCACTCTGCAGCAATTCTTGTTATGCCAAGCATTTCAATAGCAGGCACTTACTGTATGCACAGCTGGCTCAAAACCTACAGTACTGTATTTTTAAGCAGAATTCATGCAAGCACAGCCCTAGATGTTTAATTTTGTTTTCTTGTGTAGATTATTTCCCACCTGTCTACAATGATTTAGAAGTATGGCTTTATCACTCTGATTGCTCCAGACCTGTCAGTATTTGCCACAGTATCAGCCAGTCACCATAACATTTACAAGCATTAGGCTTTCATCTTGTGTGCCATTGATAAAAATAGAGCAGGCTCCTAGAACCAGAGTCCTCCTTGCCCTACCAGAAGCTATTTGACAGTTGCTTTCCAATCGTAGTAAGCACAACATCTTCAATTATTCTGGGTATGTGGCAGCGGCAACAGTTACAGCAATTGCAGGAGCTGCAGCCGGGTTGATAAAATGATAAAACTGAAAGAAGATTAGCCTTTACAACCTTGGTGAGTTTGCCCATGCTGGAGGTGAAATAGCTGCCTGCCAGTGGTGTCCCACCTGGGAAAGACTGCAAGGCATGTTAGTAATGGTGAGTCGGTAGTTGTGAGACTACTTGCATTTGCTGCAACATACTGGCCTCTAGTCCCAATTAATCTGAAACATGCCCGGTCCAGTGGCTGCTTCTTCTCAGAATCCCATGCCTTTGCCATACTATCTGGAAAGATACAGCTAATTAAAAAGATGAAACTTTTTAAAGTCCAGAACAGATACCTTTCTGGATTCAGACGGTCACACTGATTAGAATACAGCAAACACTATCTAGAGCATAAGGAACACACATTACACCAGGGATTGCCAACATTGGATCCCCAGATTTCTTGGACTAAAACTCCCAGAAACCTTCATAGTTGTGCTAGCTAGGAATTCTGGGAGGTGCAGTACAAGGATATCTGAGGACTTAAGGTTGGGAACCCTTTTGTTACATTTTCTGGAGATAAAACCCTTGTTCTATTTTATTTTTCTCATATTTCTGCTTTTTGCAAGATAAGAGGTGTTATGAAAAGAGAAGGGTGGTTCATGCTGATTCACCTAATCATGGCTGAACAGGTGTTCAGCACATCACACATACAGACACACCCTTTCAGTGGGCACCCACTTAGAGGCAGCATCCTGGTTTCTCTGCCTCTCATCTGGGCACTGCCTAGGTCGGAGTAGCTGCACAGTGGAGGAGACAGGCCTTTCAAGTGCTGAACATCTGTTTGGTCACTAAATGAATTGATGCAAATGCCAAACCAGCAATTCATGCATATCTCATGTAATAATGATGAGATATAACTTCATCAAAATGAGCCAGACAATATCAAATTTACATTTTAGACTTAGCCTGCTGTGTACAGCTGATTGCATGCAGCAATGGATATTCATTTCTCCTTACATTAGATCTCCATTGTTATTCTTAATATTATTGACTCTCTTTGTCTCATGGGTTCCCTTGCCTTTGCCTGTGTTGCTTGCATTTGGGTGCTCCTAATTCTTTGTGTTTTGACCCCTCCCCACAAATTATACTGTTGATGAGATCACAAATTCCAGCGATCGGAGAACAGTGTTCATGACCTTGTGGATCAAAGGTGCTTTGCTTTGGTGTTTTCCTGAATCCCCTGAAAATAGTATGTTTAAATCTTCTTGTTTTTCATTCTGCAGAAAGGAACTGATACTTAGGCTAGATCAAGTGGAGAAAGAGAGCATGGATGCTGCCCAGCTAACAAAGGAGTATGCAGAATTGACAGAAGAGAACCGGACTTTGAAGCTAGCCCAAACGCAATGCGTTGAACAGCTGGAGAAGCTTAGAATACAGTATCAAAAGAGACTGGGATCATCATAATTTTGAATAAGCCTGTATAGGCCAATAAAAATCTAGGGTCTTTTTCTATGGTGGGCAAGGAAGTATTTTTTTTCTTCCACCCCTTCATTTCACTTGCGGAATATGCTGATGCCTAAATTTGGTTTTAATGCTTGCCAGCTCTTAGGCTAATATGGATATTGTGTTTATTATACTATGGCTATTTTAATTCAGGTAATGCAACCTGAGAGTTGTCTGTTCCCACTATATATATTCAGATGATGAAACAGATTTCTTATCTAAATGTATTTCATAACCATCCTGAAAAGATTCAAGCACACTAGAAGCTCATATGACTAGTCTCTTGTTTTGGAGGTGGACCATATAAAAAAAGAATACAGGGAATATTGCAACACACTCACTTCTTTTCTAAATCTGAACTAGTTTCAGAACAAAACTGCTCCACTTCTATAACAATATATGCCTCTTAGGGTGTTTATAAACGACCCCTAAACTCCGGGGCAAATGGCTCCCAGCTCCGGAGCTTAAAAATGTTTACCCACCAGCTCCGGAGTTAAGAGGAAATTAAGTGCGACCCCGCCCACTTTAGCGCATCCCAGCGCAGCTTTCAGGTACTTGCTTTTTGGATGTGAAAAATATTTGATCTGGTGTAAGGATAGTGAGTGCGGGGCTCTCCTGGCTTCTGTTTGTTGTTTTTCTGCCCCCCCACCCCTTTGAGAGATCTGAATGCTGCCGGGAACAGAACGGAGGTAAGCCAGCATTCTTTTCTTTCTTTTTTCTCCCTCCCTCACGCAGCCAGCCACCAGGAAGTGCGGAGGGGGGTGGGGACAGAGGAAGAGCGACAAACCCCTAAGATCTCTGGTCCGAATTTAAGTGGCCAGCGGATCTTAGGGGTCGTGTAAAAAGGCCCTTAGAAATCAAGCCACTAAAGTAATATTTGAAGGCTAGTGACATTTTTTTTAAAGTAATAATGATGGCTGTACAGACTTTAGTTGAAAGTAAGTCCTATTATATGCCTGCATATGTGTCTGTAGGATTGCACTGTAAATTGGCCATTGTGATGGGACAAAAGTAATATAGGTCAATTGTTCCTGTTCTTGGGTAACCCAAGTTGGATTACAACTTCCAGAAGCCTTCACCACTAGCTGTGCTAGTCAGGGTTTCCAGGAGTGATAGTAAAAAAAAAAATCTGGGTTACCCAAGGTTGGAAACCATTGATTGATACAGGGGAGGAGAAATGCTCCCTCTTGCAAACAACCTTCATTGTCAGTAATGGCAATGAATTGAAAATGATCTACTTTAGTATTATAACCTGGCATAATAATCCTTCCAATCATGCCTTCCTTCTCAGTTTAAATGTGCTCAGAATTAAAATGTTAAGGTGCAACTAGAAGCAAGCTCAGTTGAAATCAAGGTCCTTCCTGTACATGATTAGTTTGAATAGTTAGTGTCTGCAGACCTGTAGGTGCAATTTCATGCATTAACTTTGCTTTGAGAATGCTAGTACTGTGGCAAAGTGGCTTTTTCACATGGGGTCTCAGCCACAGTGTTTTGAGTGTGAATAGCTGCTATATTTTATGGACAGCCACTGGAAGCTTATCTCGCTTCTCCCTCCTGGCTTGGTGCATGCCAGCCTAACTGCAGATTCTACACTCCAAATAGAAAATGTTTCTTGAAATTGTTGTGAGAATCAGCCTGTATCACTTAAAAAACAACTTTACTTTCAGACCAATCTGGATGAATTTAGATAAGATCTGTGACCAGATTTCTGACATTTACGGTACCTTTATTTCTTAGTTGTAATCCCAGTGTCCCTGAAATTGTTATGGTGTCAGAGAAGGCATAGACTTAACCCAGTTTAAACACGTTCCACCTTAAAATACAACCTGGTTCTGCTGGAGTATACATAAATCAGTAGCTGAAATCTTACAACAGTTCAAACGTAGCAGTAATTTTTCTTTTAGGACAAATAGCTGTTTTACAGTTTTATTTTTCTTAACTTCCTGATTTGGGAAAACAGAATAATGAAAGAGTTAAATATCTTCTCTAATGGTCACCCCAAATCTTTGAGGGGGAAAGCACATTTTATGAAATGCTGTTGAAGATCCTCATCTCCCGTTTTGGTGCTAAATCTGCTAATTGAATTACTGGGCCTTGTGCAGGGCACCTCTTTAATATTTTGGGGGATTGACAACAAGGGGTGTGTGCGCGTATGCATGTGTTGACTGGGAGAATCTTCACAGCAAGATCTGAAATCTTGTTCTTGGACTGTGTTTAATGTTAAATTGGCTACATGCAGTGTATGTGTGCACACACGTGTGTGTGTGTGTGTGCATGCAAGCAAACATGTTTGTGCACTGCATGCATGCAAGTCTCTCTCTCTCTCTCTCTCTCTCTCTCTCTCTCTGTGTGTGTGTGTGTGTGTGTGTGTGTGTGTGTGTGTGTGTGTGTGTGTGTGTGTGTGTGTGTGTTTGCATGTAGTATTCTGGGATATAGGAGCTCCTTGACAATTACTGTTTATGTACAGTATATCTAAATAACAACAATTTAGTTTTATGTCAAACAAAACTAAGTTCTGAGCACACATAACTTTTTAATTCCCCTAATGTCAGCAAGCCTTACTTCTACATATATGAGATTAAGAGATTAGAGGTGTTAAAATTGTTCATGCAAGGAACTGGAAAATATTGTGGAAAGACTGGAGCAGTAAATAATTAAGACATGTCTATTGTTTGAAATCCTACTTCTAAACACAATTCTTCAACATAACTTCTGTTTTGGGATTTCCTTTTGGGGTAATGAATGTTAGGGTTCTATTGGTTTAAGAATAGGATAGTGCTACTTATATCCATATTTTTATGAATTTCTGAGGAGAAGCAGCTAAAGAAAAAAAGGCTAACAACAAACATGTTGTATTTTTCCCTTCATCCACTATGTTCTCCTGAATCTGCTGAAAACTTTGTTATACTTCCATTTCTATCACACAGTATTTTTTTCATTAAAAATAATTTTAAAAATAGTTCTATTCCTGAATTTTCTTTATCTACCTAAAGTTTTAGACTGCAGTTAATGGTTCTAGGTTGGCTTAAATGTATGATTCATTTCTACATTATTAAGGTTTTGACAAAGAACTCTTTTGTATGGTTCTCATAGCTACTTGGACCTCAACATGTAGGTCTTCTTCAAATCAATGGGATATTCCTTGTGATTTATTTGAACCCCACTGAATCTCTTTGCATTTCAGATGCTTTGGATTAAATTCTCCCATACCAATCCCCACCTTTACTGGAGGGAGCTGACTAAAATCTAGGCAGAATATTTCAGCCTTCAAATGCCGCTTAGTTGGGTCAAAACAGCCTTTTTATGCAATATGCTGTCAGCATAATCCATACCAACATGAGGTCAATCAAAATATAAATTCATTAAAAGAAGGCATTCTGCAAACTTAAATCCCATGTTTTCAGTTCTCTCTTTTTTCTTTATTGGCAAAATTTTCCTCCCTTCTCCCTTCTTTTTTTCTTCTTAAACTAGTCACTGGGGTTTACCAATCATTAAATTTCTCAGCTACTTAATAAACCCACAGGACCCTGCTTCCAACCAAATTTGCCACATTGTATAAAATGGTTATGGATAGAGATGGGCACGACTTAGCGGTATTCCCGTTTCCGTTTCCGTTACTCGGTTCCGTTACTCTACGGAAACGGTAACGGGAATCACTCCCCCAGACTTCGAGCTCGAACCGACGAACGAACAATTTTGGTCTGATTTGTCGTGCTCATTCCTTCCAGAAAGTTTTTAAAAGTTAAAAAAACCCGGTTCCCGGCCAAAAAGCAGGCGGAAAAATGCCTGCCATGCCTCAGGGCACCTACCAGAGGGGTTGTTTCTGGAGGTCCCCGGCCTCCCACCCATCCCCCATCCTGGGCTGCTCTGGTGGGACTCGCCGCAGGCTCGCAGCCAGCAAAAAGCCCAGTCTCGCCGCCGGCCGCCGCAATTAAAGCGCAAGCAAGCGGCACGGACGGCACAGGAAAAAACTTTTAAACTCTCCCCCCACCCATTCCTGGGCCAAAAAAGCAGGCAGAAAAATGCCTGCTTGACTAAGGGCGCAGGGCACCTACCGGAGGGGGGGTTTCTGGAGGGGGGTCCCGCCTCCCCCCCGTCCTGGGCAGCCGGACTCGAGTCGCCATTTCGCCATGCCATGCGGTGCGGGCGGGGGATCCAAAATGGGGCGGCGAACGCAATATTGTTTTTGAAATCGTGGTCCAAAAACACACAAGCACAACAGAAACACGCGAAAATTTATAAACTGCCAGATTTTTCACAGTAGCAGTGGGTTTTTTCTTGCAACAAAATGTCTCTCCTCTCCTCCTCTGTCCTCTATTGATTTTATTTTATTTTATTTTATTTACACCTGCGCAATGATGGGCTGGCCGAGTGGCCAGCCATGTGGGAGTGGATGACCATGCAAATTTTTGGAGCCATCCCACCAGTCGCATGGCCACTTGGCCATGGAGACTTCTGGGATGTGCCAAAAAGCCCCCTAAAACCTGCCCTAGCCCCCTAACCCTAACCCTAACCCTTGACTCCGTACCCATACGTCACAGACTGTCTTCTTAGTTGGTCAGAGAGGCACCCAGAGGTGCAACCCACTAGCCCACCGTAACCTTACCCGTCACTAGCCTAACCCTAGCCCTTGCACTAAGCCACCTTAAAGCCAGATCTACTTGCTTGCATTGCACTACACGCAGCAAGTACAATTCCCTTCTGTGTGAGACATGGTGGTGCGAGAGCCTTGTGCAGGGAAGGCATGACACTATCACTCTCACTGGTCTCACTGTCTGCACATTCTGTTATGCAATATCCATATGGCTATTGCATAGCATTTTGCAGCAGCAGCAGGTGAGGAGGGGAGACCCCCATGTAGAGGGGTCTCTTAGAGCCTGCTTCCCCTTCCTAGTGGGTGAGGATAGGAGGCACCCACGGGTGCCTCCAGGAGCCCACTTTCCCTTTATAGCGGGCCAGAGGAGGCACCCACCCCACAGAGGTGCCTCCAGGAGCCCGCTCCCCCCAAAACCAGTACTAACGACAACGAAAAAACGAACTGACTAATTTTTGCGAATTTTCGCAAAAACCGGAAACGAGCCGAAACGGGACCGGCCCGGCTAACGACAACTCGAAAAAAAAAATTTTTTTCAAGTCGTGCCCATCTCTACATAGCATTTTGCAGCAGCAGCAGGTGAGGAGGGGAGACCCCCATGTAGAGGGGTCTCTTGGAGCCTGCTTCCCCTTCCTAGTGGGTGAGGATAGGAGGCACCCACGGGTGCCTCCAGGAGCCCACTTTCCCTTTATAGCGGGCCAGAGGAGGCACCCACCCCACAGAGGTGCCTCCAGGAGCCCGCTCCCCCCCCAAAACCAGTACTAACGACAACAAAAAAACAAACTGACTAATTTTTGCGAATTTTCGCAAAAACTGGAAACGAGCCGAAACGGGACCGGCCCGACTAACGACAACTCGAAAAATTTTTTTTTCAAGTCGTGCCCATCTCTAATAGCCACATGCCTTGAAAACAATTTCAAAAACAATGACATGTCTTCCAATTTATTTCATTAGTGTAACCACGCTTTCAGTTTCAAACATAAAGATTCTGCGATATTTCACCCAGACTGATATATTATGTGGCAGAAAAAAACAGGCAGGCAAGCAAGCAAGCGTTACTTATCTTAGGACCCAGACCTTGTACTGCAACAAAAGTCTAGCAAATACTGAAAAATGAATGTTCAGTGTACAGTACATTTTATTTAAACTTTTCGTTTTCAGTTAATTCAGTTTGCAGTATGGGTAACAGGAAGATGATAAAAGTTTGTTATAACACTATACTAAAATGTAGACTGCAGAAAAATTCATGCATATAAAACCAAATAAAACATAATTAATTAAATTAATACATTATTCAAAATACTGGTTGGACTTTTGTTTACAACCTTGCTAGATGTCTGTAGTCATCTGCAGGATGACTAGGATGGACTTTTCAGGGTTGGAATGACTGTCTCTCCAGCACAAACTAATCATTCCTTTCAGATTTGGAATTCACCTGCCTCTCTGCTGAGTGTTTCCCCTCTCTCTTTAGTCTTTTGCTGGCAACTGTTTGTTTGCTGTTGATCGTTTCAATTGGTTGCTAAGTACTGTATATGCAGTAAAGAAAGTAGCATACACAAGTCTGCAATTTCAAGCAACTGTAAGTAAAGAAATCTTTGTATTCTTTCATCTACAAATGCCTCAGTGTGAGTTACTGCCAGTTAATGAGAAAGGCATAAAATCTGGGGAATTTCTAGCTATTGTCCTCTATGGGTCTCTGCATTTCTACTGCATAAAGAAGGGGGAATATTTCCAGAAATTTAAATGACTACAACAATACAGTGGTACCCCAACTTAAGATCAACTCGACTTAAGAGCAATTCAACTTAAAAGCGGAAAACTGTTGGCATTTTAACAAATTTTACAAATTTTAGATATGGTCTGCTCGACAGAAATATATTTTTAATTTTGTAACTTATTTTTAAAACTTTTTAAATAGGTACCCTGACTTAAGAGTAGTTCGACTTAAGATCATACATTTGGAATGGATTAAATTTGTAAGTTGAGGCACCACTGCATCTGCTTGCCATCAGATTGTACCTATTTGGGGGTAAATGATATTTCAGATGGTACTTATGTCTGATTTATAGCACTTATATCTTGCAGTTCTAGGAAAAAGAGCTACCACAATAATCTCCATCACGACTGAAGAGGGCAAAGGAAGGGAGCCAATGACACCTCCCTCCTGAGGCCGGCACATTGTTAAGAACAATCAATGACCTCAGAGGGGATCTAATCCTTCCTACGGCTCCTGGAATGTATTCCTGGCACCAGAAGATTGTGCCTCTGAGCATTTCAGCTATATTAAGCAATATAATAATACACGTTAAAATATGCTGCACCTCCCACTTTTACAAGCTATGTTTGCTCTTCTCAAAGTAGGGAATGATCCATGTTGTCTTAAATATTGCAGCCAGGAAGGGCATGAGTCATGCAGTCTTGAAACTGCTGCAGATGTGACAACAGCATTTTGTAAAGCGGGAATTTATGTAGCCGTGTTGAAGGAGAGGCAGTGAGGCTTTTGATATTTCGTTGTTTGTCTAGAAATGCTCACCGTGTTGAATCTTTTCAGCTGAACTGAGAAAACTTTGGACTAGAGACACATGAAACCGGACTGTTTGTTGTCAAATGAAAAAGTAAACCTTGACTGGCTATGCTCAGCTAACAGTATGGCCAAGAAGCAGTTTGAGATTTCCATCACAGAGTTGCATGCTCCTGCTTATTGTTGGCTATGATTTTGTGCATTCATGCTTCAAGAGGTACCATGGATTGACAAAGCAAGAAGGTGTGTCATTAAAAAAAACCCTGTATAGTAGACATGGTATTTTAATTTTTAATTTTTTCAGTAGTTACCAGAATTCAGCAGGAATTTCCCCAACAAGAATTCTTAAAAATCTAGCCAAAGACTCCAAGTTCTCCGAGGAGTTTTAGGTTACTCCCCTGTTCTTCGCCAATGTTCTCACTGCAGAAATGGCCATTAGATATGGAGAAGGACATGGGGCGGGAGGAGATCTCAGAGTTCCATGGTACATGCAGTGCATTAGGGAATGGTAGTCTCTCTGTAAAGGATGACTCTCAAAGAATTACTGGTCCTCTAATACTAGAATTTGCAATAAAATGTTGCAGCTTGGAGTGGTGCTGATAAAGATTACAGTGGTACCTTGTATAAAGGAATTAATTCGTTCCAAATGAAATTATGTTAAGCAAATTTTCCTTTTTACAAATTCCCATAGGAATGCATTGAAAATGCAGTAATCCCCTTTTTATGTTGTACAGATTCTCCCCATAGGCAATTATGTTAAGCAAATTTCCCATATCTCCGGAATTTTTATGTTGTACAGATTTTATGTTATACAAACTGTTTGTTATACAAGGGTCCACTGTGCAGTATACCATGATGGTCTGGTAATCAGAGAACAGAGACTGCTGTTAGTATATATGATAAAAACAAAAAAAATTACCCTTGCCCTAAGCACATCTGATCTCACCTGATTTCGGAAGCTAAGCAGGGTCAGCCCTGGTTAGTACTTGGATGGGGGACCACCAGGGAATACCAGCTGCTGTAGGCGCCTGGAGTAGGAACTGGCAAGCCACTCCAGTATTCCTGCCAAGAAAACTCCATGGACATGGAGTCACGAAGAGTCGGTCACGACTGTAATGACACAACACACACATAAATTGATCACACTAAGAATTTTAGAAGAAACTCTCCAAAGTCTTGACAGGTCCAGTTCTTTTCTTATGCATAGTGTGCAGTGCTATGATACATTAGCCTAGATTTTACATTGTGATGGGACATCCATCCAATCTTGCTGGCTCTAGGTGCTTCTCCCAAAAAACAGCTCCAACATGTTGCCCTTACAAACTGTGATCTCCACAACAAGTTTAGGAGATGCTTTAGAGAACATTGCCTCTTCTGATTCTGCAAACAGAAAGAGTTCTTTCAGTGAAATAATTTTCTTCGATACTTGTTCATGAAACATACAAAAAAAGGGAAAGAAAACTGTCATTGGTGTACTACATTTCTTTTGAACCTTTGCAGGGCAGTCTTGCTTTGTGATTTCTGTGACATTTCTGGCCAATCCCCCAAAAGGTAGAAAGTGTGGCTAAATACAGTAAAGATGTTTGACATAAGATGAGGGAAGTGATTATTCAGAGGACAACTGTCCTGGCTTTCCTGTCTCAGATTAATACTTCTTATGAGCTGACTCAATAAAAGAAGCTTTGGGCTTGAATTTGAAAGAGCTGATCTGGGCTGTTAACAACATGACCTTTTGAACGTTATTAATTCATAGGGCCACCGTATGTTGGAAGCTAGTTGAAAGCATATCACTACTGCTGCTGCTGCTGGTGCTGCTGCTACTACTATTACTATTACTACTACAGGAAACAGACACAGAGCTAGCACATATCTTTTTTATTATTCAGCCAAAATATTGGACAGAACCTGATGCGTCAGCCACATTAGACACTAGAGATGGACACAAAACAAAAATGAAACGTTTTGTTGTTTTGCTACATAACAAATTACTTTATTACGAAATTAAATGGTAGGACATGTTTCATTACAAAATGAAACAAAATTACAATTTTTCTCTAGGAATGAAACAATTCGTCCTAGAGGAGCCAAAATTACAGAGTAGTTTCTTTGGATTCTTCCCTATAAGCCCCCCAAATTTGGAGAGTTTTGGGATTCAGGGGACTGAGTTATTAAACTTTAAATGGGGTCTCCCAAGGAGAAAATCATTTCACTTGGGAAGCTGCTAATTGCTTGCCCATGCGGCGGGGGGGGGGCTATTATCAGCTTCTGACTCCTAGGGGGACCCCCTTTGGAGTTTAATAACTCAGCCCCCTGAACCCCAAATCTCCAGATTTCAGGGTCTTACAGCAAAGTCCAAAGAAACTACCCTGTGATTTTGGTGCCCTCTAGGACTCAGGGGAGCCATTAATAAATCATTTCATTTCATTCCAAAACTACTTTAAAAATTTGTTACTAATAAAACAAAACCACTAAAGAAACGAAACAAAACAAAATGCTATATTTTTGTTTCATGCCCATCTCTGTTAGACACCTTTCTCCTTGCCTGTTCTCTAACACAGTCCAGTTTCCCTTTCAAACCTACTCATTCACAAATGATGTTAGAGACGAGCTATGCATTTCTGCTCCCCAAAACATGCTGCAGGTAATGTTTCTTTTGAAAAGCTTTCCATGGTTTGATGCCAAAATTTAGATCATCAGGAATGTGGTAATACATTAGTTGTGGTCAATAGCAAGTAGATTACACTTGCTCCCTCCTGCATTAGGCAAGTGTACCAACAGAAACTTTCAGATGCAAAGAGCAAACACACGGGAATCTATTGTGCTGGACTTGTAGTGAAATGGAGCAAAGTATCTTGCGGCTCATGCCCTGGGGTTTTCTGAACAACAAAGACCACAACATCATCTACCATTCACATCAGGCTTCCCTGATTCTTTTTAGTTTAGCTGCAATAAATGCAGTCTGTGGATTTTTCAATGTACAGTACAGCATATTGTTGCAGGCTACCTCAACTCTAAGTATGTGAGGATGATTTGGTCTTAAATGGCAGTTAAGAGCCATTAACTTTACAAAAAGTCTTCCATTCATTTAGTGATATGGACCCTCCTTAGTGTAGAGAAGGCTTGATGAACATGATGAGCTCTTTTGCTTCCAAATTTACAGGTAGTCAAATGGTGGAAGGATCAAAGAGTTAAAGGTTTTGCCACCACCAGAGTTCTGATCCAGACTAGATGCTCCTATTGACATGGTATTTACACGATGCATATACAAGTGTTGTGCAATCACAGCTTCTGTAAATGATGTGTGTCTGGTTCCAAAACAGATGCCTGGAGACAAAGCTGCAAATACAAATGTAAGTCTAGTCAGAGGACTGTTCTTCTATAGTATTACCATCAAGAAGGATCCAGAATTCTTAACAAATAAAATATCTTACTTGTTCTTTTGAGAAATAACCAGTAACAAAAACTAGAGAGATCTCCTGGAAAGAGCTCTTGTTCCTCAATGTAAATATAATCAATGTTAAAAGTTTCCAGAACTTTTGCAGTTTACACAATCATCTGCTGTGCAAAGCCTAATGTGGTGTTAAAACGTAAAACACTTTGCATGAAACTCAAAGTTAAACACTTTCAATTTTCACTGATTGCAACAGAACTTGAAATCATCAGGGCTTCCAAAAATTCCACTTTGGAAGTACAGTACTCATTTCCTTACTGTTTACATTCTAATAGTGTGATTCTGTGCATGCCTACTCATAGGAAAGTCTTGTTTAGTTCAGTGACGTTTGCAGCTAGGTATTAGGATTATAGCTAAATGCATTTCGTATTGGACAGATTCACAATTAAAATTAGATTCACACTAGAAAACTCAGTCAACTTTGTGGGATAGAATTCGTAAACTGTCATTCTCGAAACTAAACACCGTATCCCAGGGGCACCTGATCCACAAACTTTTACTTATGAGCTCTCTCAGTACAGATATCATGACAGAGCTGTGGGAGCCTCATGGTGCACTGGTTCAACTGCACAACTGCAGCCCAAACTCTGCTCAAGACTCAGGGTTCAACCCCAGGTAGCTAGCTCAAGGTTGACTCAGCCTCCCATCCTTCCAAGGTCAATAAAATAAATCCCCAGCTCACTTTGCAGATGTGTAGCCTGCACAATTGCTTGTAAACTGCCTAGAGAGTGCTTTAAAGGTGGTACATAAGCAGCACACTTTGTATTGCTTTTGCTTTGCATGTTACTGTTTTGTTTGCAAATAAAAGAAAACAGAAACCAAGGGAAAGAAATTTAAACATTTTTAGAGAAGAAATGGTTTGATCTTGATGCAGTTATAGGCCACTGATATCAATGTGGTTAGTCATAACTAACTGACACCATATTACTTTCAGGCGGTCTCTTAAGCATGACTAAATGTGGATTTAATTAAGTTTTCATGAGTTTTTTTTTCTGTTTTCTTTTACTGATACATTCACCTTATCAGAAAAATGGTACAGAAAAAAAATTGAAATTTCCCTCATACCTCTGGAACTGTGATTATAATCTCAGCACTGTATCTTAAAATGGTGAATGGCTGTATTCCTCAGTCTGAGGTATTAAAAACACATGGCAAGGAAAGTTAAGTACTTTTAAGTGGAGTGACTTATAAATATACTAAATATGTAGTGAGCTCAGACGTACCATGCTATGTGCAGCTGAACAAACAAAATGACTATTCTGGTCTGATCTTTTGAGCTTTTCATCTCTTGACGTGCTTTTCTATTTTAAGTATAATCATTATTTAATATCAATCCACAGCAAGTAATGTTTTAAAGAAAGTTGACTATCATAAATTGTAATAGAGCAAAACTATTGTGAGCGGGAATTAGCTCCCGCTCACAAGCTCACAGAAACTATAGATGTCCAGAGAGCCATAATACATGCACAGTCCTTGTTATCGCACATCATGAGGATGCTTGCAGCCAGTTGCAATGGAGTTTAGCAGACGAAATAGACGAAATGTGTAAGAAAAATTCTGCTATAAATACTACTTTTTCAAAGGTAAACAAGTGAAGAGAGAATCCCTATTTGGCCATGGAAACTCGTATGGGAGGTAGGACCAACACAGCTACTCATTTAATAGTTGTCATACCCTGAAAGTTCTACTAAGGTTTTTATAAATCCTTTGTGACTTGTTGACACATAGTGCACACAATAATTACATGTTAGAATCCAGAACTTACATTTTAAAAAATTAAAACAAATATATTTTACAGTAGTAATTTGATTTATTTTAGACAGAGCTAGGGCCCTAATCCCAACAAATGCAGACTCAACAAAATTTAAATCAATTTACATATACATTGATTTTAATTGTTTCAGAGGACGTACTCTAATTAGGACTAAAATTTAAATTTAGGTTTTAGTAAGTATGGCATTTTACATTTTTACCAAGAATATGCGAATGCTATCAAAATATTTGTCTCCTCAATTGGGACTGAGCTGCCCTAAATTCACTAGAAGGCAGGTGTTTTATATAAAAAAACAGATTTGTTCATTCATTTCTCTAGATATTTGCATGTCTCCATACTGGGAGAAAAGAAATTCACAATGTGGAAATTAAAGAACTATGCCTTGGAATGAGGAACCCTACACAGTACCACCAGTTTGGGGAATGTGCTGGATCTTCAGATTACATGCAAAACTCCTACCAGTTTTCTTTCTTTCTTTCTTTCTTTCTTTCTTTCTTTCTTTCTTTCTTTCTTTCTTTCTTTCTTTCTTTCTTTCTTTCTTTCTTTCTTTCTTTCTTTCTTTCTTTCTTTCTGCCACCATGGCACCGTCTTGGGGAATTTTGAAGATGTCCCGTTGGAATATCATATTATTAGTGTAGCTAGATAAAGTGTGCCCACTCACTCCTGAGTCCAAATTAGAGTACTGTACTAGATATTTGGAACCCACCCATTCTGGAACACAGGACCAAAAGCCAGAAAAGACCCCACGAGCATCAGTAGCACAGAAGAGGTTGCTGTGTGCCCCAGAGCAAATCAGCAGGCAGGTACATTCAGGCAGAAAGTACATCTTCGGCATCATGCTTGGCCTGCACAAAACAGTAAAAGAGATTAAAAGAATGGGAGGAGACCAATTTTCAGGCTGGTGAAGATGTCCTTTTGTGTCCCTAATCAGTCAGCTGGCTTGCACAAAAATAATCACTCACTGCCTGGTCCAAATCAGAGTGCGGCATGTTTAGTATCCACCCACTCAGGAATGCACAGAAGCATTCTTAGAGCAAGAAAAATGGTTCTGCAAATAAAGGCAACAAGAATGTAGAAAATGAGTTGGGGAGAGGGAAGAAAAATAATCCCTCACACTCGTTGGACCTTTCCAATCAATGCCATACAAGAAAATAGTCACCATATTGAAGATTCAGTGTAGGTAACTGGGGAGTGGGGCAAAGGAATTTTATAATATAGCTAGCCACTCTATAAATAATGCACATGAGCACATAGGCACATGGTAAGGTCAATCTAAGCCTTCCCCAGAACCTAGCAATGGCGTGTTTGGGCTTTTGTTGGACTTCAAGCTGTCAATATCCTTCTGATTTGATGCTTCCTCGTTTTGCGACAGCAACTGTGGCCTAGTATTTTTGTTCAAATTTAGTCCCGGAACCACCAAAGAGGTCATTAGTGGTTTGTAGAGGTTCCCTAAACAGCTGGAACATGGCTGAAAGTTTCTTGAATTATCCTGTACCTGCTCCGGAAACATATAAATGTCCCTGCTCTAGTCATCTAGCACTTTTTTCTAAGCTTTCTTTCAATTCTACAAATAATAAAAATGCATGACAGGTGTAATAAAGGTCTTACAATATGTAACAATGATTTTCCAGCTAACAGAAAGCATCTCTAGGGGCATGTGGATGTTAAAAAAATCAATTGATTTCCATTAAGACATCAGCGAATGTCTGACCTTAAATGCATCATCAATGTGAAATCCAACCAAATGCAGCAGACCATGAACGGTAACATTTCTCACAGCCAGCTTCTCACAAACAAAAAGTCCTCTGAAAAACATGAAAGAGTCTGCAGTCAGCATTTTCTATTTTTGTGCTGCCTCACTTCCTCTCCAGTTGGCATCGACTAAAATGAAGATAAACAAGCAGAATGTTTCAATGTCTATAAAAATATGTTCTGATATATATTCATTGAACGGGATAAGGCAGAAAGCCCCTTGTCCCATTATACACTTATATTTGCAGCAGTATGAAGTCTAAGTGGATCCAAACTACGCAGTCCTCTCTAATGGGGGTATGCTCCTTCTCAGGAATTCTGAAGGCCAATGTGGCTCTTGTAGATTCCATTTCCAACATTACAGCAAAATCTCAAAACACAGACAATTTTCAATTTTAATGTTTTATTTGTAATTATTTAATGCTAAAGGTTTTGTTTGCAATTTGATTTCGCAAATTAAACTGGAGCTACAGCAAGTATGCAGTGACAGAATATGGTGAAAGCAAAAATGCTGCATCCACACTCCACTGGTGATGATGGCACAGCAGAAGAGCTAAAACAGAAGATGTTGTAGGAAGAATGATGGTGAGATAAGGGGGAAAGACACTGATGCCACATCACAGACTCCCCCAGGCCTTGACTATGCTTGGTTGGTGACAGAAATTTATAGCAGTCTCAGCCTTGGTCTAGCACAAATTTTCCTCTCATTCTGTGGGAGGGCTGAAATAGTGAAATTCCCACCTGCATTGCAATGACCATCATCCCTGTACTTGCAATGACAGATATAACTTAGGCCAATGCAAAATTAGAACACACAACCCACCATTATAGTATATAAACCCCCACACAGTAAGATCATGGTTGAAAACATAGGGCGTTTATACACGACCCCTAAGCTCCGCTGCAAATGGCTGCAAGCTCCGGAGCTTAAAAATGATTCCCCATCAGCTCCGGAGTTTGCAGACAATTAAGTGCGACCCCGCCCACCTAAGCGCAACCCAGCGCACTTTTCTTGTACCTGCTCTTGGGAGGTGAAAAATATTTGATGCGGATGTGCTGGGCTCTCCTCACTTCTTTTTGTTTTTGTTTTTTGCCTCCCGCCCCTTTAAGAGGAACCAGGAAGTGACCGGGGCTCCCCCGGCAGCGTCCACAAACACCGGGAGGTAAGGCTTTATTCTTCTGTCCCTTTTTTTCCTCCCTCCCCTCACGCAGCCAGCAGCCAGGAAGTACGGAGGGGTGGAGATGCACGAAGAGCGACAAACCCCTAAGATCTCTGGTCCGAATTTAAGGGGCCAGCGGATCTTAGGGGTCGTGTAAAAAGGCCCATAGAATACAGAGCATGGAACTCCATCTCCTTGGTTGCCCGTCCTCACCTCAGGTGAAAACTAACGGCATCACCTGAAGAGAAATATTCCTTTGTCACCTCCTTCATCCATGGAACAACAGCAGACTACAAGATCAGCTCTCCACCCCTGTCCCACACATTTCTTTTGATATCTCAGCTAATAATCAAAATTCCTGAAAAAGTGTATACTTTTTCATACCCCTGCACACTTTTTCTGCATTTTTATCAGCCCGCAAAGGTACCATGTCAATATGGACTTTGAAATGTATTTTCTGTCAACACAACTGTTGCTGTTTTTTCATGAAACAATAATAAAGTGTACATTATTGTTTTCAACAATGAGATTTATTGTATGTATCATAACAGCCCAGTCATGATGAAACTACAGCTCTTTGAATGTGGTTTTAGCTATTGATATTTATCTTATCTCTGAAAGTTCACAGTCTTCAACATTAAACACACTTTGCTGTATCATTCAACAGCCAGGTCGGTACGGATGTAGTGCATCTTTCCAGTGAAACCACAAGTTACATTCAATAACAACCCAGGTTAGAAGTGTGAAAAAGGGACTTCTTATAAATGTTTGTTGCAATGAATATAACAGTTTACCTTCTGTAAAAAGATAACTGGAGGGAACATAGTGCCCTGCTCTTTTTGGACAGAAGTGTATGCCTTGGATGTTAATTCCATAGGCTCACACACGGGTCTTACTTGGCCTTTTCATCCTTTCCTCCATTTTGTCCTTTAAACCACTTCCTAAAAGGAGCATATTTTGCCAGCTTTTAAAGAAAAGTACTGTACCAACCATTGGCTCATTTCCCAGCAAAGCACTATTGGTCAGTTTTGAAGCCTCGTTACATCTTGGAGTCCATGTTCCTAAAGAACTGCTTATTTCCACCTGTGAACCTGTCTATTAGTTAAGATAATCTGGAATGCCCTTCCCTTCATGTCTTTGCCATGCTAAGAAAAATTAGTTTTTAAATTACAGAACAGCTTTCTGAATACTGAAGCCAGAATGGTTCCCCTTCACAAGTTAGTTGCATTGGTATCAGAAAAAAGGAAATACTACTCATGGAATGCTCTCTCAAGGAGCTTGAGTGGCAGCCTTAGTTTTCCCTTCTTCTCCTTCTTTGGTTTCATGTAGTGTTGTGCACATTTGCAATGTTTGCCACTCCCATACAGGTTTGTGAAGGGACCCAATGGGTGAATCCATACCGCAATTGCCACAGCCTCCGGGCTCCTATGTGTGTCATGTTCTACACAACACTCTTCACCTGCTTGGTTCTTACACTGATGGACAAGGGCAAGTGGTTCTGATAATTCATTATAATACCGTGCTCCCTTTCTGTGATGTTGTCATGTAATTATAATGTCATGAAAATACATCCTTAGACTAGAATGATATGGCATTGGGGTCCTGAGCCATGTGCCTAGGGTCAGTCTGTGGTTTTCACATCATTTTAATGGCATGCCATCACGATGGCATGCACAGTCCATCCAAGAAGAGAGCCCTATGAATTGTCCTGTACTAATCATATGTGAGTGCACTCAAATTAAACAGGGAATAACCACCAGGGAATACCAGGTGCTGTAGGCGCCTGGAGTAGGAACTGGCAAGCCACTCCAGTAGTTCTGCCAAGAAAACTCTGTGGACATGGAGTCACGAAGAGTCGGTCATGACTATAACGACAAATCACACAACAAGATTTAGTTTCAGCATGATTAAGGCAAGACTTTGACTGTGGTGTGGGGCAAAACAGCTGGATGTACCAAAGGAAAAAAAGAAGAACTGGTCTGGAGGGGACTGCACCCCTGCACGGATGGTAGAACATATGTGAGGGACATTATCATAGCTTGAACAGAACCAGGCATGTCCAAACTGCAGCCCTCCAGATGTTTTGGTCCACAACTCCCACAGTCTTTTACCATTGGAAAGACAGGCTTGAAATTCTGGGGGTTGTGGTCCAAAACATCAGGAGGGCTGAAGTTTGGACATGCCTGCAACAGACCATCTAGAACACCAAGACAAAGTGCAATAGGAAACTATCACCTAAGCAAAGCAGTTCATCGTGGTGCTTCTAGTTGGTTAAAAAGCAAATGTGAAAAAACAGTGACATATAGACATATCTTATGTATTTTCAAGTTTTTAAAATGCTTTGTAAGATTAAAGCAAAATGAACCACATCTGTCTTCCCCAAGACTTCCACCACCAGAGTTCTATGAGAACCACCAAGTAAGATGTGGTAGACCTTCTTGTCTCTCTGTGTTTACCCATGAGCTCCTATATTCCTCAGTAGAGATGGGCACGAAACGAGCAATTTTTCGTTTTCATTTTCGTTTTTTTGTTTCATTACGTAACGAAATGAAAAACGAATTTTGTCTCCAAAATGAAATGAAACGAACCGAAACAACAGAAATGTTGTCGTGCGTTTCGTTTTTGTTGCGGCAAATACATTGAACTGTAATGAATGCTAATGAAACAGCAATTTTTCGTTTTCGTTTTCATTTTTTTCATTTTGTTAACAAAAAGAAAACAAATTTTTTTGCAAAAAAATCACGAAAAACGAAAACGAACCGAAACGGACCCCCTAAACGACAAACGACAAACGAAACACCTTTTTTTTTTAGTCGTGCCCATCTCTATTCCTCAGTTGTTCAAGAGCAGCTCTGCATTTCCTTAGCAACTAGCTCAGTGTTTCTATGTAGAAATGCTGCCCTTGGAAACTTTGAAATTCTGCTAAAAGACTGGGGTGGTGTCTTTTCATATCCTACCTCCCAGATCACATAAATCATTTTATGTAACCCAGTTAATCTTTTCTCAATATGGAGCTTTTTAAAATGTGGCCAATGGTACATTCCATAACTGTCCTGGCTTGGGAAAATGAGAATTCACATACAACACTTCTAGGTAGTATGCTGTTGGGCAAGGTCACATTAATTTTAGTATTTCACAGGACATGGCTGTTTTTTTAAAAAATTTAGGTCTTGTTGTGGTTGTGAGATTACCTCACATAGCCCTTTGACTGAATTTCCTCATATAACGGAAGAGAGTACACACACCACAGTGGTACATTTTGGGCTTCAATATCATTGCCAAAATTAATTTTTTTTTTTAAAAAGGCACTGGTACCTTTAAGGAGTGACCTCATGCCCTGATGTTTGCTTTTATTTCAGAGTTTTGGGGCTTTTTTTTTTTGCGGTTTTTACCGAAGCATTAAAACCACTTAAGAAGTCCTGGAGACGCCTGGGTCTTTGAAATGACTTTCAGAGGGAATACAAATTAGTCCACTTTAAATGACATCTAAGGTTGAATCTAGGCTTCAGAATTTAAGCAGATGCCTGTAACTATGCTATATTGCCACTGTTGTCATTTTACAGAGTGCTTCAATATTTTGATGCTGTTCTTAATTCTAGCTTTTATAATCATAAAGCTTGGGCGGCTTTATTAGAGTTTCGGGAGCAATTAATTGTGAAATAAAACTTGAAAACCAATTTCCTCCTGAAAACTTCAAGTCACTTGGTATTACCTCTGAACTATTAGAATCTTACTTTAGAGTACAGTACTTGCGCAACAGAGGAGAAGGTTCAAGTTAGCAATGCTACAGTGAATGTACTGTAGCAGTGGTATTCTGAGTTGAGGAAGAATATATAGAATCTGATCAGCCTCAGAAATCATAATACAACCATTGTTTCTAAAAACTCTATGCTGTATTTTCCAACCCAACAGGCAACAAAAAGTACTCTACAACATGCTGAAAATATCATTTCTAATAATTATGTGACACAATGTTTCTCCTGAAATGATACTGTATTTTTTTTACTAACCTGTATGCAATATAATGTACACGACACAAAGAAGAGATACAGACTCTTTGTCCAGAAAGTTTAAAGCTGTAACTGAGAGAGCGAGCAAAAGTGTGTCTGAAGGGAGAAGTGTTTCTGGTTCCATGTTTTGCAGTCCTTTAAGGAAGGAAAAGCCTTGCAGGAAATGGGAGAGGGAAAGTAAGGTCAGCAGGAATTGCCCTACATTATTCGGGCTCCATTGTATGTCCCGGGGATACATAGGGACAAGAGATACATAGCTTTGGAATAGAATACCTTGATAAGCTATAGAAGCCTGAATCCTAGACTATTTCTTCTCATTTTTATCAGTCAGGAGTCCAAACTGCTGTATGGCTAGGAAAGTAGAAACTTTCACCTGGTGAAAGGTTAGGGACAAATATTTTGGTGGCAGGCAAAGAACCCTTCTTAAATACTCTGAACAGATCTTACTCCACTTATAATTTTGTTTTATCATTTGAACAATTTTTAGTTTGCTACTTATAGTTTTACTGTTATACTAGTTTGTGAAACCATATGTTTTTATGTGCTTGATGTTATTGTTACATTATTATTTTAATAAGGCTTCCTGAATGTGATAATACTGCAGAGCAGGTGTATATTTGAAATATTCACAGTTTTCAGTATTTTTAAGCTGCTGTCTGAATTATTCTCTCTGGAATAACAATGCCTCAGCCAGTAGGGGATATATCATATGTGGGAAGAAAGAGGTAGCTAATCCTGCTTTGCTTTAAGTGGGTGGCATTGCATTTATTCACTGATGGTCAATGATATTACGAGCTGCTTTGAAGCTGCCAAGTGGAACAGAAGATCCCAATTTATGAAATGAATGAACAAATACATAAAATATCTACAGAAAAAAATGAAAAAGTTAAATAGTTGAGCTGCTGAACCATAGAAACATTGGAGTCCCTGCAACATAACACTAGGATTGGTATTTGTTTCCATTATGAAACACATTAAGTTCTTTATTAATGTTATTAGTTTTAGGGTTACATTTCCATATCTCCTGATGATGTGGCTGGATTTCTTGGCACTGTAGCATTGGAGCTCCCTCCACTGGTAGTCCTCTTCTCAACAGGAGATGGCATTTAGAATTGTTTCCTCATTTCCTTTGATTACATCATAAGCTTATCTGTATGGTTTTAAAAAAATAACTGCTGGAAGTAGACAAAATCTTCCTTAATAGTATGATGTCTATTATTTTTGTAAAAACAAGCAAACAAACAAACAACTGGACTATGCTTCTGTATAAAGAAAGACAAATCGCCTGCTTGGATGTGTACTCAGTTTCAGCAGGGGTGTGCAGAGGTTGGAGGGCAGCTAAGAACTCATTGAAGTCAAACAATCTCTGTAAGATCAGCAAGGCCTTCCAACTCCTTAGCAATAACAACTCCTTAGAAATAATATCACTGATAGGTAGGATGACGAAAGAATGCATGGGAAGAGGCAAGGATAAATTTCAGCGTGAAGTGTGGACCTCAGAGTTGTAGCTGAAAACAAAGAAGAACCCATAAAGCTGATATATGCTGCTCACGTGTGAAGGAATAAAATGAGCGAGCACTGTATGTATAGAGATCCAGGAGCATAAGTAGGCAAACACCACAAAATTTAAGACATAGGGCATGAATGGGGTACTTCTGTGTTTCTTTTCATTAACAATAGATCATATGGTATACATGAGGTGGGGCTGAACAACATTGATAAAACACATAAATGCTGTAAAACGTATAAACACAAGTGTACTGCTATAATAGCACTGTGTGGGACTGGTGAGGATCCTGCTTATAAAAGGGGGCTCTCCACCTCCCCAAAAGTCAGTTCACCTGTGGACTGGGGTGGCAGAGATGCAGACTACGCCCTCACAGCAACAAGTACTGTATAGACATGTCTGGACTGGGATTTAAGGGAGAGAGCAATGCAGGAGAGGACTATTGGACTGATATTATAGATTAGGAGATATGCAGGTCCCAGGAGGTACTGCCGCTGCCAGAAAAGTCAACAGCCAGATGGGAGACAGTAAGACAGGGCATTGGACTGAACTACCGGTGCTGCTTGAGGACGCTGCCCGGGTCTGGTGGGACCAGGCCAAGAGACAGGAGGTGCAGAGTTGTGAGAAGAAGCATTGCACTCCCTGCAGGCAGAAGCAGCAGCAGGGACAAGCAGCCTCATTGCAGAGACCTCCCTGTCAACCTACCATCTGATAGGCAGATAGCATCCTGCCCCTCCCTGCTACATGGGAAAATACTGATTCTACACAATCCCACCTCTCCTAAATAATAACAAACATACATACATTAATAATAATAATAATAATAATAATAATAATAATAATAATAATAATAATAATAATAATAATAATAATACATCAATTTGTTTTAATTAAATGGTAATTTTACAATGTTACATTTGATTAGTTTGTGGCACCACTAATTCCTTTCCTGTCCTGCCCATGTAATCTTTTAAATCTATATGATTCCCCCCCCACACACACACACACTTCTAAGTTCTGCACAGGCAACCAGCGCACTACTGGAATAAAGATTATTGACTGCTACTACTATATATATCATAACTGGATCTCTAGTTTTTTTCCTCTGATGAACACAAGAGGTTTAAAATATATCTCTCCCAAATCAAAGAAATGGAAGATAACTCACTGTATTTTCTTCTCCTTTTGATAATGGAAATAATTCAGTAGCAGATATAACTTTCTTGTCAAGCCTCCAGAACTTTAACATAACGACTTGTTCTGTAAATTATACTATATCAGGCTGATTATGTAATCAGCCAAACCACATCATTTTTTGCAAAAGTAAATTTTCTAAACTTCCACCCACCCAACCCCAAAATACGTTTTTGAGACTCTTGTGTAGTTCCTTTCACCACAGGAAAGCCATTGAAGACTCCAAGGTGGTGGTGGAATCTAATTTCTTAAAGTCACTGCCATCAATAATGAAATTGTGATTTGGGGAAATTAAGGTTTTCCCACCATCCCATTTCCCTGCAAATCTCCCCACAATGAACAGAATTCCACAGGATCATTGGGATCTTGTCAGAAATATTGTATTTCTCCCAAAAAATCACAGTGTATGATGATTGTGATAGCTTTAAGAAAGCCTTGACACTTTAAGAAAGGATTGGACAAGTTCATGGAGAACAAGGGTATCAATGGCTATCATTATGGATGCCTAAGGACAACCTACAGGTTGGAGAGATAGGCAGGATATCTCTCAATACCATTTGCAGAGAATCATAAGCAGGTGAAGACATCTGCTTGGGAATAGCCTGAAGCAAATGGTGAGTTGCTGCGTGAGACAGAATACGGGACTGTATGGGCTGTAGCCTGTTCCAGCAAGGCTGTTCTTATGTTCTTATTTATTTTAAAACTGTCCTACTTTCTTGGAGCATTCTGAATATTAAACAAAGGTAGACCAATATCAGTCAACAGACTGAAAAGGTCTACAAAAATAATTAACGAGTTTAGCTTCCAAGTAAAAACTTTTTTTCTTTTATATACTGTTTTTTTATTTCATCTTGATTGTTGTTGTTCCTTTGGGTTTGTCTTGCCCTCTTTGTTCACTGCCTGGACTTCCTTCAGGAAGATGGGCAGTATAAAAATGGACAAATAAATAAATAAATACACTTTAAAATCTTTTGATGCAGTTAAAAGATCAAGTATTCTATATGTATACCTATCATGCTATCTTCAGGATATCAGAAACAACAATTTCTGACTAACATTGCAAGTTAGATATAGCAGAACTTTCAGGTGGACCTGTTTGTTCAATTACCTTACCACTGATCTTATGCAATTAATTACAGCCAGCCGCCACAAGTTACTAAGTTTTTGCCAATCCTCCCAGTTCACCACATTCTCCCTCAAAGGTATCTCTAAAGACTGTGCTAGCTAAACATGGCTGGGAAACCGGGCATAGCATATGCTTTAATAAAAGAAAAAAGCAGTTCCAATCTCACTTCTGGAATTTAAGGCTGCTATGGGAGTCTTTAGAGATATGTTTGAGGGAGAATGTTCTGCTATATCTAACTTGCAATGTTTCTATTATGTACTGCAAATGATGTCATTTGTATTCTTTTTTTTTAAATAAAATATATTCTTTTTTTGGCTTAAATTTCAGGTGCTCAAAACTGCCATTATTTAAATGTATGCCTTTTTAACACACATCTCTGAAACGACGGGCTGTATATATATTTTGCTCATGCAGTAAACCGCTATAAATGGACTTTGCAAAAGTCAGCTGTAGTTTGCAACATGTTCTGAGAAAAAGTCAGCTACACACTTTCAAATTATTAAGAAATGCAAAGCTTATGAGCTTTGTCAAACATTTTGGATACAACTGAATTATTCTAGCATCTCTGTGTTCTTATTTTCTGGGAAAACAGTTTATACCACTGAAGGGCATATGTAACCCCTTATGTGCCGCATTGTTTTTATTTTCAATTCAACAGTAGTCATGATTTTTGTTCTAGAGAAAAACAGGAAGAGATTCATATTCTAAATATGTGTAACAAAACTTGAAGCCCTGCCTGCGCTGTCAAGCCAAGTGGGTTGAGTTGAATTGAGAATTGTATCCAGACCTGGAACACCATCTTTAAAATAAATATACTATGGTATAATGAAAAGACAAATAAATGGGGGGCGGCAGCTCTGGATAATAGTTCAGTAGCTGAAAAGCACATTAGGTTAGGTAGCAAACCATTATTGGATGGCAGTCCCCAGGTGAAGACCAGTATGTTTGGTAAACGTTTAAGGAAGTCTGGGTATCCTTGTCTATATTCCATGAAAGGTCAGTGAGGTGCAAAGTACAAAAATACTGAGGTGCTGCCACTATTATCTTCTACTCCAGATGGAATAAAGCTAATACTGAACAATTACTGACCAGTATATAACATCCTAATTTTGGGGAAGGTACGAGAGTGGGTAGTGGCCTGGCAGCTGCAGAGGTTTCTAGATAAGATAAACTACCTGGATCCAGCTCAGTTTGGCTTCAGGCCTGGTTATGGGACTGAGATAGCACTGGTTGCCTTGGTAGATGACCTACACAGGGAAACAGATAGATCTGTGTCCCTTTTGGTTTTACTGGACCTTTCAGCTGCTTTTGACACTATCGACCACAGCATCCTCCTGAGTCCTGACTTGTCTCTCTGAAATGGGACTTGGGGGCATTGTCTTTACTGTGGCTTCAGTCCTTCCTGCAGGAGATAGGGGACTATAGTGGTGATAGGGGACTCATGTTTCAGGGTTCTGTCTCCTATATTGTTTAACATTTATATGAAACTACTGGGGGAAATTATTAAGAGTTTTGGGGTTAAGTGTCACCAGTATGCCTATGACACTCAACTTTACCTCTCATCACCTCTGGATTCCAAGGAAGCTATTTCGGCTTTAGATCAGTGCTTAGCTTCAGTAATGAACTGGATGAGGAGGAACAAACCCCAACAAGACAGAAGTGCTTCTGGTCCGTCAAAAGGAAGATCTAGGGATAGGGATGCAACCTATACTGGATGGGATTACCCTCCAATTGGAAGGAAAAAAAAAACAGGTGTGTACCTTGGGGGTGCTCCTGGACTTATCTTTGAACCTAGATGCCCAGGTCACAGCTGTGGCCAGGAGTGCATTTGCACAATTAAAACTAGTATGCCAGTTACACCCATTTCTTGATAAACCTGCTGTGAGCTCTATGTGGAGCTACCGATGAAAAGTCTCAGGAAGCTTCAGCAGGTCCAAAATGCAGTGGCCAGATTGCTGACTGGGGCAGGTTACAGAGGTCACATTACACACCTTTTGCCCCTTTCTCTGCGCGCGCGAAGGAGGATGGCTGGGGGTGGGAGGGTGGGTGGTGGTGGTGGTGGTGGTGGTGAGATTGAGAAAGTGACAGCGGCGGCGGCGGCGGCGGCAGCGGCGGCAGCACCAGCGGCTGGACGCATGCGCACGGGAGGGAGGCGGCGGCGAGGCTTGGCGCAGGCAGGGAGGGAGGGGACCGGGTAGACGTCAGCTGGGATCCGCGTCCAATCGGGGAGGAGCGGGTGGCGGAGGCGGCGAGGTTGTCACCTGACTGGTGGCTCGGTGTCCGAGCGGGGCTGGCAGAAGCGGCGGCCGAGGCGGGGGGACCCTCCAGGGGACTTGGGGGCTCTGAGCGGCTGGAGCGCCTCCTGAAGGGCAGCGGCTGGTCCCGAAGAGGGTAAGCGAAGCGGGGCGGGAACGGGGTGGGGGGGGAGGAGGCGAGGAAGAAGAGGGTGTGTGTGTGTGTTGGGGGGGGGGGGAAGGAGGCGGAGAGGAGAAGGGGAGCAGACCTGGAGAGCGCGGGCGCAGGCGCAGTCCTCCCTCCGGGAGTCCCTCCGAGGGCGGGGGGTGGGGGAGGGGGACCGTCCGGTGGCCCCTTTCCTGAGGCCGGTCCAGGTCCAGGATCTGGGGTTGGGGTGGGATGGAGGTGCCAGCCGAAGGATGGCCACGGGAGCGGGCGAGAGGCAAGTGCCGGCGGTGCCACTGCCATGGCTTCGAACCCCCCGCCCCCCAAGAGCAAGAATAAAGGGCTCGTGGGGGGGGGTTTCCTTCCGTGACACTCTGGAAGCGTTTCGGGGCAAAGACCGGGTCTTTGGGGAGGGGGGTGGGAAGATTTCTGAATCAGGCATCTGTGGCCTTCGAGGGGGACACCGGGTGGCCAAGCACCTCTGGGCTCCGTCGACACGATCCCACCGCGCTCGCCTCAAAGGGATCCTGGCCACGGGGAAGGGCACTTGCTTTTGGGGTGTGTGTGTTCAAGCCAGCATAACAAAACTTGAAACCCTGCCCGCGCTGTCAACCCAAGTGGGTTGACAATTGTATCCAGAAAGGCGCATACACTTCCTTTGAAAAAGCCTCCTAGAACTTGTTCGGATTTTCTTGTAATTAAAGTTGGGCTTAAGCGCATATCCCTAAGGTATGATTGGCTTGGAGAAACAACGGACAAGTAAATGTGTTTTAGGTTAGGCGCTGGATTTGTGGAGGTATTAAAAAAAATCAAAATACCAGCAAGCAGTAAAAGTCATGTAGCTAGATTTGTTATGTGCTGTCAAGTCGATTCTAACATAGGACAACCCTAATGGTGTTTAGGAAGCAAACTAGATTTTGAAGGCATGAGAACTGATTGCCAGCCTCCAAGTAGGTTCCCATGACCAAGCAGAGATTTGAACCCAGGACTCATAACTTGATCACCCTGTCCATTATGTAGTTCATGAGATTACTTGGTGACAGCAAAAGCCCAGTATCTGTGTGAGATAAATTTAGGTATCACTGACCTCTCTAATTTTATTAATAGCAGAAATTTATTTTTATATTAAACCTGCAGCTTCACAGTGCTGTCCACAAGGTCACTAAATTAATGGCAAGTCACCAAGATGATCTTCTCTCTCTCTCTTTTTTTTTGTGCCTTATGGTTTTTTTTGGCAGCTTGACATCAATTCTGCCACAATAGTTAGTTAAGTTGCCCAACTGGATTTCAGGTTACTTATTATCTCTGCCAGGGGTATTTCCTATCCTTTGTGAAATGAACAGAAGTCCTACCAAGCACGTAACATTGTCCTATATTATGGAAGATAACGGAATTTTGATGCAAAAGAGAAACAGTAATTTGAAATCAAGAAAAAATATATCAAATCAAAATACTGTATACATCAAAACAAAAATTTGACAGACCTTGGAATGTGGGTGATATTGGCTACAGTTTTATCTTGCTTGAATGTTGGTTTAGCATGCTCTTTCTGATAATTTTCTTTCTCATCATTGGAAAGACAACATTCATAGACCTTCAGACCTAAAGAGCTTAGAGCTCCGTCACATATTGCTTATGGACAAGTCCCATGAAATGTAGAGGAAAATTCCTTTTATAGACTGAAACAGGAATGAGCACTTAGCTTTGTGGTTCTCAAAAGTGTAGATTTGATAGCATTTGAAGTTATAGGAGAGTGCAGTACAAGGGTAGCTCCAGAGTGACCGGAAGTACTGTTGGGTTGAATGAAGCTGGCAAAAATGTGACTGGGCTGCATGCGCTTAGTGAAGTATTAGATGTGTAAAGATAATGCAGCTTCATTCCCCTTTCAATCTTCAGGAAATCTGCCTTGTTTATAAAGAAAACTCATTATGTATAGTTATGGGGGGGGGTCAAATGTGTCTTTTAATATTTCTCTTCTGGATTCTAGTACTGCAGTAATACCTATGTCTGTGCATATTCCTATATGAGCAAGAGAAAGTGGAAAGCAGTCATTTATGAGAATCTCCACATGTCCAGTGGAGTGTCAGATGGAATGGGAAAACATGGCAGGAAGTTCAGAAAGTTTCAGAACTTGTAAAAGTTTCTCCCGTTATGTCTCACTGCTCATTTCCTTCTTATCTATTCTGGTCTCTCTCTGTTCTTACTGATTTTGACTGACTTAGTGTTGTTATTTTGTTTTATATTGTATTTTTAATATATTATGTTTAATGGTTGTACCTTTTCTTTAACCCCGTAAACTGCCCAGAGTGGCCTTTGTTGCCAGATGGTTGGTAAATAAATAAATAAATAAATAAATAAATAAATAAATAAATAAATAAATAAATAAATAAAATTAAAGAAAAGGCCATGAAGCTAAATTCCCCAAGTCCAATTAGCTTTCTTGTTTGTATACAGGACTTGTGGTCTTTGCAGTCTGTATATCAAAAGTACACTGATAGTTCTAAAAATTAATTTTAGGCCCCTTTTATTTATTTCTTACAATTGTGATCAAATGGATTCTTTATAATTTAAGAAAAACACTTTAGCAGAAAAGTAAATAAGCCAGTCACAAATGGGAAACATTATCTCCTGCAAAATCAATGCACAGATAACTGACAGTGCAATCCTGTGCAAGCATGATTACATGAATGTACCTTCCATTATTCAGTCATCCAGTCATCATAATCATGTGCCATCAAGTCAGTTCTGACTTGTGGCAACCCTCTTCAGAGGTTATTAAATACTCTGAAGTGGTTCGCTGTTCCCTTCTTCTGGGGGCATTCCGGGACTATACAACTTGCCCAAGTCCACACAGGCTAGCTCTACTTGCAGTATTGCATAGCGGGGAATTGAACCCCCTACTGGTGGCTCTGCAGCCTAATAGCTCAGCCACTGAGCTATCCAGCTCGCTACTGAGTTCAGCATGGTTTATTTATTTGTTATATTTGTATGCCACAAAGAAAAAAAAGGCAAAGTGTGCTGCTTATATACTCCCCAATAGTGCTTAAAGTACTCTCTAGGTGACTTACCAATTAATTGGGAAGGCTACATGTTCCGCCCACCCCATACCCAGCAAGCTGAGTAGTTGTTTTACTTATGTTGGAAGGATGGAAAGCTAAATCAATCTTGTGTTGGCTACCTGGGATTGAGCTGGCTACCTGTGTTTATGAGCATTGGCTGCAGTACAGCAGTTTAGCTACTATGCCACCTTTGTACATTGAACTCAGGGAACTGTGTGTATTTCCACCACCACCCCATGTTATGCTCACAATACGCCTGTGAATTCCCAGTGAAGTTCATGATACAGAAGAGATGAGATCCCCCAAGACTGTACCACTGTACCTTACTAGATGTATTTGTGTTGTTCCTTGTATTAGAGGCTAGGACTGCAACTACTTTTTCATGTAGAATATCTCATGGGGAGTTACTGCTGATATCTTGATTTACTAACCCAGTTTAAACTAAGCATGAAAAATTATTCCGGTATCTCATTTTTATGGCAAAAATACATTTCTATATAATTTCTACTTTTACAGCTACAATGTGGGAAAAGCTTCATCACTCAGATAACTTTGAGACAGACATAAGCAGCCAAGAAAACATGTGTACAATAATCCTTTTAAGTAGTTTATGCTGGGAGAAAGAGTGACTAATGCAAGGTTTCCTATGTGTATTTATTTATTACAGTCACATATACATTACAGCCACATTACAGTCTAGGTTCAGGCAATTTTTCTATTTAAATGGTTCTGCTTCCCTGTCTCCATTTTATACTCAACAAAGTTGCAAAGTAGTTTACACTACTAAATAGTTACACTATTAAGATATAGCATCTAATGCCATTATTATGTTCACTCTTGAGTAACTTGTATATATTTATGTATAGCTTATCCTTTAAAAATCATAGGACATGTCTGTTATATGTTGTAAGAGGAAACCAGCAATTGCCTGGTTATTTATATGCTTAAAATATTCCAATTGGTAACACAAAAATTATGAACTGGACTTAAAACTATGTTTTAAAATACTTGTTTCATGTCTGTGTCAGTGCCACTGACTTGAAATGGATTGCCAATATGTTACCCAAATGATTTCAAATTTAATACAATAGCCTAATGCAGAAACATTGTGGTCATTTTAGGAAAAGCCTGCAAGTAACAGTAACCAGCTCAGTAAGGTGATATTTCTACAAAGACCAAGTCTGCAAAATGCTGTTTCATTCCATGTCAGCACAACACAATGAATCAGCAACTCTTAACAGTTGCAGACAGACATCTTCAACATATCTCTTCCCCCCCATAAAAGGAATAGGGGTGGGTGGGTGGATTGAGGCTAGATATGCAACTGCCATTTAAAAGCTACCTCTACTCTGCCAGTTTTCCATAAGATTAAAACAGAAACTTTCCTCTTATTGGGGGAAAGTGTGTTGTAAACAAAAAATCCTAGGTTAAATTTAGGGTGTAGGTTAGCATGAAACAGAGTTGTGATTGCATACTAGCATTTCAATGGTGGGTTTCTTTTTCTTGTCTTGAGATTTGCAGTAAGAAGCAGCATCCCTTTTCCCAGTATTCGTTTCCTTGAACGTAAATATTTAAAATGCTGTTAACATTAAATGTTGCACTCCCTGTCCATTGCATGTACTGTTGTGGTTTTCCTGCTTTTGTAATTAGTTTTCCCATACCATAAGTCCTGCTGTTCAAAACAGTAAGCATTGTAAAATAGTTCTGTGGAAATCAGTGTACACTTCAGTAAGCTCTGAACAGCTGCCCCGTTGCAGTTTTTAAATAGGAGCTTTCTTTTGTTTGAACTGAGTCAGCAGCATAAATCTTAAGACATAACTTGTCAGGGACTAGGAAGATCAAGGTGCTAAGTCCAAATACCCAAACACAGGCTCGTAGGTTCTTTTTAAAGTGGCCACTGGATTTCAGCCATAGGATCCTACTGATGGCTGAAGACATTGTTCAAGGTGGCCATGGAGAGTGTCTTCTGTGTGATTTCTGTGTGATTTTCTCTAACCAATCCCCCAAAAGGTAAAAAGTGTGGCTAAATACAGTAAAAATGTTTGACATAAGATGAGGGAAGTGATTATTCAGAGGACAACTGTCCTGGCTTTCCTGTCTCAGATTAATACCTGTTATGAGCTGACTCAATAAAAGAAGCGTTGGGCTTGAATTTGAAAGAGCTGATCTGGGCTGTTAACAACATGAGCTTTTGAAGATTTTATCTTAGTTTTAAAAAATTCCGGAGTTTATAGACCAGTAGCAGGATGTGTTTTAAACGTTTAAAATAAAAATACTAAGATGAGAAGTTCCCACCTTTTAAATGTTATTGATTTGTTGTTATATTTATCTTTTGGTCACAGTCATTGAACATTAGAGGTCTCAACACTGCTTATGAATTATTCCTAACTGTTTTATGTTAAATGTTTTTGTAAATCCTCCATGATGTGGAATAGAGCAGGATTGTTTTTTTAAAAAATGTAGCGAACCTCGTAAAAATTGAGGTTCAGCAGAAAAAGCAAGGTACATTAGTTTGTATTCCTTGCATATGGGGTCTGCCAGGAACCCAGCAGTCTGAAGTAGGGGGGATCCTGACAACCAGAAATATCTGTGTCCAGGATCTGCTCCATGTGTCCATGATAGTAGTGGATGGTAGGTATCCTGAGCCATTTCGTGATACAGTAAGTGTGTGGGAGTAATCAGGGAGACAAAGCTAATTGAACAGCGGAAAGAAGAGCGAGAACAACACTTTTGTGCAATCAGAATATGCCTGGAGAAGAACAGCATTTGTTTAAAAGCCGTAATTTGTATTGGAGTGGAAAGCTACAAATACATTGCCAATACATTGCACATGAGCACTGTTTGATATATTTTGTTATAATTCAAATAATCTGCTCTTCCTAAATAAGTACATTGTATTAATTCCCTCCAACAGTGTTGGGTTTTTCAAATCAATGTCTTACATTCTCATAGGAAGTAGGAGGGTTTCCTTTTTTTAAAAAAAGTGTTCCAAAAGTTGGCAACAACTAGTTTTCTGAATTTCTTAGGAAATGCACTTTGTGTTTATTTTTCTGTGCCACTTCATGATTAATATTGGTACCTCTTCATTTAAACAACTTTAATCCTTAAAAACCTGTTAAGGTTGAAGTTAAGGTTCTACAAATCCACTTGGGCAATAGGATTGCACAATTTGTCTTCCATAAGCAAAAACAAAAATTAACTAGAGAGTACAGAAGAAATGACTCAGCTAGACTGAAATTCAAGTTTGGCTTCATAGCATACAAGGGGCATGGAGAAGGCAGCAAATCTTTCTTTTAAACAAAATATTTTTATAGAACAAAGTGATAGAAAAGCATTTGCTACATTTTACAATGAGCTTTACTTTACAATATTGCTTTGCTTGCTGTTACAATACTGGAGTACTGAATGAAAGCAGCAAGAGAAATAGTGACAAGACTGTGCAAAACATGGTTCATAGGAGTGAGATTATGAAAATTGATATAAATTTGATAGAGATGATTAAAAGCTTTTGAAGTACAGCATTGAGTGCTCAAGAATATCAGAAGATACTGCACATTAAATAGTACAGTATTTGTATCAAAGACTTGTAAATCACATAGTTGAGATTTTTGTCAATTTTGATTATTATTTACTGGCTCTCTAGAAAATGAACTTAAAAGCCATGGATTTTTATTTTCTTTTGAATTAAAATTTTGACCGATTCCTATGATATCTCACAATATATTTAAAATAAAATATACAATTAAATACAGGTATAAGATTAAATTTCTTCATGACTTTCTAAGCAGTGTAGAAATGCTATACAGTATTTAAGGTTTTTTGAAATATATGGCTTAGATTTTGAAATTGCCTCCATTAGAAGAGGAGTTTTTGTGGCAAGTAGTTACTTGGAACATCTTTACATTGAGTTTGGTGTTAAGGTTTGTTACACAGAAAATAGCAGCGAAGGTGCATCTCTGGTTTATTGTGAAGCATGCAGTGGAATAAAAGAGATAGAGTAAGAGACAAAACTCAAGTTTTATACAACTGGAAGGATTGAGCAAGCTCTTCAAATTGCGTCCAGACAGTGAGAAGCCAGCATAGACTCTAAAACAGTGATGTTTTCACACTGTTGATGACTTTGCTACTTGACGAGATCCTACTATGTTTTGTACCAGCTGAAATTTGTAAATGGTATTCTGAGGCAGCCCACATAGAGCATATTACTGCAGTCCTCTTTCCAGGCAAAGTTGGGGAAAGATCCTTCCACTATCATCAACATGTATGCCAATTTTTTTTTAAATCAACAACACTTCTCAAACTAACTTGAAAGACAGAAAATTAATAATCAGGAACATTTTGCCACTCAGTTTATCAGAATTCCATTATAAGCCAAACTAAAGCTCTGTGTAGAATATGAGCAGATGAATTTTGAGCTGTATCTTTGTGGTTTACACTTTCCTTTTTCAGTTTCTTTACTTTTTCTCCTATATGTTTTTAGCCTTGTACACAATTACAGCAGACTTTATTAATAAGTGTTTTGTGTTTGGCTTTTTATTAAACAGAATAAATCCACAACTATATTAAATACTTGAATTAGAAGTATATTTTACCTGAAGTCAAGAGTAAAACTTCAAAGTAACAATTTTTAAATTAGTTTATTTATTTTAAATAATTAAATTAAATTTACTTGCTTTTTTGCATATTATTTGCAGTGAAAATAACAGTTCATATTGCTGATCTCTTGTTTATTATTTCCAGTATAGGTTTTGTGGAGGACTAGCAATAAACTCTAGAAAATTTTGATGATTCTTTCTTATGTTTTGTACTATTCTGTATTATTAACTATACAGTATTCCAAAAGTGCAGCAGTGTTAGTCTCATGAGCAAAAACATCAAGGCTACTGATCAGTGTTTAGTTTTGATGTTTATGTTGAAGAAATAGACAATGGTCCCCAAATAGGTCATAATAACTATATTGGTTTATTTTAAAAGACCCTGCACAGTAATACAGTAGGACCACCATATCTGCAGGGGATTGGTTCTGGCACCCCTTGTGGATAGTGAAATCCTCAGCTAAGAGCAAATGCTCTTATTTGAGGATGATGGTGGCAACAGGGGTGGATGGGGTGCCAGGGTAAAAGCTTTTGCCCCCGACACCCCGCCAAACTCTGGGTAGTGCAGCATCAGGAATGAAGAGGGAATCAAGTTTTTCTTTTTTTTCTTTTTCCCTCGAAGCCGCTGGCCAGCTGCCCTCTTCAGAAGCCGGCTGGCGGGGGTGGCAAGGAGGGGGGGGGGAGAAAAGAAAACTTAGCAATGCCAAGCCTTCCTCACTGCCACCTCCGTGGGCCAGCCATCCTCTTTACCACCAGGCTCATTGGCCGGCCTGCGGAGGTGATGGTGGTGAGGAGGGCTTGGCATTGGTAAGTTTTATTTTATTTTCTTCCCTCCTCACCACCGCTGGCCAGCCACCCTCCTCACTGCCACATGCCGGCTGCCCTCTGGAGGGGTGTGGTGGGGACTTAAGAGGACCCACCTGGCCAACCAGCCTTTGAACTTTCTGCTTGGGTCACGGACAGAGGACTGGAAGTTTGAGCTCAAGTTGCACGTTCAAAACTTCCAGTCCTCTGCCCGTGACGCAAGTGGGAAGTTCAAAAGCTGGTTGGACAAGTTACCATCCCACCCCCATGGAGGGTGGCTGGCGTGCGGCAGTGAGGAGGCAGGCTGGCTGGCTGACACTAGCGGCTGCAAAGAGGGCTCGGCATCAGCAAGTTTTCTTCTCCCCCCCCCCTCCTATACACCGGACTCGTACCTCCCCTGTACTCGCTGATCACCAACCATGGATAACTGAATCCATGTTTGGTGAATCAGCGGATGCGGGGGTCATACTGTACCCTGGTTTAAGAGTACCTTGGTTTAAGAGCGTTTTGCAAGACAAGGAACATTTCTTCTAAATTTTGCCTTGATGAACAAGCAGTGTCTTGCAATATAAGCACTGGAACAGGTACATGATTACAAGTGAGCTAGTGCTCTCTCTCTCTCTCTCTCTCTCTCTCTCTCTCTCTCTCTCTCTCTCTCTCTCTCTCTCTCTCTCTCTCTCTCTCTTCCCATCTCCCTGCTGAATTGTGGGTTATTGTTTTGAATGTTCCATCTCAGGCAGCCTCCAAAACAAAGAGAGGAGAAAGGAATGGAGGTCTCCCTTGCACTAGCCAGGAACACTTTCAAAGGAGAGTGCAGGTTAGGTTTTTAATTTTCTTTAGATTAATATTTTTATTTAATTTGTTTTCAACATCCTTGCTTGTTTTTCAAACCATTTCTACTTTTGGGGCAGCCAGTCAAGTGTGTATAATTGCAGTTGTTAGTCCCAAGTAGAGCAGATTCTGCAGCTAGGTACCTAAACCATAGTGTGGCCAGGGACTCCTAGCCAACTTCTTCTGTGAGTTTTAGCATTTTGTGTGTACAGTATGTGGTCTATGGGACCCCAGAACGAATCATTTGAGTTTCCATTATTTCTTATGGGGGAAATTGCATTGATATGAGTCTTTTGGTTTATAAGTGCACTTCTAGAATGAATTATGCTCGTAAACCAAGGTACTACTGTATATAAAGTATTTTATAAATAAATAAAATCTATTTCAGATGTGAAGACAAGAAGCATGTTTCCTTCTGAGACCTTCATCAACATTTGTGTTACAGAATGCCTTTAAGCGAACGGAACAGTGTGGTTTTTGCTTATGAGTCTTCAATACACAGTGCCAACGTTCTGCTTAGCCTTGATGAACAAAGAAAACAAGATCTTTTTTGTGATGTTACCATCTTAGTAGAAGATCAGCGATTTCGAGCCCATCGCTCTGTGCTTGCAGCCTGCAGCCTCTATTTCCGCTCAAGAATTGTGGGTCAATTAGAACGAGATCTTATCATTACTTTGCCTGAAGAGGTAAGTGCTTGTGCTGTCACAAAGAGTTCATACATAAGGTATCTGTTGGTGCTTCTTAAGTTTTACTCTTACTTAAAGTAAAATAGGTGCTATAGCTGGTGGCAGGCCCCACTAATAGTACTGCAATAATATAAACAATTTTTACTAGTCAGCAAGAATAGAAAGTGGATCAGAATTCATACAGAGTAACCTTCCATTTCCACTCAGCAGATTCCACTCTTGCCCTTCTACAGAAGTATGAGTTCTCTGCAGAACTCTTTCTGAAAATTAAATCTGACTCCTGCACATAATCTGGTAAACCCTAGCACAGCTAGCATCAGATTCCAGAAACAACGTGAGCTAGTAGTTGGGTCAGGATTTGCACAAAATAAGTGTTTCCAATAGTATTCCTCATTTAAGATTAAAAATATAAAAATGTGTAGTTTTGTGTTCCATATGAGATTAAAGTAAAAAGTGTTCTGCCTATTCAGACTACACATTGCCCCCCTCCCCCAGCAAGCTGGGTACTCATTTTACCGACCTCGGAAGGATGGAAGGCCGAGTCAACCATGAGCCGGCTACCTGGGATTGAACCCCAGGTCGTGAGTACAGTTTTACCTGCAGTACAGGCATTTAACCACTGCGCCACGGGGCTCCCTAGGAAAAATAGAAATTCAGTGCCTTGCTATATCTTTCCACCTTGGACTGATCACATCTTGCACACCAATTTCTGCTTGTGCAAATTTACACTCTCATTTCACAGGATTATCCCTTTAGTTTATAAACTAACTTAAGAAACTGTGATATATCTGTGGGTCTTCATTAGGCCTTCAAGCATTCATTTGAATTCATTGTGCATGGGGTTGCTAAAAATGTCTTGAGGATCTGAGAAGTAAAAGCCAGAGTGAAACCCCAGTGATCCTCAAACCACTGTGTAGTTGGTTCTCTAGAATAACCACAATTACATTAATTCTGAAACCGTCAAGAACGTCTTCTGCTGTGTAAACATTTTGCATGTTCTTCCTCAAAATTCTGCTCCTTGAGATTTCATTTTTGTCACTCGTCGGTATTAACTTGTCTCTGACCATAAAAGGAAGAAAGAGGTTATAATGCAGCATTATGCAGAATTCTTGCAACAAATGTAACAATAGCATATGCCATTGAGATGTATTTTTCCTCACAATGGTCCTCCAGTTCCTTAACTCTAATATGGAACAAATTCTCTGAATTCTTTTTGGTCATGATTTTTTATGCATGATAGCTGCTTTTCCTATATGAAGCATAACCCAGGCAAAGCAGTGGTGGTGCTTCAGTCAAGCAACCAGTGCTAGAAGATTTGTTTAACTTTCTTGTGTGTTTCATGGCCCATCTGGGATAGCTCCTGTGTCCTCCCTTTCCTATACTCTCCTATACTTTCCTATCCCTTTCCCGTTCTCTTCTTTCTCTGACAGACTGCCTCCAGTAGAAAAAAAACATAGTTGCTTGTCACTTGAAAAACCACACCTCAGTAGAATTCTTCACATGGTGTATACATCTCAAAATCCATAAATTCAGCGTATATTTACTTACAAATCTTCTCAAAACATCTAGGCTTACTTAGGAATGTTTGGAAACACATAAGGATGCAAGTAGTCAGTGCCTGGATGGAGATTACCTGGGAATACCATATTAGCATGTGTTATGTGTAAGAAAGATGGGCTACAAATGTAATAAATGTACAATTACTATAATTTGGACTACAGTTGCAAGCCAGTTAGTGAAAGCATAGTTGAGGGCTTTGAAATCCTACTTCTGCAACAAAGAAGCTGAAACCTCCTTGGTATGTCATATATGCAGAGAGCAAATGGCACACCATTCAGTTGCTTCTAGTTGGCATTTAATGAGTCGCTGCTAGGGTTGTCAGGGATGCATGTACTCACCTGCTTGATACATAGGGTGCTTTTACACGACCCCTGAGATCCGCTGGCCACTTAAATTTGGACCAGAGGTCTTGGGGGTTTGTCGCTCTTCCTGTGTTCCCACTCCTCCGCATTCCCTTGCTCCTGTCTGCGTGAGGGGAGGGAGAAAAAAAGGGAGAAAAAATGCAGGCTCACCTCCATCTGCCGGTGGAAGCCGCCCCGAGCCCCGTCGTCGTGATTCCCGTCTCTTAAAGGGGCAGTGGGGGGGGGGGAACACAAGGTGAGGAGAGCCCGGCATTCACTGCTTTACATCCGCATCAGAAATTTTTCACCTTCAGAGACCGGGTATTTGAAAAGTGTGCTGGGACGCACTTAGGTGGGCGTAGTCGTACTTAATTTTTTTTAAAGTCTGGAGCTGGTGGGAAAACATTTTTTAACCTCCGGATCTGGTAGCCCGTTGGCTCGGATTTTAGGAGTCGTGTAAAAGCGCCCATACTTAAAGATCCCAATGGGGACTTGCTCACTGCCAGCTAGAAGTAAATAAATAGTACATCATTTGTCTTCCACATTTCAGCCAGAAAATGTAAACTGGATTTTACCAGGAAATCATAGCAGTGTGGAGAATTTGCAAAACAAAGGGACCCTCTGTGGCCAGCATCTTCAGAGGGCAAGGAGCTCTCTAGGAGTTCTCTCTGTGCTCTGGGGTCCCAAGAACTCCTAGTTTCCCGAGCATCTTGCCCTCTGAAGATGCCGGCCGCAGAAGAAAACATCCAGGAATAAAACCTTACAGAACATGTCCAAACAGCCCAAAAAACTCACAACAGCTATCAGATCCCAGCTGTGAAAGCCTTCGAGAATACATGGAGCATGTTCTCTTAACATGCTTGATTATGCCATCCTGCCTCTTTCTGGTATAAACTAATCAATGCATAAACACGGAGAGAGAGTTCATTATTTTGTCTGAATAATGCTGTCTGCTCTGGGCAGATGCTGCTCATATCACATCAAACCAGTGCTCTGTATAATTTTTTAAAATACCTCATAACTGCAGTGACATCTGGTACTGAACAAGGGTTTGCTGTACTTCTAAGCTAAAGAGAAATGCTGTTGTTCAATGCCAGAACTTGGCTTGGAGAAGGCCCTAGATCAGTGGTGGCAAATCTTCAGCACTCCAGATGTTTTGGACCACAACTCCCAGAATTCCAAGCCTGTATTACCAGTGACAAACGACTATGGGAGATGTGGTCCAAAACATCTGGAGTGCCAAAGGTTCTCCACTACTGCTCTAGATCAGACATGTCCAGACTTTGGCCCTCCAGATGTTTTGGACCGCAACTCCCACAGTCCATTGTCATTGTCAATTTAAGCTTAGAATTCTGGGAGTTGTGGTCCAAAACATCAAGAAGGTCGAAGTTTGGACATGCCTGCTCTAGATGATAGTACTGTTCAAGCCGTAACATTTCTATCAAACAGATTTAGGAGGTATGTTGTGAGTATCTGATGTCGGAGTAGACTGACTCTAGACCACAACACATTTGGAGTGGTGGTCCATATATTCTGATTCAGCATCTTAAAGCTAGTAGTAAATCAGAACTGAAGTAGGACATTGTATCAGCAAGGACTGAATCAGTCAGTTCCTCCATAAGTTCTACTGATTTGATAAGCCTACTCTAGGTGCTACTTACTACTGGATTTCAGCCAATATAAAGAGCCTTGTTATAGTATAATGTGTTTGACTAAGCAATAAGTATTATTTATTTGTTTTATTTTGAGTATTTTTACCCCACCTTTCTCCTTGGAAGAGGACCCAAGGTGGCTTACAGTAATGAGGGACAATATGCAGCCCAGAACATATAAGACAGATTCGAGTTAAAAACAGGGAATTAGAAGAAGCATCTTAGGACATTACCTGCCTGTTTCCTTCAGTTAAAGCTCTTGGTGCATTTTGGAGGAGGTTGTTCCCCCTTAAAAGTAGCCCTTGATATAAAGAAGATATAGATTGTTATCATCTCCTGACCAGAGCTCCTGAACATCTGTACAGTCCCTCACGGACTTTGAAATCTGTAATTGAAAGGTTGCATCTGCTCCTAGTAGATTTTCAAGACATTATGAAGTGAAGATGTACGATATATAGTACACTAATTATTTTGCCATGTTTGGACTTTTGGCACTTGCTTTGAAAAAGTGGATATTGTGTACGAAAGCTTACAATGATTTTTTTATTTTTAAATAGTGGCCTATAAAGGTATTACCTATACTCCTTTAGCCTAGTTCAAAACATTCACCACTCAAGAATGCAGTACATCCCAAATTGTCCTGTATCAGACATTGAAAGCTATACATCAAACTGAGCATTGCATGGTCATCAAGTAGCTCACATGCATACTAGTTTTATTTGGGGGCCACAGATAGTCTGGAACCTGCTATGCATTCTTTAGGCTATGGTCATAATCTCATTTTAAAAAAATGAAAATAATGTTTTTAGTCAGAAGAGAATGCACTGGAGCTGGTTTAATTAAAACAAAACAATAAACCACCATTGCCAGTAAACTGAGTTCCCAGCTCATTGGGAGGGCAATGTATAGCTTACGTAATTGACTTGTAAACCACCCAGAGGGTGCTTTAGCACAATGGGGAAATAAATAAGCAGCAAAAATTGTTTTTTAAAATTAAACTCATATTTCAGTTAATAAAAACCCATTTTAGCAACCTTTACATTACATAACCATTACATTTTAAAAATATACAATCTGAATCATTTCATTTAGTGCCGCCCCCCCCCCACAGGCTACCACAAGTCTGAACGTTGGCCCTCAGTCCTCTCCTGCTATATATGCTGCAAAGCTCAGGATCATACTCACTTTTCCATACATAAACACTGTAAACCTCTTACCAACATCTATTTTATTAGTATATCTTCGTAGTAGAAATGGATTCACAGTAGAGAGTCAGTAGTTGTCAGGCTTTCCTTATTACAGTATACTGTATGTTTGTTTATATGGTTTTTGTGTAGCCCTCAAGGTCTATGAAGATATATTTGTCACAAGAATTACTTAAGGTACATAAACTTTGATTTAAAAAGAATCAAAAGCAAGTAATGGTCCTTTTAAAATAGTTTTAATTTTTACTTAATAGCAGACAACATTTCTAGATACGAAGAACTGAATTCCATGTTTGTGTTTTCCCATGTAGAATTTTGGGAACAGAAATTTGACGTCTTCTGTTCTGCTGTTCTTTCCCTCAGGTTACAGTGAAAGGATTTGCTCCTTTGCTCCAGTTTGCATATACTTCTAAACTTATTTTGGATAAAGACAATGTGGCTGAAGTTTGCAAGTGTGCTGAGTTTTTGGGAGTACATGACATTGAGGAATCTTGCTTTCAGTTTCTCAAATTCAAGTTTCTGGACCGTAACCCAGGTTGGCAGGACTATCCCAAAAAGAAATGTTGTAAATCGCGCTGTCAGAAAGAGAATCATCAAACAGGTATGCTGGTTGATGCCGATCTAGAAGCAAATGATGGGAATAGTTTGCCAAATGAATCCATTCAGAGCTCTCAGTCAAAGGCCTGTGAAGGCGAACAAAATGCAGAAGTGGCTGTTTTGCAAGACCATACTAATCAGACATGTGAATCTGCATCAGAAAGGGGTTTTGCCCCTGGTTTAGACCCCCAGTGCCCCAAATACAGGAAGTTCCAGAAGGCTCTAGGGAGTGATAAAGTCCCTGTTGTGGAGAGCAGTTCCAGTATTAAAGATATCCAGGTAATATCTTCTGCACCCCTTCATCAGAGTGACTCAAATACCAGTGGTGCTATACAAACACCGGTTGAATGTGGAACTGTGGATCCAGTTCCAACATATTCAGATGCTCAGGCAGGAATGGAAGAAGCTGGAAAAGAAGAAGTCTTGAAAGAGACCGTTTCTGTTCTTCAAAGCATTGAATGTTCTACAGAGAAGATGGATTGTTCTTTTGACACCCATGATTCTATTCCTGCTCATGGACTTTATCCCCCTTCATTCTTAAATGCATATGATCCATATTGTAACTTGACTTTGAGTGGTATGCAGAGCAATACAGAAGGAGCTGAGAAAATGCCCCCTGTTACTGAAGTTGCAGATTGCAATCCAGTCGTTGAAATTAAAGAGGAGAGCCCAACTTTAAACTCTCAGTTGTGTGACAAAGGAAACATGAGCAGTGCTTCGCCCAGCAGTCGTAGCAGTGTGGAGAGAGAGATAGCAGAACAATTAGCAAAAGGATTTTGGAGTGATGTTTACAGCACAGACACTGCATGTCAAGTAAACTTATCTCCAGCTTCACCTAAAGAGTTTTTAGAGCCAGGCTGTACAGAAAAGAAAACCGAGTGTCCTTGGTTAGGTATCCGGATCAGCGATAGTCCTGAGCATGGTCCTCCGAGAACTTTTACAACTTTGAGCTCTGTTGCCTGTCCCTTCATCAGCAACCTAAGTAACGAGAACAGCAATGACACCAATAGTGGAGATTGTGTCCCAGAGCCCCAACCAGAACAATGTCCTTATACCTGTGTGATTACTTTGGAGGAAGACTCTGAAACAGATACAGAGGGAGACAGTGAATCCTGTTCTGCAAGAGAACAAGAATGTGAGGTGAGAATATGCTAAGTATCCTTTTCATTTCTCTCAATTGCATGTTTCCTCCTTAAAATTGTAAAGAAAGCTTAAGACTTCCTTTAAAAATGAAGGAAAGGTTTTATTGAATGACAGATGGCTTTAAATAATAGTCTGCAATTGTAAACATGCTGAAAAGTAAAACTGTTCAGACTAGTTTCACTTTCATTGGACAAAATCCTGTTGCTTAGTGTAGTTTGACAAGAGATAGCCATGTTTTTCGGCGCTAGCATATCGGGCCCAATGAATCATTGTGGATTTGGTGAGCCAACTCCTCCACAGTTTTCATTGATTCAAACCGATCTGTTCCAACCACAGTTGACTTCAGCATGTGTGACGTCACCCCTTTCACAGACTGAGTTTTCAAAGGCACAACCAGGTTTATTTCGACATCCCACTGCTGTGCCACCAAATTGTGACGACACCTCCCTTTTACATGTGTAATTGTGTTGGAAAGAAATGGCAATGCTGCCACCTTTTATTCACTTGGTAATGCTGCCACCTTTTAAAATCATCGCCTCATGAATTGGGACAGACTCAGATGTAAAATATCGAAACAATAATGAAGTTTATTGAGAAAATAATAAATATAACAATGTCTGAGGATGGTATGCGTTGCCTTTAACTTACAATAGCTTTAATCAACTCTACAAGCCTCCCTGTCTTTAATAACTAGTAAACAGTATAGCCCTCACTGTCTGACAGAACTCCAACAGAGCAGTGCTTTATCCCAGCACTCACTCTCAAAACCTCAACTTAACTGAACTGCCTGAACTTACTAGGCTCCACCCCTTTTATATCATACCATTCCCCGCCCTCCTGCTGGGATTGGCCGATGAACTGCATATGCATTATTCCTGTTTCCCGGGTGTTGTCACAGCATGGTAAGTGGCTGTTTGAGTAAGCTCATTTGAATCAATGGAACTTGAAGAAGAGTTGACTTGCAAAACCCCTGTTAATTGTAGTGCAACTTGTTGTCTAATTGTACTTGTGTCCAAAAATGTTAGCAGTAAGATGAAAGTGGAGTGAGAAGGAAGAAACATTAATGCTAAATTCTCTATCAGTTTGTGTACTCTGCTTTTCAAAAATCACTCTCTCAGAACTTGTCAAATTTAGATATAAATATTTTGTAAGTCTTATCTTGAAAGTTACTGTAACATTTACTGTGACCTGTTTCCACATCTGGATATATTAGGGTTCATGGCTCTCTAGCAAGTGCCTTATTTAATTTACCCTTTTTTGCCATTCACTATCTCCTGCCAAAAGCTAAACAATATAGCTTTGAGTTAGAATATTATCTTTTTTTCTCTCATGTTGTGTTTCAATCCACTGATCCTTGATTTCTCTGTTCAGGCCAATGAACTGAACAGTAGCAAGCACAATAAATGCCCCTTCAGTGTGCCCTGCTGATTATGTTGATTAGCTAGATACTCCATTACCTATATGCCATGTTCACTGTAGATCTCTAAAGATGGGAGTTAATCTCACTGATAGGCTTCCCCATAATGTTCCTGTAGTCATGTTGGTGGATTGTGGGCTAAAGGATGGTACTGTTAGGTGAATTTATAGCGTGTGGATAAGCCATAGCCCAAAATTTTTTTATCTGTGCTTCTTTGTTCTATTGGAGAGAAGTGGCAATTGGAGTTCTGCAGAATTCTGTCCTGAACCTGGTGAACATCTTTATAAATTACTAAACTAAAGAAACAGAGAGCAAGCTTATCAAATCTGAGGGCAACACCAAACTGAGAAATGTAGCTAATACTGCAGAAGACAGAATCAGGATTCAAGATGACCTTAACAGAGAAATTAAGTAGACAAAACAAACAACATTAATTCTGCCAAGTAAAATTCTGAAGCTTGGCAATAATAGCTGCAAAGGATCTAAATGTCTCAGTAGACCCCAGATTACAAATGAGTCAGAAATATGATGCACCAGGGAGGAAAAAACCCAGCAACAAATCTCGCATAGAACTTTGAAGAAAACCTCCCATTAAATGAAAATCCTTTAAATTGATAACTGTAACAAAATTATTAGTGCAAGTGTTTTTACAAAATATGTAGCAAACCATGAATACTTGAAAACATATGTTTATGTACCGTATACCGTGCTTATGCATACTTTAGTTAATAAATTTAAGTGCTTAGATAACTTTTCTCCTGGCTTTCCAGTACCGCTTTCTTTTCATGACATATATACATACCTGTATATACAGAAATTCCTAATCATAGATAAAATTTCATTCCTTCCATTATTGCTGCTTTGCATTCCAGATATTTAAGCATATGTACTACTTGACTGCTTAAATTGGTTTGTCTGATATGATTTTAGAGTTTAAAGTGACCAGACTTTATTAGAACCTTTTAGATACTGATATACAATTTACAGATGTTAAGAAGACAATCCTTGAGGTTTATTATTCTGGTCCTTGTAAATCTTCATATAATTTGGGTGGGCTGTCTATTATCCTTCATTGTTGTAAGCCACCGTGGGTCCTTTTCCAAGGAGAAAGGTGGGGTAAAATTTTTAAAAATAAATAAATAAAATAAATGTTATTGGATTAAAGTTTTCATTAACCATAGCCAGCATAGCCAGTGGTGACAGATTGTGGTATTTGCCATCAAATGGTGGCACAAATGGCCCACCTCGATGGCTGTACCTCGATGGATCCTGTTTTCGATACACGGTAGGATGTGCCAGTTTCTTTGTTGTTTAAAATTGAGTCTAAAGCTGTATCTGCTTTCCAGATAAAGCTGCCATTGAATCAGCAGAAGATTGTTTCCCTTTCTAGAAATGACTTCCAGTCATTTCTTAAAATGCACAAATTGACACCAGAAGAGCTGGATTGCATCCATGATATTAGAAGACGAAGTAAAAATAGAATTGCTGCACAGCGCTGTCGGAAGCGAAAACTTGACTGCATTCAGAACCTTGAATCTGAAATAGAGAAATTGGTGAGTATTCTGATTTGAAGAACAAATTTTCAAATAAATCCTGAACTGAAATGGTTTTTGCTACAATTCTAGTTCCTTTATCTGCCATTTCCAGAAAATGACATTTTAGTCTAGAAGAATAACCTTTTGCTGGGATTTCAGCAAAGCTAAACCTTTGCAAAGTAGACATTTGTTTTAGCCAGACTACAATCCAAATAGAATCCATGAACTCTACTTTGGCTAATCAGGTTTTGTTTATGATAACATTCCTGGCTTTTTTCATGCATCTGGATGTATCAGTTTTTTGAACTGGTGTTTCCATAGGCGTTGAGAACTGGACATGCATTCAGGTTTATACAAGATGAACAGTAGTGTAAGGAAAGTGTATTGTATATGGTTCTATGTCAGCATATTGGCGCTGACTGGGCATAACTTGATGATTATCCCCCCTGGATTATCTGCTGGATTTAGTTATTTTGACACTGGTTCTTCATTTTAGTCTTTGTGAGTCACTCATTTTGTGTCCCTTTGCTCCTATACTAATTCTCTCGAGCCTTCTAGAGCTTGGGGAGAGGGGGAAAACAACAACAACCCCCAGTGCCTTTACTGCCTGGGAAATGGCCTTTTGACACAATCTTGTCAGATTTGTAAAACATTTCCTGAAGTTAGCTGTAAGACCTCCCAGTCATTGTTTAAGCTTTTTCTATGGGAAAGTCTCTAAAGGTTGTTGATAATATTGTGCAGAACTGAAGTCCTCCCTGTCTTTTTGTAAGGCCCTGTCAAATAATAATGGAGAGTGTTCAGCAAGAGTCTTCTTTGGCTCAGTCACTTCAGGACTTAGCTTTGCCATCCTCAAAACAGGAGACAACTGCTTTGAAACTAACTCTAGGTACTTCAGTGAAGACTGTGTCAAAACGAAAACCATTGAATCAGTTCCTGAAAAAGGAGAGGAAACCTAAAAATGGCATGTAAGGCTAAGAATATGTCTGTGAAGATTCTCAGTCATCCAGGTGAGTTTTTCTGGAAGTTGAGTCATAGCAACTGGACTTCTTTTTCTTGAGAGATTGAAGTGTTTTGCTGCTCATCCAAACAGCTTCGTCAGTCTGAAGAAAGCTAGTTGCGAGTCCTCCATTTTATAGTTCTGACAAGGTTGTTCTCTTATGAGGAAAGGCTACAGCATTTGGGGCTCTTTAGTCTGGAAAAAAGGGCACCTGAAGGGGGATATGATTGAGATGTACATAATTATGCAGGGCCTGAGGAAAGTGGATAGAGGAACGCACTTCTCCATCTCACAAAACACCAGAAATGGGGGATATCCACTCAAATTGAAGGTTGGGAGAGTGAGAACAGACAAAAGAAAATATTTTTTTACCCAGTGTGTTGTTAGTCTGTGGAACTCACTGCCATAGGATGTGGTGATGGTTTCTGGCCTGAATGACTTCAAAAGGGGATTGGACAGATTGCTGCAGGAAAAATCCTTCACAGGTTACAAACTATGATGGAGATGTGTTATCTCCAGGTTTAAAACAAGGGTACTTCAAGGGCCAGATGCAGGGGAGTAGTATCAGGAGACAGATATCTAGTCTCATGCGCTCCCAGACACATCTGGTGGGGCCACTGTGAGATACAGGAAGCTGAATTAGATGGGGCTTTGGCCTGATCCAGCATGGCTCTTCTTATGTTCTTGGCTTCTCTGGAGGTGTGGATGCTCTCTGCTCTGTAGTATAGGGTCCCAATGACTCTTAATTGGTGCTGTAATGGATGGTGGGAATTAGACATGGGCACGACTCGGCGAAATCCTCGTTTCCGTTTCCGTTCGTCGTTTCCGTTACCTAACGAGGAACGGTAACAACAGTTATTCCGCTCCAGCTCGAACCCGACCCGATAAAGATAAATTGGGTCTGATTTGTCATTGTCGTTCATGGCATCGCGGCGATCGTGCGATGCCAAGCAAGCAGCACAGAAAAAAAGTTTTAAAAATAAAAAACCCCGATTCCCGGCCATAAAAGCAGGTGAAAATATGCCTGCCTCAGTGAGGGCACCTACCAGAGAGGGGTGGTTTCTGGGGGGGGGGGTCCCCGGCCTCCCCCCCTCTCCTGTCCTGGGCTGCTGGTACCAGGCTGGGGGGGGCATCCTCATCATCTCCATTTGCCATGCGGTGGGGGGGATCCAAAATGGTGACCGCAATATTTATTTTTAAATCATGGTCCAAAAACCCCACCAAAGCACCACAGAAACATTTGAAAATTAGGTATTTTAACTGCCAGAATTTTTATAGTAGCTGCAGTGGGTTTTTCTTGCAATAAAACATCTCCATTGATTTTATTTTATTTTTTTTTTATTTTTATTTTTATTTTTATTTTTATTTTTATTTTTTTACACCTGCGCATGCGCAATGATGGGCTGGCCATGGGATGGGACCATGGAAACTTTTGGACCCATTCCACCAATCGCATGGCCAGGTTTTGACTGAGACTTCTGGGTGTGCCAGAGAGGGCATTAAAAGCCCACAAACCCTAACCCTAACCCTAACCCTAACCCTAACCCAACCCTAACCCATACGCCAGTACGCTGTCCTTCTTAGTGGGTCAGAGGCACCCAGAGGTGCACCCCCCTAACCCACCCTAACCTTAACCATAACCCTAAGCCTAGCCCTTACCCTAACCCCAACCCTAACCCAGATCCATACGCAAGTACACTTTCCTTCTTAGTGGGTCCCAGGCACCCAGAGAGGTGCCTCCCACAGCCCACTATCCCCTACCCCTATCCCATTCCCTAACCTGTACGTCAGTACACTAGTACGCTCCCCTTCTTAGTGAGTCAAAGTGAGGCACCCAGAGAGGTGCCTTGCAGAGCCCACTATCCCCTATCCCATTCCCTAACCTGTACGGCAGTACGCTAGTATGCTTCCCTTCTTACTGAGTCAGAGGCACCCAGAGAGATGCCTCTGCCACCCCACCCTAACATAATGTAATGGAAATGTATGGTACGCGGCGGCTCCGCGAAACGCTTCCCTTGCTTCCCTTCTTAGTGGGTCAGACGTCAGAGAGGCACCCAGAGAGGTACCTCCCAGAGTCCACTTACCCCAATCCCAACCCCACCCCAACCCACAAACGACAAACGGAAACGAGAAATTTTTGAAAATTATAGCGACAAACGGAAACGACCCTAAACGGATCTGTCCCGACAAACGACAACTCGAAACGTCATTTTTTCTGGTCATGCCCATCTCTAGTGGGAATCAGACAGTAAGTACTGATATGTGTGGGTGGGTTTCCTGTAAACTTAGTTAAACACACTAAGGCAGAAACTCGTCCACCCAAAGGACCTGATACCAAAACATAAAAGGTGCAATATAGTATATGCCAGCGTTTTTCAACCACTGTTCCGCGGCACACTAGTGTGCCGTGAGATGTTGCCTGGTGTGCCGTGGGAAAAATTGAAAAATTCTAAAGAAATTCAACCCAGGGCCGGCGGGTGGCCCACAGCTGGTTGGCGCTATAAATAGCGTCCAAGGGGCAGCTTGGCTCCTCCCCCCCGAGGCCTGCGGCGCTGGCATCACTTCCTCCCCGGCCGGACCTGGCCCCGCTCATTCTCTTAGTGTTTGCCCTGTGCCTGCCGCCGCCGCCGCGACTCGCTCGCTTCCCTCTCTCCCCCCCCTTTTTTTTACCCTGGACCACCACCACCCCTTTCCTGGGAGCTACCAATGGACTGAGCCGCCCGACAGCCTGCCCGCCAACACGAGCCGGCCCGGGAGCCCCAGCCCAGAACAAACCACCAGGTGAGGGGAAGGGGAGGAGGGGCGCCCGGCTGCCCCACGAGCACCGCGGCAGGGCTATGAGGAGGAGGGGATGGAGGAGGCCTCTGCTGGGCCTGGGCTGAGGAGGCGGGGGGGCTACTGGCACGGCTGGCCGGCCGGCCTTTAGGGTCCGGGAGGGGAAGAGCCGTCTCTGAGGGGCCCCGCGATGGGTTCCTTGAAGTCTTGCCCCTTTCTTTCTGTCTTGGGTCGCCCTCTTCTCTCTCTCTGTCTTTTCTTTCTTTTCCCCCCCACCTCTCTCTTTCCATTCGTACCCTTTCCCCTCTTCATAGAAACGTGCCCATTTCTAGCCTGCATATGTGTATGTCTAGCAGCCTGCCTACTGTAATTAAAACTGTAAACCGCCCAGAGACTCCTTGAAGTGGTATGGGGCGGTATACAAGCAGAACACTTTCTGCCTTCTTTCCTTCCTGCCTTCCTTCATCCTCCTCCCCTCCTGTCGCTGGACTTGCTGAAGGCATCTGCCTTGGCCACAGTGTGGAGAGCAAGATGGGCTTTTGGGTCTTATTTGTGTTCCTGGAGAGTCAGTGCCCCTTCTCAGGTCTCCACTGGACACAGAAGTCCATGCAGGGCAAAATGTCTTTAAAAAACAACACAGGTAAGTGGGAACTGGGTGCTAGAGAGCGGGCTGCCTCAATCTGTGGCCCCTCTGTCCTGCTTCTCCCTACACCAGCAATGGCGAACCTTTTAGAGACTGATATAGGCACAGAGTTAAATTTTTTAACATTTTCTAATGGTGGTGTGCCTCGTGATTTTTATCATGAAACAAGTGTGCCTTTGCCCAAAAATGGTTGACAAACACTGGTATATGCGGTCCAATGCAGTGATGAGTGTGCAGACCTCTACATTGGAGAAACTAAACAGCCATTAAACAGAAGGATGGCCCAACATAGGAGGGGTAACAGCTCAGGAGCAGAATCAGCAGTACATCTCCACTTGAAGGACAAAGGGCACTCATTCAAAGATGAGGATGTACACATATTTGACAGAGCAGATAGGTGGTTTGAGAGAGGAGTCAGGGAAGCCATTCATGTGAGCATTGAACACCCCTCGCTCATCAGAGATGGGAGGGCTCAGGCACAGTCTTTCTGCCACTTACCAGGCTGTGATTTCAACAATACCTAGACAAATCAAAAATACTTCACACCTTCACCACCAAGGCCATAGCTAATGACCCATACTTTATGGGTTTCACCAATTGTTCACCTTAAGGCTATTGAGACTGTTGCCTACCTAATAAGCCTATTCAGACTATTGTTCATCTTATGAGCCTGTTTCAGACCAGGGTGGCAAGAGGTCAAAGTGAACTATAAAATGGAGGACTCACAACCAGCTTTCTTCAGACTGATGAAGATGTTTGGATGAATAGCAACATGTTTCAATCTCTCAAGAAAAAAGAAGTCTAGTTGCCATGACTCAACTTCCAGGTAACCCTAACCCTAACTTAGCCCCATGGTGCAGTGGTGAAACACCTGTATTGCAGGTAAAACTGTGCTCATGACCTGGGTTTTAAATCCAGGTAGCAGGGTCATGGTTGACTCAGCCTTCCATCCCTCTGAGGTCGGTAAAATGAGTACCCAGCCTGCTGGGGGGGGGGGCAATGTGTAGCATGCATAATTAAACTGTAAACCTCCCAAAGACTACTTGAAGTTGTATGAGGCAGTATATAAGCAGAATACTTTGCTTTTTGCTTTGCTTTAAGGCTAAGAAGCTACATAGCATTCACCCACATTGTGGAGAATGCTGTGTGAAGCCAAAAATCCAGCAATTAGGTATATGTATGGTTGTAAGTGGAAAAGGGTTAGAAATTCATGAAATCAATTGGGGAGCCATCTAGGCCAGTGATGGCGAACCTTTTAGAGACCGAGTGCCCAAACTGCAATTCAAAACCCATTATTATTATTATTATTATTATTATTATTATTATTATTATTATTATTATTATTATTATTATTATTATTATTATTATTATTATTATTATTATTGCAAAGTGCCAATACAGTAATTTAACTTGTATACAGGTGGCTATGAAGGGGCAATGTCGGGTGCCCACAGAAAGGGCTCCGAGTGCCACTTTTGGCACCCGTGGCATAGGTTCACCATCACTGATCTAGGCCATCTGTTCTTCATACAGTCTTGAGATGCGTACTAAGCTTAAAAGAACAGGGCCTATCCTATTAAACTTTCAGAGTCTTCCTATCAAAGTGTTCCACAAGGTTCTTCTGCATCTCTGTTATTCAAAAATTATATAGTGAAGAGATTCTTGAAGGGAGTCAATACCATATCTCCCAATCTCAATATAGATGTTTGAACTAATATGTTTGAACAGAAATCACATAAACTAATTGTCTGTTCTTAAGGACAAAGGGAGGGCCAACCCATTTTGCCTTATTGGTGAAATTGTAGATAGTAAATGCCATCACTCTGCCTTGCCAACTTTCAAATGAGCCATTGCTTTCTTTATTGTGAAGACATTCAAGCAGAGTGTTGGCAGTTTTGACTGCAGTGGGTCCCAACCTGAAGTATGCATGCTCTACAGGGAATGAACCAGGACACTTAGGGGTATTTTTTTTTTGAGGGGGGGGGGGAATAATGGCAGGAAAAGGGTCTATCAAGCATGCCTGGGTCCACATTCTTCTTGAGGACAGATTGTATAAAACTGCTAGAGAACAATCATGGATCTTCTGCATAACCAGTGGATATGTCACATCACTGTTGAAAAACGAAACAGGTTGACTAGAGGAGGAGGAGCTGGTTGCATTTGTTTTGCATTCTTGGCCTGTCCTCTGTTGTGGGAAATAAAAACTCATCTGGATTGCAGAGCACTGCCCTCTAGCTGCTGGCACAGTTGGCTGACAGAAGCAAAGCTGAGCCAATGAAACCTGCAGCTCTACTCCTGGAAACCCAAGCATTTTCTTTTCATTTGGTTCCCAGGTGGCTAAGCTCTTTGGTTTCTGAAATATGGTGTCACTGCCTGTTTGTAAAATTGAAAAGCAGGAGTATCTGTTCCCTAAAGGGAACACAGGCTTGGCTATGAGAATATGCTGCATACAAAATGCCGACTTTGGAACACAAATATGCATTTCCTAAATCCCAAAGACTCCAGTTCAGCTTCTTTTTTGTTGGTGAAAAGGACTGTAGACTTAACTTTACAAATATATATATATATATATATAATGTGACTCACAACTTTAGGTGCATCTCAAGGAAATGTCTGACTTTCCCTCCCATCCTTGTTCCTCATGATTTTTTTAAACTTTTGGATGTAAGCATACGTGCACTGTCTTTTCACGTCATTTCATTACTTTTAATCTCATTATTGGGCTGTCTATTTACAGTTACAACAGAAGCATTTTAAATAACAATGACTGTATTAATTGCAACCATTTTTCTAATATGAAGGGGACCGTTTATGGTAATGGGGAAAAATATTGGGGACCACTGCTCTACAGGGTTTTTCTGATGTTTTAACCTGCAAGATATTGCACTTGGTCCAAGCCTTTAACACAGGGATGCCCAAACTTTTTGTAAGGAGGGCCAGATTTGGTGGCTGAGAATGTGTGAGGGGCCAGTTGCTCCCCGACACTGCCACCTCACTGCAAGCCCCACCCACTGACCCATAAGCCCCACCCACTGACCCCTTGCAACCCCACCTGCAGGAAGGAAGACGGGGACCAAGGGAGGGAGGAAGGAAGGTGGAAACCAAGAGAGGAAGGAAGGAAGGTGGGGAACAAGGGAGGGAGGGAGGGAGGGAGGGAGGTGGGGACCAAGGGAGGGAGGAAAGAAGGAAGGGAGGGACCAAAGGAAGCACAGGGAGCCGTGGCCACCGCAGGGGAATGTGTGGGTGAAGGAGGGGGAGGGAGGGGCGGGCCAGCTAGCTGTGGGCCACTCAGAATGCCCTGAAGGGCCGGATTTGGCCCCCGGGCCAGACTTTGGGCAGGCCTGCTTTAACATTTGCCAAGGACAACAGACTAGATGGACATGCTAGGCTTGATGGTTCCTTCTGTCATCTCTGCTGGCACGTCTCTCCTCCATATAGTAAGTGAGCTTGCTAGTCACCCAATGTGTGATTCATTGAGATCACAATGAAGAAGGGCAGGTTACTTATAGTACTTGCCTGTAGTTTTTTGCATCTTCATCTGTGAGTTCACTCATCTGTCCCTGCTTGCCTGCAGTCCATCACACTTGATCCCTCTTTTGTTTCTCAGCAACCTTGTAGGGAACTGAGGGACTCGTGGCTGGTATGGAGCTTGCCTAGTAAGGGTTGGGCAGAGTGGGGTTTGGTTTGGTTTGATTCTTTTACCATTGTTAGACTCTAGAACAGGCATGTCCAAACTTCGGCCCTCCAGATGTATTGGACCACAACTCCCAGAATTCCAAGCCTGCATTTCCAATAGCAAAGGACTATGGGTGTTGTGGTCCAAAACATCTGGAGGGCTGAAGTTTGGACAAGCCTGCTCTATAATGTCCTGGGAAGGTAACCCAAGTGCAAACAGGATACACAGATGACCACTCAAAGACCTAGAATTACAAATAAGTTACCTGTTCTTCTTTAACACAAGAATGAGACTCTCAGTTCATTAATTAATAGGTCCTAGCTGGAATGTTAAACTGTATGTATGTTACATAGATCAATGTCTGTCATGGGAAACTATCATTTTGTATCTCTATGATGTTGTATATGGCTGTTTTTAGGTCCTCAGATATGCTCAGGAATGTAAAAATTTGTTTCTGCTTTGTCACTCGAGTATTTATTCGTAGTTCCTTGTTTTGTTTTGTTTTTCAGCAGGCACTTTGAGATTGTAACAAATTATCCTAGGAGGCCAAAGCATCCTGAAACTAGTTTCTCTTGTACTGCCATTCTTGACTCCAGATTTGTGTTCATTTCATCTTTTTTTAATGCAGAGATTGTTCAGTGTAGAAAGGAGGGGCCATGCTATGAAAACATGGCATAAGTGATGTCCATAGTAGCTGATTGCACTTTGCGAAAATATGAAGTGAAGAGGTTTTCCTGCTGCGCTACCTAAGATCCTCTAAACTCTGTGGATTGAATTGCATTGGAATAGCCTTGCAGAAATACTATCTGTTACATCTCTGTGCTTCCATCCATTTTTTTCAGCTAAACGTCTACCTGAATAATTATTGTGTTCTTCTTATGTATGGTTTTTGTGGAGGGTTTGTTTGTTGTATGGTTTAAACATGATTTCATTTGTAAAAGTACACTCATGTTGTTCTAAACCATTATCACGTGGGTTTTTTTAAATGTGCACCCAGTTATATATATAATTTAGTTTTTAAAGATACTGTGGATTTCAGTACATTGGAAGGTATTAAACTCACAGCCACTTTGTTTTCTTGCAGCAAAGTGAAAAAGAAAACTTGCTGAAAGAGAAAGATCACATCTTATCAACACTGGTTGAGACAAAACAGAATCTGTCAGGACTTTGTCAACAAGTCTGCAAGGAAGCAGCTCTGAGTCATGAGCAAATACAGATTCTTGCAAAATATTCTGCCTCTGATTGTCCGCTCTCATTTTTGATGCTTGAGAGGAAACAACCAGCATCTTCTGATGGCATGTCTACCATACCATTATGTGCTGAACTGTCAGCCGGTCTTTCTGTGGTATCAGCTAATGACCCAGGTTCTGGTTATCAGCATATAAAAGACGCACATAATATGGGGTACGATCAAGCGCAAGAGCCATGTCCCGTTCCTGTAAGAATATCTGATAAAACATTGTGTTTGGAGCAGTGCGTGCAAAGTGGTAGTGGCATCATAGATTTTTGCCAACAGATGACAGACAAATGCACTACAGATGAATAATCTTTTTTTGTCAGACTCACTTTCGCAGGACTGAAGCATTGGCCCTTAAGTAGAAAGATTTTCCATATGGTAGAACTGCATCAATTTGTATTTAATCGACTATCTTCATTCAAATCTAGATGTAATTATGGGCCTTTCTCTAACGATATGTAGGAATATGACATCCTGAGTTTGTAGCATGCCTTATTACAAACAAAAGGGAATTTCTGCAGCTTAGATAATTTTGGCTGCCAGTGCCATGAAAAGTTGTTTTTTTTAATCTATTAAATCTCTCACATTTCACAAACTGGGAGAATGAAAAATAAATCTGATAATAGAACAGATGCTCAAAAAAACCTTGTATTTGAACGCATTGGGTCATTGCATTAGAGATCATACCAATTCTTAACATCTTGTTCCCCTTCCACTGTTCCCATACACTTCCATTTCTGTTTAACATACCCCAGTAGGTTGTGCTTCCTTCTTCAGATCTGATGGGTAGTTGTCACAAGGAGAATTAAAATAGTCAAGTATTCTGGAAGGATTTTAACTTTTTTATTAATAGTGGGACCAGTTCAGATACATTTGAAAAATATTGTTTTACATGGATATCTTTATAATTAAAGCTAATGATAACTATTCAGTTTCAGATTTCAGTGGCTAGTGCTTTGTTTATTTAAAAAAAGAATCACTTTGGATTCTTTGGTAGTTTTATCTATTAAAATAAGCATATAAAGCTTTTTACTGTGGGCTTTTCTGCAACATATTAATTACAGAAAATCCATATAAATTCTCTAATAGCATAATTGCTCTTTAATAACAGAAGCTTTACCTACTGAACCTCAAAACACTTTTGCTGGTTTACAAAACATAAAAGCCAATGGAATTCTTCATTTCCTACCTCAGCTTAGACATCAATTTTTGTATCTTTGTTTGGAATATAATCACCTGTCATTTTCTGTAATTACTGTATGCCTTGCAGAATTCTTGAATGGCAAATCAGACATCTATACTAACATACTGAAGCAGTGATTATGTTACCAGTGATTTATTCTATAGAAGAGCAAGTTTGCATAAAACATATTGAAAACATACATAGAGATTAGAGAACATTTGGCCAAATACATCATCTGAACAGTACTTCTAACAACCAGCATGTATTACAGAAAAACTACACTACCTCATAGAGTGATTCTCAAGATCATTCTAAGCTGCAGTGATTTTCACAAATATTTGTCATGAATTAGCATTATAAATGATGGCTTAAAATGTTACTTCATTGTGGAAGTTTATGACTTCTTTTGCTTGTGTTTATTTCTCTTTTGATAATTTAGGACAGCCTTCTTAATACATATTGGCCAGAATCCTATTAGTTATGTATACTGGAGTAAGTCAAATAGCATAAATCTCAGTAACACATACCTGCTGGTTAAGGAGTCAGTGCTTGTATTCTTTGTTGTGTGCCATATCACATGGGTGGCATGCAACAAGTAATGCAAACAACAGCAAGTTAAGTAGCAGCATTTCTCCACTGAGACTTCAGGCTATTTGACTTTTGATAACATGTATAAGAGAATTTTGGCTATTTAGATGTTATTTGTTGGTGTTGTGTACATCTATTAAGGGCATGAACTCATTTTCCTAGAAGTCATATGCTCTGACTTTCCTACTGATCCTACCCTATTATTTTTTGACAATTCAGTTAGCAGTGCCAAATCTATTAAGACATCTAAATGTCTCTACTAGGGCTGAGAAAGCTATGGCTCTGCAGATGTGGTTGAACTCTAGTTCCTAAATACCCTGGCCAGCCTGATGAGTGATAATGGTTGATGGTACTAATAGTTCATCAACATCTGATTCCCACGTGGTCTAGATCCAGAAGAAGTAGCTCAATTTCCTTTTGAAAGAATTGTAATGCTGACATAAATGCTTATGGAAGAAATACTGATAGAATTGCTAAGGTCAAAACATTTGAAATTCTTTCTGCAGAGAATGGGATTTTCCACTTAAGGTGGAGATGAGGAGTATGTCATCCTCCAAATGTTTGGCTGTAGTTCCTTATATTTCACTGCTGGCTGTTCCGATTAGGACATAGGAGTTACAAGAAGGGGTATTTACATGTCCTCTTCTTTAGATTTTAATGCAGAGGTTGAAAGGGGGAGTCTGTCTTAAGTTTTTATCTCCCAAAAGTCAGTTGATAAGACATCTGGAAGAATGGATCATTGCCTGTCAGAGTAGTGAAAAAGAGCATCCATTGCATTCTTGCAGTTCATTAGAAACTTTAATGCCTATAAATTAGAGTCCTATGTTCAGTTCACATTCTTGCAGGAATTTTGTAATATGCCTAGTTTGTAGTATCCAGGTGGGGAGCAGGGGTGGGGGTTGAGTTAGCTTAATCAGCTATCTCTAGGAAAGTTTGTACAGTGGTATTTTGATTGCATGCAAACACTGAAAAGCTAAATCATCAGCTTGCAAGTATTAGAAATGGATATAAATGGCAATTTTAATATACAAGAATCTCAGGTAAACCATACATTCTCCAGTTTCATCCAAGAGCATTCATTGTTGAACATGTACAATATTTGTATCAATGCATGTTTAAAGTAGTTTTAAATATCTGGGGCAGAATGTTAGAAATCCTCTAACAACAAAACAGCATAAAGATTGTAAAAAAGAAAAATAAACCTGCATTAATTACAGTTGGTTTTTTAAATATTTCATAGCCCAGTGTTTTCTAATGCAATAAAAACCACTATTCTTTCTAAACAGGTCTTCATTTTTGTAAAAATTTGGCATTGTAGAACCGATGCATACCGATTGATTCATTTAGTACTACTAAGGCTGAACTCTGGAAATAACATTATTTATACAGTTTATATAATATATTAAAACAGCAAACATTATGATTGGAATAAAACTCCTAAAACCTTACTCTCAAGTAGCATGTGTCTTGTTTTTTATTATTATCCACAAACAATCATTTGTTACTATCTTGGATTTAAAGAGTTTATTTTCACTTGAGGGAGGCGTTAAACACCAGACTTCCACAGTCAGGAAGTATTTTGAATTTATATTCTCAAACTCTAAACCTCTTTACATCTGTTATATAAAAATGAAAATCTTGTTTTCAAGGGTTTATTTCACTGATGAGTTCAGACATAATGGCCGACCAGGTTGTCCCATTGCATGGATGTTCACTCACTTTCCTCTCTTCTTTTGTGGATGCTACAAAGAGAGTGAGACTTAGGGCACTTTTACACAACCCCTAAGATCCGCTGGTCACTTAAATTCAGATCAGAGATCTTAGGGGTTTGTCGCTCTTCGTGCGTCCCCACCACTCCGCACTTCCTGGCTGCTGGCTGCGTGAGGGGAGGGAGAAAAAAAGGGACAAAAGAATGCAGGCTTACCTCCGGTGCCGGTGGACGCCGCCCCGTCTTTGTGATTCCTTCTCTTAAAGGGGCGGGAGGCAAAAAAAAAAAAAACAGCAAAAAGAAGCGAGGAGAGCCCGGCACATCCACATTAAGATTTTTCACCCTTGGAGAGCAGGTACATGAAAAGTGCGCTGGGACGCGCTTAGGTGGGCGTGGTCGCACTTAATTTTCAGTAAACTCCGGAGCTGGTGGGTAAACAATTTTAAGCTCCGGAGCTGGGAGCCATTTGCGGCGGAGTTTAGGGGTTGTGTAAAAAGGCCCTTAGACTGCATCTAGAGTGCCAGCCATGTTTTGGAAAATATTGTCCCACATCCTGTTGCTTAGTTTAGCCAATTGCAATATAGGCCCATTAACCAAAGGATTTACTGAAAATTCCATTGATTCAGCTAGGCCTGAGTAGTCGCATAAATTATTCATTTACTAATATTTAATGCTGTTTGCTCTGCTAAGCCACAGGATTTGGGCCATTATCTACACCTGTGTAATCTTGTAAATTGGTGCATGGTGGTGGTGGTTTTGCTGACAGTAACATATATGGGTTGAAATGCTATTTCATAGTAATGCAGTCTGTGTAACTTTTAGAAGTAAATTGTGCCTGACTCAGCGCACAGGGTCGGCTATCCATGATGATTTCTTATCATAGGCGATTTCCTACCAAATTTTCTTGCCAGCATTCTGGACATAGTATTTTAAATAATTGTTGCAAGCTGTCTTGAGGAGCTGGTTGAAAGGTGAGTTTTTAAAATTAAATCCTGCACATTAGTATATAGTTTTCCCTAGTTTAAAACCGATGTATTCTTGTAATGAGATTTGCATTTTCTGTTCTTTCATACCAAGTATAACAGCTTACTTAATATACCATACTTAGCTCTCAATATAGTGCATAGTCGTGTACCATCCTGGCTTTCCATGGATTCTAAAAGTTTTGAAATTCAAACAACCTTTTGATGTTTATGTATGTCTTTGATTACAGTATATTTGAATCTTCATCCATTCAATGAGCTGTGGGGCATTTCCTTATCTCATTAGAGTTCCATTTTGTTGCACTTAGCGATGTGGTAGGATGTGAGATGGACATCATTCAGAGATGTAGAGTCTCATCACCATCAATATGTGGATGATATAGCACTATCTCGCCTTTTCATCTGCAACTGGTGTAATATTTATTATTTATTATTTATTTGTTATATTTATATACCGCCCATCTTCTGGACGGAACTCTGGGCAGTTTACAATAAAATATGATAGAAATAAAAACAACAGGGAAGAAAATAAGAAAACAAAAAGTAAAGGAGGAGGGGCCCTCCATCAGAGATGACGCAGGCGGCAATAGAGGGAAAAAATTAAATAAAAATAAAAATAAAAATAAATAAATAATAAAAAAATAAAAAAATAAAGTAGTAAGGTCGCCATATGCCTCTCTAAAAAGGAAGGTTTTCAGAGCCTTTTAAAAGGCGGGCAAGGACTGTGCTAGGCGCAACTCACTAGGGAGATGATTCCACAGCGTGGGGCTAACCACAGAGAAGGCGCGGCTACGCGAAAGCGATTTCCGTGCCTCCCTGGGTGTGGCCACCCTAAGTGAGTGCTCCTGCACCATTCTAGTGGGCCTGACCCCAGTTGACCTCTGGGAGATACGCTCTGACAGGCACTCTGGTCCCAAGCTGTGGAGGGTTTTGAAAATCAAAACCAGGACCTTGAACCTTATCCGGAGGGCAACGGGTAGCCCATGCAGGCGAGCCAGAACTGGGGTGATGCGATCGAATCTACGAGCACCCACCACCAGTCTGGCCGCCGCATTCTGCACCTGCTGGAGCTTCCGGACAAGGGTCAAGGGCAACCCCACGTAGAGGGCATTGCAGTAGTCGATCCTCGAGATCACGAGGGCCTGCACAACTGTCCTCAGGGAGGACCCGTCAAGGTACTGGTGGTCCTGGAACATTGTATGGCCACAATAATAGATAATCACACTATTGGGCAGTATAGAAGTTGAATGAATGAGTGAATGAATGAATAACCAAAGTCCAATTTCAAGATGATGCTTTCTAGACATGGTTCAATGAAAAAAAATGATGGGACATTTTAAACGTCTGGGATAAAAAGATCAAACCTCATTGGGAAAAATAATAGATAAGAATGGATCATGTTTTTTCAGCTTCTTTTTAATCTGCAAAAAAGAAAAACTGCAGGCAGATGGCTGAAATGAGGGTGCATTGTTCACAGTCTTCATAGGGCAATGTCAGAATATCTATACAGTATTCCAACTTTGAACAGCCCGCAGGCGCCTTTTGTGTGCCGTGGGTCCCAGCGGGCTCTAATGTGAAGTGCACGCACATGCACATGCGCACGCACTCCTTACCTCTGCTCCGCCCCCCACATCCTCAGCACTCCCCCACACTCTATAAGAGGTCTAAAGTACACACATGCGTATACACACACACACATGCACGCCCACACACCCGCACACTAATGCCCGCCGGACCCCATGCACAATCACAGACAAGGAAGGGCAGCAGCGGCCATAAGCAGGCTAGCGGGGCTGAATCATAGCCCAGCGCTCCCTGCCCGCCAGCTCCTGGCTGTCTCCTCCTGGCCCTGCCGCTCCGGCAGTGTTGGTGGTGATGCTGGTGGCTGCTGGTGCTCAGCCAGAGGGTCTCGCCCACGTATCCCCACAGCGCTCACTTCACCATGGCGTGCCGTGGTGGTGGAAGCAGGGGGCAGGCGGAGGAGGAAGAGGAGGAGGAGGAGGAGGAGGAGGAATCCTCCACTTGGAGCTTCCTGTTCATCTGCCCAGCTGGCTGGCTGGTTGGCCCAGGCTACTGCCGCCACCACCGCTTACCCCAGCTCCTCGGCACTCTCCTGCACTCCCTCTGTGCTCTGCTCCCACCAGGTCCTCAGCACTCCCCAACCACGCACCTCAAAAGTGTTGCACGCTGGCGACAGCGGTGCCCGCCTCAGCCCCAAGAGCCAGCAGGCTCGGGGGCATGGCTGGAGCCCCCCAGGAGAGCACGGAGACACCACCGGCCATCAGCAGCTTCTGGAGGGCCAGGGTAGGACAGGTCAGGCCGGACCCAGCCAGTGGAGGTGGCCACGGTAGAGGCCGAGGAGCTGCAGGGTGGGTGGAGCTAGGCACTGGCAGCAGTCCCCCTCCACCGCTGCCTCCCTCCTCCCTCTGGTGGTTGCCCCCACCGCTGGCCACTCCTCCCAGCTCGGCAGGCTTCCAAGGCCGGCAGTGAGGAGGTGCCTGGCCCAGGAGAGCTCAGCAAGGCCCAGGCCACAGCCCTGCCAGGCGACCCAGCACTGGTCCCAGCTCCCGTGCACCTCGCTGGTTCATGAGCAGGGGGGAACTCCCCCCAACACGCCACCAGAGTCAGCACGCTGGGAGGCTGACATGGACACAAATGGTGCCCTGACAGTGCGTGAGGTGGGGGGGGGAATCCCCCTGAACATGCTGTCACAGGCGGCACGCTGAGGCTGGCAGGTACCCAGCGGGTGACCTCCAGGCTCCGAGTTCTTCCTGACAGACATCTAAATGTGGCCTACATGGGAAAGTGACCTAAATTGGAAGGCTTTTGGGCCTAGGTAGACCTGGTTCCACCCAAGTTTCCTGTTCCTGTGAGTGAGCCACGTTTGTAATATGTCAGGATGTCAAGTCAAACTCTCAGAATGGAAAATTGTGAAAAATCAGAAGATCCCAACCTTAGCTAATTGCAACGTCTATAAAAAGGTTCAAGAAGTCATAGCAGAGTGTGAGTTGACAGTGTGACATGATTGCTGTGGCACTCACCCCGCCACCATCTACCTCATGTGTGCTGCCACCAAAACGACAACCTAGCCACCCCAAAAGTTGGTGGTGATTATTGAACTTTTGATAGGGACTTCTTCCCTGTGATTACCTATTTTACCAACCCAGGCAAGCAAGCGGTATTCTCTTTCATCCGCTGTTTAGACACTGGCACAGCTAAGGCTTTAATTGTCCAGCAAATGCCCAAAACGCATTTACAGTCCTCACATTCTTTGAGAGGCTCCTATGACCAGCTGCATTTTCATTTATAAATAAATGACAGTAACATTATGTCTTCAGTTCATTATAATCACTTGACTCTCATTAAAAGATGGTTACCAGAAATGATGAAGCATGTTACATGTCCATCACAAAGGGTGATACAATCCCATCTACTGACCTCCCCAGCCTTTAAAATTAATTGATTTATTCAATTGATGATCAATTTGATTTCTTCTTTCAGCTGATAAAACTATCTAAACGTTCATTTATAATGTTGCCCTTTAATGTTGTAGGTGATGCAGTGAAACAGGATTCATTCCCTTGTGCATTCCACACCATTGGTGGTGTATGGATTATGTTCCACCAAGTCGTAAACACACAAAAAACCCACAGTTGAACTGAGCTGATAATGGGGAGACTGCACTTGCTCGGAATACTTTTCTGTCCCCCACATTTTTGATTTTTTATTTTATTTTATTTTATTTTGAAAAGCAGGATGAATAAACTGTTTTATTCCTCCTTTTCATCTGCTTTGGCATCCTTGTTGACTACTAGTCTAGTTTCGCCCATTCCATTAAAACCAGTAGATCATCATCTGGTGGCTACCTCCTTGTGCATGTTCTAGAAAAGTCGTGTCACTCATACAAGAGACTATTGCACGATTGGAATGAATGCACAAGATTCTTCTCCAACCATCTAGAAGTGGCAACAGACCATAGTCTGGCAAAGAGTGAGAAGAAGGGAAATATTAGGTGTATGCTTCACAACTGGTGTATTACATTAAAGTATCACATAATGTCATCTTTGTATGATGATCTAAGCAGAGTTCTCAGCAAGATGAGCCTGAGGTACTGGACATTCCAAAGCATGATGAGAGGTGGAGACCAGCTTGACGCGGGAGATCCTGGACACTCCGGCAGGATTCTAAGCTTACACATGATGGTGTCTCAGGAGACAAGTCTGACAAAGAGGTGGGATAACCCCAAAGTTCTCAGGAAGGATGAAGGCCGAAGGCACAAGCCTGGCTTCAAGCCCCAAGGTGGAGTTCTTGGTTGCAGAGGAGTCTCCTCATGAGTAAGTTGCATCCTTATAAGAAGGCTCTTTCCCTCAGGGAGATACAGCAGCCAAACCCAGTGTCAGGGTCCTTCCCTTGCCACCTGAGCCCCTGCAGGTGTGGGGCCCCAGCAGCAAAGCTAACAAACTGACTTCAGTAGGTTCTGTAAGCTGCCCAAAACAACCTGTTTGGCAGCCTCTACTTTGTTAGTCTATGCCTGAACCCCTTGCTCCAGATTACCTGGGCTTTCTTTGACCATTTGGATTACCGCTTGGACTACAATTTTGGATTGCCCTGTCAGAGTGTCTGTTTTGGTGAGCTTTCTAGTTGCTTCTTCTGCTTCACTCTTTCGTTCGTCTGGGATTTACTTGCCAGCAAGTTCCTTTGTCCCACTCAATGTGGAACAGGACACCTTTTCACATGTGCCGACACTTATCTTCTCACCTGTATACTCCTGCCCTTGACTTTAAAGGTCTGGCATTGACGCTTGTTTGTTTTATCTTCAATGTTTTCTGCCTTTGAACAATAGATGGCAGCAAACACTTACAAATTGGTTGCAGTCTAAGGAAAGCATGCATGTAATGCTCCTTACAAAATTCCGAGGCGAAAACAATCCATTTACAATCAACAAATGCCATTATAAAAGTAACAAATAAGCAGGTTTCATGTATAAGCAAATATTGTACCTTAATCACATTGAATAATTTAATATCAAACATTAGTAGTCCTAGCATGTGATTTGTGTGCCTTTTGAATTAGACTTAATGCTTTTTAAAACAGAGCCTGCTGTCTTTAGTAGAGTGCACAGTCATAGGAGGTATTGCCATAAATCATAATGGTTCCTTTTTCCTATATAGCACTTCTACAATTCACACTTACTTCATAGACAGTGTGTAATTCTGACCTATTTGAGCTGTTGCTATCCAAGAGGGAACCAAGGAAAAGTTTGAGAAACAAGTAGTGAAAGATTAATAGCATAATTCTAAGAAATCTTCATATTGAATAATTTGAAAGTATAAAGCTATGAACGGATAGCAAGGTGATCGCAGTTAATTCTCTCTCTTTTTGCAATAAAGAACATACAGTTAAATAACATTACACTTTTATAGCATCACTGCTTTTGCGGCTGTTTTATTTTTCAAGTTAGATTCCACTTGTGAACTTAGTTGTTTCTTTTATGTCCCCCTGTGATTGTCGAGCTGGAGAATGTACTCTCAAAGGAGCATGTTCGTGTCATTGTGTAGATCATGACCAGAGCTGATGCTGCACACAGAAGGAGAGGTGGGGTTTTTTTTTTTTTTTTAGAATGTTCTCAAAATTTGCTGTCTATACTTATTCAGTAAGGCAGGTCCAATTCCTCTGTGTTGAAGTTTTGGGTAAATAATCCAATGCTTTTTATTTATCAGGTAAAATGAGAGAGAGAGAGAGAGAGAGAGAGAGAGAGAGAGAGAGAGAGAGAGAGAGAGAGAGAGAGAGAGAGAGAGAGAGAGATCTCAGTTTTTTCTGAAACAAAGTTGTCTCTTCTTTTAAAGCATAACCATGAGTTATATTAATTTTATGTTAATTTTGTATTAGAAGTACAATAATGAAGTTAAGCAAGAAGCCTGGAGTTCATTACAAAGGGTTCATTCATTTCAGATTAAACAAAACATGATACAGTGGTAGTTCAGTTTAATTAATTAATTAATTAATTAATTATCCAGGCCATTTTGTATTGTGAAAAATTCTTAAACTGAAAGGTGGTTTCCCATAGGAATGCACTGAAAACCAATTAATCCATTCTGGAGGTCAGAAAAAAGGCAAACCGGGGCATTCCATTGGAAAATTTTTCTTAAACCAAGGCATCCTCATTACCAATAATTTCTTTTCTTAAACCAAGTTTTTCTTTGAGGCATTCTTAAACTGAGGTACCACTGTATAAACATTTTTTTCCAGCACAGATACTGTATGTGGGTGTGTATTCTGCACTTAGAAGCAAGTGTTGGCATATGGTAATGAACTTGGGGATCTTCATGTGAAAATTTTGTTTGGACAGTAGTTGTTCAGAGATACACTAAAAGTTTTAAAGACCCTGTAAGTACTTTAATAAATATTCAACCATGTTCTCTGTCTTCTAGGAAAAGCAGTCACATCCTTTGACAAGGAACACAAACGGATTGTTTCAGTATAGCTGAGGTAGGGTGTCCATACATTCCTTAAACTGGTTAGATTTATATCCCTACTTTTCTGCCAAAGATGGCCTCAGGGTAGTTGTATGCTATCTCTGTAATCCACAAAATAAATAATCATAAAGATAGTGTATGACCTGCGCGCTACCAGTATTGGATCTAAACACACACTCTAAAAATGTACTAAAACTCTCAAAAACAGCACACAAAATAGAGCTGCTAAACGGGAGTGCCCTGTCCATGTAAAACTTACCCTCAAATGAGAAACCTAACAATTCAAAATCACCCGGGAAAACAGGTAAAAGGTGGAAGGCAGACTCAATGTCACACTTCCACATCAGTGCCCCAGTCCCACACTATCGGACCATGCGTATAGCAGTGTCAAATGATGTGTATTGTATGCTGTAGAATCATGTCATTGACAGATTCACCATCTGGGTACGACAAGTGATGAATTACTCAGTATTCCCTGGCTGTCTTCTTTGGGACCACTTCCAAAGGAGAAGCCCTAAAATGAAGCCTAGGGGTACAGAGAATGGGACTAAATGCAACCCTCACTAATTTCTTTGAGTATATTGGCTCTAACAACATTCTCTAAACTGCATGTGTATTTAAGATTCCGAGCTGATCTAACAGTTCTCTCATCCCTAGCCTGGATCGTAAACCCATATTGGAATCCATCAAGCAGGCATTGTTGCCAATCTCACAGTATATGAATCATAACAGGGCTAGGTCCCTTTGAGAATGGTGCCCTGTCCAGAAGGATTCTTTTTGCCTCCAGGGTCCGAATTCCCCAGCCCCCCAGGCTTCCCCTTGAAGTAGGAGGTGACAGCGTGTGTGCCGCCGCAGTTGGAACAAATGGGCCTAAACTTACATTGGCGTCTGGGACAAGACCCTTTGGAATTGAACCCCCAGTAGGCCAGGTGAGGTTGAACTGCTTGGCCTGCCACTGAGTGGGCAGCAAAGGGTGGGCCACCCTTTGTAGCACATATCCACTATCAATGTGTTTGGCCATTATAGTACGGGATGGGGCCATAACCTGCATCTAAAAAGGCCCGTAGGGTGCATCCCAGTGCATGATAGGGTGGCAGGCCATCCTCATCCTGAATCCTTCATCATACTGGAGCCAGGCGGATCCAGCAAAATCCACATCGGCACGGTGAATGAAACAGGCCATAGGCCTTGTCAGTTTGAGCCCTTGCTATTGTATCTGCACAGATCAGGAATGCAGATAGCCAATTCATCCAGCACCTTTAAGGCTTGCACCTCCTAATTTTTTCTTTTTCTTTCTCATCGAGCTTCTCATATGTTTTGTCCTCAATTTTCCTATTCAATAGATCAAAAATGTCCACAATATTTTGTCAACCATTGTTTGTGACAAGTGGTCCCCAAGGGGCAAGGATTCATCATCGTCAGGCAATTTGGATGGTAATGCCTTGTGCATACTAGGTGCAGGGGAATTGGCTAGAACAGCCTTAGGTTGACCAGTGTGTACCTCCTCAGTCTGGGAACTGGCTTCTGCAACTCTTGACTGAGTTAAATCCTTCTGACACAGATTTTTGGGTGCTGCTATAACCACTTCACTCAGATTGGTTAGCAAATTTAAAGGAGTGAGTGGTGGCCCTGAAAAGTGAGCATCACCCGAAGGCCAAGCCATAAATTGTATGTTGGTGATGTGAAGTGCAGTAGACTCACCTGCTGGTGGCTCCGCCACATCCAGGCTTGCCACACTACCCCTGGCACCAGATGAAAGGTTTAGGACAGGACGCTGCAACTGCATTGGCTTGGCGGTTTCAGGTGCAGTAGCCAGGGTTGCTGATGCTGGGTTCGACAAGCCAGGATCCATAACCAGTGGGAGAGCAATGTGCTGCCTCACCAGGGATGCTGCAATTTTAGGACATCTTGAGGCCCCAGCAATTTCCTTCTCAAGAAAAGTTATTCAGATCATCATTAGTTTCCCCCATTCTCTTTCGTTCTGCCATTTTCTGGGCCTTAGAGCCATGCCTAGCCCTGCCTCTACTTTGGGCACCCTGAGGCTGAGCATGCTCCTTCTCTAAGCACCTAAGTTTTTGCCAGATAGTGTAATCAGGAAGGTCCTCATCAGATGAGGAGCATAATTATGGGGGGGGCAGGCAGCCTTCCTTTTTGCAAGGGCTTTACCCTTACCCTTCGCTTGTTTGTGTGCAATCTCTGTTAATTATAAACAAGATGGAATCCTAAAATAGGCACCAGAAGTGGGGAAACAATTCCAATTACCTAAGCCCCACCCTTGTACTTGCCCAGTCCAGTGGCAGTAAACACTGCAAAGGAGCCAGGTGGAAATGACACAACCCAGCCAGCAAAACCAACTAGAAAGCAATAATGCTAGTCAGACACAGGGCAGTGCCCATCAGTAGCAGAGTCCCAAACTGATTAGCAGCCCCCCCCCCAGGAATTATGCAGCCCAAATGTGGCTCAGAGGGGTAACACAAGATACCAAGATAAAAATGATTTTTCTTTCTTTTTCTCCCCCCCTCCCAACTCCCCTGCAGCCCTACAAGAGGCATGCTTAAACCCACCCTCACCCACAAACACCCTATCATACCCCGCCTAACAAAGGCCTAATAATTAACTGAAGTAAAACAAGGAAGAACAACAAAGGCAAACCCTGCAGCCCAGCAGAAGCTGAGACTGCATCCTTATCTCTACTCCCGATCTCCCCAGATCAGCTGTAGAGTGCAGCTACTATCATCAGCCTCAGTGAAGAGACCAAAACTAGGCAGGGGCTGGTTTATATCAGATCCTCTGCCCTGCCCGTCGGTACCCGGATTGGTGCATTTTTTGTGCCAAAAGTCCAGGTGCAGAGGCAAAGAAGCCCCACCCATGAACCTTGTCAGGAGTGCAGCGGCCATTTTGTACATCCTGCCAACATGTGTTATGTATTTGATGGGAACATGCTAAAAAGCAATCTCATTTATGGAATCTCACCTTTGTTATACCTCCCAGTAAATCCCAGTTGGCTTCTTCTCTTTCTTGTGTCAGCAAGTACCTCTTTTGGTTTAGAATAGCCACCAGCCTGATAATTTGTTGTTTTTCTGCTTCTGTTTTTTCATCAGCTTTTTTTTAAAAAAATGTTCTTCAATTTCTGTCTGCTCTTATATTTATTTTGTTTTTAATTGTACCATGATTTCTCTTGATACCTTTGCTTTCCTACAATAGTTGTATAGCATTTTTCTTAGGTAACTAGGTTCATGAGTCTCTGTGGTACGATTGTTACAATGCTGGGCTGGGGCTCAAGATATCTGTATTTCTAGACCTCCCATGACTGATGAAGCATACTGGATAATTCTCTGTTAGTCTGCCTTCTTCAGAAGAGAAAAAAAGTCAGCAGTGTGACCCGGTGGCCAGGAAAGCCAATGTGATTCTTGGTTGCATCAATAGAAGCATAATGTCTAGATCAAGGAAAGTGATAGTACCACTCTATTCTGCTCTGGTCAGACCCCACCTGGAGTGCTGTGTCCAGTTCTGTGCACCTCAATTTAAAAAGGATGTTGACAACCTTGACCGGGTACAGAGAAGGGCAACCAGGATGGTTGAAGGTCTGGAAGAAATGTCTTATGAGGAACGGCTTAGGGAACTGGGAATGTTTAGCCTATCAAAAAGAAGGCTGAGAGGGGATATGATAAATATGTTTAAATATTTGAAAGGATATTTAACAGAGGGAACAGGTTTGTTTTTCATAGCTTCAGAGACTAGGACATGGAGCAATGGTTTCAAATTACAGGAAAAGAGATTCCATTTGAACATTAGGAAGAACTTCATGACGGGTTATAGCTGAGGGTGGTGGAGTCTCCTTCTTTGGAGGTTTTTAAGCAGAGGCTGGATGGCCATCTGTCGGGAGTCCTGTGATGGGGGTTCCTGCATGTCAGGGGGTTGGACTGGATGGCCCTTGAGGTCTCTTTCAACTCTATGATTCTATGATTCTAAGTATGCCACCTTGAGCTCTTTGAAGGAGGAGGCATCTAATAAATGAATATACAAACAAATGTGCAGAAAGGTGGGATGAAAGTTAAATTAGCTGGAATACTAGAATTTAGCCATATTAAATTCTGAAACCAAATGCAAAGTATTTCTTGCTCCCAAGGTCATCCTGTTCATTTGTGTTTGATATAATTTATTTTCCAGAAAATGTAACATGATATTGACTGATTTATGAAGAGACAGAAACGTACTCTATAGTTTTATATATATATTAAGTAAATGTGGCAGATCCATCCATGTGGCAGATCCATCCAGGATTTGTACATGTTTATCAACAAATCTAATGTCTAGGTAGGACCAAACTTCCTCTTCATCATTGTAGATGAAGCTCTAAAAATGTTTGGCTTGTGACTATGTCTAGATACAGTGGTACCTCTACTTACGAGTTTAATCTGTTCTGAATGCTGGGGGGGCAATGCTCATGTAAGTCAAAATTGTAAACCGCCCAACAACTTGTAGTGGTAGTATATAGAGCAGCCATATACTTACGAAATCTGTTCTGAATGCATGCTCATAAGTCAAACAACTTGTAAGTAGAGCAGCCATATCTAAAACCTCAAAAAATAATAAATAAATAAATAAATAAATAAATAAATGAAAAAATAAAAAATGTAAATAGAGCAAACCACATCTAAAATTTGTAAGGCAGCAGTTACCTACAGTTTTCCGCTATTAAGTCAAATTGCTTGTAAGTAGAGCCACTTGTAAGTAGAGGTACCACTATTATTTTCATCGCAATATTAGGGCCACCTAAAAGTGTGTCAGATCCTACCAATGGAGTATGGAAGATAATGTTAAAGCCTTGCTTTGGGCTTTAATGCAAAATCACACTTCTCCAGTCATCTCCAGTTACAATTAAGCCATCTGAAACTGCAGTGCTATTGAAATATGCGGGAATAGGCTCATCTAAATTCAATGGAAACTATTTCTGAGAAGAATTGGACTACATCTAAGTCATCCATCTACCTTCCTAGCTATCTAGTCCCCTGCAGCCTTCATTGCAAAAAGGATGGTAATTCTCATTGTTCCCTGCCCTCTGGCTCAAACCATTCCCCTTTCCCTCTCCAAACACTGACTGACTTTCAAGGAATATATCAATTCCAATCTAAATGTTGGCTGCCTTTCAGCTGATAGCAAATGTTTATTACTAGGCGTAAAACTCTGTAAGTAGACATTTATAAGTGCAACACTGATGAAGCCAAGCAATGAAACTAGACAGCACATCAATTATAGTATAGTTGCAGGCTTATTGTACAAGCCAGAAATATATCATGCAGTTCTACATATCTTCTTAAGTAAGCACTATTGATTCCAATGGACCTATTCTTAGATAAATGTGCATAGAATCACACCCTTTATGATGATTTATCATCCTACCCATATTTGCATATGCTGGAGTATAAGAAACATGTGTATTCATGAATTTTTCAGATACCAAGTCAGATATCCCAGTCCTTAAGAACCTACTAGCGACAGTCATCCTTTTGGTATAAAAGGAAGTAGTATGTGACAACATTTTCCCCACATTGCACTAACAGCCATGCTGCTATTTTTAAATTACAGGCTGGTAAATTGCTATTGAAAAAACAGGAGGAAGATATGAACATACAAGTATCCTAAACCCTATAGGGATCTGACATTTTCAGTTACAATAGGTACAGCCTGATGGAACAAGTTATTTATGTAAATATGAATAAGTAAATCTTCTAGCAACATTCCAGTATAAGCTCCTAGACAATTATATATCACTGATGTAAATGACAAGAAATGAAAGACAGACGGACATACATACATACATATATACAGACAGACAGACAGACAGACAGACAGACAGACAGACAGACACACACACACACACACACACACACACACACACACACACACACACACACACAGAACACATGGTTACTATAGCAGGTTGGTTAAAATCCCACTGTTTTGTTTTCATTTACTAAAAAAAACCTTTAGTTCTGAAGCTTATCCTATGGCTGACTCACGTGAAGCTTTTTGCTTTCTGCCCAGGGAACACAAGAAGAAGCACAATTTTTCAACCTATACTTGAGATCCAATGACTTACTTGGGTCTACATGGGGATGTCCCCATGGATTTTGTTCAAGAATTGGGAGAGGCTGGCCTTGCATGAATCAGTGAAACACCTTTCAGTTGTCATAGCAATTTAACATTATAATGCCATTATACAAAATGATAGTAAGGCCGCACCTGGAGTATTGTGTACAATTCTGGTCACCGCATCTCAAGAAAGACATAGTGGAACTGGAAAAGGTGCAGAAGAGATATACTAAAATGATTACTGGACTGGGGCACCTCCCTTACGAGGAAAGGCTAAAACATTTGGGCCTCTTTAGTCTGGAAAAGAGGTGCCTTGGGGGGGGGGGGAATATGAGACGTACAAAATAATGCAGGACATGAGTAAAGTGGATAGAGGGAAGCTCTTCTCCCTATCACAAAATACCAGAACTAGGGGACATACACTCAAACTGAGGGCTGGGAGAGTAAGAACAGACAAAAGAAAATATTTTTTCACCCAGCGCATTGTTGGACTGTGGAACTCCCTGCCATAGGAGGTGGTGATGGCATCTGGTCTGGATGCCTTCAAAAGGGGATTGGACAGATTCCTGGAGGAAAAGTCCATCACAGGTTACAATTACAAACCATGATGGAGATATGTAATCTCCAGGCTTAAAACCGGGGTACTTCAAGGGCCAGATGCAGGGGAGTGGTATCAGGAGATAGATATCTAGTCTCATGCGCTCCCAGACGCATCTGGGAGATACAGGAAGCTGGACTAGATGGGCCTTTGGCCTGATCCAGCATGGCTCTTCTCGTGTTCTTATGTTCTTATGTAATCAATTACAATCTTTCCTTAGTTCTACATTTTTCATGTTAACTAGCTTTTATTTCATGGGAGATCAGTGGAAGGTAAAATATGGGCTTTATTTGCAACTGTGATTGCTGTGGTTGGAGTATTGAAGGGAACTGCATGCTTGGAGGGAAATACTATAATAACAACAAAACTGTATTTCCTCATTATTTTGTTCTAGAGGTGTAGCACTAAAAATTTGAAACACAAGCATCCATTATGACAATCTCCATTGCCACACATCCCTAAACAGAGGCAAACATGATAATCCACATCAGTCTGTGTATGGGAATTGTATTATGTGAGTTTCAATATTTTTCAGTACTTTCTCTTTCGAGTTCCAGCTACTAAAAGAATTGCAGTTGAAGTTCACAGGGGAGACGGAGATCTGACATGGATGACATAACTGTCCCTGCTAATCAGAAAGTCCTTGTGATTCAACCTTTTGGCCCTGTCTGTTCACTTACCTGATCAGAGTCACTAGGGCCTCAGCAGGAACAGTGCACATTTTTGGTATGCTGATGTTCTAAGAGCAACCACTTTCATTGGGTTTTCTCTTCACACATACTGTACTAAACTTCCATGTCAGAAATGCAATCACTGTGTAGATGGTTTCTTCAGCAGAGATCTGTGTGGTGGAATATTTCAAGAATCCATGGTAGTGAATCTGCTGCTCCCTGCTCAGATTTGGGGTCATCCTTCTTACCATTATCATTCAGTCTCTCCCCTGATACTTTTGAAATCCTGTTTGACTCTTTGTGTTTTTGTCCTTTCTTCTTACTCTGTGATATGCTCACTCCCTTCCCTCAGAAAGCAGAAGTCCAGAAACACTTTTTTCAGGTCCCAAATTGCAGTGAGCTTGTAAACTAAATGAATGAAAATGTGTGCCATTTATGCATCACTTATCTCAGTCATGACATTCAGGGTTCTCCTCGCAACAGAATTCCCAAATGCTCACATTATTGGGCTTTCTTCCAGAGGCCATTTAAATTGCATAACTTGTCTTCCAACAGTTTCCTTGGGAAAATTGTGTCAATAGGGATGCCTATAAGGAACTAGTAAAGAGAAACCAAAAGCCCTGGGAACCGCAAGTAGAAATAAATTTCTGTATTGAGGAACACCTTTTATTGGTTCACAAAACTGACAAAGCAGGAGTTCTCCTCAACTCTTCAGCTGGCACAGATGGTCTAGAACAGTGATGGTGAACCTTTTAGAGACCGAGTGCCCAAACTGCAATTCAAAACCCACTAATTTTTTTGCAAAGTGCCAATACAGTAATTTAACCTGTATACAGGTGGCTATGAAGGGGCAATGTTGGGTGTCCACAGAAAGGGCTCGGAGTGCCACCTTTGGCACCCGTGCCATAGGGTCGCCATCACTGGTCTAGAATTTGTAAGTAGAACGAGGAAGCTGGTAGTCTCCCAAGCTGAGGTAGAAGGAACATCCATTGTTCCAAAATTAAGATGGGAAACAACCATAGTTTGGTGGTTCAGCCCAGTTTGGCACCATGCCTGTACAAGTGTTCCATGGGTGTGTTTGCCTCCACTGTCCTGCCTCCTCTTCCTGTGTGCTTGCCAATTCCCTGGGTGGTGAGCACTTCCATCCCCACCTCCTCAGCACGACTGCCCACTCAGCCATCATAGCACATGCTTCCTTCTTCCACCTTCTGCAACAACTGCCCATTGGAAGGCAGTGCTCCAGGCTTCGCTGTCCCCACCTCCTCATCTGAGTGGGCAGCTGCCAGAGAAGGCAGAGGAGGGAAATGCGCGCTCTGATGGGTGATTGGGTTGTTGCCCCAAGGAGTTGGTGAAGCGAAATGAGCATTGCCTGGGGAATGGGCAAGTGGACAGAGGAGGCAGGAGAGGATAAGGTGCCTCACCCACAGAACACTAATGTGGGCACAGTGCTGAACTGGACCAAACAACCAAACTGCCACTCGCGCCCCTCTCTGTTCCTGAATAAAGACATGTGGAAAGTCACATTGGAGTTTGTAGATTCAGCTTGAGATGAAAGAGGCCACATATGAGTTTCGAATCTCTCCATGCTGTGCAGACAAAATGCCTGACCAGAACCCTCATGGATCTATTCATTGCCTTGAGCAGGATATGCAGGCCTCTTGATTGGAACAACAGTAAGTCTGATTAGGAATAAAATGGAGACAGCGCTGATGTGAGATGGAAAAATTTGTCTCAGCCAAATTAAACAAGCATTTTATTCTTAAATGCATTCTATCATTTGTTTAATGTTTTGTGGTACAGTATAGGCTTATTCTGTTACAATGAGGCAGAATTGTCAGATTGCAGTACATTGTTTTCTCATCAAAAGACCGTTTAATGGGTTTAAAGTATGAGAGACATTTAGTGGCTGTCTTGCCCTGTCAACTCTTGTGAACGTAATTGATCCCTGTGCAATAAGGCATGGATTTATGTACAAAATGAACGTCCCTTGTTTTTAACGTGTTCTGTTTTGAATAACATTAAATGAGCATCACACTAAGGTCTGCCTATGATCCATAGAAAGGTATTTGGCTAAAAAATTTAAAGAGTGTGGTATAAATCCTTAAACGCATTAAATAAATAAATACATTGTTGCTTACGCATTCCCATAACTCTTCTGTTTCATTTTGGAACCTCGGATAAATGCAGAAAGTGGATTGTGCTGTTTACTGTAGAGAAGAAATGCAAAATAATGATGGTTAAGGACTGACTTCCTCCAGGTGCATTTCAGTTGCACCAGGTTGGCCAATTATACTGCATTTTAAAGGAGAGTACTCTGTTTGAAGATGTCTTCTGTTTCAATGATCCTCAGCCTTGGTCTTCTTGGGCCCAAATCTGATGTTTTTCACAGAGAGATCACATAAACTGCTGTGGTCAATGTTGACCGGTTGGTAAGAAACAGGGGTGCCTGGCATGCACATGACAAAGTGGCCCAAAGTGGCTCACCTTGTCAATTAGCCACAATTATCCAATAGGATTTAACCTCGATATTTAAACTTCAGCTCTCAGATGCTCGCATCAGCAGTGACCAATGGGCAGGGATTTGTGGAGCTGAAAGCCAACATATCAGAAATACTTAAACAGTAAGAAACAGTATCTGAATGGCTGTTTCACATAAGATGAGTTTAAAAATAAAGGATCATGAAAAAGGGAGCTCCCCATCAGTTTATGGGACCTGGATAGTAGATTACGCTACTATCCAGATAGATCAGCCACAGCACAGATTACTTTTTGGGTTTTACGGTATTTTCTTTGTTATGACTAAAATATTGAGGCTGAAAAACTCTTTCTGAACTAGAGTACTTGGTTTTGATTAAATCATTGTGCAGCGCGCCTAATGAATTATAGGGGTAGGAAGCCTTGATATGCCGGAACAAAATTTGTATAGTGCAGGCAGAGATGGACCCTAGTCTGAAGGAAGTACCTCATCCTGATATAGTGGGGAGAAGTACCCCTCCCTTGGCTATTCATGGCATTTGTAGGACATCCTTGGCTATCCTTCATGGCTGTAGGTGTTCATGGCCTTTTGTTGCTGGCCAATTGATAAATGTACATAACCAAAATGCATATATGAACAATGTATAGAAGCAAAGATCTATCAATAGGGAAAATTCATATCTGCTAAAATGTGTAGTTTAGGAGCAATACATATCAAAACTTCTGAAAAATCTAAGCAAGAAGCAGTTGCCGGGGGAATTGTGTAGTTCTCTGGATACCAGTAACAATGTGACTGTCTTAAATAACTGTATAAAGGCAATTTGGCTCATGACAGCAGTGAAGATGGATGTTTTAAAAAATTATATTGGAATCAGGAGCATACAGGACTTAAAAGCATAATGCCGTCTAATGCAGGCATTTACTGCACAGAACATTGAGTCTGTCTGTGATAGATATTTTTAAATGTCTTGTTCTCAGATTGAGAGGAAAGAAATCTGTCATCATAACTTTTAAACAACCAGATGGACAATGCCTGCCCATGTGTATGCTTTCTGCTTGTAGCAGCCATTACTGTATTAATATTGTCTTGGAACACCTCTGAGATTTCTTTCAGAAATCAAATTGTCTATTTAGCAGCTGGTTACACAAGAAACCTTATGTCTCCATGGCTTGTAGACAGTAGACTTTTCGGAGCTTGGCATAATAAATTGTTGCTTTTTCTGGATGGAGGTGATAGACTTTGTGTGAAGCCTGGCACTATTTTTATATTGCACAGCTTATTTGGTCTTGAGGAGATTTCCTTACTGTACTCTTCTTTGGGTGGCCTGGCCTTCTTTCTACTTCTTGTAATTGTCTCACCCCCACCCAAGTCTTTCCTGAGCTTTTTGTGAAATCACACTGACCTTTTTTGCTGCCTTCCACCTTTTTTTTCTTATTGGAACTGACTGTAGTTGTGCTTTTAGATTTTCATCTTTAAATACTCCTACCCTTCTTGGACTCATTTTCTTGTTAGGATCTCCTGCCATGGGACCTTGCTCATCTTTGTTCTGATAATTATCAAATGTGTGGCTACACTCGGCTTTGTTTTTGTTTGAAATCAAGAATTCTAGTAGAACATGGTCACACTTCTGGTCACCCACAGTTCCCCTTGTCCACCCAGCCCAGAAATAAAGACCTGAGATACACCCAGGGCAGAGCTCATCAGCCAAGGCAGCGGAATAAAGACCTTTGGACAGTGATGGCAAAACTTTTAGAGACTGAATGCCGAAATTGTGATTCAAAATCCACCAATTTTTCACAAAGTGCCAAGACAGCAATTTAACCTGAATACGAGTGGCTGTGAAGGTGCAATCTCAGGTGTCCAGAGAAAGGGCTCCGAGTGCCACCTTTGGCACACGTGCCATAGGTTCGCCAACACTTCCCTAGGACAATGCTGGACATGTGGCAAAAATGGCAATGTCCAGGCACCGTCAAATGGGAAAGCTCTGTCCCCGTGAGTGGCCGATGAAGAGGCTATTCCCCCCCCCATGCCAGACCTTAAATGGCCTCTGGCCACTGGCCATGTGACCCATGGTCAGCCCTGGTCCTGGGCAATCCAGCTGGTGGGCAGGTTCTTCAGGACCACATGCCCACTGGTCAAACTGTCCTGTCACAAGCGGGTGGACAAGGGAGCTCCTCCCAGCACAGGGCCTCTCAGAGCAACCGTTACTGCCACTTCCCCTACTAAGTTATCTTTATTGGCTAGAATCAAGTTGAGGATAGCTAGTCCTCTAGTTTCCTTCTGTTTGCCTTTGTACATTTTTATGAATATTATTGCTAAAGCTAATGCTATTGTTTACTCCCATTTGAACAATTTGGTTTGTCAGCAACGCATCACATAATAGGCACATTCTTTCAGCATCCCAAGAATGTGCCGGGAATCCCGGGTTTAAAATGCATTTTTTTTTTACTAAAAATGACTGGTTGCTGCTTCTGGAAGTAACCAGGAGCAGCAGTTTTCACTCGAGGGGCATCAAAATAAAAACTAGTGAACATTCAGGGTTGATTTCTTTCAGGATGGATAGGTTTGATCTCCTTGCAATCCAGGGGACTCTCAAGACTCTCCTCCCACACTACATCTCAAAAGCCTCGATTTTGCAGAGATCAGCCTTCTTCCATACATCACTACTTGAAAAAACATAGCTTTGATTATCCAGATCTTAGTCAGCAAAGTGATGTCTCTGCTCTTTAAGATGCTGCCTAGGTTTGCCATCACTTTCCTCCCAAGAAGGAGGCGTTTTTTAATTTCATTGTTGCAGTCACCATCTGCAGTGATCAAGGAGCCCAAGAAAATAAACTCTGTCATTGCTTCCATTTCTTCCCCTTTTATTTGCCATGATGTCATGGGACTGGTGGTCATGATCTTAGTTTTTTTTATGTTGAGCTTGCCCCCAAATGGCCAATTGCCCCCAAATGGCCATTTGACGTTAATTGCCCCCAAACGGCCATTTCTCAGCCCTGTCAAGTCTGTGGTAGAGGAATGAGAGAAAAGAAACTACCCCACAAGCCGCCTGGAATCGCCATCACTAATATAAAGCAACAAGATAAAATTGTTTAAAGAAGTCTAAAAACCAACAAATCAGTACCATGTTGCAGGCAGTGTATTTATGAATGGAAGGACAGTGATCAGATCAGGAATACTAAGGACATCTTTCTCCTCTCCTTTCGTGTCACTGTTAGGTTGGTTCTGATTGGCTCACCTAAATTTTACCCAACTTCTCTAGTAAGGCATTTGCCACATTTCTGTAAGCCTCCCCCAATTGCCAGCCAAAAGGGGGTACAGTCACCCCCACCATTTTGCGGTTCAGGTACTGCGGTCTCACTATATCGCAGGATCGCAGTACCTGCGGGGGGTGGTGGGGAGCGATAGCATCACTCTTCACTGCCCCCCTCCCGGAGGCCTCGGAGCCACATGGGGGGCGGGGGGGCGGGGAGCGATCAGATCGCTCCCTGCTGCTGCCCCAGATCCATCCAGGAGGCCTCAGAGCCGTGGGGGGCGGCGGCGGGGAGCGATCGGATCACTCCCTGCTGTTCCCCACCCCCTCCGGGAGGCCCCTCTGATCGCCCCCCTTCCCTGCTTCCGCATATCGTGGATTTTCATGTTTCGCGGGTCAGGTGGGTCCCTAACCCCCATGATAGGCGGGGGGTTACTGTACATACAATGGGGGAGCTAGGAAATGTTGAATGACTGGAACCCTTTTTGTCTAAAAGGATTGGACAAGACATTGCAATTCAAATCACAGCACCAGAAATGGAATTTGAGGCCTCCACCTCTGATATGAGACTGTACACCCCCCTTTGAAATGTATTATATTCAAAGAAGCATGGGCTGTAACTTTTGGAACATTTATTATGCTTTTTAAATATATATATAATTTTTATTTTTGCTTGTATGCCCGCTTTTCCTCCTTTTTCCCTGAAGCATTCACGCTGTCCTCAGATGCCTGGCTTAAAGAAGACCTGTATTGCCTGAAATCTTATTTACATTGGGATTTTTAATTGGTCTAATAAACATGCTACCTACCCTTAGGGTTTCTTTTCACCACACATCACTTTTATTGCACAGAATGTCATTATATCTGGGCCTTGTTGTGACTTAAGCATTGCAGCTCCAGTCTGAATGAGATTGGGGAATAAAGATTTATTCATCCACTCTCTAACAGCAGTCTGTCCCAAATCTCAGCCTCCCATCCACAGCTGAATATGGCAGTTACCTGCCCTACACCATGGCTTTTTACAGATCAGCTCCATGCTGCTATTGTCCATAAATGGCGAATTAAATAAATTAAATTGAGGATATTTTGGAACATCTAATAAAAAGAGAACAGATGATGAATCAAATGAATCAAAATATTGCCAGTGAGTTCATTTTTAAAAATTAATGCTTTAGAAATGTCAGATGGCGTTTCTGATTAGTCCATTTTCTATTGGTAAAGAAGCAAATGCCTGCAGTGTATTAATAATAAATGCACATATGTTTGACTCTACAGTATAATGCCTCCAGGGTCAAAGACCATACTTTTTGATACCAGTTACTGGATAACGTGAGTGGAAATATGCTATTATGCTCATTGGGCTTGTGGGCAGTCCATTAAAATCTGGCTGCTAACTACAGGAAACGAAGACAGGACTGGCCAAGCCATTGGTCTGATCCAGTAGGGCACCTCTTATGTTCTTCAATGTCCTTCTCCAAATAGAACCAGTCCCTCATTTTTTTAAAAAAAAAGTCTTTATTTTCATGGAAACCTCCCTTATGGAAAAAGGAAGGGAGGGAGGTTTGTCTTATTGATTTCTCTTTTCCCACTCTGCGCCCCCGCCCCCATATGATTCCAGGATTTTCCCACCAAGTTGTTCTGGAGAGTAATTAAAACCTCTGGAGAGCATCACGAGGGAGGCTCCAGTGAACAGGCAAAAAACAATCCCCTCTTCTCTTAAAAAGAACCTTTTGCTCCAACTGTGCTTCTGCTCACCAAATGAAGATAGCAGGAACCTTCCCAGAATCCTTGGAGAGGAGAATATTATTGTTCGGTTTATTTAAGCCTACAGAATGTATTTGCTTTTGGCACTACCGTTGCTGGAAGCCAAGAATTTGTACAAGGAATAATTGGAAAATATATTTTCTTGTCCTTGGAAAGTCCCCCTTATGTGTGAGATACTTCATTTTTGACCATTCCTTGGATGGATAAAGTATTTATAAACTAACAGATAGATTTTACATAAGCGCAGTGTTGGAGAGAGTTGCATTTTTTCTAGTCAAGTTTGACAAGTCACACTGAGAAAACCCAACTTAAACTGTTCAGTGCTCTTTGACACTGGAGATACAAAGGCACTTGAAATAAGACTTCAGAATTGATGGAGTTGATATATTTCTAAAAATGGGACAGGTTTTTCCTCATATAATCAAAACACACATGAATTCTCACTCAGTCTTCTAGATGGATTTCATTTCATTCACACAATATTTGGTGAAAGAAAATCTGACCATTTAACTTGTACTTCTACTTTTCCATGATCCTTGCCTGAAGTTTATAGACTTGCTTCTTCCGAACACGAAGAAAGAAAAGAAAAGCTGCTGTATGTACTGGAGGCAGGTCAGGGGCCTCTAATCTTCTATTTTATGCATATAAGATTAACGATCTGCTTTGAGTTTTGATTAAGAATTCAAAGTTAAGAGATTAAATACCAGCAAGCCAAATTAAAGAGGTTTAAATCCAATCTCGGAATTCATCAACATACCGAACTTTTAAGCTGTCATTACAACATCGGATTAGTGAAAAGCTTTCCTGAATCTTGATTTGATGTCCTTTAGTCCTGAGAGCTACTGCCATGCAGTCCGGTTCCATTTACCTAGAGAATCTACTATTTAAATCTCCAGCATTTCTTTTGCTGACCTGCCATCTAGCCAGCCATGGAAAAGAGAAGAACTTTCTGCACTGGTTCCCTAAAATGTATGAAGATCCTGGCTGCTTTAGAGAGGAAGGAAGAGGAACAAGTCATTCACGTTCTTATGTAATACATCCCCAGTACAAGTTCACTTGCCTTGATTAATCAAAAGATCTGTCAAGCTACAGGGAAGAAGCGATGCAATAAATAAAATGATGATTCATTCTGTGATTAAAGACTGTAAGTGATGAAGATCTGTGTGGCAATCAGGAAATACTTCAGATAACATTGTCAAGAACATTTTTTTACAAAAAAAGAGTAGAAAATTCAATTCCCTCCTGCCTATAAATTATGCAGTGGTATATATATCAAGTTATTATTTCAGGCACATACTACCACATATATTTGCTGTCTTTTCTTCTTACTGTCATGATTTTTGTCCATTTGGTTGGTTGTTCCCATTTTAAAATATGTACAGTGGTACCTCTTAAAACAAATTTAATTTGTTCTACAGGTCAATTTGTTTTAAGAAAATGTTGTCTTATGAAATGCAGTTTCCCATAGGAATGCATTGAAAATGGATTAATCCGTTCCAGAAGCTATGGGTCACTTTGATTTATGAACATTTTGTCTTACAAAATACAGTTTCCTGTGGGAATGCATTAGGAATGGATTAATCCATTCTGGAGGCTGGAATAAAGACAAAAATAACCATTATTTTTCCTGGGTAAATGCAGAATTTTTTTGTCATGCAAAGCATGCTTATTCCTAGGAATTCTTTTCTTCCTACTAGAGATGGGCACGAAACGAGCAATTTTTCGTTTTTTTTATTTCGTTACGTAATGAAACGAAAAACGAATTTTGTCTCCAAAATGAAACGAAATGAACCGAAACAGAAATTTTGTCGTGCGTTTTGTTTTCGTTGCGGCAAGTACATTGAACTGTAATGAATGCTAACGAAACAGCAATTTTTCATTTTTGTTTTCGTTTTTTCATTTCGTTACATAACGAAACGAAAATAAATTTTTTTGCAAAAAAATCACGAAAAACAAAAACGAACCGAAACGGACCCCCTAAACGACAAACGACAAACGAAACACCATTTTTTTGAGTCGTGCCCATCTCTACTTCCTACTATTTTTTGTCTTATGAGGCATTTGTCTTAAGAGGTACCACTTGTAGTAAGTTTCACTAATTAACATAAGAATTGTCTGCTTAACTTTAACTGTAACACATGTGTATAGATAGTTTCGATAGCAATTCTGCTCCAGATGATTCCCTAACTGTTCTGTTGTTAAATGGCTCATGTCAAAATGTTCTATCTAGAACATTCTAGGCTAGAATTTCAAGGAAATTACAATAACACTGGTGGTTCTTGGTCACCAAGGCTCATTTCAATAATGTCATACACCTTTACAATTTAAAATTAAAATTCTTTCAGGCTGAATACATTACTTTAAAAATAGGGACAGGTCAAGTGAATCTGAAACAAAGCAATCAAGTTAAGTGTAAGAGTTTCATCCATCTACTTTACATACTTCAGCACAAGATCAATATTTGCAGCGGAAAAGGTTTCTTTCCTTAAATGTGTGTGCTGTCTTCTTGAAGAATTCCTCAGTAATATAAATGAAGGGGAGAGTGTGTGTCTCTCTGAAGGTATCATTCTTTACCATAGCTCCAAACTATAAAACCTATACCCCTGAAATCTCATGGCAACTGGACTTCTTTTCTTGAGAGATTGAAACATTTCACTGCTCATCCAAACAGCTTCATCAGTCTGAAAAAGCTAGTTGTGAGTCCTCACTTTGACCTCATGTCACCATGGTCTGAAATAGGCTTATAAGATGAACAATGGCCTGAATAGGCTCATTAGGTGGACAAAAGTCTCAATAGGCCATTAGGTGAACAAATGGCCTAAGGTGCTGAAAAGTATGGGTCATTATTTATTTATTTAATTTATTTATTTATTGTACTTCTTAACTGTCCGATTTTTTCTCAGGAACTCTGGGTGGTGTACAATAAATTGCAAAGCAACTTGCCCAACATATAACAACAAACAAATATAAAAATATAAAACAATAACAACTGTAAACTCAAAACAAACACAAAGTCCGGCAAGAAAAAGAGCTATGGCCTTGATGGTGGAGCTGTAAAGTATTTTTGATTTGTCTGGGGATTGTTGAAATTACTGCCTGATAAGTAGCAGATAGAACCCTGAAACTTTCAGTTATAGTAAAGAAAGGGAGAAATGTGTTCCTTGTTTCTCTCTTTGTGTGATTTAAGAATAAATAATAATCATGTCTTAAATGGTAATGCTCTCTACATGGAGCTGCCTGTGAGGCTGATGTGGAAACTTCAGCAGGTCCAGAGCATGGCAGCCAGGTTACTGTGTGGCACTCAAAGACACCAACACATTTCCCTGATTCTGGCCATTTTACACTGGTTCCATGTCCACGTCCTGCTTAGCTTTAAGATGATGGAACCTTGTGGCACAGTGGTTAAGCAGTTGTATTGCAGCTAAAACTATGCTCACGTCCTGGGGTTCAATCCCAGGTAGCTGGCTCATGGCTGACTCAGCCTTCCATCCTTCGGAGGTCAGCAAAAATGAATAGCCAGCTTGCTGGAGGGAGGGGGACTGTGTAGCCTGCATAATTAAATTGTGAACCACCCAGAGAGTGTTTAAAGCGTTATGGGGCAGTATATAAGCAGAGCATTTTGCTTTGCTTTTTAAAAATGGTATTAACCCATAAAGCCTTAAATGGCTTGGGACCTTGCTACCTGGCAGAACACCGACTCCCAACAGGAACAGTTTGTCCTACCCACACCTCCCAAGCAGGCTGAGGACGCTAACCCTGAGAGAGGACCATAAGGGAAAACAAGATATTTGGCCTTCTCAGCACTTGCTACTCAGCTATGGAATCAGCTACCATTTGCTATTTCCCAATTCCCTTTGCTGGGGACCTTCACAAAACAATTGAACTCTTGTCTATTTCAGCAGACTTTCTATCATTGATGGAGTCTACTTAAATTGCAGATCACACCCTATAGTGACACTTGCTCACTGCCCATTTTAATGTATTAGTTACCTTACAATGTATTATAAACTGTTATAATGTTTTCCTTTTCATAGTTATTGATATATTTTTATGTCTTCTTGGTTTATTGTTTCATGCTGTGAATTGCCCAGGGCCCCCCTCAGACAGCTAGGGAGAACATAAATTGAATGAATGAATGAGATGCGACATCAAGTAAGTTCTGAATTATGGTGATCCTTTTCAGGGTTTTCCATGTAGAGAATTCTCAGAAATGGTTTACCGTTCCCTTCTTCTGGGACTGTGCAACTTGTCTATTCTTAGACAGGCTGGCTTTTCTCCCAGGAGACACAGTGGGAAATCAAACTGGCCCCACAACCAGATACCTACAGCACTGAACTATCCAGCCAGCTCAGTGGCACATGCATTTCTGTCTCTGTAGTCGGCAATATAATCTTGAGTCAGCAAGTGGCATGGTTCTTAACCCTCTAAAGAGCAAGCTGCTATCAAGGCTGGCATATTAATTTTTCCCGGGAGCCTTTATGCATGTAAGGATGGATGGATGGTGCCAAAACAACATACTAGATGAAAATGCTGCATCTCTTGGCATGGCCTTCAATCTTTTCAAAGAGCAAAAGACAGAAACAAGAGCCTTTTACTTGAATAAGAAGGGAGAGTAGTAGAGAGTATGGAGGGAAAAAGAGAATATGGGGAACCAGAAAGAGAGCAGACGAAAAGGAATCCCTTACGGCAGAGGGAAAAGACCAGAAGGATGACTGAGCGAAGAAAGAAAAAACAGTGGTGGGGTTGAATACAGGGAAAGAAATATTACCTGGTTGGTAGGGCCAAGAAAGAGCACCAGGGTAGGTGGGTGAGCTGAGTCAGAAAGACCTTCTAAGTAGAGCACCTAGTTGGTAGGATGCAACCAAACACCAGGGTGGAACACCAAGGGATATTTATCATCTACAAAGACTGTTTACTCCAGCTAACTATAAATGTCAGGCAATCTTTTTTTGCGTGCCTGGGGTTGAGTGGGAAAGAGATGCTAAAATGGTAGAGGGCATCTATCCTTATAGAAAAAATGGTGTGGAGAAGGGTGATCAGGGAAGGAAGTCTTTGCTACAGCATGTGGTGATGGCATCTGGCTTAGATGCCTTTAAAAGGGGGCTGGATTGATTTCTGGAGGAAAAGTCCATCACAGGTTACAAGCCATGATGGGGATACATATTATCTCCAGGCTTAAAAGGAGAGTACCTCAGAATCCCAGATGTAGAAGAATGGCATCAGGAGACAGGTATCTGGTGTGGCCACTGTGAGATACAGGAAGGTGGACTAGATGGGTCCTTGGCCTGATCCAGCAGGGCTCTTCTTTCAGAACGTTCTGAAGTCAAATCAGCCTTCCAAAAATGATTCCACAGTTTCCTTGGCCATAGATTGCTTCTGTGCACTTCCCTCAGTTGCCATAAAGGCACACAGAAGTTACCCTTTGACCTGTGTGTTTGTCTGTGTTTCTGTCTGTGTTTGAGAGAGAGAATGTGTGTGTGTGGGGGGGGAGATGCTTGACTTAGAACCCACTCAGCCAACACACAGAGATGCAGTGAACCATAGAATCATGGCCTCTTAGAAATGCTCCCGCCGCTTTTCCTCTTAAAAGTATTCATATATTCCTCTTTGTTAACCATCAGACTGGTAGTGTAGCTGAGAATGGGACCGGTGTGTGTGTGTGCTTGCTATTTCTTGTGCCTTTTAAAATTTTTATTTCTGTAGTTAAAACTGTTTCTTTTAAGAGCCATTGCATCAATTGTGTGATGCACTGGAAATGATGTGCTTCCAAATGGTGAACTTCTCAGAAAAGGCACAGGCTATTTGCATGTTGAAGAGCATACCTGCCAGCCACCTTGTCGTTATTCAGCTAATGAAGCCAACTGCAAGGCCACTCTGACAACTAAGCTTTATGCACCTAAAAAGAAAAACAAAAAGATTGCAAGTCTAATGGCAGCAACTGCTTTATTACCTACATTGGAAGCCACCCTGGGGTGCCTTTTAGACAGGATGAGGAAATCTAAACCACAGAGAAGATGAGTTTTCTTTTGGTGGAAGGCGGGCATGTAAATGGCAACAATAACAAGAGAAATAATTTCCCTGTGCTCTAGACATTTTCTCCTTGTATCTAAAGAAAAGACTGGGCTAGTAGAAAGTGGTGGTAGATTAGAGGAGGTATTACTGAGAACTATCCTATCATATTATGTTCCTTCAAGATAACTGTGAAGAGTGTGTGGTACTCACATTAATTATATAGCTTTTCAGCCCCCCACCCAATTAGACAGCAAAATATGCCACCACATTGATGCTCTGACCTTTTCCGTGTGTTAACTTTTATGCATTACGAACAAAAAGCAGCAATTATAAACATGTGCGTCAGCCACAGATAATATGAGGCAAATGCATTTGTTACCAATTTACTTCGACAAAAAACAAAACAAATAAAAACTGGCCTGAGATGATATAGCACCAGAACTGTAATATGCCTCCTGCCATAGCTGTGAGAATTATATATATTATTCATCTTAGTGTTTGGGGCTATACTTGGCTTGCTATGCATAGATCATACTGAAAAGACTATATGGCTAAAATACCACTGATGGGAATAGAATTGTTTTATGGCCCTAACAGGAAAGGGCTGCTTGTAATGTGTTGCCAAATCCTATCATGAACAGCCCTGCACAACCTACAGACTTAGACTGAGGCATCATGTTTTCCGAGTCAATCACCTCTTACCTGTCCAACCTCTTTGGACGTCTATGAAAGTGGTGCCATGCTTGCCGTGTTGCACTTGTTGTTCATCTTGTGAGCGAGCAGAATGTTCTGGTGGACACTCTGAGCTGCTCTACCACATCAATACAAAGTACGAGTATTTTTCATCTTTTCACATCACATCGAATGCTCCTACCACCCGCATGCTGGCTTCCAGGGAAAATGCAAAAAATGTTGTTGCTTTTGCAGCAGAGCCTGGGTGGCCCATGGTTCTTCATTTTATTTATGTATTTATTTGTTGGATTTGTATACCTCCCATCTGGCAGCAAGGCCACTCTGGGTCGTTAACAGCAATTAGTCAATACAAGACAGTGCAAGATAAACACATATAATTCATACAATAAAATAAAAAAACATAAAAATACAGTAAATATAATAAACATAAAATGATATACAATAGCATATAATTTTGGAACCTGTGATGTTATTGGCTGGCAGATCATCTAAGATCATGTTGTAGTGTGTGAACACTGGGTTTACATTACAATTTGAGGGAATGTCTGCTTGAATAGACAGGTTTTTAATCATTTTCAGAAAACAGCCAAAGAGGGGACCAGGCAGATGTCCGGTAGAAGGTTATTCCACATGTGAGGGGTAATGGCGGAAAAGGCCCTATTTCTGATATATTTTTCCCCTTTTGAGTCTCCCGTGGTGTTAATTGCCCCAAATGCCTACCCTGGGAAAATCAAGTGTTATGGGCAGCTTTTGTTGGGAGAAGGCACTCTGACAGGTAGCAAGGTCCTAAACTTCAAGTGATGTGTTCTTTGTACCTTGGGACACCAGATTTGCTTCTCCTTTTTTCTTCCAAGGTTAATAACTCACTTATGTATCAACTATGGGTAAAGCCATTCTAGTGGCTACTCGTGGCTTCAAAAACTGTGGCTCACCATCCTTCTGCAGTCATTACATTCAACTGGCATTACAACCAAACCTGATTACTCAACACTGGGGAGGATACGCACCCTGATCTTCATGAACTCCCACCTTGCAATCTGACAAATTCTTCTGCCACTTCCACCTGAGATTGTGTCTGACTGTCAAACTTCTAGGAAGCCTTCAACTTCCCTGACACATACAATTCAGTCTGCATTCAAGGGGGAGGTATTGGACATTGCTTCATTTCCTCATGTTACAATATGTCTCTTTTATGTGCTTCTAGGAAGAAACATTCTTGCATAAAAGAATTCTTGAAGTGAAGCATTTGAAAAGAGTGAAATATTTAGCCTCCTGAAGCAGATTTGTATAACTTGTGGCACAAAAAGAATGCTGCATCCATGGTATTTGTCAAGAGAGAGCTAAAACAGAACATGTTGCTGCAAAGGAGAGAATAATGATTGCATTACTGATAATTTCCTCCAGGGAGTTATTTTGCTACTGGTGGTTTTGTAATCATCTTCCTTCCTTCCTGAAGGTTTGTTATCTGTGGCTTCATTTATTTATGGACACCTCAGAGAAAGAAAAGAAATTGGATCTAGATATAATGATCCCAAGTATTATGTGTTTCATTTGTACATCGAGTGGTTTTTCTTTCAAACATAATGAAAATTATATGCTGGGAAGTTTGTAGTCACAATGAACAGAAGCATTCTTGGCAACTTCTGCTTATCCCATTGTACAAATGTACAATGGTTAATTTTGGCAGAAGCAATGCATTGTCTCAATTGCCATGGAGTTATCATTGCCAATAATACATGTAAATGTGGCCTATCCGCATTGTTCTCACAGTCATCTGTTTCAGATTCACATGGCCAACTGGGATTGAACAGTTGAGATATTCAATACTAGTCATCCCCCCCAAAAAATGGGTTCAAGATGATTAATCTCTTCAAACCCAAACCAAAAACTCTGGAGCATCACCAGCTTTTATTTAGGATGCCTCAGACACCAAACTGATCATACAGAAAGTCCTTTACTGGTGTGGATAGGGCTCAGAGAATGTAATCCAACCCTGGCCAATGCAACCCCCTTTCTATTTTCTTCAACAGTAATTTAGGATTTTGCCTTTGGGCATAGGGGTGGGGAATGTCTTTAATGATCAAGAGAATATTTGCATGATTTAGGTCATGATTCATATTTGGGATGCTGACTTAATATTGAGCCATATTGGAATTCCAATGTCTGTGCGCCTGACCAGAACTTGGGTGTTTTATATGATTCATAACCTCTGATTCAGCATTTGGGATTAATTTCCTGGGAGTTAGATGTTAGTACTTGTTCCCTGTCACCTGGACAGGGATTTTGGCAGTGATGACCTGAAGGTACTAGGATTCGTTTTTGGGTAATGAAAAGTAATGTAATGAGTGGTCACAAAATAGTTTCATTCCATTTCTGTAGTAGTTGCATTTTGTTTCATTTGTAACAAATTTTTAAAATAGAGTTGTTACAAAATGAAATGAAATGCTATTCTCCCCTGGGTCCTAAAGGACCAAAATGGCAGGGGAACTTCCTCAAGCAGTTCAAATTACATATAACATAATGTTTTGTTATTTTATGTACTAAAAATATGGATCACAGCCATGTTTTGGTGTGAAAATGGCAGGGTTGGCTTCCCCTAGCTTCTAGGTAAGCCCCCCAAATTTGGAGAGATTCAGGGGTCAGGGGCCTATTAAGCTCCAAAAGGAAGTGCTTGATGAAGCTCCCCCTGTGGGAAGCTTCCTTAAGCGCGTCAGGTTTATTGGGTTAAATAACAAATAATGTAATGTGTAGCCTGCACACTGTAATTAAAATTGTAAACCGCCCAGAGACTACTTGTAGTGGTATGGGGCGGTATATAAGCAGAACACTTTGTTATGTTATGTACTTGAAAATACAGATCATAGCCATGTTTCAGCATGGAAATGGCATGCTCATGCAATTCTAGGTAAGCCCCAAAGTTGGAGAGGTTTGGGGGTCATGGGGCTGACTTATTAAGCTCCAAAGAGGTTGCCTCTTTCTAATTGGATTGGAAGCCAAGCTGCAGCAGCGCTAGTAGCTCATCTGCATGAAAATTAGTGGCTTCTCGCTCAATTAGAAAGATTTTTTCCTTGGGGCACCCCCTTTAGAGCTTAATAACTCAGCCCTTGACCTCCAAGCCTTTCCAAATTTCAGGGGCTTACAGAGAAGAGCTTGAGCTCCCCTGCCATTGATTCTTCTAGCATGAACCATTTCGTTCTAGAGGGGGGAAATGGTGTTTTGTTATGAAATGAAACAAAACGCGTCCTACTGTTTCATTACATAATGAAGTAATTTGTTACCTAATCAAAGAACAAAACAGTGTTTCATTTTTTTGTTTCAAACCCATCTCTAGTTGCAATGTGTGTGTGTGTGTGTGTGTGTGTGTGTGTGTGTGTGTGTGTGTGTGTGTGTGTGTGTTAGGTATGATGGATAACACCAATGGTAATTAGATGTAACAAGTGATAACCACTGGCTTTCAAACTCATTTTAGAGCTATTTGAGCAGGAGTTTTTGAAGTTTTGTCATTTGTTTCTTTTTATAAATGTTAATCTGCAGTAGCAAAATTGGGCACAATAACTCATGAGCACTCCCTATCCTTTCCTAGACTCTGGATAGGGACCCTGTACTGTACAGTGGAAAAAATAAATTGTGAGACAGTAATGGTAACAGCAGCCTACCAGCAAGGAAATAATGAGTGATGTAACATGTTCCTTTCCACAATTTAAGGTGCAAGTCCACACTGTTAGGTGCAATGAGCTTTGCACCTAACAGTGTGAGAAGTGTTTCCACTTGATGTGAATCCATTTTGCTATTTGACCAAATGTCCAAGGCACAGCTCAGACTTCATTAGATGGCAGCCAATGATTAGATGGCACAGGCCCCATGAACAACTCAACCCATGGAGCTCTGTTTGACATGCCTTATCCCATAGAGTGTGATATTGCACTACTCAATGTTGTCGGCATGCTACCATGAACAAAGTTCTCCCCATGTACACTTAGTACTGACTGAATGGTCTTTGCCATCAGTTTGAACATTGTGGCTCATCAATGAATTCATTTCCACCTCCAAGAAGTGATTTATATAGACAAAGTGGGCAGCGTGATGACTTTGTGTGTGTGTGTGTGTGTGTGTGTGTGTGTGTGTGTGTGTGTGTGTGTGTGTGTGTGTTTGTGTGGAGTGGGATAAAAACATGGTCCTTATCCAGCGATAGGAGTTGCATGTTTTACTCAAGAGTACCATGTGCTGCCATAGGAATTGGTGCATGCAAGACTTTCAATTGAAAACATAACTAAAAATTGTGCATTAGTCACCACCATGAAATATGGATAGGTCCCCCCTCTTCAGTTTGCAGACCCTTCTGAGAAGTTGAATGCACTGAGCTGAGTTCTGAGCAATTCATTCCATGTCCAATTTGTTCTGGGTCCTGGACCTGAATGAATGTGTAGCTTTGTTGAGTAAATCAATTGGAAAACCAAAATGCCTATTGTTTTTGCACTGATCTCCCTCTCTCCCTCTCTTTATTTCTTTCTCTTTGTATCACTCTTTCCAAAGACGAAGCATGATAGAACCAAATAAGTGAGTGAAGCTGCCAAATTTCAGGGCTTTTCATCCTAGGCACTTTTCAGTTTTGTTTTAGCCTCTCCCCACCCCATCCCCCACCCCCAAAACCCTGGCTTTTTGCACCCCATCTTGTGCAATCAGTCTGCTTTGCCACAAAATGGAATCTGTTCATTCCACTTTGATTGGGACTTTTTACTAATTGATAAAAATCATACCAATTCTATAGGAAGTTTATGATTTGTCCTGGTCTAGCACATAACCATCATTTGTAGCATTTTTCAGGGTTCAGGTCTCTGGTATCACACTCTACTTGGGCCCTTTCACAGATATGTTAGGTTTCCATCATTCCCAGTCACCTTGGCCAGTGGACATATTATGGGGATGGTGGGAGTTCAATACAACTCCATTTGTTTGTAGATTAGCTGTCTAAAAATGCAAACAGATACAAATGCAATAAACCGCTTATGCCGTTTCTTGCCGTTTCATGGCTCCCTGAATTTTCTACTATTTGTGGCAGACACAACAAAATGGCATTGCCCTCTGGAATACACTGGCTATTGATCTTCTAAAATTGCCTCTTGAAACAACTAAGAGGTATGAATGATTCTACTATAATGGAATGTAGTATGAAACTATATCTGTCTAAGGCAAGATGGGTTTGTTCACATCTTGTAAGAAAATGTTTTGGGGGCCTCCCCTCAGGAAATCTCTGCTACAAAGGGTGAAAAGACCATGGAAGAGCCCTGAGGAGCCCCTATTACACCAGCATGAAGATCAGAACAGATATATGACCAGCAGCGTGAAATACCAAAGTGCGGGATATTAGGGGCAATTTGTAGAAGTTCTTGGATCTAGCATGTCCAATGAAAAACAGAGAGACCAACATTGCATTTGAAATTATATTCAGTTGTAGAATGTACTTCTAGAGCTTACATTCATTTCTTGGGGGGGGCACATGTGCACATCACTCAACCAGTAGAGATTCTGTGAGTTGTAGTCCAAATAAATAACACTGTCATTCCCCCCCCCCATTAGTATCAGTGGAAAGGAAAATCTCAAAAAACCAAACTAGGGAATATGAAAAATGAAATGTCTATCACCCATTGTCCACCTCTGTGTGACAGGTTGTGGGCCAATGTTTTCCTTTTCCACCAGCCTGGGTTTTTAACTAAAAACACCTCATAACTGGCTGAAGAGAAAGAGGTTTTTTCTGTTCTAAAATTCAAGAATCAAAAAACACTTTGAAAAACAACAAAGACTGAAAAATACTTGTTAGCTATCTGAGAAGTTTGTAGGTGTTTTTTTAAATGGCTTATAGTTGCCTGAAATTACAGACCTGTGTATGCTGTTTTATTTATTGTACTCACACTTGGCAACCTGCTGAACAAAGATCCATGGCAAACAAAAAACTGCCACCAACCCAGGATGAAAAGGGAAAGAGAAGACTCATCAAAGACATGGAGCTCTCTTCGAATTCAAAGGCAGAATGGAATGATTGGTTAGTGCTAGACAAACAGAAAATCAGTCCAGCCCAGAGAAATCCTTCCCAGTCATACAAACCACAGACGACATGCAAGGTTGCAAGTACAACTCCAACAGATTTAGACATCATAGAAGTCCTAGCCAGCAAGGGCCAAGTGTCAGGCATTAAAGGAATAAAGCCTCAAACATCTGGAGGGCAGCAGATGGAGGAACGTTAAGCTTGCTGATCACTAGTGGCAGCTGATATGTGATTGGTTCGATGTGCCAGAAGTCGTCCTATGATCCCAATTCACTGTCCAAAGAGCCTGGAAAACTAGCAAGGACCAGTCAGCAGAAAGCTACAGAGGTCATTCACAAGGATTACCAATGCATGAGCTGTCCAGGTAATGGGTGTCTATAACAGGATCTGAAGAGAATTTTCCGATGGAAGAGATTTGTATATAGCTGGCAAAGTTATCCATCTTTACTTAGCTGAATATCAAAGTGCAGGAGCACCGTCGCGTATTCAGTATTCTGTGAATAGGCTTAATCAGTGCTGTTCTATTTGCAATACTTAACTAATGTGTGTCAATCAGACACATTAATGGGAGGCATGCAAGTAGTTTTTCCTCTGAAAGAAATACCTGAATGGAGAATGGTGGTGTGACTTGCAAAATGCTTCTGCTGATTCAAGGAATTAGAAAACATTTGCTTATGCACAATTCACTTCTGTGCTTGATTTCTTGCTCGCCATGTTTGTCCTATGACATCCTTCCTTTTCCCTTTTTGGGGGCAGGGAGTATGCCGGCTTTTAGCAGCTGGAGGCATGGTTTTCTTCCTTTTTATCCCCCACCAATGATACCCTGTCTCAATAACATTGCCTTATCACTGTGCATTTTAAGAATGTTCCTTGATGTGCATGTTATTCCAGTTTGTACACATGCAGGGGCTGCCAGCCAAAAATAAAAATCTTAAATTCTCTGTCCAGAATAACTCTATTCTGTGATATAAATAATTCGCATGCATTATTCATATGTGCATAATTTTCTATAACTTATCTTCACAGATTGCACAATTGATCTGGGATTTATATGCAAAAATTGGGGCAATCATCACTGAATGGGATGTAAGTGGCTCTTCAAAGATGGACAGAATCGCAGAGGAAAGGGTGGCAGTGGTAAATTAAGAATTGCAGGTGCTCATCACAACAGTCTTCATGGCTTTATGCTGAAAGAGAGTTCAAAAACACAGGTGGCTTTTAAAAGGTCTTTTGTAAACCCAATTCGTCTTCGTTGTCTATTCAAGAAAGCCACCTCAAAATCCTTTGAGTTGGAAGAGGACATATATCCTAAGACTTGAAAGACTCAGACAGAAATCTCTATTCAGTCATGGAACCTCACTGGGAGCTGGCAATGGTGAACGGCTGCTTGAACATCTCTCATGTCACCAAAACTACCTCTACCGTAGGTGATGTTGGATAGATTGCATTCCCATTTTGGAACTTTGAATCAAGAGAAATATCTGCCATGTCCACCCTGATTAAAAACTAAAAAACTACCCTACTGTGAGATTTCAGTGGTCTAATAAAGAGGTCAGCCATGCTCATTTGCAGTTTAGGATAACATGTTAGCGGGAATGAGACTATCACTATACCATGTGTTAGAGATTCTGTGATCTCACTCCATGTAATCATGCTTTCTTGGTAAGCAGGACCTCTGGTCTTCCAGAGGATTTGATCCACAGTACCTGTCATCAAGGCCAATGGAGATCATGGGAGTTTCAATCTTAAACAACACATGGCCAGTTCCCCTCCACTTCCTACTTTTTACTCTGAGGCAATGTAGGCCTGAATGTCTTCAGGCCTCTGTTCTTCCACAAATCAGGCCACCAATCTCCCATACAACCTTAGCCTGTCCACAGCCCTAATGGCTCCTGTTCACCCACCTGGCTGAAGCAATAAAATGGATTCAGTAGAAGAATGGAATGGAGAAGGAGTTTGTAGTCACCTATCTGTGGTTGAGTCCATGTCTAAAGTCTTTAATCTGTGCTGTCATCCCACAAAAATAACACCACCCCTGTAGGATGTGCCCTCCTTGGGAACCAAAAAGGTCACAGGTGATGCTGGCCAATGCTAAGGCCTCCCTCACTAGCTGTCCCAGCCCCACTGGCACCTGTCACCATAGCAACGGGAGACCAGCTTCAGTATATGACACATAGTATTCTGCTAGTCAAATGGTGTTCCTTCACCTCGCCCTCTGATTTTTCCAAACTCAGTGATTGGTGCTTTCACCTTAAATAAGGGTGTTGCTTGGTGTAGGAAGGGGGGGTCTCACATGCCAACACATTTTTTCACATGCTATCCTGACCCTGCATGCCATAGATTAACCAACACTGCTACGGGGAGTACAGGAAAGTAGGAAAGGAAGGCTGTGGAGAACAAATCAATAGTGATCTAGTGAGTGAAAAAAATGTGTACAGCTCTTGATAGACAATGGCAGTGAGAAACACAGTACAACTCAGTAGAAGTGAAGAGTTTGTAATGTGTGTGGCTTTGTTTCTTATATAGAAGGAGCTGCCTAGATGCCCCAAGCACATCCGATCTCACCTGATTTTGGAAGCTAAGCAGGGTCAGCCCTGGTTAGTACTTGGATGGGTGACCACCAGGGAATACCAGGTGCTGTAGGCGCGTGGAGTAGGAACTGGCAAACCACTCCAGTATTCCTGCCAAAAAAACTCCATGGACATGGGGTCACAAAGAGTTGGTAACAACTATAATGACACAACACACACGCACAATACGAAGAAGGGGCTTTGTATAGATGTGTACACACATGTATACTGCACAGTAGAGATGGGCACGAAATGAAAAAAAATTGTTCCGTTATTCGTTATTTGTTTTGTTACGTAACAAAACGAATAACGAAAATTGTGATGAAATCGGAATGAACCGAACAGAACCACGAGAATTAGGTTCATTACATTTTGTTTTCGTTAATGGCGATGTGCAATGAAATGAGCTGTTTTTAAATGTTAAAAAATGTCCTGAATATCTGTAAAAACCCAGCAATAATTATATTCTGCCTGATAATACCTACCAGGGGGGTTGGGGTCCTTAAAATGTGCATTTATGTCTTTTCTCAGATCGCTGTATTTTTTTTTCCTTTAAGGGGAGTTGGGGGACATCGACCCATAATGGCTCCCAGATGCCTAATATTGATTTCTTGGGTATTAAAACATCCTGGACATCCGTAAAAATGCAGTGATAATTATTTGAAATTATTACCTACCAGAGGGTTGGGGTCCTTAAAACGTTTGTTTTTGTGTTTCTCCCATCGCAATGTATTTTTTCTTTTCCCTTTAAGGATGACATAAAATGGATTCCAGCCACAAGATGGATGCAAGCCATGTGATGGGATCATGTAAATTCTTGGATAATTTCAACCAATAGCATGCCCAGGTTGCAGACTGGGTAGGTGTGGCAGCCACAGAGGGCATAAAAACTTTGGCAGCCCCCGTCCTCCTTGCAGTCTGCGGTGGGAGTTAGGGTGGGATTGCTGTCTCTGTGACTTGTTACTTTAGGCCAGCCATGCAGGTGTGTGTCTCTGTGTTCCTGCTGGCTGCAGTCTGGCTCATAGGGGAGAGAAAGAAGAGATTTCTCTTGCAGCCTCCCTGTGTGCGTGCGTACCTCTCGGTGAGTACCCTCCCCTGCCCTGCAGTGCAGTCACTCTGCGGCTGCCTTACGCCCTGGGCAACACCCGCTGCTGCCTTTGCAGCCTCTCTGCATACCTAGTCTATACTGTGTCTCTGCCAGCATCATTTTAAAAAGTGTTTACCCTCTGGTCTGGGGCGTTGGGGGATGTCCGCGCGCGAAAATGCTTTAAGTCGTGCAAAAAGTCGGGTAAAAATGAAAAACGAAAAATGAAAAAACAAAATGATTTTTTTTCAAAAAATTCATGAAAAACGAAAACGAACCAAAACGGACCTGCAATGAAAAATGAAAAACTGAAACATCATTTTTTCGATTCGTACCCATCTCTACTGCACAGAATACAAAAGAATGCACCCAGATGACACTTTAGAAAGAAAGGCCTCAGTGTTTAGCGTAATTCATACTGCTCTGCTAGAAAGATTTCCAAGGTCGTTTGAGGGATGATGGCGAGAGATGGGTGGACCACATGGACAAATATTGCCAGCCTTTTTCAAACATTATGTATCCTTTGGCATGTCTTGGACGGACGTTTTGCCAGTGCAGAAATGTTTCTATTCCTCTAGAAATGTACAAAGAGAACTCTGATAGCTATTGCTATTTTGATCGATAGTCTCGTTATTTCCTTTGAAATCCATCTGATGTTTGGCTCGAGAAGAAATCTTTAAGTTTGTTTTAGATAAAATCCAATAGCAGTGCTGTAGTTTCTTAATACAGAAACACCCCCCACGCAAAGAAAAAAAAAAAAAAAAAAGAACAACACCTCACAGTCTTTCCAGAGATCCATTATGGAAGTCATTCAGCTGGAACCCCCTTCTGTCAATACTTAGAACTGTTGTGCATTTGTCACAAGAGGAAACTTCTGAGCTAATTAGCTTGTTTATCAGGGGATTATATAGTGACAGTATGGGTAGTGGCCTAAATGCAAGGGAAAAAAATAGACATTCTACACCAGCTTTTCTCCAAATTATTATTTGTGTCCAAGCACCCCAAGTTACTTATTCTTATGGACAAAGACCTTTGGTTTTGTAAATGACACACTTCATGGCAAAGCAGCACAGAAGTCAAATGGACCATGCACATTTTAGTTCCCCAGAGTCACTTTTTTTTTACAGAATTCACACAGATCTAGACATATAAGGCATTTGAGAACTGAGGTAGTAGGGTAGTGGGACAAAAAAACAGCCTAGGCAAATTACTGGGTGACCCAAGATGCTGCGAGGCAAAATATAACTAGTCATCACCAGGTTGGTGCCATTGAGGCTGGACAATGGAAATTTCCATTCCACTAACTCTTATCAGTCAAACTTCTAATCCTCAGTCCACTGTAGTGCTAATGGGGTCAGAAAATGTCCCACAGTTGCATAGTACATTCTTTAAAAATTCAGGTACATGAAAGTTAAAGAGAAAGAACCAGAATTAGATAAATAAACTTCAAGCATCTGGTTTAGTATGATTCAAACAAGATTGTGACAACAAGACAAATTGGGGTGTGAGGCAAAGGTCAAGGTGTCTCACTCACCCCACTCAGCACAGAGAAGGTGACATATCTTACCTCAGCACTGGTGAAATGATAATGTTGTTTCCTTCTACCCCTTGGTGCAGCAAGCTAGCATGGATTACATGGTGCAACTAGCTCTTCTGCTGGTGCCATAGTGATGTCTCTTAGTTCCCAGTCCTTGTTCTCCGATGGAGTGTCTCACTTTTGCCTCCACAGCTAACCTCAGTGGAAAGGACTCATTCGTACTTGCAGCATAATCACAGGGAAACCACACTATGAGACTGAGAATCTTTGGACCCTTCATGATGGATTGTTTGATTTTGCCCTTAACCCCTTTGCACACCTTTTATAGAAACAACACTCTCATTACTTTGAATGCAAGGACCCACTGTTGCTAGAAAAAGGATGCTAGTAGTCCAGGGTGTACAGTATAAAGGGGGTTAAAGAGTGGAACCAATAGAGTGAACTAGAGGGAGGGATATACAATTTTATTTTTGACCCAATGCAAAAAGGGACAGAACAGAAGCCAGTGCTGCTACCAAACATACTTATACCTTCCTTTCCTTCTTAGTTTCTCTTAGGTTGTAAAACCTATGCATTGTGACCAGTGGAGAACCAGGGGGAGGTTGTTGCTAGTCAGAGAAGACTGAACTTGGCTAGACTAGTTATTTGGTTCATAGGTTCAATATAGAATTTGGACTAGTTATCCAGGCTGGCTAGAACGTTCTAGGAAGTGCATCCCAAAACAGATAGCTTCTCTGAATTCCGCCTCAATATAATCCAAGTGAAGGGCAAAACCTGATGATTTCTGGAGAGGAAACGAAATTTTAACTCCAATACTGAAAAATCCCTGTTTTATTCATTTAGAAAGCACATACAGCAATGAACAGGGGAAGAGGAAAGAGATGCAAAACAGGTGACCAATCATTTCAAAAGTAAGAGAAACAGAGAGAGTTCCCAGATGGTTCATAGTCCCCCTCAGTCTTGCAGGAGTGCTGAATCCACTGTACCTCCAGTTGTTTAGAAAAGGGAAAGCCACACTGACTTTTTGAGAAACAAAATGAATGTCTCTTGCCCAGAAATTTGTCCATCCAACAGACTAGCAGGCATGAAAGCTCTGCTCTGCCTTTTGTCCTCTAGGCCTAATGTCTTCTGCACAGAAGGCTGCACTGGTTCAAGCCATGGTTTCTTTCCTCAGTGTCCGCCTTTGATGACAAGTAAGAATACTTGTGAACGATGACCGCCCTTTAGTTCTTGACCTTTTCTTTAATTTCTTCTGGTGCTTAAGTGAAATTCCAAGTTCCTCCATTATGGCATTGAAAGAAAGACACTGATTTCCAAGGGGAAAAATGAAAAGGAAGAAACAAGAGGAGAAAAATAAGGTACTGCATTAGAAAATTATTTCCTGTATTTTGCACAATTTACACCTAGCTTCTAAACACAGATGCTGGGAACCTTTGGCTCAGATTGGCTCAGAATCCTCCCACAGATGTTTCCATTTTTGCAGAACATAATTAGAATCCTGATATAATGAATTTAATAGCTGTATGTTTTGTGATAAATAGAACATGTTTTATATTGGTGGGTTTTAAAAAAAAACATATTTAAAAACTCACATAGTTACCCCAAGTCCTGAGAACATTTCTCAGAAATGCGAACCTTGGACATTTCTCAGAAGTGTGAGCTATTGGAGTATAGAATCTGGTTTACCAAAATGAGAGCCATGTGACTCCACTTAGAGCAGTGGTTCCTAGCCTTGGATCTCCCAATGTTCTTGGACTACCACTTCCAGAAATCCTGACCAGTACAGCTAGTGGTGAAGGCTTCTGGGATTTTTCATCCAAGAACATCTTTCGAACCAAGGCTGGAAATAACTGACCTAGAGGTACATTAGAGATGGAGAAGGTAGAACTGCAACCAAACCATTACTCTCTTTAAAAATATTATATATGAGGATGATCAGAGTTGGTTCAGCAAAGGTATAGACAGTGGATAAGATTCAAAAGTGCCCCTTTGCCATTGGAAATACACCTTATAGCTCACAGGAATTTCATATTTTCTCTGCATCCCCCAGTATGATTTCATGTATCTTTTGGGAGACCCACTAGCCATTTGGGGTGATTTTCTATGGAGGATGTAGGAACTGTTCATTCAGTTCTATGCTGTATCAGTCAGGATTCAACCCAAGTCCTTTGGAGAGAAATTATGATGGAACTGGTGGCTCACTACTGTGTTAGTGCAGGAAAGGGCTCCATTTTGCAGTGATCTCCCCCTTAAATAGACCATAGCATGCTGGCAGGACATGGGACACAAACTCTCCTGGGAACCTCAAACTATGTCTTCAGTTTGTTTCTTCTGGGACAACTTGCAATTTAGCTGTGAAATGAGGATTGAGCACCAGTGAAGTGTTCTTAAAATGAATTTATATCCGGATGCTAGGGATTGGTGTTTTGTTCATTTTGTTCCTCAATTATTTATTTACACCTATGTCATGCACATTTCCCCAACCAATTAATGTATCAAATGCAATTGTTTTTCACTGTTTTTATTTTTCCAAATTTTATACTGTAGTTCTCCAATTTAAAAGAATGGATCGGTTTGGAGGAAACTCTGCATACCTAGCAGAACTGAAATTTATTAAAGCAAGAAGGATACAACTAACTAACTAAAAAGCAAACAGAGAGGGGAACACAGATAGACAGAGAGGGAATAGTAACTAAACAAAATCCAAGTTTTGACCTTAGCTAAATGTTTCTGATCAGAGAATTTTGTCCTCAGCCTTGAACATCTTACCCTAATGCTTCTTCCAGCATGACAAAGATAAAATGAAATAGGAAAAGGCTTTTGGCATTTACAAAGTATTTCCTTTCTGATTTAAGTCTGTGTCATGCAAGGAGAGATTAGAAAGACAGATGTTTGGCTGTCTTCTCAGATGATGGGTCAGCTTTAAATCAGAACACTTTTAGGTAGGTCTGGGTCCAGGTCACACAGTTTGTGCTGGTTAAGAACCCCGGGATCAGTGGCATATTAATGGTAATAAACATCTGCGGGCACACGGACTGTACTCAAGTGTCAAAAGTTGACATCATGCATGTTTTCATAACACCAGAAGTATTATGTTACAAGGAAAAGAAAATAATATATTGCAAGATCCTGAAAAGGATAAAAAAATCCATAATTGTGCAGGTCGGTTTTGGTGTGTAGGAAGACCTGTGTTCAACCACCAGGAATTCCCTTCCTTCCTTCCATCTGCAGCACTCAAAATTGGTTGTCATTCCTTTGTGTTTAAGAAAACAAACTGCAGTATGGTGTGTCTGTGGGGATTATTGCAGAGGCAGCTGTGTACTTCTTTGAATTACAGCCTATGGTGCGAATTATGCACATAACACAGCAGAAGGCCTTATTTGTTTGCAGGCAAGTGATGTAGCTCAGATGTCGAACATATGATTTGCATATTAAAGGGCCTAAGTTCAAACCCTGGCATTTCCAGGTAATGCCTGGAAACTCTGGAGAGCAGCGCGATATCCAGTCTTTCACTGGGTATTTGGCTGCTGTTGTTTACAATTCATGGTGGGGCAAGGCTAGCAAAAATTAAGTGGGAGTAAAGAACAGGCTGCTTAATGAAGAATAAGGCAGATAAATCTCCTGGCAGTGGGAGGGGGATTCTATTTCCTTTAATTATAAGGGATGGTGCTGGGTTTGTGTTTTTATATTCTTGCACAGGACTCTTCCCATATATTCTTGCTCCCCACCACTTTTTAACCATGTGAGGAATGCCGAAAGTCAAGAGTATCTGTGGGGAAGGGAAGGGATGGCTGATCCCTTTCCCAAACATGCTTTTTTTTCTTTAAAGGTACAAAGGTTAAAAAAAAGTGGTCCAGTCAACAGTTCACAGGCATTATTAATAGGCTTCCTTCCTCCAGAATTATGTCTGCAGACACACTTGTTCCACTGTAACACCACACTGGGTGTTAAGAGTCCTACACCTCTGTAAGCATGAGCAGAACTTTTAAAGGTGGTACCAACACAGGGCTTTCCAGAAACAGGCTTTCACTGCAACATTACTCCTTCCACTGCACACAGGAACACACAGAGTTGTGTAGCCACTGCATGAAATAATAGGTTGAAGGACTGCATACAATTGTTGGGGTGAACAGAGATACTAGAAGAGGAGGAGGAGGAGGAGGAGGAGGAGGAGGAGGAGGAGGAGGAGGAGGAGGAGGAGGAAGGGAAGGAGAGAATTCTCCCATCGCTGGGAGGGATCCCCTTTCTATTGCAAACTTTCCAAGAGGAAATTTTGCAGAAATTCATTTTCTCCTTATGAAGCATGCTTTTCAACAAGGATACTAAGTAGAGACTGTTCCAAACTCAAGGAGTCTGGAACAGGGTTACTGGAGAGTGGCTGTCAGTCAGGGTAGCAGTGGAGAACAAAGTATCAAAATATTTCAGCCCCCAAAAGGGCAATTGGTTTGGAAGGGGATTGGCCACTTCTATGCCTAAGCACATCCGGTCTCGCCTGATTTCGGAAGCTAAGCAGGGTCGGCCCTGGTTAGTACTTGGATGGGAGACCACCAAGAAATACCAGGTGCTGTAGGCGCTTGGAGTAGGAACTGGCAAGCCACTCCAGTATTCCTGTCAAGAAAACTCTATGGATGTGGAGTCACAAAGAGCCGGTCACAACTGTAACGACACAACACACACACACACGTTCATCTGGAAGTTGAGTCATGACTACTGGACTTCTTTTTCTTGAGAGACAGAAACGTTTCACTGCTCATCCAAACAGCTTCTTCATTCTGAATACAGCCTCTTGTCACCCTGGTCTGAGATAGGCTATTAAGATGAACAATAGCCTGAATAGGCTGTTAGGTAGACAATAGTATCCATAGCCTTAAGATGTACAATGGACTAAGGTGCTGAAACCTATGAAGTCATTAGCTATGGCCTTGGTGGTGAAGGCTTTTTGATTTGTCTAGGTATTGTTGAAAGCACAGCCTGATAAGTAGCAGATAGACTATGCCTGGGGCTACCACCTCTGTTGAGAGAGGGGGGTTCAATGCTAACATGAATGGCTTCCCTGACTCCTTTCTCAAACCACCCATCTTCTCTGTCTAATATGTGTACATCCTCATCATTGAAAGAGCGCCCTTTGTCCTTCAAATGGAGGTATATTCCTGATTCTGGTCCTGAGCTGTTACCCCTCCTATGTTAGGCCATCCTTATTTGCTTGCAGGCAAGTAATGTCATGTTAGGATTTAACAAATATATTTTTATCACACAATGGAGTGTTCCTTCTCAATGAGAGCTGAGCATCTCATCTAGTTTGACAGTCATTCTCTCAAGTGTGCATTCTCAATGGGGAAATAGGGATTACAGCTGACCTGTAGGAGCTGGGCTAAGTCCTGGAAGGGCATTTGTGTGATGTTCTCCTAAGCACGTTACGCTTGTTGGATAGGGTGCTTGTACATTAGCATAAGGCAATCCCAAATATTATGCATTCATTTGTAAAGTTTGTAAAATTATACCAACAGAAATGTGCCAGGCATTATTGCCACCAACGTCCCCGGCATGAGTGATTGTAAGAGATGCTGCTGCAAATGCTCCTGAGATCATACTTCTGGCTCAGGTCTCGTGCAACTACCATGGATGCAACCCCAAGTTACATGTGTGTAGTCGTGCCACAGGGTTTTGGCTGCAGATTAACTGCAACATCCAATTATATTGCTGGCTGGATAGCCCAGTGTGTTAGTCACCTGGTGGCGGAGCCAGAGGATTGGAGTTTGATTCCCCATTGTGGATTTTTGCAAATAAAGTCAGCCTTTGTGGCCATGTGCAAGCTGCCCAGTTCCACGGTGTCCCCCCAGAAGAAGGGAATGACAAACCACTTCTGAATACTCAAAAGACAGAAGACCCTGAAAAGGTTTCCATAAGTCAGAATTGACTTGATGGCACCTTATTATAATTGTTATAGGAATTGATATTTATAAGGCACTTATTGGTATAAATTACTAAATAATTGGAACATCATGTAATGCCTACAGCTCTTCCTACCAAGTGACCAAAGGTTTAGGATGAGTAGAAGAAGATTTTGGATCTTTTCATTTTGAGCAGTTTCGATGCCCTATCACAATCTGCTTTTGAAAAAAAAAACTCTCTGTTATATAACCCAGCCTATGTGCCACATGAAAGTGATTCTAGAGCTCTCCTATGCACCGGAAGAAACTATTTCTATTTGGATCCTAGCCAAAATGATGTAATTCATTGGACCAGAGTATTTTTTTCTCCCCAAGAGAAAAAGAGGTTGTCAAAGAGGTCTGCTATTAGCTGGACACACCTTTTCTCTACTGTAACTATACAGTATGAATTGAGGGCTGTGTTCGAATCCCTCGTTCTTCCCGAATTAATTTCCCACAGTCTAACTCCGTAGACAAGGTTGTTCCAGAAGTGGAGTTGGATGGATGTGTTTGCTTGCACTGAAGTCCGTAAAAGAAACAAAACGCCTTTGGAGCATGCAAAAAGAAAGGAAAAGATGGGAGAAAACAAAATTAGGATAGAAATGATTAACCAAAAGTTTAAAAGTTTAGTATGAGAATGATAGCAAAATTATGGGACATAATATATGGAAAACAAAATTTTACAAAAATAAGAACAACCTTGAGGACAAGCCATATGTGTACAGTACTTCATTTGAGCATTACAATGTTAATGTTTTCAAAAACCTAATCATTCATATGGAGGATCCACTGCTCCTATTCTCATTAATGCATTGCTCATGTTCCCATTACATGCTGATAGAGAATAAAAATTATTAGGAAAGCATCAAGGCTTTAAAAAGTTACTTTTTTGGACTTTAGCTCCTAGAATTCCCAAGACAACATGCCACTGGCCACTATGACTAGATTATTAGTGATGTAATCTAAAAAGTAACTTTTCCAAACTGTGGAAATACCAACACTTGGGCTTTCTTGTTAATAGTGGCTGAGTTAGTTACTTTGAGGCTAAAGTTTGGCTTTAATTAAGTCCTCTACCTTAACATCCACATACATGATATTCTCCACAGCTGAGTTCTTCCCAGATTTAGAGGTTCTCAGTTACTAAGTTTCAAGGAGTAGCACTGGTGTTTTATTGTCTTGACATTTTAAATCCCTCAAAGTGCCATACACACAGGGTTTGTTCCAATTTCCAAATTATGAATTCATCCACAATATCTTTTATTACCAATGTACTAATTAAAACTCCATGCAAACGGAATCTTAATATGCTGAGCTTGTAGAAACTGATCTAACCTGATTGCAAAAGTGTTCATGTAATGATATTATAGCAACAAAATTATATTTTTGCACAATGCTATCAACAGTGTACATATATGCATGTATGAACTGCTAATGGCCATAGTATCTTGCCCTACAGTTCTCAGTGGGACACTGTTTATTGCTTAAACAAATAGAGTAAGAACTATATTTCTTAATACTAGACATGGGCACGACTCGGCGAAATTGTCGTTTCCGTTTTCGGTTATCGTTTCCGTTACGTAACGGAAACGGTAACGATAATTAAGCCGTCAGAACTCGAACTCGAACCGAAAAAAGAAAAATTTGGTTGGGTTTTTCGTTTCTGTTTGTGGCATCGCGGTGATCGCGCAATGCGAAGCACAGAAAAAGTTTTTAAAAGTTTTTTTTAAAAAAAAAAACCCGACTCCCGGCCAAAAAAGCAGGCGAAAATATGCCTGCCTGAGGCTTTGTCACCTACCAGAGGGGTGATTTCTGGGGGGTCCCCGGCCTTTCCCCCCCTCTTCTCCTCTCCTGGGCTGCTTGCACCAGGCTGGGGGGGGGGTCATCCTCGTCGTCTCGCCATGCCATGCGGTGGGGGGGGATCCAAAATGGCGACCACAATTTTTCTTTTGAATTCGTGGTCAAAAAACACACCAAAGCACCACAGAAACATGTGAAATTTATTTATTTTAAATGCCTGAATTTTAATAGTAGCAGCAGTGGGTTTTTTATAGCAATAAAACGTCGTATTGATTTTATTTTATTTTATTTTATTTTATTTTATTTTATTTTATTTTATTTTAGACCTGCCCATTTGGGCTGGGCATGGGATGGGACCATGCAAATTGTTTGAACCGTTCCACCAATGGCATTGCCAGGTTTTTGACTGACACTTCTGGATGTCTCAGAGGGCATAAAAAGCTGAGGCACCTTCCAGAAATCGCAGTCGGGTGTATAGATGTAGTTGAGGGAGGAGGGCTGGCTGCTGGTGCTGGTGTGATCTGATCGAGATTGAGGAGGGAGGCTGGAGGCTTTAGGATTTAAGTTAGGCAGGCAGGAGGGGAATTGAATTTAGAAAATAATTTCTTTGATTCCCTGCAGCTTTGTCTGCTGAAGGGAATAGCAGTTTATTCTTTATTTCTTCTCTGGAAGTTTGTGAGGATTTTTTTCTGATATTGGATAAAGGGGAAGGTTCAACTGGGAGTGGGAGGTGTGGATTTATTTTAAATATATATTATATACTACCATTTATTTTCTATTTTCCCAACTTCAACTTGCTTGCACACACACACATTTGGGGTGCAAGCCAAGAACAGAACCTCTATCCTAAGTGATATCCTACCTGCCCACTCGCCTGTCCGCCCGCACCACCACCCGCCTGCGGCCCCCGCCACCACCCGCCCACTCGCCCGCCCACCGGCGGCCGCTGGCCGACCGCTCGCCTGCCCACCCGCCGCCTAGGGCGCAAAAACACCTAGTGCCGGCCCTGATTGTGGGACGCCCCTATGCTCTGGGAAGTCAAATCACGCTAAATCGCGGTGGAAACGACAAACAACAAATGGAAATGACAATTTTTTGAAAAATTTCGCGACAAACGGAAATGACCCGAAACGGACCCGTTCCGACAAACGAAAACTTGAAACGTCATTTTTTTCTGGTCGTGCCCATGTCTACTTAATACACTACAGAGGAGACATTTTGCATATAATCTCAAGTAGGAATGTCTGTGAAGATTCTCAGTCATCCAGGTGCGTTTATCTGGGAGTTGAGTCATGGCTACTGGACTTCTTTTTTGAGAGATAGAAACGTTTCGCTGTTCATCCAAACAGCTTCATCGGTCTGATGAAGAACAGCGAAACGTTTCTATCTCTCAAAAAAGAAGTCCAGTAGCCATGACTCAACTCCCAGACTCAAGTAGGAATAAGACATCTCAATTAGAACCCTTCTGGTAGCCTTCATGAGAGGCATTCAGGTGGCACAGAGGCACATATCCATCCATTAGTAGGCAGTCATCTTTGCCCTGAAGATTTAATGAGCAACTCTCCTGTACCTCATAGAGGTATTGTAGCTGTGTTCAGCCAGCAGAGACCTTGGCCAATTCAGAACAGCGAGACAAAGGAGAAAGAATCCTGAGTTTTATATCCTCCATGGTATGAGACCTTGGACAACTTTCAAAGAAGGGTGGTTGACTGACCAGGGGCTCTATATGTGCATATAATCAAAGATGTGCACATGCAGGCCATCATATACATGCTAGGAAATTTAGGTGGGGATTCTGGGAATTGTAGCCTTTCTAAGCTCTGACACACACACACACACACACACACACACACACACAGAGAGAGAGAGAGAGAGAGAGAGAGAGAGAGAGAGAGAGAGAGAGAACCTTCCCTTTCACCTAATGCGGTGGTGGCGAACCTTTGGGCACTCCAGATGTTTTGGACCACAACTCGCAAAGTCCTTTGTCACTGGCAATCTAGGATCGGAATTCTGGGAGTTGTGGTCCAATATATCTGGAGTGCCAAAGGTTCGCCACCACTGACCTAATGTGTACTCCACATAGTTTTTCCTCCCTCCATCTCAGCATGGCTATATGAAGATGTTTAAACCTCACTTTCTTATATGCTAGGATCCCTTTGGCCTCTGCTCCTCCTTTACATTCAGCTGAGAAACAAGGAAGACATGTGATTCATCTAGGACAGGGGTCTGCAACCTGAGGCTCCGGAGCCGCATGCGGCTCTTTGGAACCTTTGACGCGGCTCCGGGAGGTGACTGTGACAGATTCGCCGCTCCGCTACACACTGCCCGCCTGGTGATGTCGCAATGGTTTTGCGGCTCCCAGTTTTTTTCCCCCATCGGAAACGGGTCCAAGTGGCTCTTTATGTCTTAAAGGTTGCAGACCCCTGATCTAGGAGCAACACTTGGATGGATGATTTCCTGACCTCCTGCATCTTCTACCCCAGTGGTGTCCTAACTTCGATCCTCCAGATGTTTTGGACCACAACTCCCACAGTCCTTTGTCACTGGCAATCTAGGCTTGGAATTCTGGAAGATGTGGTCCAAAACATCAGGAGGACCGAAGTTTGGACACCGCTGTTCTACCTCATTTATACTAAATTCCTGACAACCTAACCTGTGACCCCTTGGCGGATAGTCAGGGAGAGGGATTTTTTTTATTTTGTATGCATTCTCTGGATTTCTTTCCTCCTGTAAATTTATCCCTTGTAGATTTACCCAAACTTGGCCTTACCTGTTCAATGTCACTGTTCTTCCGTGATTTATATATAAATTCTCCAATTGCGACAAACACAGAAAGTACCAGTCCTGCTGCAAGCACAATGAAGATCCCTCCAATATTCTCCACACCAAGGGCACTGGCTTCTTTGCTGTCCTCCTCGGGGCACCCATTGCCTCGCCACCATTTCTCCTTCATCATGTGCAGCTTCCCTTCCTCTTGTAACTGGAGAATGGCAATAGTAATTTTATCTCTGTAAGGAGAACCTGGAGAAAAGGGAGAAAAAAAACTTTTGTTATAACAGTGGTGTTATGTATGAGCTGGGCATAAGTAGTTGATGTCCTCTCCTAGCTCACCATTCCTCAAGACCTGGCCCTCTGAAGTATATATTCACTCACCTAAAGCCCTGCCAAGTTCAGCAGTTGCTCTGCCATCCATTGTCCTTGTAAACATGGAGGATAGTGAGTATGAATGAGAGAACCTTCTATATGCGCAAAGGTGATTGACAAAAAAGACACAGTGGAACTGGAAAAGGTGCAAAAGAAAGCAACTAAATGATTACTGTGCTGGGGGATTTCTCTTATGAGGAAAGGCTAAAACATTTGGGGCTCTTTAGTCTAGAAAAAAGGCGCTTGAGGGGGGATATGATTGAGACATAAAAAATTATGCAGGGCATGAGTAAAGTGGATAGAGGGACTCTCTTCTCCCGCTCACAAAATACCAGAACTAGGGGACATCCACTCAAAATGAGGGTTGTGAGAGTGAGAAAAGACAAAAGCAATTTTCCCCACCCCCAGCATGTTGTTAGTCTGTGGTGGTGATGGTATCTGGCCTGGATGCCTTCAAAGGGGGATTGGACAGATTCCTGGAGGAAAAGCCCACCACAGGTTACAAACCATGATGGAGATGTGTAATCTCCCGTCTTAAAACCAGGGTACTTCAAGGGCCAGATGTATGGGAGTGGTATCAAGAGACAGATATCTCAAGTCTCATGCACTCCCAGATGCATTTGGTGGGGCCACTGTGAGATACAGGAGGCTGGACTAGATGGGCCTTTGGCCTGATCCAGCATGGCTCTTCTTATGTTCTTATGTACAATCCTACACTTACAAATCCATTTAACAATCCTAAATGTTCCACACTCTCCCCTTCAGCTTTACCCTTCTAGAAGAGTAATGGAAGTGACAACAGCGTTGGAGAACTCAAGACTGGAAGAACTCTTTTTCCTTGTGTGTTTGTTCATAAGTGCAAGTAATGTTTGAACAAGACTTCACTTTTACACATATTCTGGGGGAAGGCTTCCAAATAGGAGCAAATGAGTTTGTGTTACAAAAGCATTGAGAAAATGTGTATTTATTCCTCAACCATTTCATCTCAATGAAGGTAATCTTTTATTCTTCTGTAATAAAAATACTTAAATTAGTATTTTTCTCAGCTCTAAGAAAAATAGCCATATTGCATGGTTGGCAGTACATGACTAAGTGTCTATACTGTTCGTTTTTACAGCTTTTAAAAAGAAATAATTACAAGCACATGCTTGTGCTGCAATAATACGGTACATTACTGTAATATCCTCCATGGCTGCATTTTATGCCAAGAAATAAAAGCACAGCACATAATATATCGGAGAGCTAATGTGGAATAGCAGGTAATGTGGATTCAGATCCTAACTTTGCCATGGAGGCAACAACAATGGCAAACCACTCTTTGAACATCTCCCTTATCTTAAGAACATTACTAGTGGCACTGTAAATGGGAAATGACTAGACGGTATGTCTCTCGCACACAAAACGTTTCATTCTTGGAAATAAAAAAAATACCATTTCCAATGTGATGTCGCAGATCCTACTGCAGTTACTGATCATTTTGTTCTATTAATGGATACTTTGTTTTATTCCATTCTGGTTTATCTAATTTGCTTTACCCAAGCCACCAGATGTCAATCCTCAGTTGCCTTTCGGGTTTTGTTTTTATTTGTTTGTGGTATTATGCATTTCTTTATTATTTTACATTGTAAGTGTTGCTTTATTTAAACTGCCCTGAGTAGTATTTACTGTGTTGTGTGCTCAAGCTAAACACACACACACACACACACACACACACACACACACACACACACACACACACACACACACACACACACACACACACACACACACACACACACACACGTCCGTCCGTCCGTCCGTCCATCCATCCAGAAAGGTCCCTGGAAAAACTCGGATTATAAAGAGTATTTTAACCCCCTTAGACTTATGCCTAAAGGTCAAAATACATTCTATGTACTGTATATTATATGGGATCTGTGGTGAAACAAAGCAAAGCATGGCATATGTCTTTCTGCAAAATAAAAGTGTGAGAGACGGAAGGCTCTTTGATAGGACTGTTGCTCTAGAAAACAGATAACTGGAATTGGCAAGGGGTTGTTTGAAAGAAGGGAGGGTGAAGTAATGGTTAAATGGGAAAAATGAGAGTCTCTGCACTGTGTCACCATAATCCTGTTAGTCACAGAGTGGAGACTGGTATGTTGGAGTTGGGACTCTATCAGACAACATCTGGAGGTGCTCCTATATGTTGCAAATGGAGCTGTTCAGGAGTAGAAACTATGGTGTATCAGATGTCTGCATTAAAACATTGTACAAAAAGACAAGAATTATAGAGGCACTAGTTTGACATTCTGTGGAAACCAGCTGAAGCCACAATCCAGCGTCTTTGCTTTTATACATTTAAAATATTTTTACCACACCTTTCTCCTTAAAAAGGACCCAGGGTGGCTTGCATCAATATTAAAGTCAATATTAAAGCTAACAGTTAGTATACAAACACTAAAAAGGATCAAACAAATACGATACTAAATAAATCAGAACCAAAATCAATACCAAAGCACATTCAAGGAAATTAAGTACAACCATTCATTTTAAAAACCTCACTGAGATAGTCAGTCAATGAAGGAAAGCTTGCCTGGTCAAAAAGGTCTTTGCCTGCTTGTGGAAGGAGAGCAAAGATGGGGCAAGAATGGCCTCCTGTGAACAGGAGTTCCTCCTGTTGAAGGAAGCAGCAACAGAGAAGGGCCTTTCCTGTGTTCCTACCAAGCACAGCAGTGAAGGTGGTAGGATCAAGAAAAAGGTCTCTCCTGGTGATCTTAACATCTGGGTTAGACTCATAAAATGAGAAGTTATCTTTAAGATAGCTCAGACCCAAGGCAGTTTAGGGCTTTATCAGTTCTGTCCATAAAAATGGATCAACAGCCAGTGGAGCTGCTGCAACAGAGAGTTTTTGTGCTCTTTATTATAGGCCTCAGAACAGTTGTGTTCTGGATCTCCTGACGTTTCCTGACACTTTCTACAGCTAGCCCCACACAGTGTGTGTTACAGTAATCCAACCAGGAGGCAACTAAGGCATGTTTCAGCATGGCAGATTCAACCTCTCCATGAATGGGTCTAGTTGGTGCACTAGTTTTAATTGTAAAAAGTGCATTTATGGCCAACACTAAAACCTGGCATCCATGCTCACAGACAAATCCAGTAGCACCCTTGACCTGCCCCACTGTGTTTTCAGAGAGATTGTCACCCAATCCAGTACAGGTTGCCACCCTATTCCTTGGTCCACCTTTCAACTAACCAGGAGCACCTCTGTTTTGTCTGGATTCTCAGTTTATTCACCCTCATTCAGTCTGCATACTAGTGACACTGAGCCCTATGAATCTGGCCAACCTCTCTCAGTGCTTTCATACAGACGTTGAGTAGCCAAGGAGACAAAATGGAACACCTGAGGGGCCTCACAGGGCATTGGCCAGCGGGTCCAACAGGAAATGAACGTTTGATTTGGGTAACATCTTTACTGGATCACCACAAAGTTTAAAATATGGTGATATTTCACATTATCTAGAAGTCATCATTAGTCAAAGATGTTTAAAAGTTCGAGGTGAAAACAAGTCAGAAAGTAAGTTTAGCTGCCAAGCCAGTATCTCTTGAAACAGGCTTGCAGCAAGGTCAGATGGAGTTTTACAGATTCCACGTGAATCCGTAAAACTCCATCTGACTTTGTTAGCACTTGGATTTCAAGAACCATATGGCCATATTGGATGGAAGATTCTGGGTGTAATAACTTTTCTGAGCCCTCCTATAATGAAAAAAGGTAACATTTTCAAACTTTGCATTCCCCTGATGGAATGGGAGCAAGGCTAGGAGGCAAGAAAAAGCTGTTGGTTTTTACAACACCACAAGGCACTGCTCTGCAATTACCATTTTGACAATGATAATAGGATCACAAAGGAGTATCTTTGAATGAAGGAAAATATCCAGGTTCATTGAGTTTGAAACTCATTTTGGCCTCTGAAGTACATTTTTTTAAAAAACTGCATTTGTGCCAACTCAGTTATTGATTTCATTATAAACACGTACATATTTTCCCAAATCCATCTTTGAAAGCCCGTTAATCATAGAAGAAAATATAACTAGATGGCTCCCCACTCTCTGTATTTCGGATGCATAAGGTTATCTCCTTCTAAAGAACTGCCATCTGCTCCAGTTTATTTCTTCACTTTTCTTTTGGTTTGAAGTTCAGAATCTTTATCACTCTGCTCTGAAATATTTGCAAGGCTTCAATCATTATCTGCATTTGTATTTCCCCCTCTCAGGGTTTGGATAATGTTTTCTTGAAAGAAATGAAATACCCTGAAGAATGCTAACAAAAACTCTATAAAAAAAATCAAAAGCTCAGGTAACGTTATTCTTAAAATCCTGATATGGTGAGCAGTCCTTACATTAAAAGTCAGTCAAACCCTAATATAAAACGTCGGCAACAGTGTGGCCATAATGTGAAAAATGACAACCTCAGAACTGTACAAATGTATTTTAAAATGTTGAATGTCTTAGATATATTGAGGTTGCAATCCCTGTTTAACAACACACCTGGGAATAAGACCCACTGGACTCAAAGGCTGAATCTACTTTGGTTAAATCAGAATGCAGGATGGGAACTCAGCTGGGTTTCAGTCTGCATAGATTTGTACAGGATTACACTGCAAGACTGCAAAAGTGTAGGATGAACCAGCAAGTTTCAGTAGAAGCCCAGCAGAAAACACTCTTACTGCCCAGTCAAATGTATTCCTGTGGTACTGTGGTGCTGCCCAACCCAACCAAGTTGCTCAACCAAAGAGAGAATCCTGCTGTGCTTTCCCTTGGCCTATGGCAGGGGTGTCCACAAACCTTTTGCAAGGAGGGCCAGATTTGGTGAGGTGAAAATGTGTGGGGGCCAATCATTCAGCCTGAGGGGGAGAAAGGGCGTGGTCCATGCACACCTGCAACAGCTGCAAATGCTCCATTTCAAGATGCCCTCTTGCCCAGCAGCTGTTGCAAAGCCCAGGAATCAGCTCACACGCACCCAAGATGCACCACTGCTCGCTTATGCTACCCTCCTTCACAAGGAGGTGGGGAAGATGCTGTAGCAATGCAGCCAGGAGCAGGTAGGCAGGGCGGGTGGCTGAGGTAATGGACGGAGGCAGGGAGGACAGGCAAACCATAAAACAGCAAGCTGATGTATCTAGCCAGCACAGGGAAGGGCCAGCCGACCGGGTTGAGTGACAGGCTGAGCTGGCAGGGAGAAGAGGCTGAGGGCCACTCAAAATTTAAAAACGGGCCGCATTTGGCCCCCGGGCTGGACTTTGGACATGCCTGGCCTAAGGCCACCAAGCATACAATCATCCCTTGGCTTCACTGCATGACCTCACACCTGCTTTTTCTGTGAATAATTTGCATAAGATAAAACAGCACAGAAACATTTAATTCAGCGCCTGAAGATGTTGAGTCGCACATTTTTGCGAGCAAAGAATATTTCCAGCAGCACAGAGAACCTCAGTGAATTCTGTCATGATTAAATTGCTACTGGAATAACAAAGACTAGCTTGTGGAGTTTAATCAGCTGTATCTGTGCCAAACATTTAAACTATTCTAAATCCCCCCCACCAACAATGGTATCATATCTCTTACCTTACAGTAACGCTCCAGAGCAAAAATTATCTTAACCCACCACAACCTGCTAGTGACCTGTTGTTTACATTTACCTGCACAGGAACATCTATAGCTACACCTTCCTGGTTCTTACCAATGGGTGTTCCTACACCGTAACCTTTGGAATCGATGAGCCCTCCGATCTGGGTGAGGTTGCAGTTCCTCTGTGTAACATATTCTATACTAGTAGATTCCATCAGCAGGGCGTAATCAGTGGTGAGCACACGCTGGATCCCCTCATCGTTGTTCTTCACCAGGGCTGTCTGCTGCCTGCTGCTCATGAATGCCCACATCTTCTCGTAGGTTGATATTTTAGATTTCTGAGGGGGGGAAATCGGAAGCTTCAGGAAATGGTCCCGTCTATAACATGCCAACTGAACAGCATTCCTAGAAGACATAGCGTTTTTGCCATTTTGTTTTGAGTGGCCAAGAAACGAGGAACCTCTTGCAAGAAATGTCTTTCCACTGAATTTGCTAGTATGGTCTGTTTCCATCAGGGAATATACTGAGTGTGGCGTTTCTTCCATGGTTTATGTCACAAAAGGGCAGAGCGTTAATGTTTTAGTGTCACAAAAGGGCAGAACGTGAAGCTACTTTTTGGAATATAACTCCGAAAAATATGGTTAGTGGTTCTGCTGGCAGGAGGGTTTTCAAAACTACAGTATTTCTAAGTTATCTAAACTCTGGAAAATGGCAAAATTTTAATTAGGGCACATGGGTTGTATATTTGAAGAAGAAAAATTGTATTCTTTCTTTATCTGGTTATGACCAAATGTGTTGTGAACTTCAACCAAAGAATCTCAAAAAATACTTTTAAAAATGTGAGTTCTTGTCCAGAAATGCTTGGGCTTTAAAAAAAATCATGAACTCTTAAATTGCACTTCATCATTCTATTTTATATTTAAATTCAGTTTTCAGGCTTTTGATGAGCATTTGCAAAACAAACAAATAAAAAACCCAAAATTGTGACATTTTCCAAATTTTCCAAAGAACAACTGTTCTTTCTTTTATTCAGAATGAGGAATGTTATGATCCTAATCTTACTTTTTTCATTATACTTTGTGATATAGGTCTTTTTTTAAAAAAAAGAAATTAATTCTTTAACACATAGTCTTTTCTGCCTTTTGAAAGCACCAATCTTTCTTTGTTTATCTTTAACAAATAGCCTATAAGTGCTTATATGAGGTTCTTTTTCAGTGCCCCCAGTTTAGGTTCCTACAAACTGATCAGTATATTTAAATTAGAGATGGAAAACCCGTAATCCTCCAGGATTTGCTTAACAACTGCTTCCACCAATTCCTCATTGACTGGGAGGGCAGAGACAGCTGGAAAATGAAGTACAACACCTGGAGGGCCACACGTTCCTCAGTCCTGATTTACATTATTGCATGGAAACTTGAGCCATTTTAAAGAGATACAGGAGTGTCCCTTAAAGAGATGTTAAGGGATGCTCCCGTAAAACTATTTTGGAAACAAAGTCATGAAAACAATCCATGCTGTTCTAATCAGAGTCTTTACACTTGCAGACAGCTGCAGCAAGATGTTCTTTGGAAAGATCCAAGGGCAGTGAAATGTTTCTTTGATAGTCAGTATATAAAAGTTTCTTCAAACTGACACTTAACCTTAAGCTTTTTGGTATTTGAACTTTTATTATGTCGCCTTCTTTTACGATCTCTTAAACAAAACATCATTCCTGACTTAAATGTCAAGGTACTTTTGTGTGCATATAATACAATTCCAAACATTTCTATAACCTTTATTTTACCAAATGGCACAGTCCACATGTTTGCCATCAGAAGAACACCCATTCACACACACAAAAGCAACAAAACACAGGAATCAATTATTATTATTTTTTAAAAACTAGCTTTAGCCTGCAGAATTTCTTACTTGATTCTCAGAACACTGTAGTGAAATAGGTAATTATGATTCTAACTTTAGCAATAAGAAACTAGGCGAAAGATACAGTGACCTTTCTGTCATCAAAACAGAAGCATGATTTAGTACTGATTCACACAACCATAAGGTGAATTCTAGAAATACACCCGAAAGCCCTTCATACAATGGCTTTCTTCTTTTGCTCACCAGATTGCTTGTGACTGCCAAATGAATGAATGATTCTTTTGTATATCTCACAAACCACTGTAATTGTATTAAAAGCTCATTCTGATGACTACATAATGAACGTGACTCACTCATCAGGTGTAGGAAGTCAGTGAATACATGTAGTGGAAGAGATGCTCTATAATTATGAGAATCAGTCCTAAGCTGGTCGTTGAGCCAGCCTTGTCCAGGGATACTTCCTATAGTAAGCTAATCACATTAATTTCATATACAAATTATGAAAGGTGTACCCAGCTGGAGTCTGCTGTGCCAAATCACTTCTGCTTAAATGATGGCTGCAAACCCTATCAATTGGCATCTGTAAGCCTTAGCACTTCCACAGCATTAATTCAGCACAGACTTTCAACATTTTCAACCTGATGACATTTACATGCAATGTATGTTCTAAAGGGGGGGGGGGAAGCACACCATTTTAACTTTGAGCTAGAGGCATCCCGAACTTGAAAGAAGTTACTTTTTAGAACATAATCTATAGTAGAATAAACATAACTTTTCCAAGCTCTGTTTATACACAACACTCAAATGAATTTCAGCTCAACAAAACATGAGTTGGTCTTCCTCAAAGGCCTTTTTAACACACTGTGAAGCTTGAGACAGAATGGTAAATTCATGTCCTCCCCACTGTCTCCACCTTGTGCGGGCTGATGTGACTCCACTCAATGTCTGAGGCTCTCCTTTTTATGTAAGGCCTAGGTAAATACTTTCCATGCTGTGTCGTTACCGACTCTTAGTGACTCCATATTCATGGAGTTTTCTTGGCAGGAATACTGGAGCGGTTTGCCAGTTCCTACTCCAGGCACCTACAGCACCTGGTATTCCTTGGAGGTCTCCCATCCAAATACTAACCAGGGCCGACCCTGCTTAGCTTCCGAAATCAGGTGAGATCGGATGTGCTTAGGGCATCCAGGCAGCACTTTCCATGCTACTACACCTTAAAAAGCCTCTGCCGTTTCCTCTTCCCATCAGCAGGTCCTCACATGCACCACATCACCCTCTGGTGAACAGGCAATGGGCTGTATCAGGAAGGTGATTCTATCTACCTGTTTGCCAATTCTCCTGGCACAATACAACACCGTGCAACCCATACAATTTTTGTATACTGACAATACCTGTCCTCTCATTCTCACAGCCCTTCAAATAAATATGCTCAACTCTTCCTTCCAATAGTTGGTCCAGTGCTGTGCCAATTGTAATTTCCTTCATGGGCTTCTGAGCACTAGTGTCTCAGATCCTGTACCCTTCATGTTTTGAATTGCTGATATAACGAGAATCACTATGGTGTTGTTGTTTTTAAAGATATTAAACATTTCTGATTTCTCCCCCCAAAATTCCAAGACTCCTATGGAATGATTTTCATTGTTGGGAAACCATTGGGTGATGTGGGTCAAAGAAGGGAGTCTTTAATTTGCTATGGCAATTTCCAGTAATCAAATGCTTCCTTCCAATGGTTGCCTTGCCAATGATTCAAGTGATTGCATGGGAATACTGCAACCTTTGAGGGAGATAATGACAATTTTTTTAATTTCTGGAAAATAATTGCTGCTAATGCCATCATACATCTTACATAATTTAGGCAATAGGGTTTCAGCCATTGTATTATCAGGAACTATGACTTTCTTGTAAAGAAACACATTTCAGTCCTAGTACCTGTTGAAGTTGATGGATTATGGATGTTCCATTCAGGCAGGATAGAGCTAACATTCTTCTGCAGTGAGCATTTGTTGCCTCTTAGAAAAAAATATTGCTCCAAAGCCTAGTTATATGTCTTATAGAAGGAAAATATTTTATGCTAAACATGGGAAGGGATTAGGTTTTACAATTACAATACAACAAGACTTGAACAATGCTGCAGCCCATGTAGTTACTGGAGCTAGGTGGTTCGGCTCTGTTGGGCTGCTTCTCTAGTAAATGCATTGGCTGCCCGTTCATTTCTGGACCCAATTCAAGGTGCAGGTTGTGACTTTAAAGCCCTATACACATCGGGACCAGGATATCTTAGAATCCGCCTACTTCCATATAATCCGCTCTGTCCCCTTAGGTCAGTGGAGAAGGCCGTTCTATGAGTGCCGCCACCCAGGGAGGTGCATGGGGTGGCGGCAAGAAATAGGGCCTTCTCAGTAGTGGCACTGATACTATGGAACTCCCTCCTCTTTGAGTTAAGAACGGCGTCCCTCCTGAAAACATTTAAGTGAGGCTTTAAGACATTTTTATTTAGGCAAGTCTTCTGAGCCTCCAGACTTTTACAATTTTTAAAAATTTTCATCTATAACATATTAATATTCGGTTTTACTGGCTGGGGAACCTTTAAATTCTGCTGCTGCTGCTGCTGTTTTAGTGTCGTTTTATAGTTTTTTAATTATATTTTTAAAAATATTACTTTTACTATTTCATATTGTATTGAAATGTACTGTTGTAAGCCATCTTGGGTCCGTCTGCGGAGAAAGGCGGAGTAGAAATAAAGTAGAAATTATTATTATTATTATTATTATTATTATTATTATTATTATTATTATTATTACAATACTGTACTACATATCAGTTTGGTGGGAACTTATTCATTAGCATTTAAATATTGTCTTTTTAATTATGTATGCTGATCTGGAATCCAAGTCAGTTTACATCATTAAAAGTAGAGTAAAATATTATAATTAAAACAAATAAGCATTCCATCTAAGAATCAAGAAAGGCTTTCTTTATGAATAGAGCTATGGGGACATGTATCAAATTTATGATGGGGTAAAAATTAGCCACTTGTGCTTCAATAAACTGCTGAGGGAGCAATAAAAAAAATTAAAATTGCTAGGCATTTTTATAAAGAAGATTCAGATGTAGCTTCTCCCCTTTCCCTAATTATCTAAACCACCTTTTGTGTCCCTGAACTCGGAGACAGTCAAAGTGGGAGACATATAGTAAACAAACTCAGCCCACCACTAATCCACTGCAATGAATTTTCAAGAATGTGGTTATAACTGAGGACAGTCATTTAAAATGTGAAGATGACGATGACAAAGTGGGAAGTATTCATTCAGGGGAAACGGTGGAGGTAGCAGAAGCATATTTCTTTCCCAATTCCCCTAGTTTTGCCAATCTGCTACAGTTTCTTCTAGCGTGGTAGCTTCCAAAAGGTTAGCTTTGTCTCTCTGTATCATGCATAGAGCTCACCATGGGAAGGAAGATAACTATAATTACCTGCATCTGTTCAGGTCTTCCCTCCCTGAGATTACCAACGGCTGCTTCCACTGATCTGACATATTCATAGCCTGTTGATGTACTCAACTTGAAAGTACCTCACCGCTAAAATTAGACAGATGCCTGTGAACCAAATTCTGTTTAATGAGATTATTATAGGGCAAAGCATGCTGGAATTATAAAGATACGTGGTTTGTTGCAAGAATTACATCAACTTTATGTGTAAAACAGACAAATCCAGAACTGCTGGCAAATCCCACATCACCTCAGAGAGATACTTGTACACATTCTCGTTGGACATCTGTGCTGGAAGGTGAATGGAAACAAATATGCTACTTGTTTAAATTGGGATATTTTATGAATTAATGTGCCAAATACAGTCTTGCTCAATTCTCAGAATAAATTGGGGTCACACGTGCCTGCCATGAAGACCAAGCAGAGGAGAAAAAAAGGAAGAAAGGAGGCAACGGGAAGCCTCTAGTCAACAGACCAGAGAACAAGCCTGAGTTGGGAGAACTGCCTAACCTGATTATTGCTACAGGGCGTGTTTTTTGGGAGATATCCTTAATTGCTTTTTTTGACCACCCACCAATTCATGCCTTTGGTCAGAGGTGGAATGTGGCATAGAAACAGAATATCAATTCTAGTGATCCACTCGAGACGATGATCCATTCGAGAATGTGAGATACGTCATTAAGCTCTTTCTCTCTTACACTTCTCTGGATTTCTGATTCTGACAACTCTTTAGATTTATCTAATTATCATTTCTGGATATAGGAGAGGTTTGGGACCCACACACATTTAAACTTGGGTATATTTGACTCACCAGGAAGGGTTGTTTTTTAGGTACATCAAAGGGTTTCTTTTAAGTCTTGCTTTCTTTGAACAACTTCTGTCTATAAATATACCTTAAAGATGTTTTGGAAGTGATTTGCTATCTGATACAAAGTGGATGGACTGAAACCAATGGTTTCATGTGTCCCACTAACACGTAGACTCTTTTATTTGACTGTAGTCCTCTCTACATAGAAAAACAATGTAGAACTTACCAGTTATTTGAATTACAAAATTGCCCTGCATTATATTTTAAATCAATTGGGTTTATTTGCATTTCTTTGTGATATTGTTTCTTTTCATATACAGTAGTTTAGAGCTAGTAGTCAAAGCCTGCATTGGACTCATACTAAACAAAATCAACAACAGTGATGCATGATTTTGGATTATAAAAACTCATTGGCTTTACATCTCCTTGTAATGCTGTCATTTTTTTCACATTTCCCACAAGCAACCTTTTCCTGATCTCTTTCCCCCCCAACCTTTTTCCAAATGCTGACCTACAGTCTAAGAAATATGTAAAATTTACTGGATTTACTTGGATTATATCTAGGTGCTGAGATACAGGTAATGGAGGTTTCTTGTACAGGCATAGCAATGTCTCTTTGAGCAAATGTTTGAGTTCAGTCTTCACAGCAGTTCCAGAATATAAATGAGGTATTCTGGCTCATAAGGATTGTTTTTTCCATCTTGGTTGACTCTCTAATGCCATAAATAGATTTTCCTATTTCAAACGACAGTGCATAAGGTTTTGATATGATCTTACCTTAAAGAAAGTCATTGTTGAGCCATCTCTAACAGCTCCATATTCTATCTTGGTTTGTTTTGCCAGATCATCTGCTGAATCAATGGGAGATTCCATCCTCTCAACCGTCAAGAAGGCAGCCAGATTAGCAGTGTAGGATGATATTATGATTAAGGTGAAAAACCACCATATTCCTCCAACTATTCTTGTGGAAAGAGCTTTCGGCATCAGCTCTGATCCTGTGCAACACCATCAAAATATTTGTATCACAACAAATTGAAAGAAATGTCAGGCACATGCTATGGAATGTTACTTCAAGAGACACGCTGCATGTATGAGCAACAGAATAAAAATGGTTGTATGCAGTTATACCAGACATGTCAACACTGAACATACATATTTTTAAAATATGTATGCAGTGCTGGATGACACACACTGGGACCTCCTCAGATCTAATCTTCAAATGTTCCACAACTTTTTTTGATCTGCTCACTAAAACCTATTTAATCTAAGTGATCCAGAAATATAAGCTACAATGATGAATGAACTTACTTGAACATACTTCAAGTAATTGATTACTGTAATAAATGTGGTCAAGATCAGGACATCAGGTGTTAAACCTCACACCCCTTAATATAAACGTGTGTTTAGTTCTTCTCCTCCATATACGTCTCCATATATGCAAGCCAAATACAGTACGAGGCTTAGTTCAGTAACATCAATAGAGTAAGAAGATATAATATAAAATATTCTAAAAATATATAACGAACATCTTAGAACAGGCCAAGTTAGACTCCTAAACCATAATGATGCAAGGTTAATGACTTTTGATGACTGTGAGAGGAACAGTTTATGTGTACTGATTGTCTGGTGACTGAGATGAATAGGCACACAGCATGTTAGCTAAACAGTGGTGGTTTGAAACTATAAGATAGCAACAGTGACAGCAAACAATGCAGCAACACAAGATGCAGCAAGCATAGGACAATAAACAGGTAGTTTTCATGTTATTTAATTTCTGAAAGCAAAATTCTTCCCACTCACCCCTCTTCCATGAAATGATTTTAGCATTACCTACATGTATTGCTCCTAAACATACCAGGGCATTTTTACCTTCCACTGATTTAGAGCTAATTCTAGCCTAGCATTAAGAGGCAGGCTGCAGCTTCACCGCCAAGCTGCCTACTTTTTATAAATGAACTGCTCACCACATCAGGAAATCAAATTTGATTTCAAATGGTTAAGAATTGTTCTCTTCTGCCCATTCCTTCTTTCCCTCCCTTAGTCAGCCGATCCACCCCTTCTTCCTGCTTCACCTCTAGCGAAAATTAGCCAACTGCAGTAAAAGGTCAAGGTCCAAACTAGGTGCAATTAAGACACAGGCTTGCATCCTGCCACTGGCAGTGGGAGGGTTAGGGTTAGGGTGCCCCTGGAACAACAGAACAGGAGGAGATGGGGAAAAGAAGCATCCACATCCCCAACACAGTCAAGACCAAAAAAAATGCCTCAGCAAAGCTGAGACTGCCAATTTAAAGGAAGGTCTGTTGGCGGCAAGGATTAAACGCCCCCTTCTCTACTCTCTGAGGGCTGCTTATGCTTCCTTGCAGCCATTTTAAAATACATTTTTATAGAACATGTTTACATTTTTAAAAAAATATGAACTCAAATTGCAGTCATACAATTAGTATTATAACTGCTGTGGATGTCCATTGCAAACACAAACCAATAGAGATTGCTGCTCATTTGCAACAGTTACAGCAGGAAAGGGAAATGGCAGAAAGGGAAAGAGAGAGACTGGGCAGTGGCCTGGAGGACAACCTGTCCAGTTCAGCTGGCAAGGTACACTTGCACCCTTCCATGGAACAGCAAGGCCTTTATACCTTTCTTCTCCCTGAGTTCAGGGGCATTGACTCAATCATGGAAAAAGTCACATGCTTCTAAAACAGGACTTGAAGCACATGCAGCATGTGACCTGCTCTGTTCAGGAATCTTTTTTTTCCCTTTTTTTTTTCTATTTTGCAATGAGACTTTCCAAGATAATTTCATTGTATTTACACACTAGATTTCTGACCTTTTCAAGTTTATTCATGTATCACATATAACCATTAGTTATAAAACTGGAGCCACTAACAGGATGAAAAGGGGGCAATTGTGTTTTCCAAATGACAGCTGGCAAATAAAATTTCACTTGATATAAATAAGACTTTCTTAGAAATCAGAATCATTCAATATCCCAAGGAGATTCTGGAGTAGGGAACGTAAATGAGAATTTGGAGCTAAACGAGCATCTTCTGTTCCATTCTAAATATATCATTGAAATCTTTACTTTATGGGAAATTCTTTCAAGCACCAATAACACCCTAGATTGATGTAGGTTTTTTCTCCTGCAATTCTTGATCTCTGGAGTATCCTCCTTCCAGTACCACACATGGACTTCTGCTGACACATCCAGGTTCAGAACAGTTATTTCAGAATAGTTATTCTGAAAATCTAGAGTTATAACTACATGTTAGTCCTTCTCTTGACATTCTGTTTAACAAGAATGTTTACTTAGAAAACAAATTACATTTTTTCCTCCCAAACATATATTTAGTTTAAATAAACTGCAGCTGATTCGGCAGAATAAGAGGCAAAGAATGCTGATTCAGTTCTTCCTGAAAACATTATTTACTCAAGGCTCAGCAAAGGAATATAAATTATGCAGACACTGATGCAATGCCTCATTTTAATGAATGCATATGATAATAATAATAAAAATAATGGTGCGCTACATTTTAGGAGCCATTGCAAGTTGGCAGCAACTCTGACAACAGAACACCATGAAATTCTTGGTATTCTCCTACCCTTGTAGCTCATCCTGGGTCTCCTTTAATTTCCTGTCACCAGTAAAGTTGGTGGTTCACATGAAACAGAAAAACTACATTTTACTTAGATTAGATGTGCTTCTAGGGAAAACTGCTGATCGTGCAGGGTGTCAGTGGACACTATCCACAAACATCTCAGCCAAATTCTAAAAAAAGCTGAAGGCAGCTGTTGGCCCACAGGACCATGACGGTTTACCAGTCTGGATTGCCAATTCAGCAAAACTGTGGAATTGGAATGCACAGCTTTTTAAACAGCATGGGATTGTCAGAGAATGAACTGTAGTTCCATTTCAGAGCCTTGGCTATGCTATAATTTATGCACAAAGCTCTTGTATTCACAGCCCCCCCTTTACTGGCATTAGGGACTGGGACAATCAAAAGTGGAAGGCCTTACATGTATTTTCTGTTGTTGCTTCTTTCATCTAGATGGAGTACTGTATACCTGTAGGTGAAGAACTCTATATCAGAGGTTGCCAACCTTGGGGCACCATGTGTTCTTGGTCTACAACTCCCAGAAGCTTTCACCACTAGCTGTGATGGCCAGGAGTTCTGGGAGTTGTAGTCCAAGAACATCTGGGGAGCCAAGTTTGGGAACCACTGCTGTACATATAAATCATAATTGTGGCCCATGTTGAGAGGTGCTACATCAGAATATTTATGTCAAAAGACCTAATATTCTTATAGAATCTCACATTCTTAAAATCCAAATCATACAATATGTGCATTTTATTTGAAGAAAGCCCATTGTGTTTAATGAGCTTTCTTCACAAGTAACAGTGCATAAGTGTACAAGATACTATACATGCCTCTTCCAAAGGAAGTTCCACTCAGTTCAAGTGGGCTTTGGGCAGAATATGTGACTCCTGTTTTGATTCATAATACCTTGCTGTTTAGAACAAAATGCCTTACTTACTTTGGAGTGATGTCATTAATAAATAGGCTTGTGAGCAGGGGAACACAGCCTGTACAGCTTTCTATGTATCTCCAGTTAATCTGTCAAGTATGTCAAGTTTCAGTAACCATTTTAAGGAAGAGATGCTATAGCTCGCTTGAAGACTTAAAGAAGAGGGATGGGAAAATAACGCTATTAGCAAGAACCAGAGTCAGAGGCAATACTTGCTGAAGACTCTTTAGTGCCTTTTTTATGGAAGACATGACAGCCAATCCTGATCCAGACTTTGCTCACGCTCTGTAGAAAAGAGAAAGTCTGATCATCACATTTTAAAATTTTAAGAAACCCGTGGCTTCCAATAAAGCACAACAAGCAGCTTCTGTTAACAAGAAAGAGCATAACAGTAGATGCAGAGGTTAGCAACCATTCATCTCTTGTTCAAACTCTACATGTTAATGATGGTGCACTTACAGTCCACACACGTACCACAAGTTTGTACATGGAAACGTTCCCTTCAGCTTAACCAAAAATCATGTTTTTGGTGGTTGGTTTTGTTTTATTTTAAAGTTTCTTCAAAGACAAGCAGAGTCTGGTTGGGGCTGACTGTCATGTACCCAAGGTAGTGGTAACAAGTAGGCATGGCATCCCACAGTTTGCTGTGGATGATGGTAAACTCCAAAAAAGGCAGACCATTAAGAACAAGTATTTGGGCACTCACTCACACACACACAAACATACTCTTTTACTCTCTCTCTCTCTCTCTTACACACACCCATACATACACACAAACAGTCACAGCTATAGACCACACAGCTGCCTGATACTGTAAAACCTTCCTCTGTGCTTTATTAACAAGCTGGGACAAAGAACATATTCTGTCGCTTCCTCTCAGATTCAACCCATTCTGTTAGAATGGATTGAATCAATGCATGTTTCCCAATTATAGCATGCTTGGTGCAGGCTTCTCATTTACGGCACAATATGCCTAAGGTACTGCAAATATATGCCTAAAGCACCAACTGACATCACTGCATCTTTAGACAAATTCCCATTGGTGTTAGGAAAATCAGGTGCTAAAGTTGTGTTGTTTAATTTTTACCCGTCCAGCAATTGTTATTCCAGTGATTTAAATATCAAAGGTTCTGTGAGCTGATGTAGAGGTGTTTTACAGTTGTGTGCCTTTAGCAAGATAGAGAGCTATTTCTGTGGTTTCCTCAGTGTGTCACCTGTTGAGGGGGTTCACAATGGTTTAACATACATTATGAACACACACCTCATACAGAGGCAAAGGTTTATTAAAAGGAGCCTCAGAACAGACCATATGCATGTAGAAACACAGCCAGGACAGGCGGTGGGTTGATTTTCCACATGCAGTTCACCTACTTTCCATTCAGTGTAAAATGGGCGTCTTTGTGCAGTATGCAGACTCAATAGCGGGTTAGGATATTGGGGTTGCCAAAGACTGGATACATTTGAATGAGGCAAAAACCTGTGGAAAAGTCATTTATTAAGTTTGGGTTTTAAAAAACAACAACCAAAATTTGACAAATGCTCACAGAATGATTTTAATGTCTTCTGGGCTTAGTCCTTCTGTAGATTGAGCTTGGATTACAAAAGGTGCTAGTTTCATTTCTCATCCAAAAATCACTTTTTATTGTTTAGAATGGGATAAGAGAGAGAGAGAGAGAGAGAGAGAGAAGAGAGAGAGAGAGAGAGAGAGAGAGAGAGAGAGACAGAGAGAGACATAGATACATTTGCTGTTGCATGATTCCTTTCTAGATCAGGTTTTACAGTATATGCTAAATCTACAAATGGTGGAGTTTACCAGCACGGAAGCCCTTCAGCAGACTGTGGGATGTGTGCAGTAATGACGTGTAACCGGTGTACCTTGCTGCATGAGAGCTCCAACTCCAAACCAGAAACTATTAAGTAAAGTAAAATTGTTTTCCACCACATCTGAGTCAGGGTTGCACGGGTGGGGATTATACCACTCATAGGGTGTAAACCTGTGGTAGTTAACAGAAACAGTTTGTAAAACATCAGGTAAAAAAATACAGATGGCACCAGCAAACCCACTGAACAATGCACAAAAGCAAAGATTAATGACGAAAACAAAAAGAGAAAACAAAATTAAGGCCATATTCATAAATGTACAGCCACAGCATGAAAGCAGACTTGCAATGCAGAGCCCCATTTCCAGCCGCCAGCCTCATTCCACTCATTACTGCTATACTTTGGCTCTTAATTTCGCAAACACACTTAAGGCATCTTAAAAACACAAGGAACATTGTTTTTATACAATACTTCTCCAATGGACACATAAAAGCTTTTAGAGTGTAAATACTGAATTGCTGTGGAAAGAAATGGTCAGGAGAAAAACATTTGGATCATCTGTGTCCACTGAGACAAATGGCATCCTCCAGGTACAGGAGAATTCCATGTGTGTCTTTGTCACCACACCGATCCTGGGACTGGTGTTTTGGCTAATCCATACTTCACATAGCATCTGCCCCAGCAGCCTATGTTGGTCCTAGCAAGAGAGGTGTTTCAATCCAAGGAGCTGGGGTATGGTGCCTTCTTCAGCTTAGAGCAGGCATGTCCAAACTTCGGCCCTCCAGATGTTTTGGACCACACACACCCCACAGTCCTTTGCCATTGGCAATCTAAGCTTAGAATTCTGGGAGTTGTGGTCCAAAACATCAGGAGGGCTGAACTTTGGACATGCCTGGCTTAGACCAACAGCAGTTATGCTTCCTACTTGTCCGCTAATGTTGCATGGTCAATACGACTGTGTAAACTGTGTAATAAGGGATGACATGCATCTCCAAAAGATTTAGTTGAAACAGACAAAAAAATAAATAAATGCAAAATTGTGCATGGCTCATACCTTTCTGCTATATATCCTTTAAATGTTTAGAGATGCTCTTCCTGTTTCCCTGTTCTACCTGCATGTGTGTCTATGTGTGCACACATGCTTAAGTTGAGAAAGTGAGTAAACAAGTATGAAAAAAAATGCTAGCATATGCTACCATTATGAATGAATGAATGAAAGGAATATTGATTTGATTTCAATATATTTTACACAATCATGTTAGAAGTGTAGCGCTCAGGGTGGGGGTGGGCATGAACTGAAGTTCCCATTGACAGTCCCTGGCACCTTATCAATATGTGCATGTATCAGCTACAAGCTTTGCAGGCTACATAATTCTTCTCGGGGGTGTTACTCAGACCTAGTCTTGGTCCTACCAGGTTGAGCAGTCACTCATCACACCCCAGAGACCAACCTAGTGGCATCAATTCCTAGCCTGGGGCATCCATTATGGGCCATAACTTGCTAGGAAAGGATTCTGCCAAACTAAGCATCTGTTCCTTCTCTCTTCTTTGCGAGCTACTTTTGCACTCATCCACCCTTGGATGACACCACCTGAGACCCTGCAAAGATTGCCTCTTGGGCAACTTATTTTAGAATTTTCCAGTTAACACTGCAACCGGTCATGCAGACTACAGGATTCTTGGAATTGCAATCCATTAAAAATTATATTGCTTAATGTCCCTACTATGTATCTCTATTTTTCTTAACCAGATGCAGGTAGTTCTGCTTCTGGAACTTGCTATCTACATGGGTTTTTCTGGAATGAGAGCCAGCTGCAGTTGCCTGATTTCCACCAGTGTAGGATGTAGCTGCAAGACTAATTAAAAGGACAGATGCTGACTATGCTCTTCAACTGTGAAGACAGGTAGAAGAGCAGGAGTGGTGTAAGTAAAGGAGCTTCACACTTTGATCCCACAGAAGACAGATGCATGGCTCCTTCTTCTCATAACCATATCTTGCGCCTTTGGTGGAACACTTCTGCCCAAAAAATATTGACTTCTGCTTATAGATCCCTATTTTCAGGATTGGCTCATGCTTTTGCGAAAAAAAGCACTATCTATCGATCTCTCTCTCTCTCTCTCTCTCTCTCTCTCTCTCTCTCTCTCTCTCTCTCTCTCTCTCTCTCTCTCTCTCTCTCTCTCTCTATCTATCTATCTATCTATCATCTATCTAACTTTTTAGTAAAGTTATGTTGTGAATTCCTTGCTACAGAGCCTTGCTGACTGCTGATTTGCACAGCTGTAGGACATACTTTTATTGTGATGTTTATGAATATGGCTTTAATTGACAGTGTCATGTCAGTACATTTTAATTGCCATTTGAACAACATAATTAAGCTTTGAATTTATGCACTCATGCAAACAGAATGCTGAGCTAGGTTTGAAGCAATGAACACTGATAATAATGAAGGCGCTAATTGGAACCATTTGTTGTTAGGGTGCTGTTAGTTAAATAACATCATCATTATTGATACAATAGGTAATTTATTTATTTTTAAAATCATCTCAGGATGTAGGATGCAGATTTAATCATTTCTTTGTATGCATTATAGAAAGCTGCACAAAAACAAGGCCTCTAATTTGAAACACAGGACTAAAACAAGCCCTTTATTCAATAAAGCACTGATTATAAAAGTGCTTCCGAATTATCTTAAAAAAAAAAAAAGGATTCCCTTGTTCCCTTGAATCAGTTTTTGACATTTTGACCCACCTGCTGTCCTTTGCTATCCCTTGCTCCATTTGCAAGCTGCTGCTCAGAACTTGGAAAAGTGACTTTGTTGATGACAGATTCCCACAGCCACCATGACAAGTCACCATCCTGGCCAAGATACTTTGAGAGTCCTTTTTCTTTTAAGGGACTCTTTCCAAGCTCTGCTTTCCCTCTTTATTGTCAATCAGACAGAACTTAATGTGCATGCTTATGACATGAAACCAAATAATAAAGGCAGTACTGTAATGAGCAACACTGCCCACACAGAGTGGAGGTATCCTGGATTAATACTACACTGGGCAAGAAGCATCTTCAACTCCCCACCCCCACAATCAACATAAAGCTTGTGCCCTGCTCTAATTATCCAGAGTGCTTAGATTATGTACAGTGTTTGCAGCATATTGTGTTGGAGTTGACACACACCTGGAATTGTACACCTGAATTATTAATTTTTAAAGGGTGATGTTTCATTTTGTCTTGTTTTCAAAGCAATGCTTATGCAGACAAGGATGTACCACTTGGTGAAGCAAACAAGCCAAACAAATGAATCATAGAGCTGTAGCCAGAAAGCAATTCATGTTTGCCTTTTAACAAATTCAGCAGACTCCCCCCCCCAAAAAAAATCAGAAAACATGCCCCATTTTTTTAGAGTGCAGAATTTTGATCCATCATAATGGGCCCTGATTGATCATAAATGAACTAGCTGAATCTTTAGCTCAGGATGATGACATGCATTAAATATTGTTGGAAGTGGAAAACATTTTTCAGTTACTGTAGGCATAAGTTCCCTCAGTTTACCTTACATTGGGTGCCCTTACATTTCTTTACTCTTCAGGGCCACCTTACACCAAGAAGATTGGTACATTGAATAAATCTCATGGGATGGGTCTTCATTCCATGTAAATTTCACAATGACTCAAAACTATTAAATAATGGCTGAAATCCTGGTGCTTAGCATACTGAATTACGCTAGAGTAGGTGCACTAAATCTATGGAGATTTGGTTAGTCAACTCTTTCAAGTGTTCCACTGAGTCAAATAGACCTATGATAGCTGAAACTTATTTTAGCATAGTAAATCACAGTTAGAGCAGACCTGTTTGAATCAATGGAACTTACAAATTCATTGGACCTACTCCATTGCAATTTACTATGGTAAGCAGCAGGATTTTGGCTGATCTGAAGTGAAAGATTGTTATGCCAAATTAGTTAACTGTTAGCATCCCAATGGATTCTTTGTTAGATTTTCAAGAATTCATATTCCAATTTATTTGGAGAGTGGTAATCTGTGTATTATCTACATGAGTAGTTCAGCTTTCTAAAAAGATTTCAATCAAAAAATAGAGAACAGTTATCAGAATCACAATGAATATTTAACAAGATCAGTCTAGATCAGTGGTTCCGAATCTTGGGTCTCCATGTGTTGTTAGTCTAAGATTCCCAGAAACCTTCTTCACCGCTAGCTGTGCTGGATTTCTGGGAGTTGTAGTCCAAAAACATCTGGGGACTCAAGCTTGGGAACCACTGGACAATATTAATGCAACTATTAAGGAAACTTGATTTGCTTTGTTTGCTTCATTAAAGAAGTTTGCACTTTGCTTTGTTTCCATTATAAAATGTATCAATCTCTATTAGACAATAGCTATTTATAACCTGTTTCTAATTCATTGTCACAGTGATGACAAACATTAATAAAAACCAGCAATATGTAAACACCCTTTAAATATGAAATCTAATCCAATTCACCTTGCTATATTCACCCCAGTATTAAGCCTGAGGCTCTTAACATATTGTGCAGAAGAAATAAATCACACTGGATTAAACTCTAATTCTGTTGGAGTCAGCTGCTGCAGCCATGCAAAGCAGAAGACATACATAATTTTCTTTGGAAATACTAGGAAAATGTTAACAGGAGCTTTGTGCACAGGATACAGAAAGTTCTACAGTATCGTTTTTGCACTCATTTGTGAACTAGGGTCTTTCACGAAATTGAATGCTCTATTCAGATAATAGCAGAAGCATGGCATCTAAAACTGTTTGGCTTACAAAGCCCAGAATCCCTCCAAATTCTAGGGGATTTGATTTCCTGCAGGCCAGGAAAATCACTATTCCCAACTCCACCAAGGTTCCGTCTACAAGTAGATTCTGTGAATTTCTGTCCTATTAACACAGAATCAGAAAAACATTTGCCAAAACTGATAATATTTCATTGACTGACAAAGGCCGCAGCTTTAATCTCCACCCACAACACCCACCAGTTCACTTACACACTGCCACTACTACACTAGTTTAGGGATTTGTCCAGAAAAGATTCTACAAGCACAATCAAAATGATTTTACAAATGACAAGAAAAACAATCATATGCCTATTAAAAATGAAAACCAATCTGGATGCATGATAAGAATGACCTTGAACTGGAACAAGAACATAGGTTTTCATCCATTTTGATGACCACCATCAGTCTTAAATGTGAAAAGACTTATCTCTCAGTTTCCTTGAAAGTGGAAATAATTGGCTTGAAAAGGCTTATTTTTTTGACATTGTACTATTGGATCCATTTAGTACTGTATACTCACTGTTATTAGCTTAAATATTATGTTTTAATTGTTGTAAGCTACCTTTGGTCCTTTTACCGGAAATAGACTTGTTAAAAATATTTAAAATAAATTAGATGAATGTACAGTGTACACATGAGACATAAGAGAAATGCTATTTATTTATTTATTTTGAAAAGATGTGAAACACGTAAATATACAGCTAACTAGAGTGTTCCTCTCAGTCAGTCTATGTTTATTTGGATTGAATAAAGGCACTGGAAAACAAAAGGTGCCCTGGACAGAAAAGTACAGTATATGTACTTCATTAAGAAAGAACATTAATTATGTTCAGAGTCAGATGCTTTTGATTCTGATGGCCAGTTGACCTGCCACTTTGGGACATTTTACTTGAATACCTCCAAGAGAGGTGGAGAACCTTTAGTCCTTCAGAAATTTTAGACTTCAGCTCCCCGCCCAGCATGGCCAGTGGTAACTGGCAAGGGATCATGGGTGTTGTACTCCACAACAACTAGAGATTGAAAAGTTCTTCAGACCTGCTGTACAGTATTCAGGTCTTGGTACATTTTGTCTTGGATGAAAAGGATGGAAGCACTGGAAGACAACAGTTTTCTTTTCAAATTGTGTTTCGATGACCTGCAAATCATCTCCTTACCAGAAAGGCAGCAAGTGAGGATTTCATCTTCATGGCAGGACAAAATAAAAATTATAACTTCCTTTCTACCTGGAAGCTGTTGCAGGCACAAATCACATTGCCAGAAAAGAAAGACAGAAGCCAAAATTGTTTGGGGAATAGCAACCCACTATGGAGATTACCATGCACTTTTGACTTCCAGTTTCTAAAGATGTAACTGGCTGTAATGAGATGGCCACCTGGTTACCAAGCCAGGAGTGGTCTTTGGGAAGCAGCATGGTGGCAGCACACCCCAAAAGAAGGGAATGCTAAACCATTTCTGAGCCCTCTGTCCCTAGGAAATGGCATATAATTAATTAATTAATTAATTAATTAGCCATGTCAACCTGTCCTTGCAAAATTAATCAGCCATGTCAGCCTGTCCTTGATCAAACAAAAAGGGGCGAGATGAATGAAAATTGGGGAAGGGGGACAAAATGTTGTGTCACCTTAAGGACTAATGAATTTATTACACTATAAGCATTCTTGGACCACTTTTTTCCACACGTGAAAATGCTCGTACTGTATATTGTCTGTATTTACCCATATATTCAAGCTCTAAGTCATCAAACTGTAGAATCAAGGGCATGCATAAGCTGAAAGTTATTGATTTTTACCCATTTGAGAAGAGAGCCCATCTTATTTCTGGTTCATTACATCAGGGGGTTAGAAGGATAAACTATCAATGATGGCTGGATTGTTATTTAGTCAAGTGGGACACTGTGATCCGTGCAGAGTAAAATCATCATTCATAGTATACTGAGCATTGTTTGTGGGAGTTTATGACTTTAAATAGTGGCTGTGACAGCCCAACATAATGTTTGCATGGAAATAAATACCTTATTTCACTGTCTGCTTTGATGGAATCTGTACTTTCGGGGGAACAAAATGATCTCTCCTCAGTAGGATGATTTAAATCAATGGGTGTTAAAGTTTCTATCTTTAGAGAAACTCCCAGCACTAACCTAGCAGCAGGTTAATTATTTGGGTTTCTGAAGATTCTGGGAAATGCTTTGGAGAAGATGGGTAGCTTTGGAGAGGCACACATTGTGGGCAAATGCATGCCACGGCCTCATATAGATGTGAAGGAGGCTTTGGAACATTCTGACACTTTTTCAAGGGTGTAATGGGGAATCTATGGGATGCATCCAATGCTTCATGACTGGCATTAACTTGCAGAAAGAGATTTTATCACCATAACTTCCTTTACTCCTAGGTTCTTATTTTTTTTTGTTCTTTTCCTACTAGATGATGGATGTCTTGACTTTGCATATGGCAGCTATAAGCAAAGATGTTGTGTTGCCTGTAGCCGATCAAGTACTTCTTCTTTTTCTATTGTTTCTTTCCCCATTTTCCCCCCTCTTGACCGATCATCTGTAATTGTCCCATTTATTTAAGATAACTAAATCAAGACACGATTGCTTTGTGGAGAAACTATAGCATTCATGGTCTGTATCCTAGTGTGGCAAAATGGAGTATTGGATCTGGTTATTTATTTGGCCTTACCCAGCACAGTTCTTCTTGCAAACTTAGGAGTTTAGGCACCCTGATCAGTTTACAAATGTTATCTTTTAACACCTTCTTTCACAATAATAGAACTCTCCAGAACACAATAATATAGCATGGTATATAGGAAAGCACATCTTTGAGACAAGAACAATTTACACATCCACCATCCAGTATGCAGGAAGGAACTGCTTAATTTAATTTCAAAAATCTTTGAGCTTACCTTGCAATGACAAAAAGCACACAACTGACTCCAAGGCAGGCAAGCAGAACATACATCCAAATATCAGGAGAAAGTGGGTTTAGAAAGGAAAAAACACCAGGGTTTGTGCCATTAGGCTTCCGGTATAAAATACTAATTCCCAGTGTCATGAAGGGCTTTGAGAAGTCAATTACTTTTTCTCTTACATAGGTAATAGTGAGAGGAGCAACTGCCAGGTCAGCTTTCTGAAAAACACAAATTGGAAAATAATGTTCTTATATCTTCTTCTGTTCAACCAAGTGTACATTTATTATTCCATCACTATCTTTCCCCAGCAAGTAGCAGATAAGGCTAAATTTGTTCTGAATTAAAGATATGGGTAATAGAGATGGGCACGAAATGAAAAAAAATTCATTCTGTTATTCGTTTATTATGTAACGAAATGAATAATGAAAATAGTGATGAAATTGGAACGAACCGAACAGAACCACGAAAATTAGGTTCGTTACAATTCGTTTTCGTTAATGGCGACGCGCAATGAAATGAGCTGTTTTTAAATGGTAAAAAAAGTCCTGAATATCTGTAAAAACCCAGCAATAATTATTTATTCTGCCTGATAATACCTACCGGGGGGGGTTGGGGTCCTTAAAATGTGCATTTATGTCTTTTCTCAGATCGCTGTATTTTTTTCCTTTAAGGGGAGTTAGGGGACATCAACCAGATGTCTAATATTGATTTCTTGGGTATTAAAACACCCTGGACATCCGTAGAAACGCAGCAATAATTATTTGAAATTATTACCAACCAGGGGGTTGGGGTCCTTAAAACGTTTGTTTTTGTCTTTCTCCCATCGCGATGTATTTTTTCTTTTCCCTTTAAGGATGACACAAAATGGATCCTAGCCACAAGATGGATGCAAGCCATGTGATGGGATCATGTAAATTCTTTGACAATTTCAACCAATAGCAGGCCCAGGTTGCAGACTGGGTAGGTGTGGCAGCCACAGAGGGCATAAAAAGCTCTGGCAGCCCCCGTCCTCCTTGCAGTCTGTGGTGGGAGTTAGGGTGGGATTGCTGTCTCTGCGACTCGTTACTTTAGGCCAGCCATGCAGGTGTGTGTCTCTGTGTTCCTGCTGGCTGCAGCCTGGCTCTTAGGGGAGAGAAAGAAGAGATTTCTCTTGCAGCCTCCGTGTGTGCGTGCGTACGTCTCGGTGAGTACCCTCCCCTGCCCCACAGTGCAGTCACTCTGTGGCTGCCTTATGCCCTGGGCAACACCCGCCGCTGCCTTTGCAGCCTCCCTGCGTACCTAGTCTATACTGTGTCTCTGCCAGCATCATTTTTAGTGTTTTCTGGGGCACTGGGGGATGCCCGCGTGCAGAAATACTTTCAATCGTGCAAAAAGCGGGTAAAAACAAAAAATGAAAAAATGAAATGAAATTTTTTCATAAATTTCATGAGAAATGAAAATGAACTGAAATGGACCCCCAACGAAAAATGAAAAACTGAAATGTCATTTTTTCAATTCGTGCCCATCTCTAATGGGTAAGCATTTAAAGGGGGACTGTCACTGAAAATAAAACAGTCGAATGGCTTATGAACACTAACTACAGTAGCTGCATGAATTAGCATGTGATAGGAATGCAAGTAGTGACTTCGTAATTAGTAGTAATTCAGTTAAGATTTATGCCATTTATGCTGGCACACATAAGCAATAGGATTCTGTCCATTGGTCCATCCATCTCCAGGAGGTTATATCGATGCTATGATTAAGCAGTATTGTTACAGTTTCAGTACAAGGAATTTGATATGGCTTATGGAAGGAGCTGTAGGCCACAATTCTAAAGGTCTTCAGGACTACTATTTCCAAAAGAAAGTATTTAAGTATTTAAGCACATTGTAGGCAACTTATGTAGTTGCTCCTGCAAGACATTTATTACTTCAGCAGGACAAGGGAGATGCATACACATCCCATTAAGTGATCTACTGTCAAGGAATGCCATGCTATCATCACACATGAGTTGGCAGTAAAATGTCCTAGGATTTTTTGTTTTGATGGGCTAACATGGCTGTCCTGGTGGCGGCTCCTTGTTCTGTTCCTCCCAAATAGAAAACATTATTTGGGTTCGGTTCAGGATGACGTGCTGTCTGCCGTTTTGTTTCATTTCATTTCATTTCAAAATGGTTTGAAACCTTACGAAACAACAAAACAGTGTGTCTTTTTTTTGTAAGGTGCCTATCCCTATTTATAACTTGTCTGTTAAAGAATGAATCTGCATTCTGTATAGAGACTCCAACCTGTATATACTTCTAATTATTCTTGCATTTCAAATGGCTTTTCCAAGTGATTACACAGTCAATAGAATAATAAGGATCATGTCTCATCTTACGTGATCTATGAGCTCTTTGACCATTCCATTCCATTCTCCTTTGTCATTCTGGGCTCCATATTTACCATCCGACACAAGTTTCACTTCATAGATAAAGCCTAAAATATTTGATAACTCCTTCAACAAATCCAGGCAGTATCCCTCAAATCTGTCATTGCCATAAAGGGGTTTGTCAGATTTCTTGTACATAACATAGGGATCTTCCTGTATGGGGGAAAAAACCACAAGATGTCTGTGAGAAATGGGGAGCTTAAACTTAAGAAAGAAAAAAGAAAGAAAGAAAGAAAGAAAGAAAGAAAGAAAGAAAGAAAGAAAGAAAGAAAAAGAAAGAAAGAAAGAAAGAAAGAAAGAAAGAAAGAAAATGTTGATCATTTGCAAAGCCTTGTACAGATGTCTGTTTTTAACATTGAAGCTTTTTTTTTACTCAAAATATTTTTGTGTGTGCACGCATTTATTGGTTTTAAATAGTTTAAAGTGTTTTCAAAGTGTTTTATAATGGTATTAAAATGTATTTGGCTTTTAGTATAGTTTTCAATGGTTTCTTAATATTGATGATTACACCAATTTTAATTATTTGAGTCAACCTGGGTCTCTATGGGGAGAAAGGCAGCAAAAAAATACTATAAAGAAACATGAATGATGGAATGCACGGCCTTCTGAGTTGCAATTTATTTCCATTCTGATTTTAAGAAGAAATGCATGTTTTTAAAACTGGCTTATGATATTTAACTTTCTTTCAGTTTTGTTTTAATCTGTAGCCTTTGTAATATAATAATAATAATAATAATAATAATAATAATAATAATAATAATAATAATAATAATAATAATAATAATAATAATAATAATAATAATAATAGCAGCAGCTTTGGTGTCATGCTGAATTGGATGAAAGCTGATAGGCTGAGGATGAACCAAGACAAGACAGAAGAAGTCCTCCAGGTCCCCCCCCTACTGCCTGCAGTCAGAGGTTATCTTGGAGGGCAGGGGGGTACATCTGTCCTGGGCACAGCATATGGGGCACCAAAATGGACACCAAATAGCTCCCCACCCAGGAGCCATGGGACGACGCATCGCGGGTTACCTGCCAGGGCCAGCATGGAGGACTCCCTGGCCACTGCCTTCTCCATGGCACCTTAGCTCCTCCCCGCCCGTCCCTTGGCCCCCCCACAAAAACTGACAATGTCCCCAGGAAACATACAGTAAATAAAAACAAGCACAAATCATTAGGAATGGCAATTATACACCCAAACTTACCAAAATAGTGGTGACTATGAGTGTTCGGTTCGCCAGCGAATCAGTGATATTGGTAGATCGGTCTTTATTGTTGTCAGTCATATTAAGGCCACTGTTTGAATTCCAAACCCCAATCTATATATAAAACAGATTAGATGCATGGCTCCCAACCTTCATTAAGTGCGTTTTAAAAATGAGATTTCATACAAATGGATGCACATTGCAATTCTTTGCAGAAAATTTATGTTTGTTATGATTGCACATCACAGAAGCAAACTAGAGACAAGCCATATGAGATATTAAAGGAGTGGAGCAGTTGCATTTTAAAGTAAGGGGTCTACAAGCAGTGATGGATTATTCACACACTGACAGAAAAGAAACACAGTACTCATTCCAAAGCAGATTGAAATGGGTTCATTTTGAGAGTGGGATGTTAGCTGAGAGTAGAAAAATATATATAATTGGGCATTAGTCAGCAGATCTAACATATTTCTCTTGGACCTTACTTTGTGCCATAAATATCTTTTCTAGTCTGTTATCCTACTGATACTTACCAGGGAGCAAACACCACTGAACTCGGTGGGGCTTTCTTTTGATTAGTATGCATACAATTGCATCATTTCATAATTGTTTTCATTTAAAAGTTGAAACATCTCTTTTCGTTTTAATGCAGCCAATTAACAGTTTGTTGACATGCTGAAAAAGAGCTGTATATTCATTGGTCTTTCTCTCTCTCTCTAAACCAACTGGAAGCCTAGATTTATTCTAGTTACTTAATGGCTATTGTACATGACAAAAGCAATAAAATAACCCACTGATCAGTGCCATACTCAGAACATTGAAGGAAAAGCTGTTTGGTCTGTTAGCGACTTGATTGATGGGAAAACTCATAAAGAGAGCCAATTAACAGTTTTTAAAATTAACCTTGGTCTTGGAACAGTTAGAAAATGAATGGCAGCAACTTGAGCATCACCAGAAAATGCAAAAGCCCAGAAATGGTTCACAGAAGAAGAGAGATAAAAGGGGCTTGACAATGATCCAGGATAATAGCCAGCCATAAAAACTGCCTCCTTTGTGTGTCAGCGTCCTGTGACATAAGTTGAAACTCAGGGAAAATAGCAGGTTATACAGATGTAATCAAGGAAGTGTGTGGTGAGAGAAGCATGTTCACTAATAAAATTTTAAAATTGCACTCTTTCTTTGGGAACATACTTATTTGAGCAAAACCTAGATAGCACATGTGTATTTCTAAAACTGAGTGGTCTTATCACCAGATGCAGGTAAATAATAAACAAACAAATATTTCTAAAACAAATAAACAAAAAGACAAAAAAAACCCACAACAACCTGGGATAAATCCAACAGATAGTCCCAAAACCAGAATACACCCATGGAATCAAATGGGACTTGCATTGAGTCAGAATTGGTCAAGTCCCACTCAGTCAATAGCATGGACTAATAGTTAGGTTTAATATGAAAGAATTTATGTAACTTTAAAACAAAGTTTAGAAAAATTGCATTTTGGACTACAATTCCCAGACTCCTCTCGCTTTTACCAAAAAACTATCCCCCCCCCCGGCCAGGCTATGCATGGAACAGTGTTACAGCTTCTAAACTCACCATTATTTTAATAATCTTCCCAGTTAACCCATATTTTGGCACATAACTCAAACCAGGATTTTTTAAAAAAACAGTCCTGTTCAGATCTAATCCATAAAGGTTTTGAATTTATCCTTTCATCTATGTAAGAATTTAAATATTGGTAGAGAAAACAAAAATATACATAATGTTCCATCAAAAGATAGAAATTCTACCAGTGATGCATTAAATTCTGCTAGTCTTTCATCTCCTCCATTCAACAGATCATAAACTAAGAGAACCAAAGATCCATCTTTGTCTTTGGCCTGATTCATAAAAGCACGTGTATTCAACAGTTACTCTGGATATATGACTGCCTCCTGGAACAGTATTGCTTTTGAAGCACTGCCATTGTGATAAGGGTGTGGAACAATACAGTGAGGAGATAAAATGAGTAGCAGGTGCCAGCTGTCCTCCAAGAAAATCTTTTGTTCAGAAAAAGAGCCCCATTCAGATTGCTAGTTGCCACGTTAAGATGGCTGCCGACTGTAATTACAGGCTCTATCTTTCAACTGCATTTCCAGATTAGTTACTTCCAGCAGTGTATATCTGTTTTTAGTAACAGCCAGAGAACACACTAGTGAGTCTCTATTAAAACAACAGAATGAAAGAGTCTCATCCTTATGTTGTATTTGCTCTATGAAGACTGTTTCAAGCAGGCTGGCAAGGGCCATTTCATGGATGAAAGAAGAGCAACAGAAGCTTTCAATGGGCAGAAAGCAGTGAAGTGTTTTGATTTTAATGCTCTCAGTCTTCTCAGACCCCATGCCTGTTTTGGTTTTCATGACTGAAGATATATTAATTCCTGAGAGTACTGGACTCAAAAGCAATAAGCAGTTTTTTTCCTGGGGATGCTCGCTGTCTGCCAAGCATTTTCCTCATGGAACTATCTATACCCTTCCGAGAGTTATGTGTGCATGGCACTGCTATGTGGGTGTTTGCTTTTTTGTTTTAAAGTTTTCTAGAATATGCTCCCATCTACTCACTTCTCAGGGGGGAAAACAAACCAATTCAGTGATATTGATTCTCAAATAAATGAATGCTTGTATCATAATTTGGGGCTTTGTCTGGAAGGAAAGGTTATTTTATTTATGGATTTGCACCCCCCCCCACCACCAGCAGTAAACTTTCAATGCTGAAGTGAGAATTTGTGGACCTTTATGCTTAATCCAACCCCATTTCCTATCTGCCCCAGGACAGCCAAAACTTGGAGGCAATGAAAATGGTAGTACAACAATGTTTATGGCAATTGTACCACTTTACCGTTGTTTTCTCTGGAGCCCTTGACCATTTAATGTTGTTGGACTGCAATGAAGTCATAAACATAAGGAACAATTGCATGCTGCATCAAACATCATTGTCTGATGTGCCTTGTCATGCTGGCAGCAATTCTTAAATCCCAGGCAGGCAGTTTTTTCCACCCTGCCACTTGTGAGGTTGAGATTAAGGACCACAAAGACTGAAACCTAAGATCTTACGTAGTTAAAAGAGTGCATACGCTGACAGCCTGTTTTGCCTAAAGGGTAACCCTATAACTACTTACCCATGGGCATACCCCATTCTACTCAATGGGACTTACTTTTGAGTAAAACAGGAAAGGAATCTCAATGTATTCAGTTGTGTTTGGAAATGTTGGCAATGACAAAGAGTAAAGCATTCATATTAAGCATGGAACAACACAGTCACAAAATATACAGAAAAGTATACATTATCGATAGAGAAATGACAGCTTAGGTCACCGTCACAGTGATGAGGAAGGTCAGGAGGGCACTGAAGGAATGAGACCAAACTACTACATCACTAAGGGTGCATTTGAGAGAGTTATTGCAGTTTAGTGACAAACTGAGTTTAGTGTGACATAATACTAGTTCCCAGGGAATTTGCTAGATTTCAATGCACGGCAACGTAAAATGTTCAAAAAAGAAAAAAATATATCAACTGCATATATATGATCATCTATCAGGCAATGGCATATTATTTACTACTGATAAGGAAAACAGAACCTTTTGTTACTAACTTGCTGCCTGTTTAGAAAGCTTAATAGCTAGGCATTTTATAAGGGTAAATATTAGAAAGCCATAAGCTGGTTATATGAGGGAAAATATTGACCGAGGAGATATAAATAATTTTTCCCTGCTTTAAAATATATTTGGGCCAAAATGATTTAAAATATATTTGGACAAAATCAGCATTCTGAATCTAAAAGAAATCGGCCAGAGATTAGACTCAGTACTTCATCAGGAGTTTCCTATTGTATGTCATGCTTTTTTCCTACGGAAGCACCATTTCTCTTTCCATTGACCAACTACAGGCCTCTTAATGGGCTAAGCTCTGCATAGTCCATTGGTGTCACTTGACAATGGCTCTTGTTTAGAATCAATCAACTTTGAAATATTAAGGACTTTCCATCCTGTATCTTATATTTAGGTCTAGTGTGCAATAGGTAAATTCAAATGTAAGCCAGTTAGGTGTAATAATAGGCATTAGCCCAGAAACCTGTTATAAAGAACACAACAAAATATTCCATCCTTTGGAAGATACAGCTTGCAAAAAACCAATACTTGAGGGTCTCATCATCTGAATTCAATGTTTAATATAATAGAGAATATTAGAGATGGGCACGACTTAGCGGTATTCCCGTTTCCGTTTCCGTTACTCGTTTCCGTTACTCTACGGAAACGGTAACGGGAATCACTGCCCCAGACTTCGAGCTCGAACCGACGAACGAACAATTTGGTCTGATTTGTCATGCTCGTTACTTGCATCGCGCAATGCCAAGCGGCACAGAAAAAAAAGTTTTTAAAAGTTAAAAAAAAAACCGATTCCCGGCCCTAAAAGTAGGCGAAAACTGTCTGAGGGCACCTACCAGGCCAGAAGGGTGTTTTATTTGGGGGGGGGGTTCCCCGCCCCCCTCTCCTTGGCTATTGCTACTGCTGCGCTGCTGGTACCAGGCTGGGAGGGCGCATCCATTTGCCATGCAGTGCGGGGGATCCAAAATGGCGACCGCAATTTTTTTTTTTAAATCGTTGCCCAAAACCCCACCAAAGCACCACAGAAACATGCGAAAATTAGCTATTTTAAATGCTTGAATTTTTACAGTAGCAGCAGTGGGTTTTTCTTGCAAAAAAGTCTCCGTTGATTTTATTTTATTTTATTTTATTTTATTTTATTTTTTTACACCTGCACATTCGCAATGATGGGCTTGCCCATGGGAGTGGACCATGCAAAGTTTTGGAGCCATTCCACCAATCGCATGGCCAGGTTTTGCTGACTGTACCAGGCTGGGAGGGTGCATCCATTTGCCATGCGGTGGGGGGGGGATCCAAAATGGCAACCGCAATATTTTTTTTGAAATTGTTGCCCAAAACCCCACCAAAGCACCACAGAAACATGCGAAAATTAGCTATTTTAAATGCTTGAATTTTTACAGTAGCAGCAGTGGGTTTTTCTTGCAAAAGTCTCCGTTGATTTTATTTTATTTTATTTTATTTTATTTTTTTACACCTGCGCATTCGCAATGATGGGCTCGCCCATGGGAGTGGACCATGCAAAGTTTTGGAGCCATTCCACCAATCGCATGGCCAGGTTTTGCTGACTGTACCAGGCTGGGAGGGCGCATCCATTTGCCATGCGGTGGGGGGGGGATCCAAAAAGGGCGACCGCAATATTTTTTTTGAAATTGTTGCCCAAAACCCCACCAAAGCACCACAGAAACATGCGAAAATTAGCTATTTTAAATGCTTGAATTTTTACAGTAGCAGCAGTGGGTTTTTCTTGCAAAAAAAAGTCTCCGTTGATTTTATTTTATTTTATTTTATTTTTTTACACCTGCACATTTGCAATGATGGGCTCTCCCATGGGAGTAGACCATGCAAATTTTCCACCAATCGCATGGCCACTTGGCCAGGTTGACCACAGAGACTTCTGGGATGTGCCAATCGGGCATAAACAGCCCACTAATCGTAGCCCAAACCCGAACCCTAAGCCTAACCCATACGCCAGTACACTGTCCTTCTAAGTGGGTCAGAGAGGCACCCAGATGCACCCCAATACCCACCGTAACCTCACCCGTAACTAGCCTAACCCTAGCCGTTGCGCTAAGCCGTCTTAACCCTAAGCCAGATCTACTTGCATTGCACTACATGCAAGTACGTGAGACACAGCGGGTGCAAAGAGTCTGCCAGTCCGTCACTTGTGGCTCTGGCTGACTCCTGCAGCTCCCTCCAGGAGCCCGCTACCCCCTCCCCAAACCAGTACTAACGGAAATGAAAAAATGAAAAAACGAACCGACTAATTTTTGCAAATTTTCACGAAAAACGGAAACGAGCCGAAACGGAACCGGCCCGACTAACGACAACTCGAAAAATTTTTTTTTCAAGTCGTGCCCATCTCTAGAGATTATGATACGGCATTGACGAGCACCCAAAAACTAGTTTATATATTACAACTGCATTTTAGAGAAACTGCCATTTTGAAAAAATGTGTGTGATTGAGAAAAAGATGGAAAATACCTGCACCTAGGGTGGCACCAAATGGGAACTCAGGAATTATGCAAAGCAGGACATGTGACATTTGTTGATGCTGCTTACATGCTGAAAGCAGTGCTTCTGGAAAGGTCTTCTGTGAAGTTCAGAAGACCCTGTAGAACAGAGCTGGGTCTGTCAGAGATGGTTACAATACATAACCAAGATTACTGTCATATTGGTGTCCTGCCTTTGCCTAATTGCAGTGCTTTCTCTTAACCAAACATCCAAAATAGGTCAATAGTATAATAATCAGATTCACAGGAATGCAGTATTATTAGTAAGATGTGTATGACTGGCAAGGTCAGCACAAGGTGTGACAATGGTGTGAAATCATATCCTGTTATGGAACATGTACTAAACTGAGCTGTTTTGCATAGCAATAAAAGTGACACTAGCCATTTAGAATGATCAAAATTCAAAAGGACAGACATAGAGGTATGAAAAATAGCATGTAAAAACACAGAGTTTTCATTATTATGTAATTCAGATTTTCCAATCCTATTGCAAAATGCAGGGGCTTCAATTCTGTAGCGCTCCAAAGAACAAGAATAAAAATCCTACTGGAATGTGATAATTTAGTTGTTAGCAGGACTGCATCTTTACCTATGTTTGGTTCCATATAGTATACTGACCCACAACCCACTGAATGCTAAAACTTCCTGTGGGTTCATCAGGAAGCTGAAATAGCACCCCTAGAAAAAGACACAATGCAGTGGTTCATTAAAAGTCTAATCTATAAAGAAAAATACATTCTAAGGCCAACTTTCATTGTCTCTAAACTGCAATTTGAGGTCATTTGTCAAAACCCCAAGGAAGAGTTTTTTGAGACTCATCCCAACGGTTTCTTACACCATTTATCTACATACAAACCTTCTTCCATATTTTATATAAATGACTAGTAACTTCACCAGCAGCCTTAATTTAGAAAAGAACAGGAAAGAACACAAACAAGTTCTTCATTAAAAATGAAAAGCAAATCTTTGCAGCGCTGTACAGTCTTAGCATTTTCATTTAATCGGCTAACAGCTTCAAGATTTACTAAGCCGGGATTCTGTTTAATAATTGGTAGTACCCATATTAAATATTATTGTGTTTAATAATTGGTTGTAGTGACCTTTCATCTATCTATCTGCATGAGCAATTTCCTTCACTCAGAATGGGAACTCAATGCCTCTTTTTTTCTCATTGCAGACCTGTTTCCAAACAACAGTAACATACATTTTTGCTTGTGGATAAACATGCAAATTTCCTGCATTTAGTCTCAGCACCTTTCGACCCACTACTGCCATATACAAAAGTCAGTTCCCACCAGAGAGCTGTGAATTCTTTATTTGGCCTGTGCTATAACAGAATGACTTGACAAGAGAAGCAGCATTTCACATAGTTTTATGTTGTGCTCACTGCTTGTGGTTTTTGTGGAAATGCAGAACTAAGTTTTAATGGCACTGCTTTTTGTTGTTGTTGTTGTTCCAGTTTGTAGGAATGAGAGGAGGGGTGGATTCTCAAGGAATATTACTAAGATTAAGACAATTTAGCTTTCATTTATATAACAAACAGAGGGCCTCAACAGCAGCTCTACTAGCTATGGAATCCTCAAGTCTGTCTTGATAAAACATGGTTGTGTCTGACCTTTTCTGCTGGCATGTGATGTCTAATCTGAGATCTTATTGAAAATAGCATGATCAGAATATAGAGGGCATGATATTTCATGGAATATCTATTAAATTACTCTTGCAGGGCTCCACAGGGATCGTCCGACTTCCCATTGCCCAGTAACTGAGGCCAGCAGGCATATGGTCTGATAGTCATTACGGTGGTATGGGAAACTGGAGTTTCATACATGCCTCCTACAGAAGGCCATTTTTTTTCTCCTGTTCAGTCAAATAGCTCAAACTCCACAAGCACATGTATGCTTTTTAAACTAGTTTCATTTACACATGGTGTCAGGGGTGGGAGCCAGGCTTTCTTAGCTCCTCTGTATTCAATCTCATACCCAGTGCTCTAGGTCTACAAATTTTACAATGCAGATATGAAAATTTGAGTTGTTTGCATGTTCCCTTCTGACTAACATCCAGTAGCAATGCTGTGGGCATGTTCACGCAAACATCCACTTGCATGTAAGTAATCCTGCATATCAAAGACACACAGATCAGTGAAAGCTAGGAACAAAGCCAGGCATATAGATCAGAGGTGCATATATGGCCCTCTATATGTGCAGTGGCTGGCTGGATAACTCAGTAAATCAGTCTGCCTGGCTGTGGAGCTAGATGTGAGGAGTCCAATTCCGCACTATATCTCACAGGAGGAGAATATGTCTGTGTAGCTTTGGCCAGGCTCCACTGTCCCAGAGAGCCCCCAGAAAAAGGCAAGCCATCTGTGTACCTAGATAACCCCCCAAAGATCTCTACAAGGTCAGGATCAATAATATATAATTTTTAACTATGTGTGGTCAGCCATGGACTGAATTCCATCTGACTTTATGTTGTTAACTACCAGATAAATGGTTGGCATTGGAGGTGGATGCAGTGTGGTCAGCCATGGACTGAATTCCATCTCACTTTGCCTAAAAGGCAAAGTGACTATGACTGTACATGTCTCCTACCTGAAAGGCAGGCCCTTCCTCCTGCTTTCATATTGCACCTCTGAAATTCATAACTGGTTCCATGCTTCCCTTTGCATTACATTGCCGTGGTGGATCACTGCACAGTACACTCATAGCGGAAATGCACATCAGAGATGACCAATGCACATAATATCTATCACTTCTGTGCTTCTACAAAAGAATCAGTCGCATGTGTGCATTTTATATATTTACCCTGATTGACTCTTTCAGTAGGACTACTGTACTGAATGTAAGCAAGACTTTTTTTATTTATCTTATATATTTACCATATTTTTATCCTGCCTTTCTCCTTAAAGTGGCATGGTGCTAATTTGTTGTTACAACTGGAGTTTGAGTTTGAGGTGTTATGTAAAGATGGGCATGAGCCTGAAAAATGATTTGTGGTTTGTGGCCAACTATGAACCATAAACCATCACAAGCCACCATGAACAACCAAAAAACAGAACTGTGAACTGCTGCAGTTTTCAGTTTGTGCCTGGGGGTGGGGTGGGCCATCCATTTGACCAAAACAAAGTGCTGGACAGGGGAAAAAAAATCCGTGGCTCATTTCATTTCAGCAACATGGAATGCACAAAGAGAACGCCAAGATGAACCATGAACCAGCCTGGTTTGTAGGCTTTTTAAAGTCAGAAAATTGATTCATGCCCATCTCTAGTGTCATGTCATTTTGTATACTGGAATATTGTTTTAGATACAAAAGGATGGCTTCCGATAATCTATGGACTGTGTGGATACAAGATGGTGGCAAATTATTGTATTAGAAATAATAACCTCCAGCCAGGAAGGCACGTGCACGTTAGACAAAATGTATGGAGCTTTGTTAATCTAACAGTATTTATCGGCTGCTTGGCAACGAGGATAGAGCAGAGGTTTTCAAAAAGACTCGTGTTTGCAGCATGTTTAACAGAAATATGCAATTCTCTGGTAGACTGGGTAGGGGGAAGTACCAATATAGCATTCGTCTGAGCATGCAATTTTCCATCTACTTTGCACATAATATAGTTTCTAATTATCTTGAAGCTGTCAAACCCATAAATTATTATTAACTAGATGAGGTTTGAAAATGAACAACTATTTTTTAAAAATGTTAGGTATAATACCACACAGAAACAAAAGTGGGTGAACTTCCAGATAGTACTGTTAGTTGGTGCACACCAGCCAGACATTTGGTTGCACCAATTCCACTGAAGTAAATAGAAGATGCTTAAAAATAGAGAAGTGTTTTTGATTGCTCACATTCACCTCAATGAGGCTTAAGTTCCAGGTGGATTACACCCAACATTACTTCAGCATGTCTTCTAAGCCCCTTTGTGAAATACGTACAGTCTTGCTGACTGTACCATCTGGCTCCCAGCATGAACCTGGTGGAACCATACTGGTTACCTTTTCTGTTCCTTCCTCCTTTAAACTTATGATGTCCAAATCAAAATCCTTTCTTAAGCCATCTGTTTTGTTGAAAGTAATTCGCCCTGTCAATCCATCCCAACGAGCCTACAGAGCAAAAGAGAAAGATGATTAACTTTATTTTAATCCTTGACCCCGCTTCTGCAATCCCATCAAAAATAATTGCTTCAGAATCTCCCTTTCTTGCTGTAATTACTTTTGAAAACACTCAGAAAAAAAACAATCCTGTTTAGCTGATTTTCTTTGGTTTTTCTTTTTAATAGCTTACAGGTAGCTAGAGAGTACTGACAAAGAATACGTAGAGAGAGAATCTCCCCATGGTGGATAATCATCAATGGTATTCTAAACCCAAAACACAGATTCACAAAGACCCAAGGAATGTATCCTTCCATTTTCATTCCAGTTCTTTGCACCACATATAGATAGAAGCAAGCAAAGAAACCATTTCTGATAAATATTAACAAAGTTTATTACCAAAGAAAGCACTTTTGTAATCTGAAACAAGGAATCTATGACTTGAATTATTAGGATGCAGCAATTTAGCTTACTTAAGATATAATTAAGACATCATTCAACAGTCTCATCTAGGTATTTTCAAAACTATCAAGAAACATAATTTTTGAAATCTATCAACCCTAATTTTTTCCCATAAGTCTCAAAAATTCTTTTTGCGCTTGTATAATTTTATGGTGTATGAAACACATTTTGCTGAATTGTGCTCCTAAAAATCTCAAGTCTATCCATCCTAATACAGTTTACTGTAACAGGCAAATATCTGCTACTAGAGAATCTTCAGTTTACAGTTATACAGAAGGAGGTTGCCATAGAGTGCATCATGCTTAGAAATACATGTAGGACAGGAAATTTAGGAAGAAGAGTATGATTTTTTTTAAAATGAAACCCAGCCATCTAATTAGAAACACAAAATTTGGCCAAAATTAATCTTGCAAGAAAAATGTCCAAACATTTCCTAACCTCTAATTTGGACAAACAACCCAGGAATTTTGTCGTGGTCTTTCAGGAAATAGTGACATGATCTCTGTAAAAGAATGTTTGCTAAATCCATTATAAAGCAGTTCAACATTTCCAGTACTGTATTCTGTAATGCTTAGAATAATTTTGCTCAGCATAAACTTCCTTAGTAATGAAGGTTTAGACCAAGCATGGCCAAACTTCAGCCCTTCTGATGTTTTGGATCACAACTCCCAGAATTCTAAGCTCAGATTGCCAATGACAAAGGACTGTGGGAGTTGTGGCCCAAAACATCTGGAGGGCTGAAGTTTGGACATGCCTAGTTTAGACACTTATTGACTTCATTAGCAAAGGGCGTAAAATGCTACATGGCATTTATTTTTCAGATTATTGCCTTTTCTTCTTCTTTAAAATACTTTATTTTACCAGAAACAGCAGCTTAGTGAGTAGTTGTTGTACAACAGCCAATAATAAAGAAATACATCTTTCTGTGTGCACTTCAGTAGTGCTAACACAAAAACAAATGCTTCAGCCTCAATTGCTACTAATAATTGCACCATTGCCTGGCAGAGAAAAAAAGGATGTGTAGCTGTAGAGAGCTGAAAAGAATATTTCACAACATGCCAAATGAAGATAAGATGTTGATACGAGGTAACATATTGTCACAAGAAATTGAAATGGCTACCAATTTGGACATCATAAACAAATTACACTATCAAAATAATGGAAAATGTAAAAATCATATACAACTATTAAACTCTTCAGATCAAAAAGAACTAACCTTCTTCTATAAAGAACAATTTACTGCAGTTGCACCAGTATAAAAACATCTAAATCCAGACTGCCCTTTGACTACTTACTCTTATTTCACAGTATCCAATTGCTGCCACTTTAAGTGTTTAGCTGTGTAGTTCTGTTTGTTTGTTTGTTTGTTTGTTTTAGAGTATTTTTACTCCACCTTTCTCTTTGGGAAAGGACCCGTGGTGACTTACAGTAATGAGGGACAATATACAGTCCAGTACAATATAAATTTCAGTACAATTAAAGCATATTCAAGAATTGAGAACAAGGAATTGAGGGACATCTTACAGCATTAAAAGACAACATTATATTAAAGCTACAAGAGAATGAGAGCAGTTAAAGAGAGAGAGTAAAAATTCCATGTAAAAGTTATGAGTGATGGAAACTAACATTGAAAACATAGTGTCAATGTAATCACACAAGGTTATTAGTGGTTATACACACAAAGTCTATGTGATCATGTATGGTAGATTATATAAAATATACATAATAGGTAGTTCATCATTCAGGGAAGCTTGCCTGAAGAGAAAGATCTTTGTCTGTTTCTGGAAAGACATCAAAGATGGGACAGTCCTCACCTCTTAGTGGGAGGGAGTTCCAGAGTCAGGGCACAGCAGCCAAGAAGGGCCTTTCATATGTTCCCATGAGACATACCTGTGAGGGTGGCGGGAGAGAAAGACCTCTCGCGATGACCTTATATTTTTATGTTTCTATATCTGTGGATTGGGTGTGGTGTGGTTATGTCCAGAGTTGTGGCAAGACCACTAGATGGAATGGTAAACAAACAAGCAACTGGACTTCTTTTCTTGTGAGATTGGAAAGTTTCACTGCTTATCCAAGTAGCTTTGTGATGAAGCAGCTTGAATGAGCAGTGAAACGTTTCATTCTCACAAGAAAAGAAGTCCAGTTGCCACAACTCAGCTTTCAGATAACCTGACCTGGATGACTGAGAAACTTCACAGACAGTAAATGCAACGTGTCATCGATGCAACAGATTTTTGATATCTTTATTTAGCCACCTAGTGACTAAAAAGCTTAAAAATACAAGAAATAATATAATAGAGCTACCTCATCAGCATCTGTTTTAAAGTACTATACTGTACTAATCTTACATATTCTTCCAGCTATTCTTTTCTTTTTCTTCATTAACTCAATGTAATTAGCATCATTAAACTGAACAACATGTACAGAGCGGACTGAGCTATGGTTAGAACATAAGAACATAAGAAGAGCTATGCTGGATCAGGCCAAAGGCCCTTCAAGTCCAGCTTCCTGTATCTATGGACTTGAGGAATAAATATAATGAAATGAATCTCATAATGTTCACAGCAGACATAAAGCCATACAGCTTTTCTGTTGCATTTGCAGTGCTTTTTAAACTCTGACACAAAGTATGACAGAATTCATATGAGGTCTGCAGTGATTTAAGACACACAAATTAGGCTCTTCTAAAGCATAAACAGCAGTTAACTTACTGGCTTTCACTGAACAGCCATCCCTCTAATGGTTCTACCAGAGAATTACAAATTTGCAGTTGACAGACCATTTGTCACTTGGGCATCAGGAAATGCTCAACATCTTCCTGTTGAGTTACAACTGGATCTCTGCTCTTCATTCACACACAACTTCCATAAATATGTCTTTCCTTTGTTGCTTACAAAGCTGCAGCAATTCAATATATCAACTATTTGCTCCCTCAAATATGATTTAAAGATTATATGCTAATTTTCTGAAGGACTCCTCAGTGGTATCTTAAATTCTGAGATTCTGATGTTGCATTGTATTTATTTGCTGCATCCTGCCTGTGGTTGGTATACTGTAGATGCTAAAGCATCAACTAGAAGACTATTTCACAACAATAAATATATTACAAGTAAAGTGCCAAGCACAGATCTTAAGCAGCATTAATTTTACAGTGACTATTGGCCATGCCTGTAAAATAGATATTTTGAGTATGTACATTTAATTGCTATTAAAGTAAAAGTTGGTACAGGAAAAATGTATACCATCACCACCAACTATCAAGAGTAGGGTCAGAATGTAACTAACTGTGAGTGCATGGTATGAACAACTAAAGCACAGAACGTGTGGATGGTTTAATCTTCCAGAGGTTAGTTGAATATGGTAAAAGACACACCCATCAGGAATTTGTAACAACTATAAAAGGTCTGTTTATGTTATAAACTGCATAGAATGGCCAGATTGGTGGTATAAAATGAAATCAATAAAATAAAATAAAATATTAAATAGTATTAAAACATTCATTCATTCATACATACATACATACATACATACATACATACATATCCTATATTTTTCTTTAAAAAGGACACAAGGGGGCTTATGTCTTTAAAAGATATTATTAAAGCTAACAACAGTAAATATAGAAATACTAAAGATAATCAAACAAATACCTTACTAAAAAAAACATAAGCAGCATCAAATACATTCAAAGTAGTAAGTCTGTGAAGATTCTCAGTCATCCAGGTGAGTTTATCTGGAAGTTGAGTCATGTCAACTGACTTATTTTCTTGAGAAATTGAAATGTTTCACTGCTTATCCAAACAGCTTAGTCAGTCCGAAGAAAGATAGTTGCTTTTTTTTAATGTTTTTTATTAAATTTTAAACTACTTTACAACATAAGAAAATGAAAGTTAAAAAAAAAAAACAACAATTTGCATATAAGTGCACCCCCATCCCACGGGGCCATCCATACATTCTTATTCGTTGCTCCATCTTCTATTCTTCTAGTAGTCTTCTTAAAGTTCTCTTCTCCAGAATTGTTGTGAGATATTCGTGGACTCTTTCCCTTTTCCTTCGACTAGTACATAATCAAAAATTTACCCCAGATATCGTAGAAAATGTCTTTTTTTTCATTTCTCCTCGTTTAACCTTTAAACTGCAGGACAGTTTATCGTTTTAGCTATATCCCAAAGTTCATTATACCAGTCTTCCATCTTGAATTCTAGTTTTGACTTCCAGTTTTTTGCTATAATTAATCTGGCAGCTGTCATAAAATTTGCTATTAGTTCCTTTGTTGTCATAATCTTTACTTGTTAACAATGATAATAATGCTATCTCTGGATTACAATCTATATCCATCTTAATCATATTACTTAGCTCTAAAAACACTTTTTTCCAGAACCTTTGGACTATTTCACATTCCCACCAAAGATGCAAGTAAGTACCAAGCTCTTTTTCATCAATTTCCAACATATCTTAGAGTAAGCAGGATTCATTCTATTTAGTCTTACTGGGGTTAAATACCATCTAGAAACCAATTTGAAGTAGTTTTCTTTTATCCTGACCGATAATGATCTCAAAATTCTCATGTTCCAATTTTTCTTCCAGTCTTCTTTCTCTGTCTGTACATTAAGGTCTTGGTTCCAAACTTCTCTCAAGTTTAACTCGTTCATTTCTGATAATTGTAATATTTTATATATTTTACGTGTTATTCCTTTCTAAATTTTCCTGTTCAGACTCAAGCGATAATAGGAAATGTTCAAATTTTGTGCATTCTCTGATTTGATTATTCCTCTTTCCCCAGTCCTTCATCCATTTTCCTAGTTGAATATAATTTAACCATGTTAAATCACTGGGTTTGCAAAATATTTTTTATATCCTGAATTGTTTTAATCTTGAGCATCCAATCCTTTAGTCTAGCTATTTTCTTAATTTTAAATAACTCCAAATAATGCTTCAAGTTGTCTGGAAAGCTTTCCAAGTCAGTAACTAAAGCCAGTGGGGATCCCTTCGGAGAAAAGATTTTCCTATATGTTCTCCATGTAACAATTAAACTATTCAATAGGGGGTTGTCAATCTTTACTTTGTTTTTAACTTCCGTGAATAAAAATGTGTTTATTTCCCCCTTTATATCCAAAGACTCTTGCTCCCACCATATTAGCTTCTGTGGTTTAAAAAGAATTTCCCCCAAAGAACTAAGTTGATTGGCTATATAATAATTTTTTATATTGGGTATACCTATTCCTCCTTCTTTCTGAGATCTATACCATAGTCTTTTATTTATTCTTGATTTTTTCCCTGCATTACAATACCTATTTATCATGTCTTGGAGAGTTTTAATTTCCTTTTCTAAAAAGTGAACCGGTAACATTTTAAAAATAAAGTTAATTTTTGGAAGTATTTTCATTTTTATCAATGCAATTCTGCCAAACCACAATAATTTTAATTTAGAGTAGGATAATAATTTGTTTTTCATCTCTTCTTCTAATTTCAAAATATTTCTTTCTTTAGTTTTAGTAAATTCTTTATGGAGTTCCAATCCTAGATATTTAATTTAAGTCCAGATTTTTCAATCATCTTTAAGTCATGTTTTCCATAATTGAACAATAAACTCTCTGATTTTTGCCAGTTTACACATAATCCTGTTATTTCTCCAAATTCTTCTAAATGAGTTTTTACTCTTTGAATATTCTCTATTGGGTTTACAATAGTCAAAAGAGCAGCGAATAAACTGATTTTAGTTGCCCCATCCTTCCCTATACCTTTAATAGATTTATCGTCCCTTATGGCATTTGCCTGGAGCTCTATAACAATACAAAAAAGGACTGGAGAAAGAGGACATCCTTGTCTAGTTCCTCGGCCTAGGGTGATTTGTTCAGTCAAATCCATCATTAACTATTATTGAGGAAGTGCCCGTTGAATATAGTTGATTTATTACTCCCAAAAAGGATTTCCCAAATCCCCATTTTTTTAAACAATATTTTTAATGTGGGCATTGAACACAATCAAAAGCTTTAAAAAGATCTAGAGATAACATCCCAGCTTTAGTAGTACTGCTTTTCCCATTTCATAAAGAACATTCAAATTTCTTCTAATAATATTTGCCATTTGTCTACCTTTGATAAAACCACATTGATCCAGAAAGATAGTTGCAAGTCCTCCATTTTATAGTTCACTTTGACCCCAAGTCACCCTGGTCTGAAATAGGCTCATAACATGCACAATGGTCTGAATAGGCTAGTTAGGCAGACAATAGTCTCAATAGGCGCATTAGGTGAACTATAAAATGGAGGACTCGCAACTAGCTTTCCTCAGACTGACAAAACTATTTGGATGAGCAGCAGAATATTTCAATCTCTCAAGAAAAGAATTCCAGTTGCCCGTGATTCAACTTCCAGATCAAAGCAATGAGGTACAACAATCTCCCTCAGGTAGCCAGTCACTCAGGGAAAACATGCCCGAAGAGAAAGCACTTTGTATGATTGTGAATGGATACTAGAGATAGAGCCATCTTTAGTATCCAAAAAGTAGAGTCATCTGAGAGGGGCTCAAAAAGGTGTGGTTAGGGGTGTTCTGGGAGCAAATTGGTCTGCACTAACAATTGTACCATACGCCTTCCCAGGGGTGGGGGTGGGGAAGCAAACAAATTAATTCCCCAGTACAGCAAACAGCTGTACAAATGGCACATCTCATCGAGCCCACACTTTCACTTTGGTAAGAGACAATTCCTTAGCTGTCAACTGTCCCATTTTGGCTGGGCAACCCCTGTATTTAATAGTCTTTAACGTTTTTTCCCAGGTTGTTGATATTCCTGGAAATATCCCGAATCCCCCCCACTCCCCTCTGCTCTGAGAGCGAGTGAACGAGCGGCATGCTGGCTGTGCACTCCTTCCCCTTCACCCAAGCAGGGCACTTCAAATGGGGAGGGCAGCACAGATGATGGGCGCAGCGGCTGTGTGCCTTGCTTGTCTGCAGGCCAGCCGAAGGTGTGGAACAAAGCTGGGGAAGAGGGGGCTAGCCTGTCATCCGGGCTAGTGGTGAGCAAAGTTGACAGGTATGCAATTCAATTTGCTCTCCAACACCCCACAAGCAAATCTCATCTCATATTTACAGAATAAATTGCGTTGGGAACATGTAACACTCCATTTTGGATTGTGTATAGGCAAGAAGGTTGGAGCTGTGGAACCAGTGTTTGGGAGTCCATATACACCCTGTGCTTCCTGAGAAAGGGGCCAGCCAAGATCTATTGGAGCACGTGTCACACTTTGTCACTTTACAGCCTTGGGCAAAACAGTCTGGTCTCAGAGCAACCCTGGATTGAGAGACTATTTCTGATTATTTTTATATTAGAAAATTATTTAACAGTTGCTTCAAATTAGAGTAAACTTGATGTCATATCATCAACATACCCACTGATTTACATCCCTACTGAGTGTGGTTCTGTTCTGTGTGTGCACACACCTTCCTCCACCGGTTCCATGGTGACCAGAAAAAAGTGGTTGCAACAGGTGCCCTGCACTGTGAGGAGGGGGGCAGAGATTTGCGTACCTGTGCACCTTAGAGGGAACTTTGCATATTGTCATTATTATTAATCCTCAGTAAAGGAGAACAGCCCCAAGCTCTTCTTAAGGAATAACAGTCAGTGGATAGTTATATTTAGCAGTTATCACTGCCATGCATAAAAAACAAATATTTATTGAAAAGAATATATAATTGATGAGGGGATTTATTTCATGTGCGGGTGCAACATGCAGTATGATGTAGCACACACATTTCAAGAGACAGTTCTGAGAGCATTGATGTGTGTCAATATCTTAAGATCTAACTTTGGTGCTGGAAGGCAAATGGGAGAAAGCCTGCTAAAGGATTCCAAAATTAATTAACTGATAGAAATTAATCAGACCATTCCACACTGTATGAAAATACATAAGCCTACTCCAGAAGGGGCATTGCATATATTTATTTGCAAACTTTACAAAATATTTTAATCTTACAAGCTACCAGTAAACACTACAGTCCCTCAGTTAATTTGGCTGCTATTTTTCCCCATTTACTTACCCAATCACAAGCAGTGCTTAAAGTATTGCTTTACATGTAACAGTATCACCTCTAACATATTGCTTGAAACTATGACAACTTAAAACCATTTATTTATTTATTTATTTATTTTAAATTACATATAACATTACCACATAGTAGTTTTTGCTTGGGAAGGCAGCATATATGATGGGATAGGGCCATTTATGTTTGGCTACTTCTCTATTTGTAAGAATACAGTATATTTGTTTTTTAAAAGCAATGACCATATTGCCTCTTTCACACATAGTCATTCCCCTCTTGCTCCCATTTCTCTACTTCAAGTGTATGCCTGCATGCCTGCGTCATCTTCTCCTGCTCATCCTATGCCCTCTCTGGCAGTTCCCTTTCTTCTAATGCTAATCCTGGCAAATGCCCCTGCTAATATAAAGTGCAATATAGACGAATGCTTTCCAACCTTGGGTCACACAAAGTGCTTGGACTACAACTCATGGGAAAGCATTTTCCATTTGGAATCAGTTATGTTAGAAAGATACTGAGGGCAAGATATTTGAATTGTTAATTTAGCAAACCATGGGGCACACGTCAACTGGCATAAAGAGGAATGATCATCTTGATAATCATATTTTAAAATATGGGACTTCAAATAATATGTTGCTGTCTTGAAGTTTAAAACACTTATATTATCCCAGGAGAGACTGTATGAATCAATAGTTTGTAAAACTTCCTGGTGCCAGGGTGAAACTGTTTTGTTCTTATAATTCAATATGTCTTTAAAAGCAGACAGTACTAAAGTTGACCCTATCCCCCTCTTTTTCTTACTTTCAGACAGTATTAGATGGCATGTATATGCACCATAGCCATCACTGTACAAAAGCCAGCTTCCAGATGGAGTACAGAAGTCTCAGTTCCTTTAGAAGGCCCTAAATACTTCATAAACATTTGTTCTGGTGCATATCTAAATGCATTTTTGAGTGGATCCCCATATTTCAGCACTTCGGCCTCATAACTTTTAAGACCGGATGGGATTTGTCTGCCACCTCTGCCCCAGTAAAACCTTAGTAAGGAATTAACTGTATCAAAGGCAACTGTTATGGTATTCTCCAGATGTAACTCTTTATATATTATACAGTAGACTGTGTGGAAATATATGAGCATTTTTAAATGAGAATGTCCTTTAGTTTGGAAGGTGCAAATTGGGTAGATTCCCATCACATTATATTGAAATAAAAAAATAAAACCCTAACACATTTCGCTCACATTCCTGACTGGAAGCTGGATTTAGTTTTTCTCAACTGTCAGTTATCAGTTTGGACTATGGCTGCATAGCTCCACCATGAGCCACGTCCACTGGTATTTAACTCTCAGCATTAATACACTGCATAGATAATCAAAAGAAGCACCTATTAGGATGCTAGTATTTAGTAAACAGAATTGTCCCATGTAAGATAATTCATCTATGGGAGTAACTTTTGAAAATGTAATAGGCATGACTATGACATCTTAAATCTATTTTTTAAAATGAGGGTATCAACCTACATAAAAATAGATTGAATACAGATGTATATTGATCTCAAATTCAAGAAATGCAATTTTCACTGAAAAAACCCCTTCATTAAGCCATTGATTGAGATCATTGTTTCACTTACTCTAAATGTATTGCTAATCCATCATTGAAAATCAATTTTACTCATTAAGTTCCAGCCAAAAGTAATGATAGGCTTGCTCAGAAATGCACTCCTTGCCTAACCAACTGGAATAGCTGGTCATTCTAGAGAAATATGCTTCCATTGAGGCAGCTTTCACGCACATCAAGCAGATTCTGTAGAATTGTTGGTAGTTGGTATGAGATGAGCCTATCTGCACTGTCCTGAAATAGCACCAGAACTGGAAAGTTTTCCTTGATAGCGTTTCAATTAAGGAAAGCCCTCACCAGAGAAGCTTACCTGGTCCCTATGATATGGCATTTTCAGCACCATGTGAAGGCCTTTTTATTTCCACAGATTTATTAGTTGAGGGGGGGAGGGAGTCACATCGCTATTGGCCTTCTTTGCTTGATTATGCTTTTATTATGCCATTATCTTATCTATCAAATGCAAATTTGTTATTGTTATTGTTTTGCAGTGACTGAAATCCTTATTATACTTGGTAGTACAGCATAACGTTGTGCCTGTGGTAGTTGACAGGGAGTTGTATCCACATAGCCTAGAAGTCTAGCTGGGCAACAAGATGTACAACTGATTGATAACTACTATTTATTTATTTATTTATTTATTTATTTATTTATTTATTTATTTATTTATTTATTTATTTATTTATTGCATTTTTATACTGCCCATCTTCCAGAAGGAACTGTTATAAAGTTAAATAGTTGTATAACTGTGCTATGGATACACAGAACTGCTTCCTGGATATGACTTCCACCTTGGTGTAAATCATGCAATAGTTTACATAAATTCACATTAAGCAAGTGTAGCTATGCAACAGGATTTTGGAGAGTAAGTTTTCTTCATCTCATTTTGTGACATTTCTATACAGCTTCAGTTTTGTGGTGTATGAGAAATGCAGTTGGACACACAAACAAACATTAATATCTCCACAGTTCTAACCACTAGGATTTAGTATCGATATTGTGGATTAAACTAATCATAATTCTCTCTTTCCAAGAAGTTCTGGGAACAGTACTTATTTGAGTAGGATTCACTTTCTTTAGTGTTGCTGCTGAAGGCCACAAAATCCTCACATCAGACGATGCTTGCAAGCTTTATAAGCACTTGGGCTGAAGTCAGTACATTAACCCCTCCTCTCTCACCTTGCTGACATATCAATTAAAAGCAAGAGGCATCCAAGGAACAATGAAAGGTTAAATCGATTCCTCTCAACAGGAATCAATTTTTAAAAGGTACCGACTAGAAGGATACCTTTCAGAGGCATAACTAGAGTTTGGAGCACCCAGGGCCAAAATCAGTTTTTACATCCCCCCCTCCCCACAACCATGTCTCACCCACCCAGCATGGCCCCTGTGCTCTTGCTCGCTCACTCACTCACTCTCCAGGGACTGAGGGCATGCGCAGGGCTCCCTGGCAGGATGGGCGCTGCCTTTGCTCTGCTTACGGTGCCGGTCGGGCAGGCGGCCGGATGGAGGAGGACCGCCCCAGCTGCCATGCCCAGGGAGGCCCCAGGCACCAAGGGCCAGCCCGCCGAAACCACCCGCAGGCAGTGATTGCCGCGCCTCTCTTCGACGAAATCAGGCACCGGGTTCGGTCCAATGGCATGCACTGCTGCCAGCCCACAAAAAGCCCCAGACCCACGCCTGCTTGCCTGACACACATCCTTCTGCAATCCCCAGCCAAGGGGCACACTCCCACTGGATAGCACCTCTCCTCCTTTCCCCCCGACTAAAGATCACTAAGCCTTAGCCGGAGGAAAGGAGGACTGCTGGTGGAAGGGCACACTGCTTCCTCATCCTCCTTCCCCTCCTACCCCTCCAAGTGCCCCAGAGTGCTGTGCCTGGGGCAGATGTACCCTTCCACACACACCCCAGATATGGCCCTGATACCTTTTATTTAAACATACAGAAAACCTATCTTATTTTTTTCCATTAAGGTTTACTACATATAACCATGATGCTTGGTGCTGTTGGTGCTCATTCTCCCCCCCCCCCCCGTCAATGTCAACACAAAAACTTTTGCTTCTCAGATCGACATCTAAAAATAGCTAATATTTCAGTTACAAAGGTTAGGAAGCTTTGCTCATATTTTCAGAACTCTTTTCAACTCTGAATTTTGCAACAACGTGATGATTTTCCTTTAGCATTTTTCTCCGATAATATGGACTCCCCACAAGCTGTTCTGTGTGGTGGAGGCAAGAAGGATTAAGCTATCATTTAGATATGAAATGACATTAGGTCTTACTGAGAGGAACTGCTGGAAAAGATTTAGTCTCCATGACTGACTGCAGCTGAACGCTTATCCTAGGCAATGTACTGTAGGTAATGCCCTCCACATAAACACTAGTTAGGATTGCTTTTATGTGTGAATACTGGTTAGAGTACCTGAGGAAAGTCAGAGACTGTTAAGATTATATTTTTCTTCTTCTTCAAGAATATGAGCTTTTCCCAGAGCTATAATTATTAACCATGGTTTGTGCAATAAATTGAAATTACGGGTATTTTTAGCACAATATTGAATGCTTACAGCAATCTTGCATATTGCTAGATATTCTCTTTCCATTCAACTTTATGGTAAGATGCTTAATTAAAAATATGACCATTTATGATTTTTATGAAACCAAGGGATGGAGTGGTGTGAAGGGTTCAATTTAGTAACTCCACAGAAGCTGCTTTTACATGTTTGTGTTGGTAAATAGGTGTAATTTCTAAGAGACTAGAAGAAATATTTATAAGAAGAAGAAGCAACACATGGTAGTCACTGCTTCGTATCCTCTGGAAAAAGGAGTTTCAAGTTTCAAAAACAGTCCACTTTCAATTCTGAATCTCCATTGGTGGAACACAGAATCCAATACAAATGAGTGGCTCAGACTGTCCTCCTCTCTGAAGCCCCCTGAACACGCAAACTCACATTTTTTTGGGTGGCCGAGGAGAGAATAGGGAGAAAAAGATGGTCCATTCTTGGTACCCACACAACACTGATCTCCTCATTGTTGTACATTAGGTGTGAACTACATTTTCCATGCTCAAATAATTACACTGAACTTTGATTCCACCCCCTTCCTTTTGTTTAGCAAGAATAATTGTAGACTTTTGATAAACTATTTTAACAATCTTTACCTACCTACACCTACAGCTATGTTCAGTTTGAAAGCAACTAATATGTTGTGTGGTAAGGCAATGTGTTACACTTACCAGCATATGATTATTTTCTATTATCTTTCTCTCTTTCATGAAGTACTGGGGCTGGGGGGGCACTTCTTAGAAGACAAGAAGCTTTAGCCTTTTGGCTCAATGGCTTATACACCATAATAAAGGGAATTAGCTGCAAAAATTATTAGTAATTAGGTCAGCTCTCTCGTGCCATGCAGATTCTTGCTGTACATGATGAATGTGAATTGTATAGTAACTTCACAAATTAGACCATGAACTGCATTTACTGAAATATTGTGTTAAGCTATTCTGTCAAAACTGCTTATGTTGAAAGGCATGAAGACAATCTCGATGGAAACTGTTAATGCATGCTTTGAAGAACTTTTCATAATCACATTATTACTTCCAATAATAACATGGAAATTAATGTAGTAGAATCGTGAGGGATTAGATTTGGAATGGAAATCAGAGGTAAAGTGACTGACTAGGGTGTATGCTTGAGAACTGGCCCAAAAGCTGACTGTTACTAGAAACTGGAAAAGTGGTACAGAATTGAAGACATCAAGAATTAAGGCACTCAGATGTTATCTAATATGTAGGAAACCTTATCAGGCACACAGTTCTTTTGCTGTCACATTGGGACAAGGGTGAGTAGCTTTAGAGATTCTGGGAAGCTGATTTCAACTTCCAGAAGCCAAAACTAGGCACATCCCTTCTCCTAGTACCACGTGCATATGAAATTCAGAAGATGTCTTGTTCCAGTAACTCCTGTAGTAATGGCAAAAGTTTTAAAACTCAGGGTGTTTCTAAGTTTTTTTTAAATATATGTATGTGCACTAAAATTCAGTTTTAGAATTCAAAATTAAAGCCCTTTGAATTTGGATTACAATTTTTTTAATAATTTAGAATTTCTGGGTATCCAGAACTCTGTTACAGTTATTGCATAGTTATTATTTTCCCCTTTAAGTTGAGGGTTCAGAAAAAGACACAGAGTAAACCTGTTAGGACATACCAGAGCATGTCCTAACAGAAAATGACGTTTTACTCCCCCGTTCCCCATTTCGTGTACAGAAGCTGCATGGAACTGAAATCTATTTCAGCAATGGTGATGGGCTAGTGTCATCCACCATGCCTAAGAAAGAGGTTCTGTGCCATACAGAGCTGTTATCAAACAAATAGTCCAAGAGGAATGATATGAAGTCAATCATGGCTGCCCCCCATACACCTGCTTCTTAAGGCAACCAATATTCTCTTCAAAACCATGTCACCAACCCAATTTTCCCACTATATTTCAAATTCTGTTACCAATTTGCTTTGAATTGAATTGTGAAAGCTAGGACATCAAGTGCAAAATTAAACACATTATTCTTTGTCTTACTTTGAATAGCAAATATAACAAATCAGTCATTTGTTTATGAGTTACATGTCATTAGTATATAACTGTCATGCTAGTTTTCCATGATCATGATGATGAGGAATAAATAAAGCTTCAAAAGCAGAAATTTGGCTAGAATTCCCCAATGTCCCCTCCCCAATCTGTTACATCATCAAATACACACTACTTGTTGAACTTGAAAAAGTGATGCTGCTGCCAGTTTACATCCGTTAATGAAAATAAAACTAGGCAATGGTGATACTTTGACTTCCAACATCTGTGAATGGCAGGATGAAGTTTGCCAACACTGCCAGAAAAAGTCTTTCAGTAAAGACACAGTATAAAACAGAATGTTCTGCTGTTAGTTACCTGAACACAAAAAATGACACTCTTGAGCATTGTATGGCAGAGGGCCCAGCATCTGAAACAACAGTAAAATAGGCCTTCTTGTGGCTGCCAGCAAGTGCTTCATGCTTACCTCTTTTATCAGGTTCATAAATCTGGGTCCAAAACGCCATGGCTTATGTCTGTGGCACTGCAGGGAACTGACAGTCATTTGGGAAGCACGCTGGGAAGCTATTGCTACCATGTAAACAGCATCATACACCAGAGCTGCTTCGGTCTGTTTGCAGGGGGGAAACAGAAAGAGCTTTTTAGACATCATCTTCAGTTCTTCTAATGCCTGTCTGTTCTTGTTTTGCTTGTTCACCTTAACACGTTATTTAACACATTCAGGGCTTTGTGATCCTACTCATGCATGATCTGTGATGCTGAAATAGTGTCTGATTTCACAGATTTTTGGACAAGGCCATTACCAAATAATTTGCAAGAAATTAAACGACCGCTTTCTTCACTCTGAGGGTGTGATCCCATAGGAAAACAGTTCACTTGTGGTGTTGTTTCACACAACGGCAAGGAATTGTGCTGCAGCTGGACCCCTATCCATGTCCGAACTGAGCCTTTTTAAATCCAGCTGTAGAGCTGCTACTACTTTTCGGGCAGAATGATTCCCCAACAGATTGAAGGGTCACTTTAAGGAAGACAACCTCCTGAAAAGTGACTTTTTGTGTGTGATCGAGTATGTACCTTTCTTGCCAAATGATCATTCCCTTACGGGTCTAAATCAATGGCCATGGCTCAAGAACAGGCCTATACCAATGGCCATGGATAAAGACTGAAGAGTTTGGATGATGCACATAGTTTATTATGCCATTTCACAATTATTTAATAGTAAATTGCTCACCAGAATTAAACAGTGTTGACTTTACTGATGAGATAGTTTTATATAAACTGCTCCGCTAACCCACTTTAAGATATGTTACTGTGCAAAAGCCCTGTGGGAAATTAACAGATTAATTCTCTGTTTCATTAACCTAAATAAATTACTTTTAAATACTGGGGAGTTTTACAATCTTAGATTATCTGAATTTACCAGCTAATCTTTAATATAGTACAGATCTGGGATCACTTTTGACGTATCAGTTAAAGACTCTGTTCAATCAATAGTACCAATTTAAAGAGATTCTTATCAGCAGGGCTTAAGGCACTAAGCTTAATATCTTTAAAATGTTTCAGATCCAGTGCCCATATTTAAACAAAGACCCCCACAATGAGCCCCACTTTGGACTGTTATACCATAAATGCCCATCTTCTTGTCTTTAATCTCTGTCCAAATGGAAAGAGAAAGAGCTCTGATATAGATAAGGGATTTTGGTGTACGCAGCTTACTATTTGGGGAAGAGGAAAGCTTCACCTGGAATATGCCCTGCTGTTAGGCATGGTGAGAGAGCTGCCTTAGACAGATAGGGATATGTCAAGGATATTGTATCTCAACCGGCAGTGGAATACATTTCTACAGTCACATCTGCGGTGGTAGTATTTGAAAGGATATGTCCAGGGCTAGAGCAAGAATGTGATTGAAAAGCATCCCTTCCTATTTATGGCAATATCTTCGTCTTGCATTTCTTAATAGTGATCAGAACCTATTCTTTTATTTCTCATGTTATAAATTCAGGATGCTTTCTTAATGGGAAAAACGGTTTCTGCTGGTAAAGAGTTTTTCAGTATTTCACCTGAATTTGACTTGTTGCATTGCTCTAAAGGGTATTATAGGATCTGCTTTGATGAACCAAATGTGCACAGCGGTTTGACAAAGACATAGAGGCTTCTACGCCATCCACTTTACTTTCCACATGATGGTGGACACCTGTGAGGGCACCACAAGGGCCATGTGCACCTAAGTGCCACTTTCTCATGAACACAATTCTGGATTCAAACAATTTTTGTGCAACATTAGTAATAACACAATTGCATCCTGAAAATAGGTCCACTCCAAAGTGCACCTTTCCATTAACCTTAAAAACACAAGATTGTGGATACACATATTCCTTTCTGCTTGTTAATCCTCCTGGTTTTGATTTCCTGCATTAGAAATTTTTTATTTCATTTTTATGTGACTATTGGGGGGGTAGTATGCAAAACAATAGACATCTTTTTTCACCTACAGTCATCATGCCGTCTAGGAGACCAGTCTCTGGCTTGGGTGGTGCCTGTAACCTTTCCATGGACCACTTCTCAATAACTGATGCCACTTGTGCATTATCGATGTTGAGCAGACGAAAGCCGGTCATATTGACTCCACTATATCTGTAGGGTTCCAGGTCTAGTGCAAACAAATCCTTTATCACCAAGATTTTGTTGTTGGGTTTTGAAACGAAAAAAGAAAGAGACTGTGTTAATGATGAAAGCAGCTACTCATAATGAATCAACTTCACTCTTTAGCACCAATTAACTGCTTTCACAGCCATTTCCATTTTCCAAGAAAAAATCTTGCCTTATCTTTTTACTAGAAAATTAGAAGTATCCAATATGATGATGACTTTCAATCTCCATGGTCGTTCGTGATGGTTTTCATCTTTTTATAGATGAAACAATATAGCTGAATATGGAACTCAGTTTCTAACTTTGTCAGTTTTGACCAAAAGCAAGACATTTTCCAAATGTATTTTCAAAGCAAGCTGGAAATGGCTTTAATTATAAAATCTGAATAGCCGTGAGCTGAACAGGATTTATGAGATCTCTGATTTGCTGCAACATGGAATATCAAACATCCAGAACATTTTAAGGAAAACATATCTGTAGTCGGTGCATAGCAGTCCTTTAATAATGTTATCACATTCACCTCAAAATTAATTGAATGCCATGGCAGAATTGACATTTACCATATTTATTTTATTCATTCATGTATTCTGTTCAATATTGTTGTTAACCACTCAGAACAAACTTTGCTGTCAGATGGGCTGGATACAAATCCAATAAATAAATAAATAAATAAATAAATAAATTCCAATTACATAACACCCATTTAGTGTCAAAGCATTTTTCGTGGGGGATATAGCATACAGTATTCTGTTTTTATCATATTTTTAAAATGTGTTTTAATTTGCTTTAAGCTAGTGATCATTATAATACTGTATTGTTATAGGCTTAACTTGATATTAATTTTAATATTAATATTCTAATTTATTGAGATTTTAAATATGTGTATACATTTTAGTTATTGTACACAGCCTCAAGTCCCTTCATTGAGAGTCAGGCAAGTTATAAATAAAGCAAAAAATGAAATAAATATAAATGAAATGAAAATAAGAATATTGTAGAAACTTGACTGTCCAATTTGAAGAATACCTTTGGCCCCTGGGAAATAAAAGGATCAGCAGCATAATGAACAATATGGTTGTACTACATATGAGCTCTGCATTTTATTACCATTCTCAGGTTTGGTGACCCTGCGTCCAATCAGTGAAAAAATGGTTCTGTGCCATGAAAAGTTTGCAGTCAAATAATGGATGATTTTGGTGAAATTGTTTTGTAGGACATCCCATGCCATGGATTGAAAAAAGTGTCAGATATCTTTTGGGACTTGCTGATATTTGTAATCTGGCAAAGACCCACAGGCTGAAACCAACTCTTCTCTCTCCCTACGTCTCTCTTTGCCCCCCTAAAATCAGCTCCAGAGGGTTCTCCTGTCTTCCCAAGCAGTATTTTTCAAGGTATTCAAGGGGCCAAAGTGGGATGGTGGACATCATTATCATTTTGGCTCCACTGGATTCCCCCGTAGAGGTCCAGCACTGGATACTGACCATCACGAATCATGATCTGGATACTAGCCTCTCATATTTACAAATGAGAGGATTTGAATTACATGATTCAAAGCAAAAATAAATTCCACAATAGTTATTTTTGGGGTGGGGGAGGGGTAGCCTTGATAATTTATTGTGGGGGGAAAAACACCTATGACACCTTAAAGGCTGACAATGTTTTTACTTGTCATGAGCCCCCTTGTGGACTGTAGCCCACTTCTTTTTTTAGCTGCACAAATACAAGCATGATGTTCTTTAAGGTGACACAAGACTCCATCTTGTTCTAACAAAGATGGTGCCGCAGTAGCCACACAACTCTCACACAGAGAAAGAAGGCTTACCAATTTTCTTCACTCACAACTTCCCCTTTGGCTATAAACAATCACAGGGCAACTTATATGGGAAGATATAAGGCATTGCTACAGTAGCTTGGGTTGTCTAGCAAGAAGTAAAAAAAAAGTTTTCCTTTCATATTCTGTATATCAAATGTTTTGCAAACACAAGCAGCACAACCCTTCTGAAAATGCTGCATCATAATTTTCAAAAGAAAGTTACACCATGAGATTTTATAAAGATTAAGCAATCAATGAAATTTTACTGGCTTCGCTTGTGAAACGTGGAGCCACACACACAAAACATAACCCACAGTCATGGCTGACACATGACCATTCTGAAAGGTGATGGACGTACTTGTATTTGTCAGTTAAAATTACCTCTGACTTTTTAAAAAAAATCACCAAATACCATGATTCTAGGAAGTCGCAGAGCAATGTACACACACAATAATTTAATGCTCTGTTGCAGATTTTCCTGAGAGAGGTAAATGTAGCTGCAATTTCATTGAATCAAATCTTTACTGCAAGTGAACAAAACCAAGGAAACAGAGGGATCTTATGCCTCTAATAATTTATTCCCTGAATGTAGATCAGTATTGGACTGAGCTAAATATCAAATAGCCACAAGCTTTGAAATAGCTAGATGTGGTCTTTTCCATTCCTAACCCCTCGCATCCTTTCCTGGGATCTGGTTTTGAAAAATGGCTCCACAGACACGTAATTACTATCTTTACTACGCCACAGAGAAATGAGAGTGGGGCAGGAAAGGGGCTGGTGCGGGTGACAGATGTATCAGGCCACCTCCATTATGAGATGGCTCTACCAGTAACAGTTAATGCTTAGCTGTTAGGTAGCACATTTCATCTGTTACACTGACACACAGAACACAGGGGGAGATGGAAATCTTCTGCTGCTTCCGTCGTAATGGACACAAATTTATCGAAATGTCTTACCAGGGTTGTAAAAAAGTAGTGATAGTATTCAGTCATCATTCCCATGGAGAGAATCTGTTGAGCGAGAGGGGAGAGTAAGGAGGAGATAAGCCAGAGTAAAAAGCACAACACAACTAATCAACAGTCTATGTGACAAATCACTGGCATGGTGTCTAATACCAGGAGACTGCACAGCTTACATTGCCTTTGGTGGCTTACTGCAAAACAACACAGACATTCCTGGGAAGCTGAGGGAGATATGCCTATTTCTTCATATCTGGCTTGGGAGTAAAATTACTTTAATTGCTATACGATGCGAAATAGTGGTGTACTGAAACCAGAGCTCACAGAATTGAAACCTTGCGTACTTCTTTCAGTAGCAGGGACGATGAAGTCATTCACTTCCCTTTCCTCTGAGTTTAGCTGAAATCTTCACAGTAACTGGGAGAGAAAACAATTTCCTCAGACACAGGACACTGCTGGAAACTATCCTAGGTATATTGGATTTGATGGTGCTTCGGTCTTGAAGATTAAAATCTATTTGCTTTACAAAAGACCTGTTCCTAATTTGTTGACATGGACTAATCCAGTTACCTGTATTTTGGGGAGCTCTCCTTAAAGGGTTCTGGCTATGGGAACTGTCATGATAAGCAGCCACATGTCTAAATCTCCCACTTGACTACTGATGCAAAATGGAAGTGGTAACCTTATGTTTCCTTCAATCATTCCACAGCCTGCAGTCTGGGATCGGGGAAGGAAAACTATTTCCTGTGATCTGGAATGGAGCAGAGTGTGGCATCACTGTAAACTGGATAATGTTTGTAGAGATTTCCAGTCATCCAGGTGGGGGTACCTGGGAGTTGGGTCTTTGCAACTAGACTTCTTTTCTTGTGGAAATGAAATATTTTGCTACTCATCCAAGTAGCTTCTTCAGCCTGAGAAAAGTTGGTGTGAGGCTTCCAATTTATAACTCAGCTTAGTGTCACATTAGATGAACAATGGACTGGCGTGTGTGAAAGTCATATCTATGCAACCCTTCCCAACATCCTTTCCAACTATGGGTCATTAGTAGTGACCATTCTGGTGGAGATGTGAAGTGGTCATGATTTTTCTGAGGATAGATGCAGGGGCAGAATGATAAATGGAAGACAGATTGTGCATAAGTCCCCCACCCCTGTTGTGAGAGGGGTTTTCTACATACACATAAATGACCCCCAACCCTTCTCTCAAACCACCTGTCTTCTCTGTCTAATATGTGTACATCCTCATCTTTGAATGAGTGCCCATTGTCCTTCAAATGAAGGTACACTGCTGATTCGGCTCCTGGACTGTTGTTGGCCATCCTGCTGGGCCATCCTGTTTGGTGGCTGTTTAGTTGCTCCAGTGTAGAGATCTGCACACTACTCACTGTATTGGACTGCATATGCTATAGTTATATACTGTGTTAAAATGTTAAAATCATAGAATCATAGAGTTGGATGAGACCTCAAGGGCCATCTAGTCCAACCCCCTGCCATGCAGGAACCCCATCACAATATTTCTGACAGATGGTCATCCAGCCTCTGCTTAAAAACCTCCAAAGAAGGAGACTCCACTACTCTTTGTGGCTGCATATTCCACTGCTGAACAGCTCTAACTGTCATGAAGTTCTTCCTAATCAGTGCTCTTAATGTTAAACACAGTGATGTGATACTTGTCCATTACCTTTGATTAAGTCAAGTCCTAAAACCCAGTTTGCCGAAAATGTATTTATCTCTAGTTGTCTACAGAAATTTAATCTGAGCAATAATGTTCCATTCATGGAACCGAGTCTCTTCTAAGCTCCAGATTGACAGATCACAGCTGTTGCTGTTATAATGTGCTGTATGTATACGCTAAACTCATATTGATATCCTGGGGTGATCCCCCTCTGTGAGCAAGCTTTTAGTGTAAATGTATGGCAATGAAATTGACAGAGCAGCCAAGGATATATTTTTCTTTAAAGAGTAAATGTCTGTGGGGAATTTATTGCTCAAAGGAACCACAAAGAGACAAAAAGAATGAACAAACAGCATGGAGGCTCTTAATATAGTTCAATGTAAGCTGAAGCAAACCATCTGAGATGCACTTAGGCCAACTGATACTGTGATGCTCATTATCTGCTGTCATTTTAATGACATAGGTAACAGCAGACACTAAAGCCTGACTACATCATTCTGTTCCATTTTCAATCAAATGCTCCCACAAACTCTTTCCATGTGCAGTCACACATGGTCCATATGCATGCTTGTCTATGCTGCATCTCCTGAGTCCCATGTAGAAAGATCTACTGGGAGCAGTTCTCTACTACCTACACTACATTCAGAAACCCCTCTTCACCCCAGTATAACACAGATGTTACTTCATGGTACCTTTATGTCAACATCTGGAGTAGACTTGCGCTTGTGACTGGATGCTACCATACTGATTGATGTGCTACTGTGCAAGGTCAAGTTGAAATCCCACTTGTTCAATATGACCCTGTACTTCAGCTTGAAAGTCTCTTCCCGCAAAAGTAAGAAGGTTCTCTTAATTTTGGTTACTCTAAGCGCATGGTACTAGAGCACATGTAAGATTCTGGAGCAAGACTATGTTATTCAGCCGGTAGCTCCTAGCCACACACATAACCACATCCTGAATCACCCATAAATTGGAACTTGAGAAAGCCAGTTGAGTTTGCTGGGCCCACACCACATCTCTGAGATAAAAGCAGATCACTAATCTCCTCTGTACCCTTAATTCCCTCCAACATACTTCCTTCATGCCTTTGTTTATATCTTCCTTGCAAATCCATAACAGATGGTGGTCAAATACAGAATAAAGTGTTCTGGCTGAGGAATTAACTAGAAAAATTTGATGCCTTGACTGCCATAAATTTTGAAATTCTGTTCAGAAGAATCAAACATAGAATGATCAGAAAGTGCAGTTTTCATTACTAGCAAGTTCCTTCAACATAACTACAGTGCCTGGTTCAAAGAATTTAAGAATAGCATAGAATGAACAGGATGTGTACTATCTGTTAAGGGAACAGCTGTGCAATATCTGTTGGTATAGATACCACCAGCCAATTTTCTCCAGATTGTAGAGGTTACAAACTCCATCAAAGAAATATTAGAGATGAATTACATGTTGTCCAGGGCTTTACGTAATAACCTGCAATCATGTCTCCATTTCAGACAAAATTCAAGCCAAATATCTTCTCTTTCTTTCTCCCTCCTTCTCTTTCTCTCTCTGTCTTTCTCTCTCCCTCTCCCTCTCTTTCTCTCCCTCTCTCCCTCTTTCTCTCTCTCTCTCCCTCTCTTTCTCTCGCCTCCCTCTCCCCCCCCTTCTCCCCTCCTGCCCAGGGGTGGGGAAAACATGCTCTTAATATGCTGTTTTATAATAACTTCTGCTTTCCAGGATATAATTATATTGAAAATCGATCCCTCCCTCACCCAGTTTTGCTTCTACATCCCCTTTTTGCCTGAATATGACAGAATAGTCATTCTTTGGTACAATATGTCATATAAGGTAGAAGCAGATGTCCTGATATGAATATAAAATGAAACTTCCTCAGGAGGAAAGAAAAGGATCATCTGGGAAGGAAAAAGTGATGATAGGAGATTTTGATGTTGGACATTTTTCTTCTATTGATTTATTTATTGTGTACCTGGTAAGAGAAAAAGAGTGGCTTATAGGATTATTTTATGACCCATGAAGTAAACTATATGGCATGCTCTTTTAAGCATCTTAACCAGCATACAAGAATAGACGTTTATCACACATCTATACATCTGTTAAAACTCAAGATATTGCAATGATAATATAGGATCATTAATGGATTCCTACATGATGTTACACCTGATTCATACATATAGCCTAAAATGGTTTTTCTGACAATTTAATGAGTTTAGAAGTTGGCTGTGGGTCTATACTGAATGCTTCATCTGATTATTAACCCCAGCAGTTAATAACTGCATGCATACTCTATCCTGAAAGTAGAATAGCTCTTTGTGTATGCTAGTTATAGTCCCAAACATCATTTTATCAACTCTACATCACCTTATTTATGGTATTGTAAAAAGGATGGTATTAGGCCCATAATTGTCTGTATGACAGTAACAATTTATAGTATATACAGGTGCTTGCCTATATCATATACAATTCATATATGATGGCATAAAAACTATTAATCAAATTCTACTAGAGGATGCATAATGTTTTCAAAGAAGCTGTCATTAGGTATTACACAATATAAATCTTTAAAATCAATTCCAACATTATGATCTAGACTTTTTAGCTATTTTATTGTGTCACTGAGGACTTTCTCAGCAGACACATATATCATTCCAAATACTATAAATCTGAACAGGGGCTTTAAAAAAGAATGGGTTTGAACTCAAACCTGCACTTTGGGGTAGGGAAGATATCATTCTTTCCTCCTTAAATTTCAAATCTTGAAGAAATTCTGTCCTCTTCCACAAGGACAGATTTACCACATTTTGGAGTGCTTAGCTGGGAAGAACAATGAGTAAGTGGAGACCTTATAGAAAGAAAGCATAAGGCTTTCTTTCTTTCTCTTTAATGAAGTCATCTACTGAAACTGAATGGTGTGAGATCTTGTGAGAATTCACAGCCAAAAATGCCCTGATGTCTGTGAACTCAAACAGCTTTACAAGGAGACTTGATGAATCCATGGAAGATAAGGTCGTAAGACCAAGGGTTGCCTATATATCATGTCCAGTGACAGAGATGGCAAACCTCTGTCTGTCTATTTCTAAGGGATGTAACATCAATAGTCCCCTTCCGGTCAGGTCCAGCTGGTGTTTTTTTTTATCCCTGAAGAAACTGTTTGGAAAGGGTATGAACAGAAGGTTGGATCGGAAAGGAATCATAGAATCATAGAATAAAAGAGGTGGAAGGCCCCTGGAAGGCCACCCTCTGCTAAACACAGGTATCCAAATCAAAGTAGATCTAACAGATGATTGTCCATTTTTCTCCTGAATGCTTCCAGTGTTGGAGTGATTACCAACTCCCAAGGTAATTGGTTCCATTGTCATACTGTTCTAACAGTTAAGAGATTTTTTTCCCTGGAAGTTAGCTGAAATCTGGTTCCCTATAGCTTGAGCTCTTTATTACATGACCTGCATTTTGCAATGATCAAGAACAGATCTGTCCACTCTTTCAAGTATTTGAAAAGTGTGATCATATCTCCCCTCAGTCTTCATTTATCAGGGCTAAACATGCCCAGCTCTTTAAGTCTTTCCTCTTAGTCCAGTGTTGGCGAACCTATGGCACGGGTGCCAAAGGTGGCACTTGGAGACTTTTCTGTGGGCAGCCGACATCACCCCTTCACAGCCCCCTGTATTCAGATTTAATTGCTATATTGGCACTTTGCAAAAAATTAGTGGGTTTTGAATCACAGTTTGAGTACTCAATCTCTAAAAGGTTCGCCATCAATGTCCTAGTCCTTAGTTTCCACTCCCCTGATCGTTCTTGTTGCCTTCCTCTGAACTTGTATTCAAAAGCTGGAGAAAGTGAGGCTGAATGGAGACAACCAAACAATTGATGACTATTAAAAATAATGAAATGGAAATTGCCTTTTAAAATCTATTTGCCATCATCATTTTCCTGTACTTACATTCAAGTATTGAAGCCACTGGCCACCCTAGCGGGGATATTCTGGGATCTGTAGCCAAAAAAGGAGGAACTTTTACAAACATTGGCCCATTGTAAGGAGGGCTACCATACTGGAGGCTGTTTAACAGAATCTCCATAGTGAACTGAACTTTCCAACTGCTTCTGTAGAAATGCGTGGAGAGACATAGAGATTTCCTCTTGTCCACCATATGTACAGAAAACAATGTGGTGTTGGGAAGAAACAATCAGCACTGTGACTGCAAGTAAGAATCTAATCCACCTGCCTGCCATTTTAGCACTTTCCAGAAGGTGAAAACCAGAAGATGGCATGGAAATACAGTAGTGATAAAAACAAAACAAGGCAATTCCTTCCCCTCTTACCTGTTTAAGGATTTCTGCAGCCGTTTCATGTGAGCAGTCAAATATCACATAGAACTCTTTGCCCTTCTTCATCTCCTTGAGTAAAGGCCGGGCATCTTTATTGCCAGAGGGTAACTGGCGGATTTTGATTTTAATGTTATACCTCGAAGGGGCTTTGATGAGTTCTTGGAGACGAATTAGACCTGGAAAATGGCATCCAATCATTCAAATGACTGTTTAGTGCAATGACTCCTCACTGTCATTTACACTCAACATTTAATTTCACCATTCCATGATATGCTTTGAATTTACCCCTTATAAAAATTTAATGTGCTAGCATATCATTTATTAGACCTTCAGTGGGGGAATTTAAAGAGTTATTTCTTCCTTTATGAGCACATTTACCAAGGAAGCATACAGACCTCACATGTGTTTAAAGATTTTTCAGCATGGAATTCTTTTCTTACCCCACCACCACCACATCTACCCTGCCTCAGATTACAGCCTTAATTATGAAAACAATCAAACAGTGTGAACATGGTGGTAAATCTGACTTGTTTTTTTTAAATAATCCAAAAATCAGTACACAATGAAACACCAATGTAAATTAATCAAAGACTTTATATATTATGTCTCATAGAAAATCCACTAAAAGCTGACTGTTTTTTATGGCTGCAAGTATCCAGGCAGTTTTCAGGCAGTGTCCATTTGAGCAACAAGCTGAGAGAGGCTGCTACAAAGGGATGTAAAGGCAGCCCAAATTCAACAGCCAGTATTGAGATAGGGAACACAGAAACATGGTGAGCTCAGTGCAGGTCACAAGCAGGCAAAGGTCAAGGTTTGCAGGTTAAATCAGTGAGCACAGTATATATGATAAAGGCATATCTGAATCATGAGAAATGGATGCAGAGTGGGAAATAAAGCAGGAAGGCAGAGAAACTAATGGAAAAGGAGGAAAAAGAGCCAGGACAGAACTTGGATTTTTTTTTCAAAAATTGACTTGTTGCACTACTTGTTCTTTTGCAGTAGCCAAATGTTCACCAATACCATCACTGATGCACTGCAAGCATGTAGTAGTGACTTAAAGCTACAGGCAGAACCAGTTGAGTGTTGTAGAAAAATAAGGTGGAATGGAAGGCTAAATTTCTCTATTTTTCTGTACATTTGTGGCAGGGTCCTATACATGAGTCCTCAGAAATAAGCCCTATTGTATTTTAGAGGTTTACTCAGAAGCAAGCATGGTTCTGATTATATCCCTAAATGCATCCAAAGCATGGGTGGGAGAAAAATATTGCAAATGTCTGTAAAAGTACACATATGTTTTCACCATAGCCCATAAAACGGGAAATCTAGACATTTGAAATGCAATATGGATACTGAGGATAACCCATATGATGAATTAATCATGTACTGCATTTTGTTTTAGAACTCAGCACATAATTTTATAGCTGTTGTGAGTTTTTCGGGCTGTTTGGCCATGTTCTGGAAGTTTTTCTTCCTGACGTTTTGCCAGACTCTGCGGCTGGCATCTTCAAAGGGCAAGAAGCTCAGGGAACTAGGAGTTCTCTCTGTGCTCTGGGGTACAGAGTGAGTGAGACTGTGAGGTTTTAAAGTTGTGGGAAAAAAGGAAACTGCAATCAGGGGTGGCAGCGATCCTTTTCTGTGATTGATGAGTGTCATTAGCTGTTCTATTGTGTGAACTGATCACTGGTTTTTGTGGCTGGGTGGGAATCACTGAACTTTGATCTTTTGCAGGCTACAGTTTTCAGTACTGGAACCTAGGCTATGTTGATTTTTAGACTTTCTTTTTTGTTGAAACTGTGCTTGTGTTTGAGGATTGCAGTGGCTTCCCTGTGTAGTCTGACAGTAATTGGTAGTGTTGTCCACTATCTCTGTGTCCTGGAAGAGGATTTCATGTCCAGTTTGTTTCAGGGTATATTCAGCTACTGCTGATTTTTCTTGTTATTTTAGTCTGCAGGATTCTGGTCAGGATGCTGTGCTTAGTAGTCCAAATATATACCGAGTCACAACTACAAGGTATCTGGTATACGCCTGCAGTGGTGAGTGGGTTTCTTTTGTCATTTGCTGACCATAGCATCTGTTGTATTTTGTGGTGAGTCTAAATACTGTTTGTAGGTTGTGTTTTTTCAACACTTTGTTTATGTGATCTGTGACTCCATTTATGTATGGCAGAAATAATTGTTTGTTGGGGCTGTTCTTCAATTTGGTGGGGGGGTTGTTTGTTTTTGATGGCTGTTTTGATTTCATTCTTGGAATAGCCATTTGTCTATAGGGCCCAATTCAGGTGGCTGAGTTCAGTGTTGAGGAATTCAGCTTTATAGTTTCAGTTTGCATGGTCTACAAGTGTTTTGATTATGCCTCTTTTTTGTCATGGTTGGTGGTTGGAATTGTTATGTAGGTACCAGTCTGTGTGGGTGGGTTGTCTGTAGATCTTGTGTCCTAATTGGAGGTCTGGTTTGCATATGACTATGACATCTAAGAATGGGAGTTTCCCCTATATTTCTTTTTCCATGGTGAATTGTATATTTGAGTGGATATTGTTGAGGTAGTTTAGAAATTCTTCCAGTTTATCTTCACTGTGGCTCCAAATTATAAATGTGTGCAAAGGGTGCTGCATCCAGAGCTTGTTTTTAGAAATGTTCCATGTACAAGTTTCTATTACCGGGCTGAGGGGGCTCCCCATTGGAACTCCATCTGTCTGTTCATAGAAGTCATTATCTCACTGGAAGTAGCTGGTCATAAGGCAATGTTGGAATAGGGCCTTAATGTCTTCTGTGAAGATCTGCTGGATGAGTGCTAAAAGTGTCCTTTATTGGTACCTTGGCAAAAAGGGATACTACATCAAAGCTGATCAGTCTCTCCCTGTCACTTAATTTTGATAGACAAAAATTCACCTGTATCTGCAGCACTATACTTAGCCACTAGGTGCCAATTTTCCCCTGACTAAGAAAGACAAAACTGTAGATAACCTGGGAGAGTCATTTTTCCAACAGGGCCCACCATAGTGCCTCTAAACCCTAGAGAGGGAAGGGGACTGCTCCATAGTAAAGGGGAAGAGTAAGTAACAGGAAAGTAAGTATTGGAGTGGAGAAAGAAAAAAACTTGCTAGGAAAAAGAAGAAGGGTCAATGAGAGAAGAATCTGCTGGGCTGTATCTCCCCACATAATCCTCCTTGGGTCGTATGGTTATTGGGGAGGCTCTTCTCTCAGTCCCATCACTTTTACAAGGGTGCTGCATTGGGATCAATCAGGGAGCCTGCATGGTAGCTGGCTCCAAGTTAGGAAATATCCAGACCCGCCTGGGGCCTGGCTGGCTTCTTCTCTCCTTTTTATTCCAAAAAAGTTTTGGAGTTTAATATATGATTTTAACACATCTAGTTGCCCTATGTTTGTTGCTAATATATCATTTTAATGTGCTTTGAATTTTTTATATTATTTACTCTTTTATATGATGATTGTTAAGACTATGCTTATTAAGTTTTAAATTGTTTATACAGTATGTTGTTTTTAATTCTCACGGGTTTTTGGCAATTTGTGAGCCACCTTGAATCCCACAGTCAGGAGACTGTGAAATCTATGAAATCTATTCTCCTTTTTACCCACACAAAGCGACACAGACACAGACAGGGCATTTGAACTAGAAATTGGCACGAAATGAAAAATGAAATGCTGTTTTGTTGTTTCATTACATAACAAATTGTTTTGTTACAAAACAAAATGGTTGGAAGCATTTTGTTATGAAATGAAATTACATTTTCCCCTCTAGAAATGAAACAATTCATCCTAGAGAATCCAAATTTGGTGGGTAGCTTCTTTGGACTCTTTCCTTTAAGTCCCCCAAATGTGGAGAGGTTTGGGATTCCAGGGGCTAAGTTATTAAACTCCAAAGGGAGTTCCCAGGGGAAAATTTTTTGTAATTGACTCAGGGCTATTAAGCACTTCCCAAGTCAATTACAAATGATTTTCTCCTGGGGAACCCCCTTTGGAGTTTAATAACTCAGACCCTGAAATCCCAAACCTCTCCACATTTGGGGGACTTAAAGGAAAGAGTCCAAAGAAGCTACCCTGTGATTTCAATGTCAACAGATGCCTGCAATACCTATTTTCGAGTACATAGCAATACATCATGTACTTGAAAATTTGTTAGTAATGAAACGAAACAAAAGGAGAAATGAAACGAAATGCTATATTTTCGTTTCATGCCCATCTCTAATTTGAACCTACTTAACATCTCTGGCATACAAACAGCACTGCTAGAATGCAAACAAAAGTCTTCTTTCTTTCTTTCTTTCTTTCTTTCTTTCTTTCTTTCTTTCTTTCTTTCTTTCTTTCTTTCTTTTCCCCCCTCTTTCTTCATATTACAGCATTACACAATTTAAAATCATGGACGTATGTGAAATATAGAAAAGATTCAAACAAATTGGAATGTTAAAATTGAAGAGACTATTTTTGACCAGAAAGGGGCTATTTCATTAGTGTTCTCTCAGTCAATTGCTAGATTTTCTTTTGTATGAATGGTTGGGCATAAACTGCATGCACACAAGTGCTGCATTGATTGAATTTCTCTACAGTTACAGGAAATTTGTCTTGTATCCAAGTAGCCCCATTTTACTTTATTTATTTATTTTATCTTCTCACTTGGCTTATAAGACTATTAAGTGAATTCCAGATGGTCCAGCTTGAGACGTGTCCTCGTGGGAGGTACTCTTCTACCTTCATCCATGTGGTGTGTTGTTTTTTTCTTCTCCATAGGTTTAGCTTCGGCTTTCCTGGTTTAATATTCAGAGCCTGAGGGGTGCCGGGAATTTGTGGGACATAGAAGCCACTCCAAATAGTGGAAAGCATTGTGAATGTATTCAGGTATTCCCTGGGCATTGGCATGTGGCCAGCTATTCCTTCCTATCCAGAAACAAACTGAAGTACAAAGCAGCATAAAGTATCACCCTATTTCCTCTGATGTACAGCTATTGGGTTTTGCTTGAGGCTTCACATTGCACTGGGAAAACTAACATTTTTCCTTGGTAGACTGATCATTCCCTTCCAGTTTTTAAGGACCGACAAACCAATGCAGAATATGAGCCATTAGGAGTATTCGAGTGCAAATTGTAGCAGCACTCTACAAAGCACTGGCTGGTTGGAACCTCAAATGGCCACATTCAAGTCCATGAGTCCTGAAAGGACTGTTTAATTCAGCTGATTAAAAGGGGAATATATGCAAGTTGACTGAAAATCCACAGCTTGGCTGTGTTACGCACCACAGAACCCTGTTGCCAAAGGTGCTGCTTCAGCCACTGTGACACCAGTTACATTAAACAGAGAAAAATGGAGCTCCAGGCACCATAATTTCAGGTGTAATTTCCGTTTACTGATAAGAACTCCTTGGCTCAGAATGATTCCTTTGTCAAACGGCGTCCTATACAGCAAGAGAAAGTTCATGCTGCAGCTGCTGGTAAATGTTAGCTGAGGGTGGGTGGGTGGGTGGTGGAATTGATTAAGGAGAATGTATCCCACAATGGATGACCACCTTTCTGATGTTTCGTAAATAAGAAGTTATGAAAAGGGAGAAGAATGTATCCCTCAAAGAAAAGTTGGGGAAATATAGGGTTTGTTTTTCAGTCTCCCTCTTTTTCACTCTCTTGTCCTAGACCTTGAAGGTCAAAGCACCGAGGATCAAAACCACAGATTGCTTTTAAGTACAGCTACATCTGTTCATTTTCTGCCCTCAAAAGGAAGCACATGAGAATTGATCTAGATCAGGAACCAAGTGTGTGAACAGGATAGTTTAACACTTTCCTCCTGCAGCAATCCTGATCCAGCCTCGGGTTCCCAAACAACAAGCATTGATAAAACATCACTCACTCATTCGTTTTACTTCTGTTCAGTTTTTTGAGCCTATCGGAGGCACAGTGCCTTCAATTCAGATCTGGATCAAAATAGCACCATCTATACAGAAGAGGATTTATGCCAGCCAACATTATAGGAAAAGGCAAAAATATTTTTAAAGCAGGGTGGATAAAAATCAATTTAAAAAATAAAATAAAATAAACATTGGATTTTTTATTTAAATTGATTTTTTATTTAAATCAGATTTTTTTTATAATTCAATACATTTTGAGGAAAAATCTCTTTATAGATTGTATTCTCATTAAGATACATTATAGTTCAAAGGTTATTCATCATGAAATTAGTTTTTAATTATGTAGGATAAGGCTGTATTAATGCATTCACAATGTCATGCTCTCCCAGAAGTTTCTGATTAGTTGGGACAATTTCTCTATCTAGAAGATATTATCAACAATGCTTGGTTTTGCTATTTTCAAAACTGTGCATTTGGGTCTGCAACAATAACATGCCTCCTTCATAGCAAAAAAAAATGTTATAAAATAAACATCAGAATTGAGGAAAATACCTAAATCCCATTGTTTCTCTGCAAATCTATGTACACAGAATCAACCCCCTTACCTCTTAAGTGCTACATTTCAAGACGTTCAATGGATAGAAGGTTGTTTGGAATGGAATAGGTCTGCACAAGGAGCAAAGTATGAGGAGGGAGAGGCAAGCAGTAAAATGAAAGTGAAACCTTTTGAGCACAGTACTCCTCATCTTGAAATCTTTATGTCAGGGGTGTCCAAACTTTTTGCAAGGAGGACCAGATTTGGCAAGGCGAAAATGTGAGGGGGCTGACCATTCAGCTGCATTTCCCCCCCGGGCCGGACTTTGGACATGTCTCTATAACATGTAAAGAGGCAGGGAGGACACTGCAGCAGAGGAGCCAGGGGCGGGTAGGCTGAGCAGGTGGCTGGGGGGATGGAGAGAGGCAGGGAGGGCAGGCAAACTGTAAAACTGCAAGCTGGCACCTCCATCCAGTATGGGAAAGGGCCAGCTGGCGGGGATGCATGACAGGCTGAGCTGGTGGGGAGAAGAGGCTGCGGGCCGCTTGAAATTTGAAAATGGGCCGCATTTGGCCCCCGGGCCTGACTTTGGACATGCCTGCTTTATGTCTATAGTGGCCTGAGGGTTATCACATTATTCTCACTCTCTCCCTTGAGCAAAAAAAATCCTGTAATGTTATTGTTTTGGTTAAATAAAACTATTTAAATTGTTATTATTAAGGTAATGATTATTGTTCTCCTTCCAATAAAATACAACAGAACAGTTCTCTAAATATGAATGCTTAACCTATTAAACTGGAGATAGTTCACCTTGCAATAATTTCATAATTATCTATCTATGCATATCTAATGGCATATAACCTCCAAATCAGTAATTTTCTGATATAAATGTAAAACTAATCTGAAAAGTTTTTATTCTAAAAATGAAACCATCTGGTTGTAAATATTAAGATTAAAACAACTCCAGCAAAAATGAGTCTTTCTGCAGAAAATCATGATTTAAATCAAGCCTTACTGACTAGTGATTTAAATTGTGATTTAAATCAAATCTAACCTGCTTTAAAGTGGTGGTGGAGATCGTGGCAATGGCAGTAAGTGAAGTGAAAACAAGAAGAGCACTGAGATGCTCCGACAGATACAGGTTGCTAACTCTTGCCGGGGAGTGGGGGAAAGAAATGGAGTAGAGAGACCAAGAAAGGGCACATATGTGTTATTATTATACAACCTTGAAACATTTTGTTGCAAGTCATTCTTCTTCGTGAAGGACAATAAAATATTTCAGAATGTTTGCTGATATTTACCTGTACTATCTTCGTATACTACAGTTACAACCTTCCAGCTGTAATGGAGCACCAGATCTAACACTGCCCTGCTGATGGCTGCATAGTCGGGGTATAGGTTGATGTAAAAGGAATCTTTATTATCCACTGTCGGGTGTTTCCATCGGGTCTGTATATGTGGAACTTCAAGGGCATTGCAAATGGATTGTACTGCACTGACGGAGGAGCTGTGGGATGGTCCGAATAACGCAGCAACCCCAAGAGCGAGCTGATCACATGCTGTGTGAGGGAGAGGGAGAGAGGAGAGACACAGAAAGAGAATTGTGAGGACAAATATCCATTTTCTTTTATTTTTTTCTCATCTGAGAAGCATAACATAATGCATGTCTGAATCAGTGGAAGGAAGTTACATATGCACTTGGGATGGAGACCTGTTCACCAAACCTATACAGTACTCATATCATATTGTGTACTATACAGTACACAAACGAGATGCCATATGTTTGCAAAATATTATCTATTACAAATATAATTCAAAAAAATGCTCCCCTTTCTTGCCTGTAAATAGGGATTTAAATAGCTGCAAATCCTTCACAGTCTTGACGGTTGGACATTCAACAGTTCCAAAGCTATTTGATCAACACATTCATCAACTGAAAGCCTTCTGTATTATGATTCATAGCAGAATGAACATTTCATTGCAATAGCCAAGATACGGATTTTCAAGCTACCTTAAAAATGGCTATCCAGAGGTTTCATAGTTCATTAAATTCAAGCCAACCATTCAAAAAGGATAAAGGATACTATCACTTATAATGGCAGTTTCCATGTTGCAAAGCCTACAGAGGTTATATGGACCTCTGATGAAAATAAACTGGAGATCTGTGAAATATACATTTGCCAATATTAATTATGTGTTGTATAATTTTAAATAAATTGTTATAAGTACAATAATTTTAATTCAATGTACCACATTAGAGATGGGCACGACTAGGGAAAATGACGTTTTCGAGTTGTCATGTGTCGGAGGCAGTCCGTTAATTCATTTTGTTTTTCGTGAAATTTCGCAAACATGTGACTGTATTTCGTTTTTTTCGTTTTTCCGTTTTCGTTAGTACGGTTTCGGTGGGTAGCGGGCTTATGGAGGGAGCTGCAGAGTCAGCCAGCCCACAATATGACGGAGTGGCAGACTCTTTGCACCCGCTGTGTCTCACGTACTTGCATGTAAATGCAATGCAAGTAGATTTTAATTTGCTTTAAGAGGTTTTGCGCAATGGCTAGCTAGGGTTAGGTAGTCCCCCGTGAGGTAACCCTGAATAAAGGGGTGCACCTCTCAGGACCCTCTCTGACCCCCCATAGAAGGACAGTGTACTGCCTATGGGTTAGGCTGCTTAGGGTTCCTCATTCCCTCCCTGGTGCCCGATTCTCCATCACCAATTCTCTTGTCTTCCTCTTTCATGCCTATTTTCCCTCTCTCTTCACTACCACCATCATCCAGAAGAGTGGAGCCTTGGGGTGAACAAGAGGCACAGCTACCATGTTAACAACAAATTTTCAATCCTGCTGCCATCTTGTAATCAGCCTTAAAATAAAATACACAGGTCTAATTCAGGCCTTTTTGAGCGGAGACTAACACTCTGGTCCAAGGCCTGACCACTGCTCCAGAGGTAAAAATTAAAGCATTTAAAATAGCTAAGTGCTTTCGCATATGAATTTGTGTGTGCTTTAAAGGAAAATCCTCTCAAAAGTGTTCAAAAAAATAAACTTGCTTGGCTCGCCATTTTGGATCCCCCCCATTACATGGTACTAAATGGATGCGCAACTGCAACTAAAAATAGCAATGGCGTCCCCCTCGAAAACACTTTGCCTGCGGTATTCCCGTTTCCGTTTCCGTTACTCGTTTCCGTTACTCTATGGAAACGGTAACGGGAATCACTGCCCCAGACTTCGAGCTCGAACCAACGACGAACGAACAATTTGGTCTGATTTGTCTTTGCATGTTACTTGCATCGCGCATCATGGCAATGCGGCACAGAAAAAAAATTTTTAAAAGTTAAAAAAACCCCGAGACTTTTTTCCCGGCAAGAAAAACCAGTGCTGCGAAAACTGTTCAGGGCACCTAAACCAGCTAATTTTCACGGTTTCTGTGGTGCTTTGGTGGGGTTTTCCCCGCCCCCCTCTTTCAAAAAAAATATTGCTGCTGCATTGCTGGATCCCAGGCTGCATGGGAGGGCGCATCCATTTGCCCAGCAGTGCAGGGCAATCCAGGGGGCGGCGACCCCCCGCAATAATTTTTTTTCTGGCCTGGTAGTTGCCCCCAGACAGTTTTCGCCTACTTTTAGGGCAGGAATCGGTTTTTTTTAACTTTTAAAAACTTGAATTTTTCTGTGCCGCTTGCAGTTGCGCGATCGCGCGATGCAAGTAACGAGCACGACAAATATTTTATTTTTGTTCGTTTTTATTTTTTTACTGCTCGAATTCTGGCGGAATAATTCCCGTTACAGTTTCCATAGAGTAGTGGATACCATGCGGAAACGGAAACGGGAATACCGCTAAGTCGTGCCCATCTCTATACCACATGTTGGATTAATGAGAAAACTATCTTCCTTATTCTGAAGGAAAAACTTAATTCATTTTGTTATTCCAGAACTAGCACATGTGACTGTATTTGATTTGCAGCTTCCCTGATGGCTTCACGAAGAACAAAGGTAATGCTTATTGAAATATCAGCTCAGTTGCCCAAATATAGTGCAAACACAGTGTTAGAGATATCAAAGGAGGGAAATGCCAAATAAATTTTGATTTTAATTTGCTTTTGGGAGGTTTTGAAATGACCCTCCCTTCATGTCTCCCCCGTCAAGAAAAATAACCCTCAATAAAGAGCCCATTCTCCTCAGGACCAAATAAAAAACCTCCCCCATAGGTCCCACCCTGTTCCTCATTCCCTCCCTGGTCCTTCTCCTTCACCAATTCTCTTGTCTTCCTCTTTCATGCCTATTTTCCCTCTCACCATCCATCCAGAAGAGTAGGAGCCTTGGGGTGAACAAGAGGCACAGCTACCATGTTAACAGCAAATTTTCAATCCTGCTGCCATCTTGTACATCAGCCTTCCTGGCATGCACTACACAGGTCTCATTCAGGCCTTTTTGAGCTGAACTAACACTCTGGTCCGAAGGCCTGACTTCAGTTCTCCAGAGGTGGTTTTAAAGGAGCTGAGAGAGCAGTGCTTTCAAGGGGGATAGGAATCATGTTGTGCATAAAGGAAAATCCTCTCAAAAGTGTACAGAAATAATATGAACTCTAGCTTGGCTGCAATTTTGGTTCAAATCACCCCATTAATGTACTAAATATAAAAACAACTGCAACTAAAAATAGCAATGGCGTCCCCCTCGAAAACACTTTGTGAGCCTTTCGGGAACCTGTGATTTAGATTCAGAGAAAGAACTTGTGTGATTATGCACCACAACTCTAATTGCAAGTCTAAGCACAAGTATCACACTTTACAGAACTTCCTGGAGTTGAATGGTCAGCAGCAGTACTGTAAATTCGTAGTACTATAAATCTATACGGAGTTGCTGGCTAATCTGCCAGACTCAGCTTGGAGCAGCTGAAACCATAGACATAGCAGTCCAGTGAAAGGAATGGATTTTCAGTTGTCTGTCAGGGTTTTGTACCTTGTCTGTTTATGAGTATTAAAATAATTAGGGAGAGTTCATAATGTTGCCTAAAATTTCTCTGTAAGTCTAGTACTTTTTTAACCTTGTGGCATGAAAACATGTTTATGACAATCGGTTTTAGCAACAGTTCTTTGTCAACCACTTGTTTTGTTTTGCTTTCCAAGATATAAGCAAGAGATATTAAAACAAACAAAAAATGCCAGCTCCAGATCATTATTTTGAAAAGGTTTGGTGTATGTTTGTTGATCCTTTGGCCTGCAAACAAAATCTATTGCTGGCAAGTGGAATATGTAAACAAAGGCACTGAAAAAACAGTCATCACTTCTTAGCAAAGAAGTACAGTGGCTTCTAAGCAGAACAGAAAAACAAAACATAAAATATAAATAACTGGTAATTTCTCACATCCGGATCTGAAGAACAAGTGAGAAGGAGCGAGAGACGTCTTCTCCGAAGAGATAAGGCAGTGGCACCAGAAAATCAACAGTGAAAATCCCTCTTTGGAATGGTTGAGAGATCTTTTTTTCTAAACATGGTTAGAGCTAAATATTGATTTTTTTATTTTTAAAACGTTTAAATACTTTTCCATGCCTTACACTGCTTTTTGCTTCTAACAATTTTATTCTTACAAATGTTGATGTAATCTAGAGATGTGTTCTTGGACTTTATACCTTATAAGCTCTTATATTTTTAAGAATGTAACTCAAAAAATTCTTTCTGCTATTTGTTTGCATTTTGTTTCTATGTTTTGAAATATTTGATTATAGCTCAAGTTTTAGTATCTGTGTCTTTTTACAAGTTTCAAGGATGGAATTTAAGTTATGTGCCTATAGTTTTACATAACTGTTGGATTTCAAATTATGTGCCTACAGTTTTTCAGGAAGATGTTTGGAAGTTATAACACTGTTCTGAAGTAATTTCATATTATGAAACCTAGAAGCAATGTAGATTTAAAAAAATTAAAAGCATGGACAAATTGGAGTTGCCTGGAGTTATTGCAAGAATGAAAACACTGATACTGAGATACACCAATGAATTTTGAAATGCTTGCCAGTGATTTTCCAGTTCCATACAGGAATTAACCCTTTATTGGGGTAATGTCAGTTATGATTAACCTGGAAGATTTTTGACAGCTATAAGTGATTATAGGCTTTTACGATTTGCCTTGTATACCAGCAAATACGGGGTCTGACAGTCATTGATAGTTTTATTTTGTTTCCCTTAAGGCTGTTTACCAAGAATAATCTCCAAAAATGAATGCCATTTATGAAGTAGCTGTTGACCTACCAAGGAAAACATTCTCGTATCAATGGCTTTTTTGACCTCATGTGGTATGTTTCAATCTTTTACATGTTTACTACTTAATTAGTGCTATCTGCTTACACTATTACTGCACTAGAGAGCAGCAACAGATTTTTGCAACAGAGCAAATCAGCATTCCATAAGGAAACTAAAAATGGGGGCACTCCATACAAAAATTGCAGCTTTAAAAGTGGACCTCGGATCAGCATCAAACTTGCCACAGACGTACCAGACAGGATATGCTCTTCTGCTCACTACTATGAATAAATGTTGAAAAAAGTCATGACTGTTGATTTGTGTTTGGACGAGAAGTGGTTAACTGATGAAAAAAGACATCAGCTTCTGGGATTTTCCCTTTCATGGTGTCACTTGTTGAATGTTAGTGAACACAAGAGGGTATCCTGTAACTGCCATTGGTGCTGTCAACATTCAGGCTGTCCTTTGCCATTTAAAGCTTGGCATCCTTTTTCCTACTGGCAACACAAGTGTAATATTGTACAATAATACTAGGTGTGAGCAAGTCCTGGGGGAAGGTGCGCCCTCCTCTCCAATCAAACCTACCAATGAGGGAAGAGAAACAATTAAGACAGGGCTGGAATAAATAAAAAAGGAAGAGGCGGGAGAAGAGGGGCAGTTAGGAGCGGCCAGAAAGAACATGAAGGAGGTGATGGAAGGAAACGTGATGTTGGTGGAGGGAGTTGATGAAGGGATCAGAGAATTATATGAAGTGGTGAAGGAGGATCCGTGGAAGGGGGAGCGGGTGACTTTCCGACTGCCTCGTGAAGTGGCAGAAAGAGAGCAGAAGGGCCAAAAAGCTTGGAAGGCTCCCTTTTGGGGCCAGATGGTGGAAAGGGCAGCACGAAAACAGGTGGAGGCTGTAAAGATGTGGGAGCAGCAGGAAAGAGAATGATGACTATGTCTCTTTACCCATGGTAAAGAGATACCCCTCACTGCCTCCAGATCACCTAGACCCTATGCCACAGACCTGGGTGCCACGCCGTGAGAAATCCTAACCGACAGGTACATGCCAGGGGCATTTGCCGGAGGTTATGAAGAGCTTACAAGTGTTGCACCCATTGCACTTACTGAATACTTTAGTGTATACAGGCCTGGGACTTTGAGGAGAGTGTGGCATGTAACCCAATATGAACCCAGTGATTCCAAGGACTTGGGAGACAATTCTATTGTTCAGTAAAGCAGAGTTTCAGCAACAAACCACTTTGGATGAATGTTCTTCTGCACAGAACATGAGACCTGGATGGTAGGAGGACCACAGTGGACCTCACACTAGGCCATGGCCATTTCCTGGCTTTTTGAATTGTACATAGAGAAAAAAAAATATCCAACATTTATAAAAAGAAGTGTTTTAAAGAACTGAATAATACTCTAAATCAGTGGTTTCCAATCTCCAGTCCTCAAATCATAGAATCACAGAGTTGGAAGATATCTGAAGGGTCATCCAGTCCAACCCCCTGCCATGCAGGAACCCTCATCAGATGGCCATCCAGCCTCGGCTTAAGAAACCTCCAAAGAAGGAAACTCCACCACCCTCTATGGCAGCATACTCTACGGCCTTTACTTCTGGCCTGCTCTTCTAGCCTGCACAGCTAGTGGTAAAGGCTTCTGGAAGTTTTAAAGCAAAAACTGTTCTGCTTATATACCACCCATACCACTTCGAGTTGTCTCTGGGCAGTTTGCAAACCCAAGATCGCAAACCACTGCTCTGCCTAATAACATTCACAAAATCCTGGGAAGGGATTAGAATGGAGGTGCAGAAGAGGGAGGTGAAAATCAAGAGTTAGCAAAGGATGTGGAGTACATCATGGCAGTGGTCATATCCCATTCCCATGGCATCTGTGGGCTTTTAACAGCTATTTATTAAACTGTTTCTGAGGGACACACAGGCATTCAATCATTTATCTTTCTCTAAAGCATCAATGCATGCCTGATACATCATCTAATCTATATTCAGACTAGAATATTTGCCTCATCAAAAGGCCCAGTTGGGAGAGTTGATTTTTCTTAGGCACAGCTAGTCATTCACCTCTTCAGGTTCTACTTGACAGACATCATATAAATGGAAATTTATCTCATGGTCTTTTGCAATAAGGGCTAGCGCTTTTTTTCTTTGTTAAGAAAAGCAATGAAACTACATTTGGCATTGAAGCCATAAATTACTGAGAAAATAAATAAATAAAAGGATATGGCTTGCAGGTCTATTTGCCAAGTAACAACCTTGCATTTCTAAAATTCTGAATAACGGACAGTTTTACCAGCAATGAAATTTATTAATATGTTTGGCATACTGTTGCTTACATAACTATTATTTAGAGTTCACAATAATGCAGTATATTGTTCTAAACTGCAAAAGCTATTCTTCCTTTTTCTTCTCCCTTAGCTTTTAACATAAACATTACAGTATTTTTGGAGAGCGCGACTGAAACTTTTCAGGACCGAATCCATCCTTCCTAGGGCAGCCCTAATGATATAAATGAGGTAGATATCCATTATGATAAAAAGCTTCCATTTAGGGAGCTACTCTAGATAGGAGTAAAATAGGATTATATCTGCTACTTTTGAGGCTATACCATTACAGGTGGCACTGCGTGAAACATAGTTTCATAGCAACATCAGAGAACAGGATGGTTGTTCTGAACACCTTCTAGCTATACTTTTCAGTGGTCACATGGGTCTGATTAAAAATATTTTACAAAAGCTTCCACTCAGTGAAACAAGGGTAATAACAAGTCTGCTCTTTGAATATGTTGATAGTATCTCTACAATATACATCAATACACACAATCCTTTAAGAATGCTTGCAGATTAAACTTTGAAATACTGAAGACCACTCTCAGTAGAAAAACTCATTTTCAAGCAAGGAAAAGGACTTGTTTGATTTTATGTCATATTCTATTCGTATCACAGAGCTAAACATGAGCAAAGAAGATCAGCTCCATGTTTTTCTCCATATATTTCAATATTGGTGCCAATTCCAGCCATTTCAAATCCTATATGAAACAAAGAAATGACTCATTTCATATAATCTGAATGTGCAGTGTGCAGCTGAAGAAATATGATCTGGTCAGAGATTACAAGGGTGACAACCAAAGTCTGATGTTCTGTTAGCTAAATTGAGCCTCAGGATGTGAAATTAACAAGCACAAGTAAAAAGAGCAACAAAGAGCAACTTCGTAGACAACAGGCAGAAATACAAGGAGTCATTAAAATGTGGAGCTAGTTACCTCGCCTGGAGGCTTCAAAACTATCAAATAGGTTAATTCGCTGGATGTCATAGGTTAATGTGATATTAGGCATCAGTGTTCTATTTCTGTTAATGTTGCTGACTGCAAACTTGAATGCTAATTCTTCAATATTAAGAGGTTCATTTTCCACAGTTTCAAATATTCCTCCTGCAAAAGGAAAGAGAGAACAGAAATTGGAAAGTTAGTGGGAAATACTCACAGGTTACGCTCATAGGTAACAAGCTTCTTTTAAAATATGATTACAATATATGTTGAAAAGAGATTTTTACATTTTTATTACATTATTATATTAAACGTCTTTCCAGAATCAAGGTGAAAATGTCAACCTGCATATTTACACCTCCCCTTTCTTGTGCCTGTTTTGACCTCTGGAAAGAAAGAAAGGAGCTACAAGAATTGTTGAAAATGCTGTTTCATTCTCACCCAGCTTTCTCTTTACTCTTGCCCTCTCTTTCTTTTTCCTTATAAACTCATCTCCTTACCCCTCATCCATTTTTGGCTTACTTTCCGGCTCCAATTAGGCTAGGCAATAAAGATCTTGGAGTGAAAGGAAAGAAAGAGCTTTTAATGGTCCAGGTTATAGTTTCCACTGTGTATACATATGAATGGTGAAGCCCTTCCAACTACCGGAAAACCTGGAAAGGGCCATCATAATTCAGAATTGACTTGAAGTCATTTTACTGTGTGAAAACCACTGATTATCCTGCCACCTAGCAGCATATTTATTTCCCTGTAGGCTCCCAGATATGACTAAATGGAGAAAAGTTGATGCAAATTGATAATCAAGTTTCCAATCATGGTCAAAAAAACAAATTAAATTAAATTTATTTATTTATTTATCCTGCTCTTCTGTTTGAAAACACACTCAGAACGCCACACAGTGCAAAGATACAACAAACAAGTAGTAAAAATCCATATTAATGACAAATCAAAGCAAATAACAACTTAAACCCCATCAAACAATTTTGTCATTTATGCAGTATACCACACAAATGTTAGAATAGCAGTTCATTAAATCCCAATGGCCCACCAAAACAATGTTACTTTGCACCCCCTCCCCTGAATGCCTCAGAAAAAAAGACCCAATAACATAGGGAAAGCAACTCAAAATACATTTCTTAATATACTCAATCCAAATAGCTTTAACAGCTGGCAGCTTTAGAAAAGTAATTCTGGATGACCTCAATTGGCACAGGATTCATATGGGTAGAGATGGTCCAATAGGTATGTAGGTAGGACTTTATAACTAGCATGTTTACTTGAACCTGTGAAACCACTGGCAGCCAATACAACTAATGAAGAACAGGTGTCATGTGTTTGCAATGGAAGGTGCCCATTTGTAACCTAGTAGCCACCACATGTTGTATCATTTGTAGCTTCCAAGTTGTTTTCAAAGGTGGCCCCAGGTAGAGAAAATTACTCTTTCCGCGGATAAGTGTGGTTATATCTGCCTCTCCCAAGTAAGATGATAGTTTCCAGATCACAGACAAATGATTTTTTTAAAAAAATTGCCCAACATAATTGATTCCTTAATTGAAAGTAATGTGTTAGGGCCAATCAAAGAGACAGAAAAACAGAATTTTATTCCTGCTGTAGAGATGTTCTACATGAAAAAAAAAATCCCAGTGTTAAAGCAATCACATGTTAAGGCATATTTCTGCTATAGCAACACCTTTGAAAGTGCTTTTCCTGCATAATTGATTAGATTTGCAAATGAAGCATTTGTTCACCTCTTAATGGACAGTAACAAAGCAAAAGCAAGCAAAAATTTCAACATGCCGAATGATGTGAGCTCAAGATATACATCTTTTACCCCTTAACAGAGGTCTACTTCTAATGATGTGTTGACTTTTATCAACTACAGTAGGACCCCCATATCTACATTCATTAACCACCGATTCAGTTATGGATGGTTAGAAGAGGAAAAAATTAAATAAATAATTCAGCAGCCGCAAAGCAAGCTACTCTCGCAAACAACAGCTGTAAATCAAGGTACTGTCCCAAAACAGCAGCTGTAAAGCAAGCTACTCTCACAAATAGCAGCCGTAAAGCAAGCTACTGTCGCAAAGCAGTAGTTTGGGTGGGTTTTGGTGTTCTCTCTTATCCATGGTTTTCGTTATCCAATGAAGGCCTGGAATACAGGGTCCATTGAATATGGGGGTCCTACTGTAGTCTGAACCTTAGTGTAAGGAAATCTGAGCAGAAAGTCCACATTATTTGGTGTATCACTCCATTTCACTAATATTCAGTTAACAGGACTACTGAGATGACTGTTTCCTGATTTGGAAATGGGATTAAATTCAGTTTCCAAACTAAGCTACCCTAAATACCATTTGTGAGCTCCACTGATATATGGTAGTGAAGGACATTCATGCACCCAGGCTATAAACAAAGTGGTGAAGTGGTCAAGCCTCTTCTCATGACCTGAGTTTAATTACAACATGCTCAAGTAGCTGTCTCAAGGTTGATTCAGCCTCAAGGTTGGTAAAATGAGTTTCCAGCTCTCTGGTGGTCAAACAAGACTCATATATGCAAATTAAGACTTACATGTCTTGCAATCTGCCCAGAAAGTGCTGTAACATGGCAATATGTAAATTATAATAACACAGTGTAGGTAGGTGGGTGGTGGCTGCATCCAAATTTGGAACTGGGGTTAAAATGTCATTCCAAACCAATCGAGTCAAAGTATAATTGGAGAGCTCCATTTTAAATTCTGAGGAATCACTATAGCAGCAGGCCAATTCCTACTTAGTAGGGAGTAAGTGCAATTTAGCTCTGTGGGATATAAGAAATCAGGTGGGGGTTAAAACTATAATCAGTTTCAAAATCTGTTAGATTCATTTAAGATTTTTGACAAATGTGTCATTTGATCAATCAAGTTCCACATATATGAAGAAAATCTTAACCTCTGCAATTCTTGAACTACAACAAACATAATTAAGGGTATGTCTGTGAAGATTGTGAGTCATCCAGGTGTGTTTATCTAGAAGTTGAGTCGTGGCAACTGGACTTCTTTTTCCTCGAGAGATTGAAACATTTTGCTGCTCATCCAAACAGCTTCATCAGTCTGAAGAAAGCTAATTGTGATTCCTCCATTTTATAGTTCACTTTGACCACATGTCACCCTGGTCTGAAATAGGCTCATAAGATGAACAATGCCTGAATAGGCTTGTTAGGTAGACATCAACCTCAATAGCCTTAAGATGAACAATGGCCTAAGGTCCCAAACTCCATAAAGTATGGGTTGTTAGCTATGGTGTGAAGTATTTTTGATTTGTCTGAGTATTGTTGAAATCACAACCTGATAAGTAACAGATAGACTGTGCCTGAGCCCTCCACCTCTGTTGAGAGAGAGGTTTTCATGCTCACATGAATGGCTTCCCTGACCCCTCTCTCACGCCACCTCTCTTCTCTGCCTAATATGTGTACATCCTCATCTTTGAATGAGTGCCCTTTGTCCTTCAACTGGAGGTATACTGCTGATTGTGGTCCTGAGCTGTAGCCCCTCCTGTGTTGGGTAATCCTTCTGTTTAATGGCTGTTTAGTTTCTCCAATGTAGAGGTCTGCACACTCCTCACTGCATTGGACTGCATATACTATATTGCTCCTTTTGTGTTTTGGTATCTGGTCCTTTGCGTGGATGAGTCTCTGTCTTAGTGTGTTTTTGGGTTTGAAATAAACAGGGATGTAGTGTTAAGGGTACCATTTATTTATTGGACAATGTGACCTTTCACAGCTAAATATAACCCAAATTGGAAATGGGGATGGTATTTAATGTCTGAATATTTTTTTTAAATCACACGCTTTCCCATTCTGTGTGTAACTTGCAGATATCTCTGCAAGTTAACCACAGTTAAGCACTCTTGTTTTTCAAAGGTTAAAACTGACATCCATGGCTCTTCTCCACCCTTTCTGGTGTATCTAGAAATATTGGACAGTAAGCTTTTAAGAAAGTAATTAAAATGACACTAACTGTTGTGAGAATATAGGTATAGCCCATGTCATTCAGATGATAGAATCTTTGATTCCCTAAGAGCTTTTGGTCTGCAACTGTATCATTGACCATGATCGCTGGGATTTGAAACCCCAATATCTGGAGACCCCATGGTTCCCTACCCCTGTCTTATTTGCTATCAATATTGTTTTCAGATTTCCTGAAAATGTTGGCTTTGATAAATGCATAATATATAGCATACAGTATTTGAAAGTGAATTCTTTAAGTAGAAGCTTCTAACTGCAGCTCTTGATTTGCATGTATAATTTGCTCATTTAGTGCATGCCACCACAGAATACTTTGAATTTTCTAGTCACTTATTTTCCCAAGTGAAACTGCAATGCATGATTGTACTGTATTTCTTTATATTTCCCTGCCAACCAAATGTGATCTGCTAATGTACTGTGAGGGCTCTCTGTGTTGCTGTTTTATAGTTGCACTGCCATTATTTGACAATCAGGAAATGGTAACGAACAGTGGAACTGCAACCTGTTTTACATTTCAACTCAGCAGTACCAATGTCAACACGTCTTAGAAGAAAGCAGGATTGATGTGGCATACACTTCTAGCTGCTTTTTAAGTAAGCAACATTACAGTAGGTTTACCCTTCAAGGAACATGTAATTTTAGCAATGATCACATTGTAGAACAAATTGCTATTATTTACTCCTTCTCTAAAACAGATGCATATTTATTCCATAATTCTGCAACACAATGAATAATGGCATTACTAACTATTCTACTGGTTCTTTGGCCAACTTCTGCTTAGATTTCTCTTATTGTCGGCTCCTACCGGGCTTGTCCTGGTTTGGGGCCGCTTTGTCGCCCCGGGAGCCGTTGTGGCGCGAAAGGAGGAGGACACGTGATCCCCGGGGTGTGCGGGGATCTGAGCCTTTATAAGGGCTGCCCGCACACCAGTCCTCCTCTTTCGCGCCGGGCAGCACCCCTCCCTCCCTCCCTTAGTGGTTATGAGAATGAGATAACCTGGTCGCTTCGGGGCCGAATGGGAATTTTTGACTGGTACCATTATTGGCTCCTTGGTGCCAGTGCGTTTTCGCCCATTCCATTCTCATTGACCGTTAGGCAGGCTATCCCGTGTACCTTGCGGGTAGTGCAACTAAAAAGGGGGCAGGATTGTGACGTCAGAACTGTATAGACATCTTGATTAGGCCTCAGGGCAGCTGTACAATAGATAATAACATAGGACCAAGGCACAGGTAAAACAACCCTGTAGGAAAGTAAATTTAATATCTAAAAGGCTAGGAGTTGGTACGGCTGCCCCAAGTAATACCTGGACCTTATTCGGCGGTGAGGGCTGCTTTATTGGAATGGCACCCTCACACCGGGTCATATTATGGCGTCACAATAAATTAAATAACAGCTGAGAACTTGAATAAGTTGCACTACGGCAGGCCCATCCTTTGGTTACAACTTCAGTGAATAAAATTATTCATAAAGTTATTAATAAGATATTATTAAAGTTGTGGCCCGTTTTGAAACCCAATATCTTTGTGTTGCCTCATTATTTCGGGACTGGGGGGACAAAGTATTTCATTAGGAATACAAGACTGGGGGCCTTTTCACACGACCCCTAAGATCCGCTGGTCCCTTAAATTCGGACCAGAGATCTTGGGGGTTCGTTTCTGTTTCTGCGTCCCCATCCCTCAGCACTTCCTGCTCCTGTCAGCGTGAGGGGAGGGAGGGGAAAAAAAGGACAAAAGAAGCCTTTACTAACCTGCCGGTGCCGGTCGAAATTGCCACGAGCCCCGTTACTTCCTGGTTCCTTCTCAAGGGGCTCTTAAAGGGGCGGGAGGCAAAAACAACAACAGACAAGCGAGCCCGGCACTCTTATCCGCATCAAATATTTTTCATCTGCTGAGAGCAAGTACAAGAAAAGTGTGCTGGGTCACGCTAAAGTGGGCGGGATCGCACTTAATTGTCTGCAAACTCCGGAGCTGGTGGGGAAACATTTCTAAGCTCCGGAGCTGGGAGCCATTTGCAGCGTAGCTTAGGGGTCGTGTATAAACGCCCTGGGTTATGCAGCAAAATTAATGTCAGTCATATTTGCTGTTCAGTGTACCTCATATTTTGCTCTTATCAGCTGCTACATAATTTCTGGAAGATGTATATCTACCTATTCCTTCCAGCTACCAAGAATCATTTGACAGCTCTGCTGTCAGTCTGTGCACAAACCAAGTACTTTCTGTTCCTACTACCCTCCCTCACCCTTCCTCAGCTCTGTTGACAAGCACTTCGAGACTGCTTCCTCTATCAACTCACTTAATACAGACCACCTTAAAAACCAGCCACACTTAACATCTGAGAGCCCTTTAAACAACTACTAGATGGCTATCTTCAAGTGTGGCTTACCACATATTGAAGCAAGCCTCTCCTAGTTGTAGGTTCTTTGCTGCTTCCCTTCTCCAGTGAGATCATTAAGATGAAAAACATTGAGTGTGCCCTCCAAATACTAAACAGTGGTCTGCCTTAACAAGTTGGCTTGATTGAAATAAATAATGGCAAATGCTGACCATATTTTGATGAGTTTAGACATCATGGCATGTTGTGACTAATTGAAAAAAAATGGGACTTTAAAGCTTCAGCTCAAAGCTATCTTGGGGGTGATAAGAGTGATAACTTGACTTTTGGACAAGTTGTTCATAATTTCTGTTATAAACATAGCCCCTGTTTTGTGCCAGTTGGTTCATACCAATCTCTAGTATCTATTAAATCAAGGCATCACTCTTATTCTACCTCTCTAGCTTTACTCTTGCTCTAGTCTACTCCAGTTGCTACTCTTGCGCTAAGCTATTAATTTTCAGCTATTTGAAAAATTAGTACTAAGTACACTTCATGAGATTTCTTCTAGAAGGAAATATATTTCTAATATTTTTTCTATATGGATAACAAATTGCTGTTCCAATATTTACTCAATACTTCACAAATCTGTGCATCCTAATACCTCGACTGGCTGTGAAATGGAGGAGTAAAGTGACCGTCTTGGTGAAGCACCCATAAAATGCCCTCATAAAATGTGACATTCTGCATTTAGGTAAACACGATTGGTGTACATTAGAAATTAATCAGCAATAGCAAAAAATTCTAAACCCAGCTGATGTACGGAGGATAAAGAAATAAATCCTCAAAAATGCCAGGAACCCTGAAACAGGAAGACAGTGCAGATCTTCTGAGGAATATGCTTCATGATGAATACATAGTGATGGAGGGAATTAAAGTTAAGCCCTACATCTTCTAAATTATTGCCTTGAAATTAGAAGGACAGGTCTCTGTTACTGCCCTATTTTGAAAACTAACAAAAGACTGAGATCCTACCAGAACAATGCCCAGTTCCTAGGCATATTTACTCAGAGAGCTGATGGAATTAAAATACAAAGATTTTAAATTGTGAATAGGAGTGCATTCAAGGTGGTGGTGGTGGTGGTGGTGGTGGTGGTGATTTCCTGTCAGGTTGGCTCTCACTCATGGTGACCCTATGAATGAGCTATCTTCAAAATGTTGCCTCCTCAACTGCTCTACTCAGCTCTTGTAAATTCAACCCTGTTAATTCCTTTAGGGCAGCCATGTCCAAAGTCTGGCCCGCGGACCGAACTTGAACCCTTGCCTTTCCCTCCCTCCCTCCCTTCTATCCTTTGCTTTCGCTCCCCTCTTTGCCTCCTCCCCCTTTCACATTCCTTTATCTCCCACAATTTCAGCTTCAGTCTTGAGTTTCATTCTCTATCCCATTCTCCACACTCCGCTTCTTTCCACATGGATCTCTTTCCCCTCCTCCTGACATAGTGGCCCTTCTTCCTCCAACGGGCAACAGATGGGTAGGATTGGACCCAGGGCATTGTTGCTAGTGGGGAGTGGGTGGGTTGTGTGGGGTTCCCCCAGGCCCAGTTTCTCTTTAATTTCTAGGCTTTCAATCCCAGCCAAAAATATTTTGTTAGGTGCAATTATATTATATATATAAGGCTTGGATCCCAGCCTTGATTTCCCAGCTTAGAGGTCAGTGGGTGAGGCTTAGGGACAGTTGGTGGGGCTTAGGGGTCAGTGGGTGGGGCATGCATTGGGGGGAAGTTGGGGAGCAGCCAGCCCCCAACACATTCTCATCCACCAAATCTGGCCCTTCTTACAAAAATTTGGACATCCCTGCTTTAGGAAGCCTATTTCCTTCAGCCTTCTCTAGCATTATCTTTTCCAGAAAATCTTGTCTTTTCATGACATTCCCCAAGTAGAATGGCCTCATTTTATGCCTCTAGACATATTTCAGACTTGACTTGAACATTCAAAATTATGCACAGAACATTAATAAACACGGACAATGGAAACAATTACAAGTACCATGGCACCAAAAACAAAATTGATTTGTCATAACGGTATTAACACATGGAGTGCAGCTACAAAAAGCAAACATTTAAATGCATACTCTGTGCACTGGATGAGGTGGGCTGCACTCCATGCACATTTATGCCAAACAAAATGTGTTAATCTTCCAGGTATCACAACTGCATTTAGTGTAGCGTGTATTAATATCCTAAGCATATATTGCCTGACAATGTATCTTGAAATACAATTTCCCTTTGGAAATACACAGTGAGTTCTTAGTTGTTCAAAATAAAATACAAAATAAAATAAAAAAGTGTGAATAAAATGCACTTGGCCACATGAAGAGAAGAGAATACTCCAGGGGTACCAGTATATAAAGTACAGTGGTACCTTGTATAAAGGAATTAATTCGTTCCAAATGAAACTATGTTAAGCAAATTTTCCTTTATACAAATTCCCATAGGAATGCATTGAAAACAGAGTAATCCCATTTTTATGTTGTACAGATTTTCCCCATAGGCGATTATGTTAAGCAAGTTTCCCCTATCTCTGGAATTTTTTGTTGTACAGATTTTATGTTATACAAACTGTTTGTTATACAAGGGTCCACTGTACGTTCATGATGTTAACTCTTGCATATACTGAAAATGTTAACTCTTGGAAACCCTCTTCTTGGGGTCATTTCTTTATTTAGCATGAATTGATTTACCAAAAAGTATACTTAGCATGTTTTTAGTTTGGATGTCAACCACCATGGGAATCTACAAAGAATATGAAACAACTCATATGCTCACCCTCTAAAAGAGATATTTGATAAATATTCTGCCTTTCAGTTGCATAAAAAGGACAGACATAGATGTATCTCTGGACATTGTAGCCAGAACTATTACCACAGGATATTAACACTGACCCTTTGATCAAGTTAATATTTCCACGGTATGTCTTTTATTCATAACTCCTGAGCAGATAGAATCAGAGAGCAGGGGAAGACTTGAAGGTGACCTCATGCACAGGCTGTGCTGAAACAGGATACTGTCTGTGCAAGCCTTTCTAACCAATGAAACCACATCTATCAAATACATAGATTTAGGGCAAGTTTGCAAGTTGAAAGAAATGGTGAGAGAGGAGACATTAAGAATTCACGCTTCATGTAATGAACAAAATAAGGATTTAATAAAGTCCTCCAGCCATCTTATATGAAGCTCTTCAACTGTACATTACGTGCAAACCATAGACACATGAAGTCTGTCACCACTTATCAGAACACTTCAAACAAGCCAATCGTCCCAATTATAATCAACCAAAATAAACCATGCCAGCAAGCAGAGTTCATAAAGTGACCTCCAGTACTCGGCTGTAAACCACCTGTAGCTCTAAATACAGGTGCTTGCCCATACACCACTGCAGGGCTGCATTATTTCACAGCAATAGGAAAAAATGCATCACACAACAAATTTTAAAAGGAAAAAACATGAAAAACTAGTTTCTGCAAAATGTACATATACTAATATATACATATCCACAGATACAAATTTATGATTTCCTATACTGTAATATTGCACAGTAATAATTATTACTGGAATCCAGTAATAAGTCAGAACCAGGGTAGGCCCAGTGAATCAATGAGGTGTATGGAAGAGTTGACTTATCAAATCCCCACTGATTCAATGAGACTACTTTAGTGACAACAACTCATTCCTGGATTTCAGCCAGAATCTCTCACCATGGAGAGTGGGTAAAGGTTGGAACTAGATCATCTGTGTGCTGTCTCATTCCAATGTTCCGTTGTTGTTGACAGGCAATTTCAAAATCCTACTACTCTCCTAATTACTGGTATATTTAAAGTGGATTAGAATGGGGCACTCCTTTGACAACTACTTTCTAGCAGAGGAGTGCTCTCTGTGGGGCAGGATACACAGTCCCCACATTGCAGGGAAAATATGGAACCTCTTATGATGTTGTATGGTATGTTTTCTGTAAAACTATGGCACAGATTTGACTATTTCAGTTTCCTCTTATTACATGCTGTGAATATCACACACCTTTACCCACATTACAGTACATCACAGTACATCACAGAGCAGGAACACAATATTGAAAGTTTACCAGCACATAATAGAAATCTGATACCAATCAAATGTAAACCTAATGTCACAATGTATGCTTCTACATTCTAGCTGAATTCTGCTTTGTAATATCTGAGCAGCATCTGAAAAATAGTAGCACAGCATAAATGAACAACATTTTTCTGACTTCCCAACACATTATTTCAGGGCCCACCCCCTTACTTATCAGTTTCACATATACCCTCCATCTGTTCGGAAACTGGGATTACATTAGGGTGTTGATTACAACAATAACAACAGTTCTTGGTTGTTGTCCTGGTATGTGTGTTAACTGTCTAGTGAATGGCACGGTATACGTATCATTCCCTGTGCACCAGCCATGATCGCCTCCATCAGGTGTACATTGGCCAGTGTGTAAAGTCGACTTACACACTGTGCAAGTGGGGAGGGCCTGTTGATTGCCTGCTTCCCATGCAATCAACCAGCAAAGAGTGATCTGTGCACATCTACCTAATAGGGGAATGACCATTGATTCCCATCTCAGTCTGCCCATAAGTGCATAAGGGGTTTTCGTATGATCACATCAGCTATGGCAGAGTTCTCTATTAAGCTACCTGCCCTTCTGTTTCTCCATATATATTCTAGGTTTAATAATCCATCAGTACCCCTCTGTTGATGGAAGACCTTTGATCCAAGAGAGTGCTCTGCAAATGTAAGAGGAACAGAAATACTTGTTGCCAGTTTCACACACACACACCTTTCACACTATTTTAGGGATTCTCAGAAATCCTGGAGACTTGTAGAGACCACAGCAGGAGTAGAAATTTGCAGCAATCATTTTACTGTCCCATTAAAAGAAACAAGTGGGGTTTCAATGTATTATCGAAGGTGTTCAGTGCCAGGATCTGATAGCTGTGAGTTTTTCGGGCTGTTTGGCCGTGTTCTGAAGGTTTTTCTCCCAGAGTTCTGTACCCCAGAGTGCAGAGATAACTCCTAGTTCCTGGAGTTCCTTGTCCTCTGAAGATGTTCAGCCACAGTGTCTGGTGAAACATCAGGAAGAAAATCTTCCAGAACACGGCCAAATGGCCCAAAAAAACTCACAACAACTATCAAGTGGGGTTTCCTTTGTCACCCCTCATTGCTGCACCTCTCTTCCCACCCCAAGCCCATCTTACAAAACATTGATCCTGCCTTCCATAAGCAGAAGTCTTTGATAGATTAGCCATTCGTGGTGAGCTACTTTGAGCGCAACCTGCTTGTTGAAAAGCAACAGGTTGATATCAAATTGAACCATAAGCATACATGTAGAGCAGACCAATAAGACAGATGAAACAAATCTTGTGTGTATTAAGATATGGAAGCTCTTGGTTCCCACTCTAGTCTTTTTCAATTAAGCTTTCAAGCCTGAAAATATTTCCCAGTGGCTCTATTGACATAATTCATATCCCTTGATTTCTCAGTAATGAGTCTCTTTTTGATAAGTAATTGACCTGCTTTACTTAATTTTGCACAGAAGAAGTCTGCCTGTTGCACATTAGATGATTCAGGGGTGGAGAAGGACTGCTATCTGCCCTTCGACTTTCTGAAAGATATAACTTTGCCAGTGAAATTTAATGATGGTTAAGAGATGCAATCTTGCAGATATTTGACCTAGACTGATTTGTCATGTTTTAAACCATATGTCTGTTTCATTGACCTTCTTAAATGTTAACAGTAATGAATTGAAATTAACAATAACCAATAAAATATTAATAATCATACTGGTTGAAGTGTAGCTTTAGTAAGCTCATTGACTCACTGGAACTTATGGAATACTTGACTCACCAAGTCCTTACTGATTCAGTGGGAGCCTACTTTAGTTGCAATTCATTAGGGCAAGCAACATACTGTAATTTTAACCACATCTAATTAATTTTCAGGGACACAAACTTCCTGTTATCTCAACTAATTAACTAGATATCACCAGGAAGGAATTAATGAGTTTACCATACTGAGAATCAAATGGGTAGTTTTCTGTCTTGACAGGTACTGTATATGCTCCATATTTAACTTTCAGAGTTATTTGGAAACCCACATCCATACTGAGTCACACAGCTAAGTTTGGTAATTTATTAACTTGAGCATATTCACTTCCCAAAGTTACACTGTTTACTTAACTAGGCAAGGCTACTTTGGCCTTAGTGTGATAGAAAGCCTGCTACATCCATCTACCTTAATCCAGGTTGTATTCCAAACACTGGTTTGTTCAGTTCTAAGCCTCATATTAAGATGCCCTGTGCCAAATACAGCATTCATCTAACACAGCTTTTGGCAATTGTCTCTGGCTTTGTTTTTTAAAAAGATCATGGATGCACTTGTTATACAGTGGCCAGGATAAAGAAAGGAAATAAAAACATCCTTTCTCTTTAACAAAATGGACTTTCAGACAACACTGCATTAAGATCTCATCTCTATCAATTACATGTGAGGCCCCATGCTTCAGAATATGTCTCACAAAATTAAATATGGAAGTGAAGTGGATTCTCTAGGGGGGGAAAACCTTATTGAATGTACATTCCACGTGTTTTAGAAGGAAGGCGCACAGTCGTTTATCTTGCTGTCTATTTAGTCCTCTTTCTTACTTTTTGTATTTGGGCTATTTGCAAAGAACGTGCATTACTGCTTTGGGGAAAAAAACTAGAGTATCCATTAGTTATCGGTAAGGCGCTTACAAACATAAGATTTTTACAGTAGCTGCAGAAATCTGAGCTTATCCTGGAAAAGTAAGGATTAGCTCACATCAGAGCTTTTTTGCATAGTACGGCACTGAAAGAACAATTTGATTTTATTTTTGTAAAAAAGATGGAGAGAGAAAAAGAAAGAATACAATGTATTTGAATTACATTGATATTTGTTTCCTGTTTGCTAAATTCCTCCAGAAGTCACTATGTCAATTACAATGACATTTTTGACTAAGGTATTGTGTTATTTATTTGAATTCATTTTATCAAATTTTATTTTATAAATATTTATCAAAAATGATCTCTTCCTGACTCTGAGAAATGACTCTACCTAAAGCTTTTGAAGGGCTCTGAAGTAAGTAGAGAAATATTTATGCTGTTTTGTACAAATGAAAAAACCTGGCACTGCTGGATGCAAATTTATACTTTCAGAACACAGCAAGTGCACTAGACAATAACTTATGTGTTTTATTTATGTGCGGTATTTTTTAATATGTTTTTAGCCCATCTTTTAGGGGAAGATTTTACTGGATCAGTCTGAGGCTCTGAATGACAAAGCTGTTTGGATGAGCAGCCAAACATTTCAATCTCTCAAGAAAAGAAGGCCAGTTGCCATGATTCAACTTCCAGATAAACTCACCTGGATGACTGAGAATCTTCTCAGACATAAAGAGAGGGCCTTCTATGTGGCAGCTCTCACAGTATGGAATAATCTCCCTCAGGATATCAGGCTGCACCCTCCCTTTCCTCTTTCTGTCAACAGCTGAAGGCCCATCTTTTCAGGCAGGCATTTAACAATAAAGTCAATTTTAATAGGTTGTATAAAGCTGAAGCATACATTATATGGATTCAGGAAACCCACATTAAGGAATCAGACAAAAATATGTTAGGGAAAGACAAACTGAGACAAGTGTTTATAGTGGCAGATAGGGATGGGCATTTCATTTCGGAACCAGTAGGTTACAAAACAAACCACACGAGCCCAGCTGGTCCTTGGAACTGGGTGATACAGGCAGATCCATTTGCTTTACCTTTCTCTGTCTCGTGCAGGGTTAAAATCCAATGAGGAAGCACACTGCGATGGTGCTGGCCAATCAGAGACTGTATAGACATCCCCCATTCCCTTTCAGTGGAAAGTTTCTGAAGCAACCACGAAATTCGCATATGCTTTAGAATGGGCCAGGAAACAGGCGTCTTCATATGCTAACATGTCTGATAATTTTGTGGTTGATTACCATCCTTGTTAGCTCTGGCCTAGCAAACAGCTCAAGTCATCCAGATTAGTTTTGCTAACATCTTTGATGGAGCACCCCCCCATCAGCAGGATTCCTGCTAATTGGCATTGAGAGGAGGGGGAATCAATTTCCCCACTAGCTAGGCTCCAAAGATCCCAGCAGGGATTGTGTCCTTACTTAACAGAACCCATGGAAGATACATAGATGGCTGGACAATGATAAAATCCTTAGTCCTTTTGTATAGTATGTGGATAAGTGGACAGTATGTGACCATAGGAGGTTTTGTTTTTGCCTTCACTTCTAAGTCCATTTTTGTCTTTTCTATATTGTTATGTTCGTTTCATTTTGTTACCTTTGTTATATGTAATTAAATGCAAAAAAACCCAGTCATGATTGAGTCTCTGGATGCCTTGCAAAGTTAAGAGTATTTTTAATGTTTACTTGCTTTTAATTATTCAATTGTATTCTAATCAATTTAATTATTTTTAATGTATATCATGTATATTATGTTTTTAATTATATTCTTTTTCATATTGGGTCCCCTTTATGGTTTGGGTCTCCTTTTAAGGTGAAAGATGACCTGTAAATCAAACAAACAAACAAACAAAGAGTTAAATTCTTTCAACTGCAGGAAAACGTTCGGAAGAAGACTGGTTTGAATGGCAAAATCCATGCTTGCAGAACCCTGTTTGAAAATGTTTGAAATAGCATTCTAGTCTATGTGGCGGAAATAGAAGCACATACTCTGGCTTTCATGGACAAAAGTACACCTTGGGTTGCCACAGTATTATTATGCTTGAGTTGTCACTGCAGCATACAGATAAGTACACAGAACGCAGATGATAGATAGGGCACAGATTAAGTATCTTCTGGGCAGAAATGAGCAAAGAGATGGGTTAAAAGATATCAAGGCCCCTGGGACTGTGTGATAAAAAGATATTGGCAAATTGTTTGGGAACCTGCTGAGGCTGAGGCTGCCATGCAAGAAGACCTCATCTCTGATTCCCTTGCACAAAGGGCTCTTTGAATCTCTCAATATGTGGCAAACCGACAAAGCAAGCCCCGAGTGAAGGGAGGGGAGAAACAGTGCATGAAGCAACGGCGCGTGCAAACTAAAAAAAAAAAAAAACCTGGGTTTAATTGAGTTCCCAAGCCAAGCAACTCCTCAGGAGGTCCTACACTTCCTGACGTGCTTGCAGTTGGAGTAGAGGTGCTTTAGCGGCCCCTACACTGTTAGATTTTGACTAAACAATAAAAGAAGTAAAGAGTCTTACTAGATTAAAAAAAAAAGTGCAAGTTTACATTTTTTAGACCTTGAATACATTTTATTGTAATAGTTAAAATGGAGTTGGAGGGAGCAGCTGTAGTTACCTGCAGTACTTGTGCTATGTTTGTTATCTTGACAGAGCGTGTGCAGAACTACATCTGCTGCAAGTGCAAGCTGGTAGCGCTATTGGAAGAGAAGGTCCAGCAGCTAGAGGCTCGCATAGTGGACCACAACCTTTGAGCAGTTCCTGGACAGAGCGGAAGAGACTATCCAGGTCCAAGAAGAACAGGGCACACTTCAGAGGAGAAGTCACTCCCCCAACTCAGGAGGTGGATGGGTTGTGACTCAAAGGAGTAGAAGGCCAAGGCATCGCTCAGAGAGATCTTGCACAATCAATTTGAAGCTCTTTCCCTCAGCACACCTCATGAGGCACACATAGAGGAAAAGTGGTTCCACCGGAGGATCTCTCCCTCATCACTATTGATGAGATACAAGATCAGGTACATGTTGATGACCAGGCTGCAGGAGAGAAGCTCATTGTGCTAGGGGATTCTATAATTAGAAATACGTAGGGATGGATTTGTGAGGAGCATGATAACCAGATGGTCACTTGCCTGCCGGGTGCAAAGGTTGCAGACATCACCAGAAATATAGATAGCTTGTTAGAGAGAACTGGGAAGGAGCCAGTGATCATGGTACACGTCGGTACCAACGATGTCGGGAAGGCCAAGCGGTCAGTCTTGGAAGCCAAATTCAGTTGCTAGGTAGAAGATTGAAGTCCCGGGCTTCCAAGGTAGCATTTTCTACCCCTCGTGCAGGTCCCGCCAGGCAGGCAGAACTCAAAGCCTCAATGCGTGGATGAGGCGATGGTGTCGAGAGGAGGGCTTTAGATTTGTCAGGAACTGGAGAACATTTTGGGACAAGCCAAACCTGTTCAGGAGGGATGGGTTGCACTTGAATCATGATGGGACCAGATTGCTGGCACTCAACCTCAAAAAGGCAGCAGACAGCTTTTAAACTGATAACTGGGGGAAAGCCGACAGGAGCTGTGTGGCATCCGGTTCGGAACACCTCATCCTCGGGGAATGAGGTTGGAGAGGGTAGAGAATCACATAGAGATGACATAGCAAGTATTAACACTGGCAGAATAGCGGAATGTGACAGTTCGTCTACTGAAAATAAAACAAGAACAAGGCAGCAGCTGTTGCGGGACCCACTGTACAAGTGCTTCTACGCCAATGCTCGAAGCCTCCGAGCAAAGATGGGAGAACTTGAACATCTGGCAGCTAGGGATAACATTGATATAATAGCCATAACAGAAACCTGGTGGAATGTGGAGAACCAGTGGGACACAGCAATCCCAGGCTATAAACTCTATAGAAGGGATAGAGAGGGGCGGGTTGGAGGAGGAGTGGCCATCTATGTCAAAGAAGGCATAAAATCCAGCAGAATGGAGATTGACAGAGGGTCTGACTCCGCCATAGAATCACTGTGGGTTAAACTACCAGGTCCAAAGAGTGATGTGATAGTTGGAGTATTCTATCGTCCACCAGATCAAAAACTTGAGGGGGACCTTGAAATGAGGAGAGAAATCATGGAGGTGGCTAAGAGGGATAGGATAGTAATCATGGGGGACTTTAATTATCCCCACATTGACTGGGCCAATGCGAGCTCTGGGCAAGAAAGAGAAACTGGGTTTCTCGACTTGCTGAATGACTGTGCCTTAGAGCAACTTGTCATGGAGCCCACCCGAGAACAGGCAACTCTAGATCTGATATTGTGTGATACTCAGGACCTCGTCAGGGATGTGAATGTCACTGAGCCTCTGGGGAACAGTGACCATGCTGCAATTACCTTTGCCATGCATGTCGGAGGAAGAGTGTCAACCAAATCAGACATAAAAACCCTTGATTTTCGAAGGGCAAACTTCCCTCAGATGAGGAAACTAGTTAGAGAAAACTGAAGGGGAGGGTTAGAAGAATCCAATCTCTTCAGTGTGCATGGAGCCTGTTTAAAACAACAATAATAGAGGCCCAGCACAAGTGCATACCACAAAGAAAGAAGAGCTCATTTAAATCCAAGAGGACACCGGCATGGTTAACGAGTGGAGTTAGAGAGGCTCTAAAGCACAAGGAGAGGTCCTTCTGTAAATGGAAATCCTCCCCAAATGAGGAAAATAAAAAGGAACACAAACTCTGGCAAAAGAAATGTAAAAAGATGATAAGGGAGGCAAAGAAAGACTTTGAGGAACGCATGGCTAGCAATATAAAGGGTAATAATAAAAGCTTCTTTAAATATGTTAGAAGTAGAAAACCTGCCAGAGAACCAATTGGGCCTCTGGATGGTGAGGGAGGAAAAGGGGAGGTTAAGGAGGACTTGGACATTGCAGAGAAATTGAACGAGTTCTTTGCGTTTGTCTTCACGACAGAGGACCTTGAGCGGATTCCGCTGCCTGAGCCACCCCTCTTGACTAAAGAATTAAATCAAATACAGGTTAAAAGAGAGGAGGTTTTAGGACTAATTGATAAATTGAGGATTAACAAGTCACCGGGCCCAGATGGCATCCACCCAAGAGTTATTAGGGAACTGAGAAATGAAATTGCAGATCTCTTAACGGTTATATGCAACTTGTCTCTTAAAACGGCCACAGTGCCGGAGGACTGGAGGATAGCAGATGTCACACCAATTTTTAAAAAAGGAAGGAGGGGGGACCCAGGAAACTACAGGCCGGTTAGCCTTACATCTGTCCCAGGGAAGATGGTGGAAGGCCTCATCCAAGAGAAAATCTTAAAACAGATAAAAGAACAAACCTTGCTGAGAGAAAATCAGCATGGCTTCTGTAAGGGTAAATCTTGTCTTACAAACCTTTTAGAATTTTTTGAAAAGGTCAACAGGCACGTGGATTTGGGTGAACCGGTGGATATAGTCTATCTGGATTTTCAAAAGGCTTTTGACACAGTCCCTCACCAAAGGCTGCTGAGAAAATTGCATAGTCAGGGGATAAGAGGGCAGGTCCTCTTATGGATTGAGAACTGGTTGAGATCCCGGAAACAAAGAGTAGGTGTCAATGGGAAATTTTCACAATGGAGAGAAGTGAAAAGCGGTGTGCCCCAGGGCTCGGTCCTGGGACCGGTGCTTTTCAATCTGTTCATAAATGACCTGGAGACAGGGATAAACAGTGAGGTGGCCAAGTTTGCAGATGACACAAAACTTTTCCATGTGGTAAAAACCAGAGAAGATTGTGAAGAGCTCCATAAGGATCTCTCCAAACTGGGGGAGTGGGCTGAGAAATGGCAAATGCGTTTTAATGTAACCAAATGTAAAGTAATGCATATTGGGGCAAAAAATCCAAACTTCATCTATCAACTCATGGGCTCTGAGTTATCCGTGACGGATCAGGAAAGAGATCTTGGTGTGTTGGTGGACAGCTCCATGAAGGTGTCTCCCCAATGTGTGGCAGCAGTGAAGAAGGCCAATTCCATGCTAGGGATTATCAAAAAGGGGATTGAAAATAAAACAGCCAACATTATAATGCCGTTATATAAAACAATAGTAAGGCCCCACCTGGAGTATTGTGTACAATTCTGGTCACCGCATCTCAAGAAAGACATAGTGGAACTGGAAAAGGTGCAGAAGAGAGCGACTAAAATGATTACTGGGCTGGGGCACCTCCCTTATGAAGAAAGGCTAAAACAATTGGGCCTCTTAAGTCTGGAAAAAAGGCGATTGAGGGGGGATATGATTGAGACATACAAAATAATGCAGGGTATGAGTAAAGTGGATAGAGGGAAGCTCTCTTCTCCCTCTCTCAAAATACCAGAACTAGGGGACATACACTATTGGGAGAGTAAGAACTGAAAATATTTTTTTCACCCAGCGTGTTGTAAGTCTATGGAACTCCCTGCCACAGGATGTGGTGATGGCATCTGGCCTGGATGCCTTCAAAAGGGGATTGGACAGATTCCTAGAGGAAAAGTCCATCATGGGTTACAAACCATGATGGAGATGTGTAATCTCTAGGCTTTAAACCAGGGTACTTCAAGGGCCAGATGCAGGGGAGTGGTATCAGGAGACAGATATCTAGTCTCATGCGCTCCCAAACGCATCTGGTGGGGCCGCTGTGAGATACAGGAAGCTGGACTAGATGGGCCTTTGGCCTGATCCAGCATGGCTCTTTCTTCTTATGTTCTTATGTTCTTATGAGTACCCAATGTCCGTAAAGATGATTGTGACTGAGATGATTTTTAAAGAAAAGTAGACCACTCTACATTTATGTATTGAATTTACATTCTGCCTTTCTTTCAGTAGCTCAGGGCAGAACAGCCTACATCAGTTTCACACACACACACACACACACACACACACACACACACACACACACACACACACACACACACACACACACACACACACACACACACACACAAGCCTAAAAGGTATGACAGACTGAGAGTTGAAGGTCACTCCTTAACTTCCTTAACTCAAGTAGAGGACCAGACCTCCCAAGCACCATTAAACTCTCTAGCTGCTACTTCAGATTTTCCATGTTATTTTTCAGTTCAACCCTCATGCTTACAATTGGATAGCATATTTAACTGGTAACCTCACTGCATCCCTTGTTTTCCATGTGCTCTGTAATCTTTCTGCAGTCATAAAGATAAATAAGCAGAATTTACTGCAACTTAATAAGAACCTGCATTTTCCAGAAACTAATTAATGAGTTAAGTCAAGCAAGCTAGCCATAACATTAGCTTAGTTTACTGTTATGCATTTTTATTAAGGACACAATCCCTGCTGGGATCTTTGGAGCCTAGCTAGTGGGATAATTAATTCCCCCTCCCCTCGATACCAATTAACAGGAATCCTGCAGATGAGGGGTTGCTCCATCAAAGATGTTAGCAAAACTAATCTGGGTGACTTGAGCTGTTTGCTAGGCCAGAGCTAACGGGGATGGTAATCAAGCTCAAAATTGTCAGACATGTTAACATATGAAGAAGCCTGTTTCCTGACCCATTCTAAAGCTTATGCAAATTCCGTTGTTGCTTCAAAAACTTTCCACTGGAAGGGAATGGGGCAGCCTTCATCAGACCAGCCACTTTGGATTTTCTTCTAAAGGGAAAGGAAGGCACTCACGGATCTTTAAAGCGGAAATGCAGTCAGCTTAAGCATGTCTGTGAAGATTCTCAGTCATCCAGGTGAGTTTATATGGGAGTTGAGACCCAGACCCACCCAGTGGAAGAACCTGGTCAATCCGTACATGGCTGGAGTGTCTGAGAAGTTTAAAAGGATTTTTGGCAAACACCATATCCCTGTTTATTTCAAACGCACAAATACACTAAGGCAGAGACTTGTCCACCCGAAGGACCCAACACCAAAACAAAACAGGAGCAATATAGTATATGCGGTCCAATGCACTGAGGAGTCTGCAGACCTCTACACTGGATAAACTAAACAGCCATTAAACAGGAGGATGGCCCAACATAGGAGGTGTAACATCTTAGGACCAAAATTAGCAGTACACTTCCACTTGAAGGACAAAGGCACTCATTCTAAGATGAGGATGTACACCTATTAGACAGAGAAGAGAGGTGGTTTGAGAGAGGGGTCAGGGAACCCATTCATGCAAGCATTGAAAACCACTCTCTAAGCAGAGGTAGAGGGCTCAGGCACCGTCTAAATGCCACTTCTCAGGCTGTGATTTCAACAATACCTAGACAAATCAAAAATACTTCACACCTCCACCACCAAGACCATAGCTAACGGCCCATACTTTATGAGTTTCAGCACCTTAGGCCATTGTTCATCTTAAGGCTTCTGATACTGTTGTATCAAGCCTATTCAGGCCATTGTTCATCTTATGAGCCTGTTTCAGACCAGGGAAACAAGAGGTCAAAGTGAAATATAAAATGGAGGACTCGCAACTAGCTTTCCTCAGACTGACGAAGCTGTTTGGATGAGCAGTGAAACGTTTCAGTCGCTCAAGAAAAAGAAGCCCAGTTGCCAAGACTCAACTTCCAGTGTCAGCTTAAACAGGCTGGGAAGGGAGCTGTAAACTTTAGAACAGTAACAGACTTTCACAAGAAGTTACTGGGGAAAATTGTGTCCATTATGATCAAGGGGTGACAGCAAATGATCAGGATTCAAAAGGGGGGGGACACATACAGTAATATTTTAGCAGCAACAAAAAGGCTAGTTGAACAGCTCATTCTCACTTGAACATCATAACATCTCTATTACATGCAGTGGAGCATGGGGAAATTTAGTTTTCTTTTTACTGTCCATGCAGACTGGGGCATTTGGGGAGTCATGGCAAAAATAAAAGAACTTGTCCAAGTCCTCAAGAAATCAAAATGGAAATGCATTCAAGAGGGAAGTTATTGGTAATCTGTAACCGAAACAGATGTGTTTTAGTGAATTGCTCCAAATAGAAGGCATCTATATGATATCTGGAAAATGTATTGAATATTAAAGATACTACTGCAGATATATAATTTGATAGAATCTTTTTGGGACTTGCAGGGACCCCAGCCTAGGAAACAGTTCCTACTTTTATGTTTTCCTGTACATTAAACCTAATGTAGCCCCGTGAAACAAATGTACTTTGATTTAAGTTGCTTTACAAATCACATCAGATTCTAGTTCAGCTGGTTTGTGGACCCACCATATGTGACCTAAGGAATATGGATTCAACATGTGCAGATATATTTTTATATCAAATATATAATATCTACACTGAAGTTGGTTGTTAACGGAAAGAGAACATGCACTTCACTATGTTTTGGGGACCACTACCTGTTGGTGGGTTGGCTGGTTATTTGATTCAGTCCAGAAAGATGAATTTGACATTATTCTCAAACCTCTGCATTCTCTCCTTGCATTTGACTGACAAAAGCAAAGGTAATTCCAAACAAAATGTAAAGGATTATCAGCATCTACTGTTTGTAGCTATGTAGATGCATAGCTTGATAGACAGTAGTTTAACTTAAATGTCTCTAATACAATTGTACTAGATAGAAAGAAATGTAATCGCTCATAATGATTATAGGGCATAAAATATGGCTCACAACTCATTTCAGTGTGGTAATTTCAGTATGAATCCACCAACCAGCAGTGAACAATTTGAAATATTTAAATGAAAACCTTTATGGCAATCCTACAGAGCACCCACATTTTAGGTCTTTAGGATAAGGAGCTCTCATCTACTTTTTACTTACAAGCACAGATTGAATCTATTTTTACTAGACCGACATTTTCAAAGAAATACTAACATTTAGGAGTCTTTTCATTCACTCTGGTCTCTTTTAAAGCACGCAGTGTAATCCTATGTGTCATTAATTAGAACACATGGTCTGTGAACACTGTGTACTATGTACTGGGTTGTCTTTACTGTTTCATTTTGATGTTATGATTTTAATTTTGGCTTATTAATGATGTTACTTATTTCTGATTAATGTTCAACATTGTCTTGATGTTAGTTTGATGCTATTCTTCTTTGATTGTATTACACCTTATTTATTTTACTGTTTTATATGACCCAGAGTGGCCTGGGCTACATGGGTGGTATATAACAAATCAATCAATCTATTAAAAACACAGGAATATAGCTATGAATATGAGAATACAGCTAAGACCTTTATGCACATTTTCACAGATAATGATTATATTAACTTAACAGACTATACCAAAATGGACTTGTAATACAAGGCCATGTCATAAAATCGGATTTTTGCATATCTCTATATTCCCCATGGCAGGTGTCTATATATAGAGATGGGCACAGATTGAAAAAATGACATTTTGGTTTTTTTGTTTTTCATTGCGGGTCCATTTCGGTTCATTTTCATTTTTCGTGATTTTTTTGAAAAAAAATCGTTTTTTCATTTTTAACCGCTTTTGCACGACTTAAAGCATTTCCGCGCGCGGACTTCCCCCAACGCCCCAGACCAGAGGGAAAACACTTATTTAAAAATGATGCTGGCAGAGACACAGTATAGACTAGGTACGCAGGGAGGCTGCAAAGGCAGCGGCAGGCGTTGCCCAGGGCGTAAGGCAGCCGTAGAGTGACTGCACTGCGGGGCAGGGGAGGGTACTCACCAAGAGGTATGCACGCACAGGGAGGCTGTAAGAGAAATATCTTCTTTCTCTCCCCTAAGAGCCAGGCTGCAGCCAGCAGGAACACAGAGACACACACCTGCCTGCCTGGCCTAAAGTAACGAGTCGCAGAGAGAGCAATCCCACCCTAGCTCCCACCACAGACTGCAAGGAGGATGGGGGCTGCTAAAGCTTTTTATGCCCTCTGTGGCTGCCACACCTACCCATACTGCAACCTGGGCTGGACTCCATTTTGTGTCATCCTTAAAGGGAAAAGAAAAAATACATCGCGATGGGAGAAAGACAAAAACAAACGTTTTAAGGACCGCAACCCCCTGGTAGGTAATAATTTCAAATAATTATCACTGTGTTTTTACGGATGTCCAGGGCGTTTTAATACCCAAGAAATCAATGTTAGGCATCTGGGAGCCATTTTGGTTTGATGTCCCCTAACTCCCTTTAAAGGAAAAAAAATACAGTGATCTGAGAAAAGACATAAATGCACGTTTTAAGGACCCCAACCCCCCTGTTAGGTATTATCAGGCAGAATAAATAATTATCGCTGGGTTTTTACGGATATTCAGGATGTTTTTTAACATTTAAAAACAGCTCATTTCATTGCGCATCACCATTAACGAAAACAAAATGTAACAAACCTAATTTTTGTGGTTCTGTTCGGTTTGTTCCAATTTCATCACAATTTTTGTTATTCGTTTCATTACATAATGAAATGAATAACAAATAATGTAACATTTTTTTTCATTTCGTGCCCACCTCTAGTCTATAAGCTGGTGCCCTCCAACCATGATGGGAGGGCCAGTTCAAGAACAGAGCGGAAGAACACTTTTTCTTACATTGTTAGAAGGCATCCCGTGCCCAGGCAAAATCACAAACCATAAATATGTGCTGGATCACAACTTCCAGTCTTTTCCAGCCATTATGTCCTTTTTCTGACACTGCACAGATATAAACCATGGCCTCAGACCTCCCTCACACTGGTGACATTAACTATAGATGTTTCAGCATTCAACAATCCCCCAAATACATGCCCCAATGTTCAGCCCTATAGTACCCATGGTATCCTTCATAATGTCCAGCCTAACCACAACTGGTAGGAAACATAGACAAAAAAGGACTCATTATTTTTAACTACTATCCTCCTTCCATATAAATTCCTGAACAATTTGTTCAGCTTTCCTTACACAATCCCAAACTCTTTCAGCCACCAGTTGTACATGTAATTCGCCATGCACTTTCACTGCCTGAGCATGGTGCATGAATAGAATGATCAAAAAGGCAGCTGGAGAAATGGCAGTGCAACATGTAGATAAGGTTATCTGTAAGACGTGTAGTATATAAAGGACTACATCGCCCAAAGCCAGCAACTTTAATTGTGTGTTTGCGAGAGGAATAACAATCTAGCACCGACACTGCAGCACTGTATGTCATGGATTTTGTCCGGAACAGATAATAAGCTTAACAGCTTTTATAGCAATAGTGGTTTGCATTCCTGACAAGCCTCACAAACTGGGAGTGGGGGGGACAAATTTAGTCAAAAAGCAAAAACTCCTACCCCACTCCCAATACCATTTTAAAAATACTGGGTTATAGAGGAGCAGGGGGAGATCTACTGAAATTCATTAATCCAGTATGGACCATGAAGGGCAATGGTCATGTTATTTGCACCTCTTTTCCCCAACCCCTGGGTATAATCCTGGGCTGAAAAACACAGGCAATTAGAACTATCATCCCTTGTACTACCATTCATAAACCAACTGCACAGTAGAAGATATTTACAGTGATTATAGAGCTGTACGTGACATGGCTTTAATGATTCAGATTGGATCCTGCTGAGAAGGATTTAATTTAAGGCACTTATGGCCTTGGGATCAAATTATTTGCAACCGTTGATAGAAGCTTATGTTTTGCCTTACAGCTTAACATTTAACCAGAGATTATCCTTGTAGTGCCTTCCATTTGACTCTTGCAGAGCTGGCGTCACTATTTTCTCAAAGTTCAATCTCTAGCAGCATTATCTACATCTCAACAAGTATTACCATAAGTTGCCTTTTGTTTGTGAATCACCTGCTAGAATAAATAAAACTTAATGGAAATGGATAATGCTGGTGCATCCCCCACCCATCTCCAATCATTTAGTATAGGTCTGTCAGAGATCAAGAAGACTGCATGTCCTTATAAACAAACAAAATTTACACACAGTAGAACTCTGTATCCACAGGATCAGCATTTGTGGTTTTCCATATCCATGGTTTGCCACATCCCTAGGTTTAACATACAAGGGTGGCCCTTTGTGGCCTCTGTCCTACTCCTTGAGGACTTTGACCCACCCCTTTGTATGTTGTGCATAGTGTTCCATCATATCAACAGATTGAGATATCCTCAATAGATGGTGGAACTGGTCCCTTGTGGACAAAAGGGATATGATACAAAACACTGCCATAAAATACATGATGATGATATTCAGCCTAGCAGCCTCCAGCTTAAGACAACCTCTTGGGAATATCTATGTACAAAGCACTCAGAAACAGTATCCCCGTTTCTACTTCTTTGACCATGCAGCTCACCCCAAAACAGAGAGTTGGCAGGCTACATCATGCCATCAGAGACGCACACTCCAGCTGGTCTATCGCTTAGGATGAATGCTGGATTTGAACTCCTGAGAGTTTTGGACTTACATGTATCTATCACAAGTTGTAGATGTCTGATTCAGGGAGGTATTTAAATACATATCCCTGTGTATGCATGCACAAGTGCGCACACGTAGATATCGCCACAACATGCACCTTACGTAACATGCAGCTTTCTAAAGATTGCAAATAGGGTTCATACTTGCATGCAAATGAAATCCAAGTTTTGTCATTGCACCCCTGATTCCTCCATTTTCCTCACCTGAAGGACTAAAGTTATACATACATAGCATGGTAATTAAGCTGTTTACTTAAAAATTAGTTGGAAAGCAGTCTATCATTCACAGCATCCTCTGTACTCACTAGAAATAGCTTGCCTTTGGAAAATTACCCAAGCACTTATTTCAAATGACTGTTAGAATTAACTTTCTGCCAGCCTCCAATTTGGTGCTTTCAAATAACCTGGGATGCAATTTATGAGGAAAAGATTCAAACATATTTTATACCACATAAGCACTCACTAGCTAATTACACGTCACAAGGCACGTTACTGGCTGTAAAGTACACAAGAAGCAATTTATGTTCGACATATTTTGCCTGTAGAAATCTAGTGAAGGATTAAAAGCTCTCTCAAAACCTAAGAGCTCAAGAGTGTAACAGCAATTGTGAGATTACCTTATAGATCAGGAAACCAGCACTCCTGAGGAAAATCCTTTAGTCTCATTTTAAAAGGATGCCTGATGTTTTTATTTTCATTCAAGCCTCTCTCCTTCAGCTCTAACTGTTAATTCATATGCATCAGAAACTTGCATGTTCCAGACTCTGTCATTCTAACCTGTGCACAACTCTTGGGGACAGAAATCAGTGGTGTTTTACCACTCCACTCCTATCAAGACCTTTACTACCTAGCTTAAAGGGCCTTCCACACATTCTTCATAGCTTCCTTCCAGGCACTCACCTGCAAAAAACAGCCAATAGAAACAACTCAATATGTTTGGTCCTTCTCATGACATCAACATCATACATTGTGATCTGGGCAAACACATTGCTGCTGTTGGTCAACCATTGACTGGAGTGCAATGTCAAGGGGCAGATATCAGTCCTGGAAGCTATCTAAGCCGCTCATGGGTGCTGGCACTGGGGAGGTATTTTATATCAGAATACTTCCAGGGGCAAATTATATTCTGATGGAACAGAAGACCCTTAAGAACATAAGAACATAAGAAGAGCCATGCTGGATCAGGCCAACGACCCATCTAGTCCGGCTTCCTGTATCTCACAGTGGCCCCACCAGATGCATTTGGGAGTGCATGAGACTAGATATCTGTCTCCACTCCCCTGCATCTGGCCCTTGATGTACCCTGGTTTTAAGCTTGGAGATGATGCATCTCCCTCATGGTTTGTAACCTGTGATGGACTTTTCCTCCAGGAATCTGCCCAATCCCCTTTTGAAGGCATCCAGGCCAGATGCCATCACCACATCCTGTGGCAGGGAGTTCCACAGACTAACAATGCGCTGGGTGAAAAAATATTTTCTTTTGTCTGTTCTTACTCTCCCAGCCTTCAATTTAAGTGGATGTCCCCTAGTTCTGGTATTTTGTGAGAGGGAGAAGAGTGTCCCTCTAGCCACTTTACTCATGCCCTGCATTATTTTGTACGTCTCAATCATATCCCCGCTCAGGTGCCTTTTTCCAGACTAAAGAGCTCCAAATGTTTTAGCCTTTCCTCATAAAGGAGGTCCCCCAGCCCAGTAATCATTTTAGTCGCTCTCTTCTGCACCTTTTCCAGTTCCATTATGTCTTTTTTGAGATGCGGTGACCAGAATTGTACACAATACTCCAGGTGCAGCCTTACTATCATCCTGTACAATGGCATTATCCTCTCCTTTACAAGGGGAGGAAGTATCAGCATAGATAGGCGAGTCCTTGTGCTGTACTTATTGCCCCATTGTGATTTTTGTTTTTTGCTTTTTCTCACTGACCTGAACAGTTGTGTATTTTATATATTTCAGTGGCACAATCAATGACAGGTTTAATTCATTGCTTCTACTTTTCTTTCCTGGCCAATTTGACAAAAGCAGAAAAGGAACACGTATGGCTGATATGCTGCTTTCTGATTCAGCAAAAATTGATTAAAAGTCACCTCCACCCTTTGAGTTACTCCACCACAAAGTAACTTCTATAAATATCCATTTAACCTACTGGTCCACTGATTGATCAATTAAGCATTCCTGGAAAAATACTTAGCGCAACAGGTATTTCTGAGAATGATCAGGCACATTAAGACTTGGAATGGAAAAGCAGAAAGAGAGTTATGCTTTTAAAAGGCATGCATTGCTTGCCCCTGAAAAGCCCAGCAGTAACCTAACAGGGTCATAACCTGGTGGCTGAATTGCTATGTTGCTTTCATATCACTGGAACGGTTCGTTCTCGGAGTCCAGTTCCTTTTTTAATCTTGATTTTTAATTTTCACTTTACACAAAAGCATTTCATTTAGTTGATTTTTCTCTTGGTCTTATTTTACAGACATGTTATCGATATCACCACTGACATTTTCAATGCATTCCATTCTATGCTCATGCAGAAAGGCATAGAAGCCTTGTTTCCTCAATGTATAGGATAACCGCTTTAACTTCCTCATTGTTAACAATGATGATTTCAGAGATTTTTCACAACCTGAAATGGGAATTTATTTGTGTAAATTCTTTGGGAGAAGGTAACAGGGATGGAGACTCAAATCTTGGGACTCATTGTCAGTTCAAAGTTACATTTGATTTGGTCACTCAGCTTAAATTCATCTGTTTTTCCCCCTCCTAGTGACTTGGACTCAACTCATGACTCAGAATCCACACACCCCTCCTTTTTTCAACAGGGAAAAAAGTTCACTTTTAACAGGGACTGAGGCTTGGGGCTTGGGACTCTGGACATGGTACACAAGACTCAGACTCATATTTGTGATTCAGGCCTACAGACTTGCCAGCATACCTGAATGTAATAAACTCAATAGAAATAATACATTCAGTTGGATCTTGTAAGCCATTGTCCCAGCATGTGATGTCTTGGGAGCATGTGACATTGGTTTTGCTGGTAGCAGAAGGCTAGGTGTGATTTGGAACCTGAAAGACTTACAGTACAACCCAATTAGAGCTCCCAGATTTCCATGCTGCCTTGGGGTTTCTGGAAGTCATAATTTTAAAAAAGGTTGACAAGTAAAAATGGGGATTAATTTTTTAAATATGGTTATTTGTTTCAATGTCAATGAATAACAAAAAATGAATTTATGTCTTTTCTGATGAATCAACAAATCAATTTGTAAATTTGTTTCTTACTTTAAACTCCTATATAATGGCCTCCAGGGCACCCAGAGACACCAGATTTGCAGATATGCTTTCCATGGCCCTCCTCTACAAGCCCTCCAAGCTTGGTGACGTGTGGGTTCTGGATGTCTGAGTTATGCCCCCTGAAAGACGCCCCTCCAGAAAAGTGCTCCAGGCATCTACAGACACCAAATTTGCAGGAAAGCTTCCCATGACACTTTTCTGTAATCCCTCCAACATTGGTGATGACTGGGTTTCAGACAAATAAGTTATACACCCACAAAGTGTCCCCTTAGGAATATGTCCATGTGTTCCAGGTGCCTTGGGAGCCATTTCATAGCCCAACAAGTCAACAAATCAAAAATTGCTAAAATTCACCACTTTGTGTTTGCTGGTGTCAATTTGTAAGAATACATATTAATGAGTTATGATTTTGAATGAATTTTACAATTTGTTTTTTTTTATTTATTTATGTCCATCTCTGTTTACAGTCACTGATATATTCCAATATGTTCTCTCCCACAGAAGCTCAGAAACACAACATGAAGAGCAAGAGTGTCTCTCACGGCTGTTCCAACAGGGTGGTATACACAGGAAAACTTGATCTGAGTATAGCGGCTGCATACAATAGTTGACATAAGTAGCAGTCATTAGTGCATGGAAACCCTGTGAATTTTTTTTATTACACCCATTGCCTTTTGGAGCATGTGCTGTCTTAAACTGTCAGGATATGAAGTGCAAGCTGGCAGAACCAGTGAGTTCACCTGCATCAACATTCTGGAAAGGGGGCATTACATTCAAAAAATCAAACTAACTTGCAGCATAGTCATATTTCACTTAGCAAAAGCACATGTAGAAAATGGTCCATCATAGTATGGCTGTAGTCCCCACAGCCCCAGTTATTGGTGTGAGGAAGGAAGGAAGGAAGGAAGGAAGGAAGGAAGGAAGGAAGGAAGGAAGGAAGGAAGGAAGGAAGGAAGACTTCTGTAGATCCATAATTGCAGATATGCCAGTGGGCTGATTTTAAGCAATTTGCCATTTTTTACTGACATGAAATCAGAAAACATGAGTCAGCTAAGGATCCATGGCTTTTTTTTCTTGCTCTTTTTCTTCATTTCTTCTCTTTGCAACTATCACAAAATTTCTGCAACACCTAAGTTATACCCTCATGCTTTAGATTAGACACTCATTCTTTTTGAATGATATACAGAAATAATATGCCCCCGAGTCTAAATATATCAAACTGTGGTGGGTACTCTAGCCATTCTAAATTAAGGCCCTGTCTTGAGATTCCTTCTCATAATCTTTTGTGTTGAAATTATTTTGGCATTGATGATGATCTTCATAAACTGCATAAATGCACCCAGAATGAGCTGCACCGTGTGGGGGTTTTATGACAAAATTATGGAAGGGGGAATAGATGAAGCGCTGCTGACACAGTCCAGTGATCCCTGAGCAGATACTTATCCCTAATCAATATATACTAATTCAGTACATTATCTTCGCACTCTGCTCTCACCTATTACTGAAATGTTGCCAGATCCCTTATAACAATTATGGCTACATCCTATATTTTCATCACCCTCATGGCTCCTGTGACAGAACAGAAAACGACAGCAACTGAGAGCAGCCTGCCAGAGTCAATAATCAATTCCATGTTTATAAGTTGGATTTTGGAATCTATGTAACCTTCATTATTAGGTGACTGGTCAAGTAAATTTGGGCAGATTTTAAAGTACAGTGGTACCGCGACTCATGAATTTAATCCGTTCTGAATGCATGCTCTTAAGTCGAACTACTCTTAAATCGGGGTATCTATCTAAAAAAGTGAAAAAAAGAAGTTACAAAATAAATAAAAAATGAAAAAATAGTAAGTGAAACAGACCATATCTAAAATTTGTAAGGCGGCAGTTAAAATGACAATAGTTTTCCACTCTTAAGTCGGATTGCTTTTAAGTCGAGCTGCTCTTACGCTGGGGTACCACTTTATGTGCAAAGTAGGAAAGAGATGATTAGATGAGAGGATAGATGCCATAGATATTATAGGCAGCCAATGGTTAGAACTGAAAGAGCTGAAAGGGCACTGGTGTGAGGAAGACACGATTCAGGCAGAGTTTTCTGTTTGGAAAAAAATCACACTTCAAAGGAATCATGTGCTTAAGTCTTGAAAATCAATCACAAAACAAATGATTTTCAAATCGCATGAGGTGGGAAAGGCTCCTTCTGTGTACTCAAACCCTTTCAGCAGTTAAGGAACTGTCTCTTCTAATGACAGAATATCTATAACATCTCTTTCTGCCCTGGGATTGTGCTGTCATGAAAATATGAATACAAGAGATGAATGTGTTATTTTTAAAATAATAACCATTTTTCATTAGATAGAGTGACTGAACATTTTGATTATCTGATCTGGTAAAGACTACAGTTGGAGGTAGTTTTTGGAGTATAAATATAAACACCACCTCAGACTCTTGGCCTAAAACTCACTGTACTCGATACTTACTGTTGTGGACACTGTCCTTCCACAAAGGCACCTACTCTAAGCCATCTTGAAATTAGTTACGGAAACAAAAGCAGACAAGGTTCCTAAATGACAGAAGCCTCCTTATAGACAAGTAAAAATGAGTTATCTTTTCCCCAAGCAGTTAAGTTGTGATGAATCCTCTTATGCACACCAATGAAGAGCTTCACATTACATATACACATAAATCAGTGGCCCTTTGAAAATGTCATGTTTTCAATAAATTGTTCAGAAGCTTGGCAGATTATTCCCTGAACGCTGAGTCACTCTGTAGTCCCTCTTTCAAAAAGTTAGTCATCCATCAAATAATTAATAACAGAGCTCTATCTGACAAATAAGGAGAATCAAAACACATGCTTTTTAGGAATTCAACATTATCAGAGGTGATTTCCCCCCCTCCCCGTTTGTGAAAGTATTTGTCCTTTCTACATGCTTTCTTTATTTACGGTAATCCTCTATTCAGGATGCTGCCAAAAAAAGGTGTGAAGACAGAAAAGTCTTTGCTTTCTCCTCACATTCAAAAACGTGGATACTGAGAATAATATATGATTCTCTTGATAGCAGTAGATAATACTGTCCAATGAGAATAACTCTAATTACACTGAACCTTCTCATCAAAAGACAGGGAAATGAGAGCAAATGGGTGTGGTTCCTTATTTTGCCAGTATTTCATAAAGGAGATTTAAAAAACCCATGATACTTATTACTCTAATGCTGCTAGTTTTGCATCTTATTTCCTTTCCTTTTCTATTGTTATGAAAAAAAATACCTTCCCTGTTTTATAGGAGCAGACCAATTGTGACTGGGTTCATCAATCATGTCTAATCTGGGCCCTGGTTCTTCTCCTTTCAGAAGTACTCATGTCAAACTCAAACTCATCTCTTTCTATCTATCATCTGCTTAAAGGACATGTGTTAGGACATATTTGGGCAGCTCCACTGTTTTTAAATTAATGCTGCCAAGATCTTCCTCATTAATTCCCGGCAACACTACAGGTGCATCCCTCAAGACACAGAACATCAAGTTACAATCCTGTGATTCTTCCTGGCACAGTAAGTCATTTTTAATTTGGCTTCATCATTTTGAATCTCCTGAGGTGATCTGTGGTAAATCAGGGGTTCTAAATAAGACTGGATGATTTAGTTAGGAAACGTATAAATTGTGTGCAAATGCTTATTTAATTGTTAACACTTTTGTCATCATAACAAGCATGGAAAACTGCTCCCCTTTAAAAGAGAGAGGTAATTTTCTGGTATTTTTTTAACTGATGCTCTCCAACTTGGCAGGAATGTTGAAGAAAGGTTTAAAATCATCCTGACATGTGTCAGTATGATAGTTGATGTATATGTGATAGCATCAGCAAACCTCAAAAGTTTTCTCGGTGCCATGCGAAAGAAAATGAAAAACTAATCGTAGTCCATAGATTTATAGTCTAATTTAATAGATATGAAGTTGTGGAGCGGGGGGGGGGGGGAGAGAAAACAGGGAAACAAGGAAATTCATATCTCCAGGCTTAAAACCGGGGTACTTCAAGGGCCAGATGCAGGGGAGTGTTATCAGGAGACAGAGATCTAGTCTCATGCGCTCCCAAACGCATCTGGTGGGGCCACTGTGAGATACAGGAAGCTGGACTAGATGGGCCGTTGGCCTGATCCAGCATGGCTTTTCTTATGTTCTTATGTTCTTAAGGATGTTCTGTAACTTGAAACAAATTTCTTGTTAGTTTATCTTTTGTTGATTTATTTTTTCCATGTGTTTTCACATTAGCTTTCATTTCATTATTTAAAACAGCAGATTCCTTGGCACATAATTCTTCTCCAGAGGGATCTGCCATTTCTTCATCTCTTCAGTCTAGTTCCTCACTTTATTGTTTCAATCTTGGCTTTATTTTATCCTGATGTTGAGCCAGCATGGGGACTCACCAATTTCTCACTGCATTAATTCCATGCAGAGCCTTTTAAAAAATATCTTCTCTCTGCTCAATGGATCAAGGCAACATTTAATCATCTTTTCAAGCTCCCAACTGGCTAAAGCCACTGCTATTTCTGTCACTCCTTAGTGACACTGTATACAGTTGTCAAAAGGGGTCAAAATTAATTTTCTGAGAATAGCTTGGCGAGGCAACAGGCTTGAAGAAGGTTTAAAGAAAGGCAAGAAGTAAAGGTTCCCCGCACACATGTGTGTTAGTCGTGTCCGACTCTAGAGGCGCTGCTCATCTCCATATTTAAGCCGAAGAGCCAGTGTAGTGCAGGTCCGTGGCCATGTGGTCAGCAATGCATGGCTGCAAGGAAACACAGTTTTACCTTCCCGGTTTTTATGGTGGTACCTATTTATCTACTTGCATTTACATGCTTTCGAACTGCTAGCTTGGCAGGAGCTGGGGTTAAGAGCGGGAGCTCGCTCCGCTCCATGGCACCCGGGATTTGAACTGCTGAGCTGCCTGAGAATAGCTTGGTGAGGCAGCAGGCTTGAACAAGACATCATGGCAAATGTGTAATGAAACTACTAAGGAGAAAGTATGAGCATCATGAGAAAGTATGAGCATTGTTTTGTAAAGTTTGTTTTGCTTTGCAAGGAACTAATTGTGTGAAGATAAGTTTCTTCCATTTGTGTAGTTCTCTGGAATTGAATCATACTAGGCTTCAGCACTGTTGCCATTTCATTTGATGGTTATTTTCCACTGCACTGATCAAAACAGATTATCTATCTACTGCTAGATATACCTCAGTAAATGTACTGTGTTGTTAAAGGAACTAATTTAAAGATGAAATGTTTGCTTTTGTAGAGCTCTAAAATGGATGAACCCTTCATCTTGGCATAGCTTCCACTACAGTTTCAACTCTAATGTTATTTAGGGTATGAATCTACACATAATTCTGATTCTTAGTCAGACACGTCCCTATTTCAATCCATGTTCATGCCCTTACTGCAAAATATGCAACAGTGAGCTTTTCATCTACTGTTTCACAATTGTGCTGATGGCAGAGGCACATTTGTGTGGTTTTAAAAACAACAGCAGCAAAACAACAAGCTTTCAGAGTCTAGGTGGCTTTTAATCTAATGGACAATATGGATCTTTGAACCTATGTGTTGATATGTGTCAGAGCTCCAAAAAGGTGCACTTTCATTCCACTTGCGTTTATTTGAAATGATGCATATCTTATACTAGGAGCTACTGCTGCCATAAAAAGCGGGGGGGGGGGGGATTCTTGCCTAACCTCAGGAGCATGGAGTGATGGGTGCACTCTTTGGTCCGGTCAGGAATCTTAGTATTAGTATAGTTCAGGGGGTTAGAATGCCTTTCTGCTAGGTGCCAGGGGTTCAAACCCTGACTGTTCCTCCTAGGAGCCTTGTGGCGCAGTGGTTAAATGCCTGTACGGCAGCTAAAACTGTGCTCATGACCTAGGTTCAATCCCAGGAAGCCGGCTCATGGTTGACTCAGCCTTCTATCCTTCTGAGATTGGTAAAATGAGTACCCAGCTTGCTGGGGGGTGGGGGCAATGTGTAGCCTGCATAATTAAACTTTTAACCACCCAGAGAGTGCTTGAAGTGCTATGGGGTGGTATAGAAGCAGAACACTTTTTGCATGTGTAGTTGAGGATTGTGACATGTCATGCCACCTGTGTGGCCTTGGCCAAGCTGCACAGTCCCCAAGTACCTCCAGAAGGAGGGACTGGCAAACCACCTCTGAGTAGTTTATACCTAAAAAGTCGCCACAAGCTGAAATCAGCCTTGATGCACTTGGTTATTATTAGGGAGGCTTGAAAATAAGAAATAAAAATGTAACGTTTTCAAGAATTTAATCTCACTCCTAGTCTTCAGAAGCTTGGTCTTGTATTGCCATTTCAATCTAATTTGAAAGATTAGGAGACTACATTTCCTGGTGGCAAAGGAATGAAGATACAGCAAATGATGGTTTTCGGAGTCTGGCTTGTCTCTAGACAATGCGGCCTTAAGATCAGGCATTCAGTAAACAGGCATTTCTCTAAATATGATCGCAGACACTTGTCTTGTAAGTGAATTATTCATGAGAGAACACAAGGAAGGAAGGAAGTGCTTCTCCATGAAACAACCTGTACTGAATCGAGAAGTGAACTCTTCTGGCAAGTGACATTTTCTAAAAAGAAATTTATGAAGTATGGAGGGAAAAGGCAGAACAGAAGAGAGAGAGAAAAACCCTATTTTTGACACCAGCGGAAATTTACCAAAGGCTTTGCAAGAGACCTACTCTTTTGCGCTGTTCTTATTTTGCTTTGATGGTGTCACTCGATGCTATTCTAATGATATTTTCCCCTCTGCCCTGTTCAACAGGAGGAATCGCCCTTCCTCTTCTGTAATGCATGTTACAAGACAGACTCTTTCATTGCTCGAGCATGCCTAATTTCTCGTTAAAATTAAGCTAGATGCTGAATAAATCCAGTTTATTCAGACTCGCAGACTCGCCGTCAAAGCATCTTTCATCTCTCAGGATCCACAGAGGAAAGCAAAAGCCATTTAAGAGGGAAGGCACCGCATTTTTTCCAAAAAAATATTTTCTTGTTTGGAAATCACGGCTTAATTACTGTGATTTGTCAAATGTATCTTTATCATTACGGAACGTCTTCTGTTCCATGAAAAGCACATTTCAAATGGACCAGAGCGAAATAATGAGAACTTTAATTATAAACAGTAAGACAAATGTCTCCTACCTCTGTAAACATAAAAAATAGCCCCATGGAACTTTAAAGGGTTTCATAAACAGTGTGTGTGTGTGTGTGTGTGTGTGTGTGTGTGTGTGTGTGTGTGTGTGAGAGAGAGAGAGAGAGAGAGAGAGAGAGAGAGTTCCTGTTGTTCCTTACTTACAGATGTTGGTCATAAGATTTTTTTTTTACAAAATCATGAATTAAATGTTTTAAGAATGACTTTTTATTTGTTTTTCAAGGTGCATTATTTCAAAAACAAGACATATACGATTACAGTTAGCACACAGCTACTAAACGCTCATCTCCGCAGTTGGCAGAAACTACTTCTCATTAAAGTTTAAAGGGCATGTTGATTGGGGCATTCATTATTTGAACTCCAAATGCATTTTGCTTATAAAAGTAGCCACTGGGGGCTCTTATACTGAACTGGAGAAACCATGGTGGGAATATAAATCCCACCCCCTTATACCAAAATTTGCAGGGAGGTTAACATAGGAAACATGACAGAAGAAAATAAATGACCATTCTGTCTTCTACCACTATTCCTTCACATATGTGTTTGGTGGGGGACCTTCTCTGTTGCTGCTTTCAGTCCTTGGAAGTCCCTCCCATAGGAGATGGCAAGCTAGGACATTTCCCTTCTTCTGTAGTTGTTTTGTATAGTTTCTTAATGCCTGAACAAATCTGGGAAAATAACATTGTTTTGAGAGATACTGTATAGTCTAGCTTTATCTGCCTCTCCCTAAGTGGCCAGCCCTATGGTTCAAGAACATTTTCCAGCTACATGTGTTGCTTCAGAGCCAACGGTACAAAAGGGAGCTTTCCTTCCATGAACTTCCTTAAGATTTTATGATGAAGGATGCTGAATGCTCTAGAAATGACTTAACATTACAACAAAAAGGAAAGAACAATTTATCATATTAATGTGTACACCGCCTGTAATATAGCCCTCATTCCCTGCCCTCTGTGGCAAGCAATTTGAAGTGTTTTGTTTTACTTAGCACCTTTGAAATGCAGATTAATTCGGCTTCTGCATCATTTGGCATGAATATACTACAAAATGCATTGTACTCGTTTCAAATGAGACTATATAAAACAATCGCACAGCGAAAAGGAATGGCAAAGAATGAATATAGCTGGGCAAGCCATGAAGATGGCAGTTTATGGTGAGTGCCAAGGTTGCTTGTAGTGGAATCATGACAAAAAAAGGAATTTTGCAAGGCCTATTCAAGTCTAATCTGAGGTCCACACCATCCTGTATAATATTCCACCACCACCACCACCACCAATTACTGCAATTATGTACCTGATATTATGAATTCTTATTGGCGCAATTCTACCACGATTATTCATCTGTCAAGAAGGCAACTTCAGAGGCAGAGAAACAATGTGCTCCAACTACAATATTTGCCTCCTAACATCACAGTACAGTATCTTGGTATGAGCAAAAGCCGAGTCATAAAATGATCTTAGAAACTGGGAAGCATTTTCTTTTCTATTGACATGTCCAGTAAAGCATTTGCATGTACTTCTGGCGGCATGTCTGATTTCAAAAGCAAAACAGCATAGGCAAATAAAAATTGAAATTATAAAATGATTTGTTTCATTTCATTTCTAAGTTACCTTTGTCCAGACCCAAGATATCGCAGAATGAAGATTTCCTTGATTAGCTGATCTTAAATATTCCTTGTGAGGGGGGAAATATGGAAGAAAACTTGTGGATTTTCTGAGCCTTTCTATTATAATCTGTTCTTTATACGAATACTGTATAATCTTCTCTCATAAGTAGAAAATACTTTATTTTATAAAAAGCAGCAGGAAGAATAGTGACTAATATGTTCATACTTACAAAGTCTAGGATTTAAAACAGATTAAAATACAGCTATCCCTGAAAATCAGGATTTAGGTTAATCGCAAATGCAAAGAGAAAATGGAGAATTTACAAGTGAATTAGAGAGGAATAGCACCTATAATTTAATCACAGCAATTCTATGCACATTTACTTATGATTAAAGCCCAATGAATTCAATGAGACATATTTCTAAGTAAATATGTATGTAATCACACAGCATGAGTACATATTATGCTTCATTACACAGTAAAATGTAGTATATAGAAATTTTTAAGTATGTGAAATAATGTGACAAATATGAGGCAAAGGGATCTGTATTTCCCTTTTGCTCCAGAGCCAAAGAAACCAGGCATTATTTTTTTTCACTTCCTCACTCTCACTCTTCTGTTGCTGTTATTTTGTTCCTAAATTGATTCATGTTAATTGCAAATAAGTAGGTTAAACTTAAAAGAATTGCCAACAAAATCCAGCATCACATCCATAGACTTCTATGCTTCCCAAAGAGATACCCCTTCGTCCTCCTCTTACAGTTGCAGTTCTCTAGGTGCCTCCCAGATGTTTTATGGAGGCACCCACCATCTAAAGCAGATTTTAGAAGTGTACAGAGAGGCTGAGGGTGGAGGGGCAAAGGAACCTGTACAGAGTCTCCAAATTAAAAAAAAAAGGTAATTGTCAACAACCATGTTCTTCCACTCAAAAGCTATTAATACTCCTTTTATCACACATATGAATGGTAGCATGTTGATGGATAAGAACTGAAATGCAGACAACAATATAATTAGGAAGATAATTCCAAGACGTATTACACATGCTGAATATTTTTACATAAGAACATAAGAACATAAGAAGATCCATGCTGGATCAGGCCAAAGGCCCATCTAGTCCAGCTTCCTGTATCTCACAGTGGCCCCACCAGATGCGTTTGGGAGCGCATGAGACTAGATATCTGTCTCCTGATACCACTCCCCTGCATCTGGTCCTTGAAGTACCCTGGTTTTAAGCCTGGAGATTACACATCTCCATCATGGTTTGTAACCTGTGATGGACTTTTCCTCCAGGAATCTGTCCAATCCCCTTTTGAAGGCATCCAAGCCAGATGCCATCACCACATCCTGTGGCAGGGAGTTCCATAGACTAACAACACGCTGGGTGAAAAAATATTTTCGGCATTGTCCTTCTCCGCCTTGAGTTCCAGCTCAATGTTGAGCAAGGCGATCTTGGGCGACTGGTATTTTTTGGGCTGCATCTCGAAGCCAGCGTAAGAAAAGGTTTTCTTGAAGGCAACGCCTGCCACCAGCTGGGAGTCCTCGAGGGCTCCTCCCTGCACCTTCTTGATCCCAATCATTTTGATCTGCAGCAGTTCATCATTTTCTTCATTTGTATTATACTTTCATCTAATTCAGACATAAGTGGGGATAATGAATTGGGCCATCAGCATAATAAGCTGCCCGGAGATCTGTTCCCCATCAAGCCCATCACTCCCTATTCAGATGGGCAGAGATTTACCAGGAGTTTAGGCACAGGTCTCTCCATTTGCTTCCTTTAACTCAGGAGAAGGGAATCTCTGGCCCTCCAGATGTTTTGCCATTCAATTCCTAGAATTACTTGCCACTGGCCACAGCACCTGTGGCTTCTGGAGACTTTAGTCCAAAACCTGGTGAAGTCTGTTCATGTTTGCATTAATTGGAGGTGCCTGGGATCAACTTGGAATGTTCATCTTCCATGGCTTGGTATCACCACAAGGAAGTCTTGTATCACTCAAAATGACTTTAACATGAATTATGTTAGTTTAGCATGAAATATAATCTTTAGCCATTTTATTTAAGTAGACCAGATGGAAATAAATGGTTTAACTTTGACTCATCCATTTTGTTTATGTGGGCTTTAAAAAAAAGTGAAGCAGAGGCTATGGGGCACCTGACCTTCAGCAACCTCCTTCCATAAACCAAAAAAGAGACCTATGGAATTTTAAAGGCTGACAGTTTTTAAATGGCACAAGCATTTGCGGACTGCGACTTATGCCAAACAAACATGTCAGCCTTTAAGGCTCCACAAGACAGTTAAAATTTTCTGCAATAAGAAAACATGACCGCACCTCTGGTAATTTCCCTGTTGTGATTGGATTTACTTAGTAAATACAGTAGGACCCCTGTATCCACTGATTCAGTTATCCAAGGTTGGCAAAGGAAAAAAATTAAATAAATAACTCAGCAGCCGCAAAGGAAGCTACTGCCACATAAAGGGGCTGTAAAGCAAACTACTGTCACAAACTGCAGCTATAAAGCAAGCTACTGTTCTAAACCAGCAGCCGTAAAGCAAGCTACTCTCACAAAACAGCAGTTTTGGGGATTTTTGGCATTCTGTCTTATCCACGGGAAGGTCTGGAACCAATCCCCAGTGGTTACTGGGGTCATACTGTACTGTTTTTGTTGGAAGAAAACTCTTGCATCACAGAGTTTAATATCCTCTTTTGAAAAAGAATAAATAAAGAAAACAAACTGCAATGGTCACAGGTCTCCTTCCTCACAAGCTATTACTATACACAGTGATTGCAAACATTTTGTCCTGGCTTGCTTTCATGCATAAATTGCACCTTACAAGAAAGCACAAGCTTTTTCCAGGAAAACCAATGTTTTTCAAAGCAGAAAAGGACTGTATTTTGTCAACAATGAAAATATGTGTTAGGGACTTTGGGGGCAGGATAATAATAGACCAGCAGACCAGCAGCATAATATTTTGCTGCGTGTTCTTTGTAAAGGAATTGTTAAATTCCAGCACCAACAGAGAATTTCATGCAACTACTGCCAACTACATGTAAAGACAGAAGTTCTATATGTAAAGAAAGAATGGCCAGCAAATTTGGGCGGGCTGAAAATATGACTTAAAATTTACAACCTCAGTAATGAGACTGAGCAATAATGAGATAGATAACTACCTTCTGTTTCACATTTACATAAAGTAGATTTCTTTTTATGCGAGCTACATTCTGTTCCCTAAGATATCAGGGTCAGGTACACCACAGGAGACGATTCCTTGTGATGTCACAGAAATGGGGCAGGCAAGGATCATTAGGCTGTAAATGGGCCCCAAATGCAGATAAAACCTAGATACCTAGGTATTTAGTGCACCCCAGAACTAGGAGGGCATTTTTGTTGGCTGGGCAGAGGGGAAAGTACACCCAACTATTGCTGTCCTTCAAACTGGTTAGCTAGCAGTTCCCCTCCATGTTGCCTTCCTGACAGCACATCAAGCTCATGAGTAGTTTTTCCAGACCCTGCAAGGAGCATTGTGTGAGGCTCACTGCCAGCCCATGAGAAGCTCACATGCGCACACACCAGACCTATGTTCCAAAACCAAGAAGAATCGTGGAGATGCAATGCACTGTCCCAATCAACATTATTATTGGATTGTTTATTTATTGTGTGTCTTGGTTGATATTTGTTCAACCATGTAAACCGCCCAAAGTAGCCATACACCTAGATGGAGCGGTATATCAATTTAAATAAATAAATAAATAAATAAATAAATAAATAAATAAATAAATAAATAAAAATAAATAAATAAATAATAGGCCCAAGAGTATGTACCCACTGGTTTCTTCTCCCACTGCCTTCCTCACATGGATGGAATAGACCAAGTTGCAGCTTTACAGACATCCTTGATGTCAACTCCTCTTAGGAATGCATTTTACCAACCTCGAAAGGATGGAAGGCTGAGTGAACCATGAGCCTGCTACCTGGGATTGAACCCCAGGTCGTGAGCACAGTTTTACCTGCAGTACAGGCATTTAACCACTGTACCACAAGGCTCCTAAACTGCAGGTGAGTAACGATGAAAAGACGGATTGCCTTGGAGAGTTTGCATCTCTGCTCCAGTGAAAGGAAAACCTTTCCAGATGTGGAGTGCAGCAGGGCTCCAATGTAAATGGGCTGTTTGGCATGGTGTGAGTGTAGACTTGGTGGAATTTATTTTTAGGCCCAGAGATATCAAAATGTGTATTGTATACTCAACATCCTGAATGGCTTTTTGCTTTGTAGGTGACACCAGGAGCCAGTTGTCGAGATATGGAAATATGTTGACTCCCTGAAGTCGGAGTAAGTCTGCATCTGGGGCCATGCATTTCGTAAAGACTCTTGTAGATCTATGACATCAAATCATTCCCCTTGTTGAAGTAGAGGGAGAATGCATTGACAGGTGAACATCCAAAATTGTTTTGGTTGTATGTGAAGGTTGAGGTTCCTGAGATCTAAAATAGGCCTTAATGCTCCATCCTTTTGGGGGGGACAAAATAATGGGAGTAGAACCCGAAGATGTCTCCCGGAGGTACTATTTCTATAGCATCTTTGGTTAATAGAGTGTCTATTACTTTTCATAGAGTTGGTGATATAAGTGTTATAATGACGTGTCCCAGAGGAGGAAGCTGTCCAAACTCAATGGCAGAGCCTGAAGATATTATGGTGAGAACCTGTAAGTCTGAAATTACTTCTTGCCAACGAGGTAGAAAGTGTTGGAGTCATATGTCACTGCAGCGGTTGGACGGTAGGTAGTCAAAGATGAGACTTAGCCTTCCGGTCAGATTGTCTTTGTGGTTGGTGCGGCCGGTTGACGGTTAGGGTGATGCAAGCCCAGCGATCGGCTAGGGCTTCGAATGGGCACTTGGGCAACAATTATGTCCACTGCTGAATGATGTCCCCAGCTAGAGTGGCTGAATCTTAGAGACAGCGAGTGGAGCTGCCAACAGGGGAGATCATACTGATCTCGATGTCGAAGACTCGCTGCTATCAGTGTTGGACTAAGAGTCTGAGTGGTCAGAGTCGAAGCAGCCACACACCTGGTGTCGGATTTCATTGTCATTAGAGCCGATTTCTTCTTTTTCTCCAGCAACAAAGCTGATTTCTGGGTTTTGGTACCATTAGATTTTGGGAGTTTCACCAAGGAAGGTAAAGCCGAAGAGGTGGAAGTCTTGACTTGAGTTTGAAGTCCCCTCAGGTGAAGAGACGTATCCCAGAGATATGCCCAAAATCTGCCTAAGCACTGTTTATGAGAAGGCTTGGTGAGCCTCTTGCAGTCAATGCACTGGGAAGGTTGGTGCTCCTCTCTCCACACTAGCTGTGTTTGTTTTGTTTTGTTTTTTCACTTGTTTGAATAAGGTATATCATGCATTAATATTAGAGCTGTTGATATACAATATCTAATTTAATATATATACAGTAGGACCCCGGTATCCACTGGGGATTGGTTGCAGGCCTTCCCATGGATACTGAAAACTATGGAGAAGAAAGAACGCCACCACCTAAACTGCTGTTTTGTGATAGTAGCTTGCTTTACAGCTGCTGTTTTGCAACAATAGCTTTCTTTGCGACTGCTGTTTGTGACAGTAGCTTGCTTTACAGCTGCTGTTTTACAACAATATCTTGCTTTGCAGCTGTTGAGTTATTTACTTTTTTCTCTGCCAACCGTGGATAACTGAATCAGTGGATACTGAGGTCCTACTGATATACCAATCCTTGGGAAATTTTCCATTTATGGACTCCAGGGGGAGGGGGATGCTGGGAATTGTAATTTGAACAGATGCAACGCCTCTGAGGTCTGTCTAATATACAGTAATATGCTTCATCTACTCCAAGTGAGATTAGTACTAGATAGACTCCAGTGAACATCATAAATAGAGATCTTCCTTATAATTTGTCTTCAAAACTGTCTTTCCTCTTGTCTATGCTAACAGGAAAGTCCCCTGTCGGTTTGCTAGAGCAACACTGTTCAGGATTTGCTTGGTTAAAGGCATTTTGGGTGGTGGAGAAGAACTCTCCCTATTCTCCCCTCCCTGTCTGCCTTCCCGAAGGTGCAGAATGGCACTTTGCCACTTCTAAATGATCAATTCCACCACCCAAGCAGAAACACAATGAGCTGATGCTGGATGAATTTAAGATGCTTTTGAGGATCTCTGCTACGAAGTGGAGCCTGATAGAACTCAGCACAGCGCATTGTCAGATATGAATTATGCAATGACATTTCACTCCCACATCATTATACCTTTCATTCTGCTGTGTCTGCACAGGCAAGATTGATGCATGCATCGCATATTGTAACATTTACAATGAGGAAAAGTAAGAAACATCTCTGTTGCCTTGCAAGGTGCAAAAAACACATACCAAAGGTTGTGAGTAAATATACATCTGACACATCTGAGTGGTCAATCCTATGGACCTGATATCTTCAAAGTACCTTTTAACTATTAATAAGATATTCTCTAGATAATCTATGAAATGATTCAGAAGAATGTGCTGGAGCCAATGTGACTCTCCTCTCTTTTCAAACCGCACTTTGGAACAGCAATATCAAATATTCAAAAACAACACATAAGGCATCGCACAGATGAGGCTTGTTTCAACTATGCATGGGATTAATCATAACAGAAGTGCTGCAGATAACAACGCTATTAAGTGTCAGTAATACAGGACTGATCTTTCAGAAAAGAACATACGCGGTATAATAAGGCACCTGTTTTCTGCTTGAAGGGAGCCCACTTATTTGGCTTTGATCTTGTACATTTCCCCATTGCCTCATCCTTTCTTTCTCCTTTCTGATCCTTCCTGGAGTTGTTGTGAATACAGAAAATTGTCTCATTTTGTTGTACCAATAGGCACCCAGTAGTAAGAGCACCAGCCATCCTCAGTGGGAGGAAACTCCATTAAACAAGTGACATTCTATGGAGAAAAATCCTCAAATCTAGGGGGGCCTCAAAAGATGCATGGAAAGACATCGACGGAAAGAATCAGGATTTATGCTGGCTGAGTCAACACTTGTGTGAGACCCCCACAATTTAAAGATACAACTATTTTTTTAAAAAAAATTGAAACTTTCAAACCAGGTTTCAGATCAAGACTAAATTTGGCCGTGCTGCTAGACAAAGTGCATTACATTCTGCACCCAATTTGGGGGTGTTTGGACCAGTGCTTCTGAAAGTATACTTTTGGGGAGGGGATTAGCTCTCCCCACACCCATGAATTCACTAGACAACTGTTTTAGTCCACTAATTTTCTGAAAATATTTCAAAGACCTGCTTGACTTTCTGAATAGCAACTGGTTTCCTCTACATGCTTTTAAAAAAAAACAATTTACAGCTGTTCAGGCTGCGAGTTCCAAAGAAGGACACCCTCAAAGTCTCTCTTTTAAAATGGGAAGGCATTGATTTTACTACATCGGGGCCCATGCTGAATAGACTTTCCTGACCCTCATTGCTTTCCAGCACTTTGATTTAGAGTAGCTATGACGTTACATTTTGGCAATGCATTTATAATCCCAGCCACCGAGATAAATAAAATATTCATGCTACTCTGATGGAGAGGCAACTGGCAGTAGCAGCGGGGAGTGTGGGGGTGGGGAAGGTTCACGTGAAGTGAGAAGGCGCTCAACTTAGCCTTTTGTGTTACTTTATGAGAGTGAAGTCAATGCCTCATTTCTCTTTGAGCCAGGCATTATGTGGAGACCAGGAGGAAGCTCCACAGCATGGCTGCTTTTAGTTGTACTCATGAACCTCCACCCCCTTAAGACCTTTCAAAAGCCTGGTCCTTAAGATTCGCAGGGATGTTCTGATCCCATTTATTGGTTTGCTTGCAGCTGCATTTTAAAAAAGGATCTTAGTGCTGCCCTGCCTATCTGGGGCACTGTGTAATTTGTGTTATGGTACTTTCCCTGTCCATTGAGAAAACAATACCATGAAACTATGCCTGCAACTGCATGATCAAACACTTCAAGTATTGGCTGCAGATGTAAGAACTCGCTTTTTAAAAACTGATCGCATGATGCAGAGGGCTTCTGCCATTTTTAAAGTCATAACAACTTGAAGGGACTTCCAGGGATGTTTCCAAAACAATGGGGGGTATCGCTCTGGGTAGTATTATGGTGATGAGGCACTAAGATGGTCATGATGTTTTGGACAGTAGGAAGACCCATCCATAAAATCTTTCTCCTTAGCTCCTTAATTTTCAAAAATCAAATTAGTTTTACTGCTCAATCATCTTATTACTACATCAACTAATTTAGCACTAGGCTACTTCTTCATGGACAAAAAGAAAAGATAAAAACCATCATGAAATGGAAACACCAATGTACTACAACAGACTACTGCATAAGTATGTGTTAATATGTTACAGAGAACTTTGGAAAACTATTCCTTTTCCCTAGTGCCATGCAACACTTTAGACAGACCAGTGGCACAGGCAAGTGCACCGGGGAGAGAAATGACAACAATCAATTTACACTCTACATAACTTCCGATCCAAAGAGTCGTTACTGCATAACCGCTCTTTGGATTTCGAGCACAATGGCTGTGATACTTAATCTGTGCAACATAGACCAATGTTATTACTCCATATTGCATAGAGAGACAAGAAAGCCATTATGAAACATCTCCAACATTCCTGTCAGCGACGTCGGTATGCCTCCCCTTGAATCGCTACCCGTGCCTGCTGCCATCGTCCAGTGTTTCTTATACCTCCTCCCACAACCTCTGCTGCCCATTTTCCTCAGTCTCACTATCAGTTCTTGCACAACTGCTGTACTGATGCAGCTATACATAATCTATATGGATTACTACTATGGTTAGACTCTTAAATACATTTATCTGATAGGGTTTCTGTCTTAACTGCCTGTGTCCTACCATGAACTGTGCATCTATAGTACTGCAGCACAGACCTCAAGATGCTTTCTTTCATTGAGAACTTGGGTGTAGTAGGTGATGTTAAACTTCCATGTCAAAAAGCCAAGAAATGTAATTTTCAAAAAAAAAAAACACTCAAACCTCTCATTTATAAATATGAAATCCAGAGCTAGCTTCCTTTTTTATTAGCTAACTATTTCTCAGCTAAACACAAAGCAGTTTTCAGGGCTTATTTTTCAACACGCTCTCTAGGAACTGATTACTCAGTGCACACAGCAATCTGAACGAAAGTGATTTTGAACTCTGCAATTCCAGCAGCTTTGCACAATTCCTCCCCACCTCCCACCCCCCAAGATCAGGCATAACTTGAGGACATGCCACTCTAACCTTATTAAACACATACACATTGAGAGAAGATTGAATTTGAGTTAATTAAACAGCAATTGTGGGTTACAATATCCTTAATCTGGAATGTGGTTTGGGATTCTTATTAATATTTCTTCAAAAAGCAGGGGCAAATTAATGATTACAAACCCCCCACTGAGGGGATTTTCTAAAAGGGTAACTAACTACTTTTTCATAAAGGTTCCACTCCACTGAACATGATAAATGAACATTGCCAAATTTGGTTTCTCAGAGACCTCTCTCTCTCTCTCTCTCTCTCTCTCTCTCTCTCTCTCTCTCTCTCTCTCTCTCTCTCTCTCTCTCTCTCTCTCTCTCTCTCTCTCTCTCAGTGCAACTTTTAAAATTAATTCAGGTTCTGTATAAAACAAAACCTGATTTCCCCCTTGCCCTTCTGTGAATAGTAAATGAGTGAGAGTGAGACCCACCAAATCTGAAAACTGTTGCAGAAGTGTGTAGTGAAGAACCAGGTATAAACCCTAATATTTGAGAATATCATGGGATTTATGGTCAGATATAAAAAAGAAAAAATATTCATAGGGCAGCTTTATTTTTATAAACTCCCAGAAGTTGGCTTTTGCACTGATGGATCACTTTAAGGACAATGTTGACAGCTTGCGTAGAATTAATAATAGAAGAGAAAATCTCTTAAGTCCATAGTCTAAAAACAGCCATCCATTAGGGACAAAATACAAGGGTGGGTTAATTTCCAAAAGAAGTATCATTAGATAACGGCAGTGGAAACTGAGGCTGCAATTCTAGAGTCCCTTGGAGGGTAGCCCAAGCACTACAGAAATGTGAAGGATTGCCCCTGTAGAGCTTTCAAGCCTCCCCCATTCCTCTACAATGGCTGGAGAAATGGAGACATTCAGCTCTGCACACAAAGATAAACAGAGCATTGTTCCTTCACCAGCACTGATTCAGTAATGAACCTCTAGAAGGAGGCTTACATTAGGATGGGGCAGGTGGTTTGGTTATAGCTGGATACTGTGGTATCTCTTACCTTGTCTGTGCAAAATGCTGTTTTAGCAGCAGGTAAAGAGTAGATCAATCTCTTCATCCTATGTAATTTCTGGAATTTCAGACACTAAGAATTCATGAATAAGTGAAATATATAACCTACTGTGACTTGGTATCTGTCTCTGTGATTGATTGACTGATTGCATCTTTATTCCACCCATTTATCACTACTCATTCACAGCTAGCACACACAGTATCTCTGTATATGCACTGTGCTGGAACATTTTGAACATTTTCATGCGCCAAAACGACTCTCATACTGTACATACTCCTATACACCTAAAAAGAGCAGGCTCCTCAGTTAAGCCTGATGATGTTCCCAGGGCCCCCTAAGGTGAAGACACACCATCCAGCTTTATCTTCTTCTTAAATTAATTTTAGAAATGGCTTTTAACAAAGCATTTTCCCTGTTATTCCAGCCAAGAGTGTTCCTGGACATGACTTTCTATGCATGTAAAAAAAGGGTTAAAGGGAGGTTTGATTTCACTTGGATTGTTAGGCAGTGCCTGAGAATAGTGAATGTAGACTCAAAGGAGAACAATCCCCAACTAACTGATACAGTGGCCAGAAATCTATTTTCTCACTGGAACAGTTGTACCTTTTACCAACAACAACAAAGAAACTGGATCATATGGCCCTGCTCTGTACTGAGCTAGTTGATTGGTCAATCTAGCCAAATGCTGCCAACTCTGACAACTGAAGCCCTCCAAGAGTCCTTCCTAGCCTTACCTGGGTAACCCCACAGCATTCTGCCATGGTCTTCAACCCAAGTACAAAGCCTGACCCACGTTGACTTCTGGAATCAGAGCAGTTCAACTTGTTCTGCATGATATGATGGACTTAGGTCTTCTGCTTTTCTTCCTGCATATGTGTTTTGCCAAACAGAAGAAAACCTGATTGCTAGACACTGTTGCATTTTAGACGTGGTGTAGTTAGGGAGATGCAGCTCTGCAGGACTGTGCCACCTACTGTAGGTCTGTCAGGTACTTTGGAACATTTCAATCAAAATGTGGTCTAAGACACCACCATCATCTACTCCTGTATTGTCCTCTGCATACACATAACAGCAAGTAGCTACTTGTTGAGAACAAACTTTATTTAAAATTTACCTATGATTGAAAACAGGGGAACAGGAATGTTAGACCATTTTCAATATAATAGGTCTATGCTTTCATGTGCCAGCAGCAATATTCTTCAGTACTGAGGCCAATGAAATCACTATTTACACAAAAGTGTGCATGGATACTAATCAGAAAGAAGTGTTTTCAGGAGGGAAACCATAGAAAAATACAGTATTGCTGTCACTCACTGTTTTCTCAGTCTTAAAGTGGTCATGTTGGTAAAAACAAATTGCAAAGACAATTATAACTTCTGAAGAAGTTCAGTTTTTCCACCTTGAGACTAAATCCAGATAACAGTATTTTATCCTGCAGCAGATATGAATTAACATACCAATGCCAGTGAGGCATCATCCCTAATTATTTCATCTTTAATGTACCCAGCTTGTAGCTTCCATTTTCATTTCCTTCTTCTGACTTCACTTTGTATACTCCCCCCCTTTTTTTATAATCTGCAGATTCTTTTAACAAGAAAGCTTACAGTATACACTACCACGACAAAAACCCCAAGTCTAAAGCCACCAGAATTTTTCCTCTAATGTGTATAATTGGATCTTGTATGTATGCAGAATAATGCAGCCTTGTTGGCCAAGTTCAACGCTAGATTTACTTCATTTGCTACATTTTCACTTGGTAATAAATTGGCCTGAGCTTTTCTTTCAAACAATGACACACAGGTCTCATTCATCGTCTGCTTTATAATATTCTAACAGATAACCACTTTTTCCTCTTTGCTCAACTTTTACTTCTCAAGAGACCAAAACCTCTCAGAAATTCTGGGCTTTTGTTACTTGTTCCTTTTCATAGCACGCCAAGCTGAACAAAATCTAAATCTTATCTACTAAATTAGTTGTGGGTCTCCTGGGACTCCTCTTCCTGGGCCTTGAGCAAATCTGTATTTTGCACTTTGTACTCATCCTGCTTTGTTATTCCTCATTGCCTTGACCCCACCACCTGCATGCTTTTCTCTCTTTGCCCTTATCTGGCATTATCTCCAGCAGTGTTTGCAGTTGTGCAGGCTTACAAACACACACACACACACACACACACACAGAGAGAGAGAGAGAGAGAGAGAGAGAGAGAGAGAGAGAGAGAGAGAGCAGAGCAGCAGAGAGGAAGCAGGTAGTGAGAGGAGCACACGGCCAAAGGGCAGAGAGCTAACTTCCTGTTCTTGCAGGAGCAAGGGGCGGAGTTTTAGCTTTAAATACTAGCTCCCAGCAGCACACGCCTGACGGCGCGTGCAAACTACAAAAAAAAAACCCCTTATAATTTCTTCTGGGTATAATTGAGTTCCTAAAGCCAAGCTACTCCTGAGGAAGTCCTACACACATTAGCAAGTTAGCACTGGAAACTTCCTGACATGATTGCAGTTGGAGTAGAGGTGCTTTAGCAGCCCCTACACAGTTAGATTTTCAATAAACAACAAAAGAAGTAAAGAGTCTTACTAGATTAAAAAAAATTAGCGCAAGTTTACATTTTTGAGACCTTCAATACATTTTATTGCACTTGTTAAAATGGAGTTGCAGGGAGCAGCTGTAGTTACCTGCAGTACTTGTGCCATGTTTGTTATCTTGACAGAGCGTGTGCAGAACTACATCTGCTGCAAGTGCAAGCTGGTGGCGCTATTGGAAGAGAAGGTCCAGCAGCTGGAGGCTTGCATATCCGACCAGCAACATATTAAGGAGCTTGAGCGGTTCCTGGACAGAGCGGAACAGACTACTCAGGTCCATGAGGAGACAGGGCAAACTTCAGAGGAGGAAGTCACTCCCGCAACTCAGGAGGTGGATGGGTGGAGGAATGTGACTCAAAGGAGTAGAAGGCCAAGGCATCGCTCAGAGAGTCTCATCTTGCACAATCAGTTTGAAGCTCTTTCCCTCAGCACACATCATGAGGCACACATAGAGGAACAATTGGTTCCACCGGAGGATCTCTCCCTCATCACTATTGATGAGATACAAGATCAGGTACATGTTGATGACCAGGCTGCAGGAGAGAAGCTCATTGTACTAGGGGATTCTATAATTAGAAATACGTAGGGATGGATTTGTGAGGAGCATGATAACCGTATGGTCATTTGCCTGCCGGGTGCAAAGGTTGCAGACATCACCAGAAATATAGATAGCTTGTTAGAGAGAACTGGGAAGGAGCCAGTGGTCATGGTACACGTCGGTACCAATGATGTCGGGAAGGCCAAGCGGTCAGTCTTGGAAGCCAAATTCAGGTTGCTAGGTAGAAGATTGAAGACCCGGGCTTCCAAGGTAGCATTTTCAGAAGTGCTACCTGTTCCTCGTGCAGGACCCGCCAGACAGGCAGAACTCAGAAGCCTCAATGCGTGGATGAGGCGATGGTGTCAAGAGGAGGGCTTTAGATTTGTCAGGAACTGGAGAACATTTTGGGACAAGCCAAACCTGTTCAGGAGGGATGGGTTGCACTTGAATCATGATGGGACCAGATTGCTGGCACTCAACCTCAAAAAGGCAGCAGAGCAGCTTTTAAACTGATAACTGGGGGAAAGCCAACAGGAGCTGAGTGGCATCCGGTTCGGAACACCTCATCCTCGGGGAATGAGGTTGGAGAGGGTAGAGAATCACATAGAGAAGACATAGCAGGTATAGGTATTAGCACCGGGAGAATAACGGAATGTGACAGTCCATCTACTGAAAATAAAAGCTGTGGGGCGAATAGAACAAGGCAGCAGCTGTTGTTGCGGGACCCACTGTACAGGTGCTTCTACGCCAATGCTCGAAGCCTCCGAAAAGATGCAAAGAACTTGAACATTTGGCAGCTAGGGATAACATTGATATAATAGCCATAACAGAAACCTGGTGGAATGCGGAGAACCAGTGGGATACAGCAATCCCAGGCTATAAACTCTATAGAAGAGATAGAGGGGGGCGGGTTGGAGGAGGAGTGGCCATCTATGTCAAAGAAGGGGTAAAATCCAGCAGAATGGAGATTGACAGAGGGTCTGACTCCACCATAGAATCACTGTGGGTTAAACTACCAGGTCCAAGGAGTGATGTGATCATTGGAGTATTCTATCGTCCACCAGATCAGAAACTTGAGGGGGACCTTGAAATGAGGAGAGAAATCATGGAAGTGGCTAAAAGGGATAGGATAGTAATCATGGGGGACTTCCAATTATCCCCACATTGACTGGGCCAATGCGAGCTCCGGGCAAGAAAGAGAAACTGGGTTTCTCGACTTGCTGAATGACTGTGCCTTAGAGCAACTTGCAATGGAGCCCACCCGAGAACAGGCAACTCTGGATCTAATATTGTGTGATACTCAGGACCTGGTCAGAGGTGTGAATGTCACTGAGCCTCTGGGGAACAGTGACCATGCTGCTATTACCTTTGCCATGCATGTCGGAGGAAGAGTGTCAACCAAATCAGACATAAAAACCCTTGATTTTCGAAGGGCAAACTTCCCTCAGATGAGGAAACTAGTTAGAGAGAAACTGAAGGGGAAGGTTAGAAGAATCCAATCTCTTCAGAGTGCATGGAGCCTGTTTAAAACAACAATAATAGAGGCCCAGCACAAGTGCATACCACAAAGAAAGAAGAGCTCATTTAAGTCCAAGAGGACACCGGCATGGTTAACGAGTGGAGTTAGAGAGGCTCTAAAGCGCAAGGAGAGGTCCTTCTGTAAATGGAAATCCTCCCCAAATGAGGAAAATAAAAAGGATCACAAACTCTGGCAAAAGAAATGTAAGAAGATGATAAGGGAGGCAAAGAAAGACTTTGAGGAACAAATGGCTAGCAATATAAAGGGTAATAATAAAAGCTTCTTTAAATATGTTAGAAGTAGAAAACCTGCAAGAGAACCAGTTGGCCCTCTGGATGGTGAGGGAGGAAAAGGGGAGGTTAAGGAAGACTTGGACATTGCAGAGAAATTGAATGAGTTCTTTGCGTCTGTCTTCACGACAGAGGACCTTGAGCGGATTCCACTGCCTGAGCCGCCCCTCTTGACTAAAGAATTAAATCAAATACAGGTTAAAAAAGAGGAGGTTTTAGGACTAATTGATAAATTGAGGATTAACAAGTCACCTGGCCCAGATGGCATCCACCCAAGGGTTATTAGGGAACTGAGAAATGAAATTGCAGATCTCTTAACGGTTATATGCAACTTGTCTCTTAAAACGGCCACAGTGCCGGAGGACTGGAGGATAGCAGATGTCACACCAATTTTTAAAAAAGGAAGGAGGGGGGACCCAGGAAACTACAGGCCGGTTAGCCTTACATCTGTCCCAGGGAAGATGGTGGAAAGCCTCATCCAAGAGAAAATCTTAAATCACATAAAAGAACAAACCTTGCTGAGAGAAAATCAGCATGGCTTCTGTAAGGGTAAATCTTGTCTGACAAACCTCTTAGAATTTTTTGAAAAGGTCAACAGGCACGTGGATTTGGGTGAACCGGTTGATATAGTCTATCTGGATTTTCAAAAGGCTTTTGACACAGTCCCTCACCAAAGGCTGCTGAGAAAATTGCACAGTCAGGGGATAAGAGGGCAGGTCCTCTTATGGACTGAGAACTGGTTGAGATCCCGGAAACAAAGAGTAGGTGTCAATGGGAAATTTTCACAATGGAGAGAAGTGAAAAGCGGTGTGCCCCAGGGATCTGTCCTGGGACCGGTGCTTTTCAATCTGTTCATAAATGACCTGGAGACAGGGATAAACAGTGAGGTGGCCAAGTTTGCCGATGACACAAAACTTTTCCGTGTGGTAAAAACCAGAGAAGATTGTGAAGAGCTCCAGAAGGATCTCTCCAAACTGGGGGAATGGGCTGAGAAATGGCAAATGCGTTTTAATGTAACCAAATGTAAAGTAATGCATATTGGGACAAAAAATCCAAACTTCATCTATCAACTCATGGGCTCTGAGTTATCCGTGACGGATCAGGAAAGAGATCTTGGTGTGTTGGTGGACAGCTCCATGAAGGTGTCTCCCCAATGTGTGGCAGCGGTGAAGAAGGCCAATTCCATGCTAGGGATTATCAAAAAGGGGATTGAAAATAAAACAGCCAACATTATAATGCCATTATACAAAACAATAGTAAGGCCCCACCTGGAGTATTGTGTACAATTCTGGTCACCGCATCTCAAGAAAGACATAGTGGAACTGGAAAAGGTGCAGAAGAGAGCGACTAAAATGATTACTGGGCTGGGGCACCTCCCTTATGAAGAAAGGCTAAAACATTTGGGCCTCTTTAGTCTGGAAAAAAGGCGATTGAGGGGGGATATGATTGAGACATACAAAAATAATGCAGGGTATGAGTAAAGTGGATAGAGGGAAGCTCTTCTCCCTCTCCCAAAATACCAGAACTAGGGAACATACACTCAAATTGAGGGCTGGGAGAGTAAGAACTGACAAAAGAAAATATTTTTTCACCCAGCGCGTTGTAAGTCTATGGAACTCCCTGCCACACAATGTGGTGATGGCATCTGACCTGGATGCCTTCAAAAGGGGATTGGACAGATTCCTGGAGGAAAAGTCCATCACAGGTTACAAACCATGATGGAGATGTGTAACCTCCAGGGTTTAAACCAGGGTACTTCAAGGGCCAGATGCAGGAGAGTGGTATCAGGAGACAGATATCTAGTTTCATGCTCTCCCAAACACATCTGGTGGGGCCGCTGTGAGATACAGGAAGCTGGACTAGATGGGCCTTTGGCCTGATCCAGCATGGCTCTTCTTATGTTCTTATGTTCTTATGAGAGAGAGAGAGAGAGAGAGAGAGAGAGAGAGAGAGAGAGAGAGAGAGCTTTCATTTTCTCAGTCTCTGTTCCTGTGTCTTGCATCCATATGCACTTCAGTGGGAGCCACTATTATATTCATTCTTCCAAAACCCACACTGTTTTGCCATTTTATTTCTACCTTCACTCCCAATTATTTGCCTGCAAGATGATATTGGGGCAGCAGAATCAATAATATCTCTATACTGCTGCTTTTTGAGTTTGGCTTTTGTACACTGAGCAATTTTTTAGTGGACTTTTCTAAATTAAATCATGGTATATTTGGGGACTTTGGAAATTACAGTAGCGATATGGTTTTATTTGGGTTTTTTTCAGAACAATGAGAGATAAATCCTTTATTAGGGGTGGGGAGGGCTTGGCTTTCCACCACCAAACCCATAAGCAATCATTTTATGAGCGGCTGTTATACATGGGCACGACTTGGTGAAATTCTCGTTTCCGTTTCCATTTCCGTTACGTAACGGAAACGGTAACGACAATTACTCCGCCAGAACTCGAACTCGAACCAACTAAAGAAAAATTGGGTCTGATTTGTCGTTGTCGTTCCTGGCATCGCAGCGATCGCGCGATGCCAAGCGGCACAGGAAAAAAGTTTTAAAAATAAAAAAACCCGATTCCCGGCCAAAAAAGCAGGCGAAAATATGCCTGCCTGAGTGAGGGCACCTACCAGAGGGGTGGTTTCTGGGGGGGGGGTCCCCGGCCTCCCCCCCTCCTCTCCTGGGCTGCGCAAAGTGCGCATCCTCGTCGTCGAGTCGCACTCGCCCACGCCAGCTCGCCAAGCGGTGCGGCACAGGAAAAAAATTTAAAAAAATAAATTAAAAAAACGATTCCCGGCCAAAAAAAGCAGGCGAAAATATGCCTGCGGTGCAGCCTGCCTCAGTGAGGGCACCTACCAGAAGGGTGGTTTCTGGGGGGGCGGGGGGTCCCTGGCCTTCCCCCCTCCTCTCCTGGGCTGCGCATCCTCGTCATCTCGCCAACTCGCCATGCCATGCGGTGCGGGCGGGGGATCCAAAATGGGGCGACCGCAATATTTATTTTGAAATCGTGGTCCAAAAACACACCAAAGCACCACAGAAACATGCGAAAATAGCTATTTTAAAACTGCCACTAACCCTAGCCCAAACCCGAACCCTAACCCTAACCCTAACCCATACGCCAGTACACTGTCCTTCTTAGTGGGTCAGAGAGGCACCCAGAGGTGCACCCCACGAACTCACCCTAACCTTACCAGTAACCCTAATCCTAGCCCTTGCGCTAACCCCTAACCCCAAGCCAGATATGTGTACTCGCATTGCACTACAGCAAGTACACTTCCCTTCTTAGTGAGTCACAGCGGGCGCCCGTAGGGGTCCTTTGTCACTTCGCTCTCCAGCCCAAGTGCATTGCAGGCAGTGAGTCACAGAGGCACCCGAAAGAGAGGTGCCTCTGCCTGCTGCAACTACAACTTAATGGTATGCATATCCAATTGGCTATGCATGCCATTTTGTAGCGGGTGAGGAGAGGAGGCACCCACGAGGTGCCTCCAGGAGCCCGCTTTCCCTTCATGGCGGGCCAGAGGAGGCACCCACCCTAGAGAGGTGCCTCCAGGAGCCCGCACCCCCAAAACCAGTACTAACGACAGATGAAAAACCGACAAACGAAACGACAAATTTTTGGAAAATTTCGCGAAAAACGGAAACGAGCCGAAACGGGCCGGCTCCGACACACGACAACTCGAAACGTAATTTTTCCTGGTCGTGCCCATCTCTAGCGGGTGTTATATTTATGTGGCTTATAAAATGGGAGGCTGGGAAAGGATATACAGTGGTACCTCTACTTTCAAATTTAATCCATTCCGAATGCATGCTCTTAAGTCGAACAACTCTTAATTACAGGTACCGTATCTACATACATACATACATACATACATACATACATACATACATACATACATACATACATACATACATAAAATTTAGATATGGTCTGCAAGTGGAGCAGACCACATCTAAAATTTGTAAGGCAGCAGTTAAACCTCCAACGGTTTTCCGCTCTTAAGTCAAATAGCTCTTAGGTAGAGCCACTCTTAATTAGAGGTACCGCTGTATCTACATTTTCGGACCAGCCTTTGAACCCGCTCCTACTTCACTTGGAGTGGTCTTCCTATAATTTCAGTATTTTAGCCATCAGCACCTTTGCCTGCCTGAACACCATGCATTCTAGACTGAGATCGAATACAATTTATGTATGTGTTTAATGTGTATTTAGGTTATAAGCATTTCTCATTAGCTAATTTAGACTACAAGCGGAACATTTTTAAAGTTGCTATACAAGGAAATCCAATTGATATTATGGTGTTATGCATACATAAATGAGCCACTGTTGTTATTGTACCAGTAATGTAAAACAACATTGAATTTGTTTAATTTGATGTATTTGGGGAGCATGAAGCACACACAGGTGCACATTTATGCAGGACTGAGACAGGACTATCAGACCTTCTTGGAAATGGAAGTCAACTACTAGGTTAGTCCAAAGACTTTTGGTCCTCTGGCTTGTGAATGTGGCATGCATCAGATCCACAAGCAAGCAGGTGATCATTCTGGAATCACCCAACAGCTTTGCCTTGCAGGATGATCAGGAAGCCGGAGCCCTAAAGGAAATGTGTTGGGAGCCTTGTTCTGAAGGCCAGGGACACAAACACCTCTCTGAATAATGACAAGAACCTTCCTTGGACATAGACTTTGTCAGGTACAGCAAATCAGCCTATGCTTCTTACGCTACCTTCATGCTTCTGATGCTTGAGTCCAGGGATGGATGATGCTCCACTTATTTATATACTCACCATGGGTACATAAAAAGAGACCTACCTATAATAGACCCAGTCCAGTAAGAGAGATCAGTTAAAGCAAGCCAGATCCACACCCAGACACTGTGAACGGACTGAGACACAGATACAGGATACTTCTGTGAAACTACATATAGATTAAAAACACATGGTGCCACATTTGGCCTACATATGGATTGGGGGGACAGCCTGCCTAGTTGCACAAATATGACTAATCCCCTTTCTGTGAACTGGTAGAATTTCTTTAATTAAAATACAGAATAAATTATGTAACAGCAGGAATTACATCTTGCAATATTTATGCAGACTCCTCCCTCCAAGGATTTTTAATACACTGGAGAGCCGTTGTTCTTTTTTTTCCCCCAGCAGAGCAAATGCCAATAGGGAGCTCTTGGCATGGAAAAGGCAAAAAGAAGTCACAAATCTAACGTCAGAAACATTTAGGCCCAAGTGATGATGACTGGTATCCCATGGCATGCCCTTCAGATTTCCATCAGGATCTATCGGAAGGAGTTTAAGCTGTTTGACAATAAGGGCAGAGCAGCATCTGGGGTATGTGAGGTGAAAGACTGTCAGGGTCATCCCAGGTTATCCTGAAAGAGGAGAGTTGAGTCTTATTTGAATGGGCTGCTAGCTTGAAGTGACAACAGCCACCTGTGGTTTGTTTCCATCTGGAGTGTAAAACTGTACCCACAACAAGGGAAATACATCTATGCCCAGTTACTTGAGCCTTGCCCATAGCACATACTGTCAGATCCATGTACTGAAGACCAATTATTATTTTTAATGCAAAGTATGACTCTCTTTGTGTCATTCCTGTTTTTATTTATTAATGGATTAAACATCATTGTTCTGTTGCAATGTCACGACAACGTTTCAGAAGTGCCTAATTATCTACCAGAAACCTGTGACAAGGATAACCTCTCTTTCCACTTCATTTACTGTGAAATGTGCAGCTGAGTTGTTGGATGTTTTGTTCTTTCTTCCCATACTGTGATAACACTGCAAGAGAGTGGCAGAGTTATTGCAACAGTGCCACTGGGATTCACGAGCACAGTAAGCATTTAAGGACTACACATACACATATGCTCATGGAAAGATGTACACGTCACCCCTCTACAAAATACTGTAGTTAGAAGCATTAGGAAAGGATGTGTGAGCAGCTTGCATATCATTTGTCACAGCTTCTGGATAAAACATGACACCAGAGCTGGAGAAATTCCAGCTCCAACTATTTACCGGATAGAATATAAGTCATGTAATAAGAGATTCCATTTAACCTTGCAAGGAGGCAAAAATGGCTGCACTTCCGCCAACTGAAGGTGAGAAAAAGAGAATGTTTCAACTGGGGTGGAGACTATAATGGCCCTCAATGGACGGCTGGGCTACAAGTTCCAACTGGAAGTTGAGTCATGGCAACTGGACTTCTTTTCATGAGAGATTGAAATGTTCTGCTGCTCATCCAAACAGCTTCGTCAGTCCATTTGTCAGTACAATAATAATAACCTTTATTGTCATTGTACATCCAGTGTACAGTGAAATTGGCTGAGCCTCCCTCCCTCCCTCCCCCCCAACAGCATCCCACTAAAAAGCCATTCAATCTGATTTCACACTGTGTGCTTGCTGCACAACTCGCCAGCCCCACGAGTCTATCATGAGTTATCACGTCTCGTTTAACAGTTGAACAGCCCACGGATAAAAACTGTTTTTTAGCCTGTTGGTATGGCTTGCTATACTTCTGTGTCTCCTACCCGAGGGTAGGAGAGTAAAGAAGTGCTGACCGGGGTTTGAGTCATCCCTGATGATTTTCCTTGCTCTCCTAAGACAGCAGTCCCTGGCAATGTCATCCAGTGGACTCAGGGGACAGCCCATGATGTTTTGTGCTGTGTTCACTACCCTCTGTAAAGTCTTTCTGTCCGTGGCTGTCAAACCAGCATACCAGACTGTAATGCAGTATGGACACTTTCTATTGTAGACCAGTAGAAGGAGGTCATCAATTGTTGTTTCACATTGTTCTTCTGCAAGAGCCTGAGGAAATGGAGTCTCTGTTGAGCCTTCCTGGCCGCCTGGGTTGTATTAATTTTCCAGGTAAGATCTTCATTGAAATGAACTCCCAGGAATTTGAAGGAGGAGACTCTCTCCACCCGGCCTCCCATGATGTACAGTGGAGCAAGTTCCTCTCTTTTCCTCCGGAAGTCCAACACCATCTCCTTAGTTTTGCTGATATTTAGGTGCAAATTATTTTCTAAGCACCATGAGGATAATTTTTGGACCCCCCCTATATACTGATTCATATCCACCTGTTATAAGACCCATTATGGTAGTGTCATCTGCAAACTTAAAGATTGCAGTGGATTCCAACATTTCTCATCAGTGACCATGCTCATTAGTCCAGATGGAAGTTGCCATCTTTCACTACTCTGAGAGCCATGCACTGTGCAACCATTGGATACAGGAAGGGTGGGAACTTCATTAAGCCTGGAACCACTGAATTGCCTCTGGGACCTCCTCAAGTTACAGAGACTGATCAAATGCTGGAGTGGAGGGAGAGAGAAAAAGGAAAAAGGAGGGTGAAACGGAATGTATTTATTTTATTTTATTTTGTATTTGAGTATATTTAGCCTGCCTTTCTCTTTGGAAAAGGACCTAAGGAGGCTTACAGTAATGAAGGACAATATACAGTGCTGTACAATTAAGACATATTCAAGTTTAAGTACAGGGAACTGAGGGATATCTTATAGCATTGGAAGGAAACATTAAAGCTAAAAGAGAGTGTGAGCAGTTAAGAAAAGAGCATAATAATGTAATAATGTACAGTAGACCATCTTAAAGGTATGAGGGATATGAACTAACAATTGATAACACAGTGTCAATGTAATCACACAAGGAAAAATATAAACACAAAGTTTTAAGTGGTTATAAACACAAAGTCTGTGTAGCTATGTATGATAAGATTCATATTAAAGACACAATAGGTAAGCCATCATTCAGGAAAGCTTGCCTGAAGGGAAAGGTCTTTGCCTGTTTCCAGAAAGACAGCAGGGATGGGGCAGTCCTGGCCTCTAGTGGGTGGGAGTTCCAGAGTCTGGGTACAACAGCCAAGAAGGCCCTTTCATGTATTCCCACGAAGCATACCTGTGAGGGAGCCGGGATTGACAGAAAGGCCTATCCTTAGCACTTGAGCCAGTTCATACTGTGAGATTTGATCTTTGAGGTAGCTAGGACCCAGGTTGTACAATGCTTTGTTGGTTAAAGTCAGCACTTTGAATTGTGCCCGATAGCTGATTGGCAGCCAGCAGAGCTGCTTTTATAGGGATGTAATGTGATCTCTATAACCCACCCCAGTCAGCAATCTGGCCACTGTGTTATGGACCCATTGATGTTTCCTGAGACGTGTGTGTGTGTGTGTGTGTGTGTGTGTGTGTGTGTGTGTGTGTGTGTGTGTGTGTGTGTGTGTGTGTGTGTGTGTGTGTGAGAGAGAGAGAGAGAGAGAGAGAGGGGGGGGAGAGAGAGAGAGAGAGAGAGAGAGAGAGAGAGAGAGAGAGAGAGAGAGAGAGAGAGAACTCGTGTGAATATGTGTGTGTATGTTCACCCACAGGTTACATCTTATCTAAAAAAATATTTTATATCCCATAGTACCAAATCCCATATTAAGCCTCTGGCATACAATACGGTGATCAAATGGAACTCTCTCTCTTGGGCTCATCAAATTATTGAAAAACAAAAAATATTTAATGAGGGACTCCTTAAGGATCATACATATTTCTCTTTTTATTTCAGTATACATCAAGAAACACAAATCTAATTCTCTAAGTATATCAGAAACACAAATCATAAAAAACCTTCAGTTATATTAAGATATAAAAAGAGAAAGCATTGCCCCTCAAAAATGTGAACCATAGGAAGGTCTCCCATTCCATTCTAACTAAATCTATATAACCAGACATGTTGACAAGCTTCCAAATCTCCATATTCTTTTATTTATACACATTTTCCATGCCTAATTTTTTTTTTGTATTTCATTCCTTTGCCCTGTAACCTTCCTTCCAGGACAAGTCCTTAGACTTATTACTAAATGTTGTGTGTTGTGTCATGACAGTCCTGACCGACTCTTTGTGACCCCGTGTTCAAAATAATACCAGTTAAATTCTACCTAGGAAGCCTTTCTTGACATTTAACTCCAGGCCACATATTTATAGTCTTCATGTCTTTGTCATCCTTTTGGTCTTTAGGGCTAACCTTCTGCTGATTATCTTTTTGACAGTAAAGGTGCAGCCTAAACTGCCACACTGAACAACTTGAAATGAGTGGTGTTGTTTCTGCATAATATATGTAGTATTATGTGGAGCGTTTCTGTCTCGTGTGCAAAGTGACATCCTAAGTTCAGAGAAACACCACTGATGGAGAATCGCCTAAATCTTCTCTCTTATCTGTCTCTCAGGGGTGGCCAGGAAAGCCAAGACCTCAGAATTGCTTCCTAGATCTCCTAAAATAAATTCCACCAAACATAAGCCATGGCCGACATGTGGATGATTTGCTGGATAAACACTTGCTCCTGGGAAGAAATAAGACAATAAATCACAACTCCAAATAAAAACCCATTGTCCAGTGATTTATCCTCCCACTGCAGTGGATAAACACCATCGCCATCATGACAGCCTGCTCCCGTCAACTGCACAAGCAACCTAATTTGTTTGTCACTTGAGTATTTTGCTTTGTTTTCACTGAAAGCCAAGATTCTAAAAAGGCTTGTGAAATTACTGCAAGGCAATATTGAGACTGAGCATTATCTTGCTACCAAGATTACTTGTTGCTGTCCTGTTTATTCTTTTCATTTCACATGGCTTAGCCAGGACAGCTAGTATCTTTCACAGCATTCTACCTTTTCATCTTTCCTTCAAAGTGGAACACACGATTGGTTGTACAAATCCTACCAGACGATCGGTGAATCAGTCCGCCATTGGTGGCATTTAGGGTGCGTGGTTTTGATGAAATAGAATCACTGAAGCCTTGCGTGGAGTGGGGATGCTCCTGCAGGATCCATAACACTGGAGAGTTCACAACAAATTCTTTTAGAAGCTCAACACAGCGGCAGGCCATTCTGAAATTGTCCATCCTTATCTGAGGGGTTTGGTCATACATTCTCTGAGGCCAGTACAGTTCTGTGTGGTAAAAGATACCTTCAGATTGAGGTGAACAAAGGGCACAGGTCATGGTCATATTTAGAGATGGGCACGACTTAGCGGTATTCCCATTTCCGTTTCCGTTACTCGTATCCGTTACTCTACGGAAACGGTAACGGGAATTACTCCGCCAGAATTCGAGCTCGAACCGACGAATGAACAATTTGGTCTGATTTGTCGTGCTCGTTACTTGCATTGCGCAATGCCAAGCGGCACAGAAAAAAAGTTTTTAAAAGTTAAAAAAAACCGATTCCCGGCCCTAAAAGTAGGCGAAAACTGTCTGAGGGCACCTACCAGGCCAGAAGGGTGTTTTATTTGGGGGGGGGGTCCCCGCCCCCCTCTCCTTGGCTATTGCTACTGCTGCACTGCTGGTACCAGGCTGGGAGGGCGCATCCATTTGCCATGCAGTGCGGGGGATCCAAAATGGCGACCGCAATATTTTTTTTGAAATCGTTGCCCAAAACCCCACCAAAGCACCACAGAAACATGTGAAAATTAGCTATTTTAAATGCTTGAATTTTTACAGTAGCAGCAGTGGGTTTTTCTTGCAAAAAAAAGTCTCCGTTGATTTTATTTTATTTTATTTTATTTTATTTTATTTTATTTTTTTACACCTGCACATTCGCAATGATGGGCTCGCCCATGGGAGTGGACCATGCAAATTTTCCACCAATCGCATGGCCACTTGGCCAGGTTGACCACAGAGACTTCTGGGATGTGCCAATCGGGCATAAACAGCCCACTAATCGTAGCCCAAACCCGAACCCGAACCCTAAGCCTAACCCATACGCCAGTACACTGTCCTTCTAAGTGGGTCAGAGAGGCACCCAGAGGTGCACCCCAATACTCACCCTAACCTCACCCGTAACTAGCCTAACCCTAGCCCTTGCGCTAACCCATCTTAACCCTAAGCCAGATCTACTTGCATTGCACTACATGCAAGTACGTGAGACACAGCGGGTGCAAAGAGTCTGCCAGTCCGTCACTTGTGGCTCTGGCTGACTCCTGCAGCTCCCTCCAGGAGCCCGCTACCCCCCCCCCAAACCAGTACTAACAACAATGAAAAAACGAACCGACTAATTTTTGCGAAATTTCGCGAAAAACGGAAACGAGCCGAAACGGACTGCCTCTCACACACGACAACTCGAAAATGTCATTTTCCCTAGTCGTGCCCATCTCTAGTCATATTTTGTACTTTTAGAGGAACGCTTCACATCCATTTCTGTCTGAAGAGCCTGAGAAATAAAGAACTGGATGTTTAGTCTTTTATCCAGCTTTTCTCTTAATCCTTTTTATACGTCTGTGCTTTGGGACATGAACAACGGGGACACCAAAATTGAGCTTATCTAGTAGGACCCCCAGCCGTTACATTGTTTCACAAAAATTACTTTTTATAGTGCATGATTGTTCGCCTTCAGGGAGATTATCCAACAACTGAAGCCAAATTCACTGTGACACTGAGGCCTCTAAGGGTGGGAGAGGAGTGAGCAAAATGATAATGGGCATAGGAAGTGATTGTGAAGCTTTTGCCACAAACCAAATTTGAATGATTTATTGATTATATATCACTAAAGACAATAGCAAGGAGGATTGTTTTCTCAGATGCCAAAAATTGCTGCGCATCTTTCCATACTTATTGCTGTGGGTTAAAAACAGACCTAACAACTGACAAGTTTTACCTGCCACATCTCTGAATAGACTTCAAGAACAAAGCAGTCAAGGAAGAGCAAATAAAATGTTTCAAGTGCCACAAAATATTTTGCTGGTTTTTGCTGCAACAGTAGGCTGATAACTAGTATTACAGAAATTCCAGTTTTAAAAGATATGAATCTACACCAGATATGAATCCAGAATGATATTAATGTATCTGGAAGTTGAATCATGGCAACTGGACTAATTTTCTTGAGAGATTGAAATGTTTCACCGCTCATCCAAACAGCTTCATCAGCCTGAGGAAAGCTAGTTGAGAGTCTTCCACTTTATAGTTCCCTTTGATCTCATGTCAGCCTGGTCTGAAATAGGCTGATAAAATGAACAATGGCCTGAACAGGCTTGTTTGGTGGACAATAGAAGCAATAGGCTTATTAGGTAGACAATGGCCCACCTTTACAACCTTCCTAACACCCATAAAATATGAGTCGTTAGCCATGGCCTTAGTGGTGGAGGTGTGAAGTATTTTTGGTGTGTGGGGGGATTGTTGAAATCACTTCCTGATAAGTAGCAGATGCACTGTGCCTGAGCCGCCCACCTCTGCTTAGAGAGAGGTTTTCAAACTCACATGAATGGCTTCCCTGACCCCTCTCTCAAACCACCTATCTTCTCTTTCTAATATGTGTGCATCCTCATCTTTGAATAAGTGCCCTTTGAAGGACAAAGGGCACTCATTCAAAGGTATACTGCTGATTCTTGTCCTGGGCTGTTACCCCTCCTGTGTTGGGCCATCCTCCTATTTAATGGCTGTTAAGTTTCTCCAATGTAGAGGTCTGCACACTCCCTGCATTGGACCGCATATACTATGTTGCTCCTTTTTTTTGTTTTGGTGTCAGGTCCTTTGGGTGGATGAGTCTCTACCTTAGTGTGTTTGTGGGTTTGAAGTAAACAGGGATGTGGTGCCACCTTTTAAGCTTTTCAAAGACTCCAGCCATGTAGGGGATGGCCAGGTTCTTCTGTCGACTCTGGGTCTCAGGCTGATGCATTGTTCTTCTGGGTCGGTACACTGCCTTGTTGAAGGCCCACTGTGGATATCCACAATCCTTAAGTGCTGTCTTCAGGTTCCTGTCTTCCTTCTTCCTTCTTCTTGGCTTCTGTGGAGGTGAGGATGCTCTCTACTCTGTGGTTTAGGGTCCTGATGACTCCTAATTTGTGTTAAAATGGATGGTGGGAGTCAAACATTAAGTACTGATCTGTGTCGGTGGATTGTGCTATCTTTTACCTCATATGTCTATGTTGTAAATATGTAGGAAATTGACATGATCTACATACATCAGCATTTCTTCTTCCAAATCAGGGAAACTTTAGAAGACATAATCTGTATTAAGCTTGTAAATGTTCTGGCAAATTGAGCATATTTTTACAAAACCACCACTTTGAGGGATGGAGTTAAAGAAAATAAAGGCCAAGCCATATCCTTTGGTTCCACAAGCTTTTCAAGTCCAGAATTCAAATGAGCTTTAATTATGTGAATGAATAACAAAAAATTAGCTGGTGCTGCCTTCAGTGAAAAATGTATTTTTGCCAAAATGTAAATTAGCCACACTCAATCAGCAGTGCTTTTGTTGACCCAGAAAGATTGTTTCAAGATTTCATTGGACCTAACAATTATAAATGAACCCCCCATTGAATTCTGGAGTCACTGACATTTTTGCAGAGTTAGTAACTGGTGTGAAATTTGGAAATTGATGTCAAAATTAGATGCTATTCAGGGAACAGTAGGAAAATTTACTCACAAGGGGTGAAGATAATAAGCACTATGTCACAGCAGGGACCATTACTATGATGCCCCTCTTTGAAAACTATGCTATCTCACAAAAACACAGGCAGAAATCCCTAGAGATTTCCCATTGAAGAATATGGGTCTTCTAATAAGAACATGAGAACAAAAGAAGAGCCATGCTGGATCAGGCCAAAGGTCCATCTACTCCAGCTTCCTGTATCTCACAGGGCCCCCACCAGATGCATCTGGGAGTGCATGAGACTAGGTATCTGTCTCCTGATACCACTCCCCTGCATCTGGCCCTTGAAGTACCCCAGTTTTAGACCTGGAGATTACACATCTCCATCATGGTTTGTAACCTGTGATGGACTTTTCCTCCAGGAATCTGTCCAATCCCCTTGTGAAGGCATCCAGGCCAGATGCCATCACCACCTCCTGTGGCAGGGAAGAGCGTTCATCTATCCACTTTATTAATGCCCTGCATTATTTTGGAGATCTCTATCATATCCCCTCTCAGGCACCTTTTTTTCCAGACTAAAGAGCCCCAGTTTTAGCCTTTCCTCATAAGGGAGGTCCCCCAGCCCAGTAATCATTTTAGGCACTCTCCTTTGCCCCTTTTCCAGTTCCACTATGTCTTTTTTGAGATGTGGTGACCGGAATTGTATACAATACTCCAGGTGCAGCCTTACTATCGTTTTCTACAATGGCATTATAATGTTGGCTGTTTTATTTTCACTCCCCTTTTTGATAATCCCTAGAATGGAATTGGCCTTCTTCACTGCTGCCACACATTGGGGAGACACCTTCATGGAGCTGTCCACCAACACACCAAGATCTCTTTCCTGATCCATCACAGATAGCTCAGAGCCCATGAGTTGAAAGATAAAGTTTGGATTTTTTTTTTTGCCCCAATATGCATTACTTTACATTTTCCTACATTGAAGCTTCTACTTTGTGCCAGGAGACACTACATAAATGCGCTGTGCAAGCACCACAAAATGCCATACCCTATGAAGAGGATTCTGCCCACAGTGAGTTAGGCTGTACTCACAGTGGGTAGCCATAGCTCTTGTTCCCTGAAGATATCGGGACAGTGGCTTACTTATACCCAACAATGTAAAATGGGCTACTCAGCTTCTATCCCTCTGATGCAAAGGGGGGGGGATCAAGATTAGAAAAGTCTCAACATTCCCCTTCCTGTATGTATGATCCATCCTTTATTTAAATAAAAGGCTTCTAGCATAACAAAATATGCCCTAAATTGGAGCCACAATTTTTATTATGAACCTAGATTGGTGTTCTGATGTTCTCCTCCCCACCATTACAAAGATTTTCAAGCAAAAATCAAAGAAAAACAAAACAAAACAAAACAAACATGTGGCACCTTAAAGACTAACTTTCATATTTTAATGTAACATTTTTTGCACATGTGCACTTCTTCAGACCATTACAAAGCAAAGTAATTTGCTTATATACTGCCCCATAGCACTTCAAGTATTCTCTGGGCAGTTTACGGTTTTAATAACAGTATGCAGGCTACACATTGTCCCCCCAGCAAGCTGGGTACTCATTTTACGAACCTCAGAAGGATGGATTGAACCCCAGGTCGTGAACACAGTTTTACCTGCAGCAGAAGCATTTAACCACTGCGCCACAAGGCTCCTATAGTAGTGCTCTTGTCACTATAGCTGCACAAGAGTGCATCAATGATATTCTGCATCAGAGCACATCAGCATTCCATAAGGCAGTGTTGGCGAACCTATGGCACGGGTGCTAAAGGTGGCACTCAGAACCCTTTCTGTGGGCACCCGACATCGCCCATTCACAGCCACCTGTATTGAGGTTAAATGTCTGTATTGGCACTTTGCAAAAAAATTAGTGGGTTTTGAATCGCAGCTTGGGCACTCAGTCTCTAAAAGGTTCGCCATCACTGCAATAAGGCAATTCTAAAAAACGGAGGCAGCAAACAAAAATCTATAACTTTTGAACTAGGCTGCAGCCACATCCTAATTGTCCTTGCATCTGTCTTCCCAGAAAACCATTGTACAGATCATATAAACATCTTTTCTGATCTTCTAGCACTTTGTAATTCTAAATGAGAGACGTTGCTGTCAGAACTTAAAGTTCTGATTAAGCATGGATACTTAAAGTTCCGTTTTTTTTAAAAGCCAGGAAATGAAATTCTTCAAAACAACAACAAAAAACCCTGACTCTCCAGTGAAATTAAATCAAATCGATGATAAATATTCTAAGATGTGCTGGAGACAGAGCCAGAAAGTAGGTACTATACTTATTTTCATATGTGGCAGGAATGTATTCAAGAATACCCTGAAATTTTGGCAGCTGGATTTCAAAGAAATAAATATAATAAACAAGATAAGTAGTTGTATGTTCTAATACAGGGGTGTCCAAACTTTTCGCAAAGAGGGCCAGATTGGGTCAGGTGAAAATTAATAGGGGAAATAGGCAAAGATGGATTTATAAATATGAGAATTTATCAGCTTTTCAACAACTTTGCAACAAAGAGGAAGGGACAAGGGCCATTACAAAAATACAATACAATTATGGAAGGGAGATAGGGCTCCTTGAATGGTATACATTGTTATACCCAGATGGTCCCTGGGTGGGAGGGGGCACTGTCTAGTTCAATATTTGTTTATTAGATTCTGTTTCTTTTTCTTGTGGTGTTTTTTATAAATAAAATGATAAAAATATTTAAAACATTATTTAAAAATAAAAACAAAAAAGCCTAACAATTACATTGTATTTGTGTGAGAAGAGGTTAGCTGATGAAAACGAGTTAGGTAGGTACTGCGATTTTCCCTTAATTGATGTGTCTTTGTGAATGGCACAAGAGGGGATCCTGTGGACCATTTTGATTGCAGCCATTGAAGTTGTCAACTTTAAAGCTGCATTTTGCTATATAAAGTTTGGCATCCTTTGCAGCTTTCCAATAACAAGTAATGCAGGCTTGACGTTGCATAGCAATATTAGGCCATCACCTGGCATTCTAAATTGTGGTTATAGAAGTATAATATCCCACATTCATAAAGAGGAGGGGTGGTTTTTTTTTTTTTGAAAAATTGAATCAGCTGATTCTAAGTGATAAAGATGAGTTTACAATATGTATTGTATGTTTTCGTTTGTTTGTTTATTATTTAGAAGGTTTCCCTGTGTGACCTGATTCTGATTTAACCATACTCTGAAAAAATATAGACACTAAAATTCTCAAACTGTAGTTAAATACAGATAATTTAGAAATACATTTTCTAGACAGCTTCAGCACACTACGAGAGCAATAAAAGGCACTCTGTGGGTTCCCCCTGTTCGGTGAGAAGAATGAGTGTAACAATTATGTTACTTGTTTCCATTTGAAAAGACCAGATTTAAGTAGGCATTTCCTTCATTTTCTATCATAAAATGGGGAGGTGCTAGTTTCATCTCCAGAAACAAGATTTGACAGAAGATTGATTTATGTTCCATGGTCAGGCCAGGCCATAAAAAGAATTCTAAGCACATTAAACCAAATGGGCAAAAAATAAAAATAAAAAGTCCCCCCCAAAACTATAATGAATAGACTTCTCCAGTCATTCTGGCAAATTTTCAAGTAAATCAGAGAAATGGAGATTCCCAGAAGTAACGCTGACTGTGCTAAATGAGGTCTATCAAAGTGGTGATTGTCACCTTCAATATTTTAAAATCCAATTTTTTGGCCTTTGTGCTTTCATTTGAAGAGAGATTGAGTGAAACTAGAGGCGCTTTGCCCGCCGTTCTGCTTCAGTAAACGAGACTGTGCAAACGATCCTCTCTCTTTGAGTCAAGTCCCATCGAAACAAGGGTGCTGACTGAGTAAAGAACAATGTCTGATTTGATCATTTTAAAATGAGTCAAGTGCCCAGGTGATGGAACTCCTTCTGTTAAGTGGGTCAGGGAAAACTGCAGGTCAGGGAAGACATGTTATTGTACATGCTTTGCCCCTTCACACTCTTGTCACTTCAGTCAAACCTTTTATCATTGTCCTAATAATAATAATAATTTATTGTCATTGTGTGTATATACACAGTATACACATACAACGAAATTCAGACACCCAGAGACCAGATTCAACACACACACACACACACAAATCTCCAAACACTCTCACACACATTAAAAAAAACCCTTCAACACACACACATAAAAATCCCCGAACACTCCCCCCCCACCAACCCCCCCCCCCCCCAAAAAACACAAGCATCTACACAACAGGCTAGGTAATCCTGTCCAAGTGCTCACTGCTGGTGGTTCTTGAGTTCATGTTCTGTCTTAATAAAACAGGATTGGAACATTTAAGCAACATGTAAACGTAAAGCAAAATGTAGCTGAAAATTCTACGAGCAATACATTTCTTTAGACACATTAAAGAACACTGACATTTTGATTTCTTTCACCAATGCCTAATATAACATCCAGACACATTATTCTTCCAACAATGATGTCCTCTCACAGCTGCATTACTCACCAAGGACTTGCAAAAATTTGATTAGGGAATGATGTAATCAACTGCTGATCTGTAAGACAGACTCTTCAAGTGAGAAATCTGCATCATTTAATAAGCATGGCTCAGATTTATCTTTATTCTGCTTGGTGAAGCAGGCCTATAATTTACAGTGCCAGATAAGGCTAGAAAAGGTGGCAAGAAATACTTGTATAGCAGATCTTCCTCTGATACTAAAATGCACCGTGAGCAACACAGCTTTAACTTCATTTTCACATATGTTTCTGACTGATAAGTAAACAAGTTAGATGAAAAATGAAACATTTTCAGAGATAACGACTACTAGAAAAGCATTCATTTTCTATTCACCTATGGCGATAGAATTGTTGTGGGGGTTTTTAATAGTTTGGTCCAGAGAAAAGCAAGAAGCCATGAACAGAATTTTTTTTTTTAAAAAAGCAGCCTTTCAGAGATAAATTGTTTGAAAGAAAGAAAGAAAGAAAGAAAGAAAGAAAGAAAGAAAGAAAGAAAGAAAGAAAGAAAGAAAGAAAGAAAGAAAGGAAGGAAGGAAGGAAGAAAGAAAGAAAGAAAGAAAGAAAGAAAGAAAGAAAGAAAGAAAGAAAGAAAGAAAGAAAGAAAGATGATTTCAAGTGACATTTCACATTCTGGTTGAACAACTGGTGTTGAACAACTGTGCAGATGTAGCCAATGGGGAGAAGCTATAAAGAGGAAAGTATTCTAACAAGATCCAGGAGAGTGGATGCTTCATGAATTTCAGCAAGATAAAGAAAGCTATTTGTTTATGCACTTTATTATTGATAATAGTTGTGAGTGCTTTTTGCAGGGAGAATGACAGGGCAAAAATTTAATACAAGCACACATAAATACTTAAAAAATTAAAAGTCAAATGGCTGAGGAAAATGGTTATTCTCCATGAAATTTTGGAGTAAAGCACCTCTACAAGCCATCTTACTTGACAGCACTGGCTCGCCAGTCAATCCTACCCAAGTCAAACTAGCTGAGTGGGGTTTCTAACCCACGTCTCCTGAATTTTAATCCAGTACTCTATCCAGTACACTGCACTGGGTACTCCAGTACTACCTTGGTAGGACCTTCCATTTAGGAAAGATTCTGTAGGATGCTAGCCTAATAAGGCAGTAGCTCTGTTCTGATGTTAAGGAAGGACATGGAGTCCCCATGTATTAAGTCATATTCTCTACTTTATGATTCTAAGCTGCAAAAAAGATTTTTATGTGCAGCTGCCAATTAAAAGCAAGTTCTCTGCAACAGAAAGAATGTTGACCTAGAAGTAGAAAAGTGCTCTGCACACAGTGGGATATGATTACCACTGAACACACACTTCCTATTGGGAAAGTAATCCCAGCTCTGGGATGAAACATTTTTTCAAGTGCTTCGGAAGGTAGCAATGGCACGGTACAATTTTTAGTGGAAGAAAAAAGTGACAAAGCAGTATTGTAGTTGAACATTCAGAAGATAAAAATTGTGACTACATAACCATAGAATTTTAATGCTGACAATGAAGAATTTGAAGTTTTGAAAAACTACATATACCTTGGTTCAATCATCAAATCAAATGGAAATTACAGTATAACTAAGAAATCAGGACAAGACTGACTGAGACTCAGAAAGGCAGTAATAAAGGAATCAGAAATGATTGTCAAGTGTAAGCATGTGTCACCAGAAACCAAGATTGTCCACTCTAATGTATTCCTGATCATTATGTACGGGAGTGAAAACTGGGCATTAAAGAAATCTGACAGGGGAAATGATTCCTTTGAAATGTGGTACTGGAGGAGAGATTTACAGATACCCACTCAGAAAGACAAATAAATGGGTCCTCGATTAAATTAAGTCTGAACTATCTCTGGAGGTAGAAAAGGCTGAAAATGAAGCTGTCTTACTTTGAGCACAAAATAAGATGAGTTTCTCGAGAAGAGAAAATAATGCTGGAAAAGGTGGAGGGCAGCAGAAAAAGAAGATAAATATGGGTTGGATTGACTCCCTAAGCATGAAACTACTAACTACTAACTACTACTACTACTACTACTACTACTACTACTACTACTACTACTACTACTACTACTACTACTAGAGGACCATTGCCCAGCTACTGATTCTTAGTGTACTGTACCTCATGGAGTTGTTGGATAAAATGAGAGGGTGGACTGTGTAACTTGATCCCCTTGGAAGAAAAGCAAAATATAAATCTAACAAAGGTAAATAAACAGCCAAAAGTATTAAAAACAGGATGGCTCTTCCTCATATTTGCTAGTTATGTAATACAGATAATTCTGGATTACTTCTAATATTCATACACTGAGAGAGAGAGAGAGAGAGAGAGAGAGAGAGAGAGAGAGAGAGAGAGAGAGAGAGAGAGAGAGAGAGAGAGAGAGAGAGAGAGATTGGGGGGAAATGGGAAAATGTTTATTGGTTGTTGTTACTTCTTTTGAAAATCCAACTCTCAGAATTATTCAGCCAGGACAACCAATGTCTGAACACTTCTAGAAGTTGTTGTTTCACACACACACACACACACACACACACACACACACACACAGAGAGAGAGAGAGAGAGAGAGAGAGAGAGAGAGAGAGAGAGAGAGAGAGAGAGAGAGAGAGAGAGAGAGAGAGAGAGAGAGAAGCAACATTTCCCAGGCTTTTTGTATCTGAATGGCCATACATGCAATTTTTAAAACTACCCACAATAAATGCTATCCAGTGGGAATCGTTTCACTGAAACAGAAATGGGGCTGTGCAGCAGCATTACAGCTCCCATTTGCTACCCTGTTCACCATAATCATTTTGAGGAGTCCCCATTTTATTTCAACAGTGAGGTCAGTTTACAATTCTTTAGAGCAGCTTTGATCACCACATTATGTGTCTGGAGTCTGGAATCTTTTTTTAAAACAGATTTTTTTAAAAACCATTTGTTGTGCAGCGTTTTATTGGCCTCAGCGAAGGAACTGAGAATGATAAAAAAAATTCCTGCCTTAAATCTTTCCTATAATCGCAAACTCCACCATAAACTAGGACAAACTGGGCTTCGAGGTCATAGATCTAAAGCTGTGCAGTAAAACTAATCAGTCCTTTGGACAGGTTTTTTAAAATTATTTTTTCTAACTGCTGAACAGTCTCTGGACCAGTCAGTCAAATCAAGCCTTTCTGAGAAAAGAAGATTAAAGACAGTCACTTAAAATACTTGGAGGGGAGGAAAGATTTAAGCTTTATTACTGAACAGTATGTACAAAGCAGTCCATAATGAAAAGGTGGGGAGGGGAGGCAGTTGGAGAGTCGAACGGTTGTCCTCCACCAGGATGAACAGATCGTACTAACTAAATACAGACCATATGGAACAACTTAAGGGGTTTACAGGAGGACAGGGGATGACACAATTGCCCTCTGAGTATGCAAAATTAGGAGATGTCATTTCAATAACAGGGGAAGGAGTGAAACTAATTGCATTATAGAGAAAGAAGCTGACTATTAAACATAATTGGGGAAAACTGGTGCATATATGTATTACTCACTTATGGCTAGACATGAGAGATAATCATCTTGTCAAGACATGCAGCTCGACTCTCTGCGGGAACAACCACATGATAATTTACCTCCCCAGGAACAGGTGAAAAGGTTAACTTTTCTGTGATCCTAGATCTTTTTTTTCCCAAAGAAAACCTGCATCTAGCGATGGGCACGACTTGAAAAAAATTTTTTCGAGTTGTCGTTAGTCGGGCCGGTTCCGTTTCGCCTCGTTTCCGATTTTTAGTGAAAATTTGCAAAAATTAGTTGTTGGATCGTTTTTTCGTTTTTTCGGTCGTTAGTACTGGTTTGGGGAGGGGGAGCGGGCTCCTGGAGGGAGCTGCAGGAGTCATAAATCTAACAAGTGATGGACTGGCAGACTATTAAAAACCGCTGTGTCTCACGTACTTGTTATGTAGTGCAATGCAAGTATTATCTGGCTTAGGGTTAAGACGGCTTAGCGCAACAGCTAGGGTTAGGCTAGTTAGAGGTGAGGTTACGGTGAGTATTGGGGTGCATCTGGGTGCCTCTCTGACCCACTTAGAAGGACAGTGTACTGGCGTATGGGTTAGGCTTAGGGTTAGGGTTTGGGCTACGATTAGTGGGCTGTTTATGCCCGATTGGCACACACACCAGAAGTCTCTGTGGTCAACCTGGCCAAGTGGCCATGCGATTGGTGCAAAAATTTGCATGGTCTACTGTATGGGAGAGCCCATCATTGCGAATGCGCAGGTGTAAAAAAATGCTATAAAATAAAATAAAATAAAATAAAACAACGGAGAGGGGCTTTTTTGCATTAGAAAAACCCATTTGCTGCTCCTGTAAAAATTCAAGCATTTGAAAATAGCTTTTTTTCGCATGTTTCTGTGGTGCAATTTGGTGGGGCAGCTTTGGGCAACAATTTAAAAAAAATATTGTGGTCGCCATTTTGGATCCCCCCCCCACCGCATGGCAAATGGATGCGCCCTCCCAGCCTGGTACAGTCAGCAAAACCTGGCCATGCGATTGGTGGAATGGCTGCAAAACTTTGCATGGTCCACTCCCATGGGCGAGCCCATCATTGGCAAATGTGCAGGTCAAAAAAATAAAATAAAATAAAATAAAAATAAAATCAACGGAGACTTAAAATTTTTTGCAAGAAAAACCCAGTCTGCTGCTCCTGTCAAAAAATTCAAGCATTTGAAAATAGCTAATTTCCGCATGTTTCTTGTGGTGCTTGGTGGGGTTTTGGGCAACGATTTCAAAAATGTATATTGCGGTCGCCATTTTGAAATCCCCCCGCACTGCATGGCAAATGAATGGTTGCCCTCCCCAGCCTGGTACCAGCAGCGCAGCAGTAGCATATAGCCAAGGAGACAACTTAAGGGGTTTTACCCCCCCAAATAAAACACCCTTCTGGCCTGGTAGGTGCCCTCAGAGAGTTTTTCGCCTACAGGGGAAGGGCCGGGAATCGGGGTTTTTTTTAACTTTTAAAAACTTTTTTCTGTGCCGCTTGGCATTGCGCGATGCAAGTAACGAGCACGACAAATCAGACCAAATTGTTCGTTCGTCGGTTCGAGCTCGAAGTCTGGGGCAGTGATTCCCGGAACCGTTTCCGTAGAAAACGGAAACGAGTAACGGAAACGGAAACGGGAATACCGCTAAGTCGTGCCCATCTCTACCTGCATCCCCTTACAATGCAGATGAGAAATGTTATCTACAGAAGTATATGACGCCGTATATGTAAGGGACTGGCTCCTTGGCCAGTAAAAATATGTTGGCTCAAAAGATGCCTATAAATGGCAGAAGGACTTTCAGAAGCCACCCAGGCCACAGGTTCACTGCAGGTACTTGTTAGTATCCCTTGTGTTTGCTCTGTAGCGGATAGGCCTGCCAGGAGGCTTATGAGCCATGGATTATTTAGCACAGTGGTTCTCAACCTGTGGGTCCCCAGATGTTCCTGGACTGCAACTCCCCAAAGCCTCCACCACTCGCTGTGCTGGAAGGGTTATCTGGGAGTTGCAGTCCAGGAACATCTGGGGACCCACAGGTTCAGAACCACTGATGTAGCAGCTTCAAGGAAATGGGAGTGGATACATGGATAGGTGCCTACCACGAGGTGTGCAAAACCAAGAGGAGAAAGCAAGTTTCCCGTCCTCTTATGGCATATTCAATAGGCAGATGCTTGCCTTTTAAAGAGCATACAATCAAGCAGTCAGTAACTGAGGTGGGAAGGAAAACCAGCCACACAGTTTTCAGCACTGATTTTGTAAGAAGCACTTCATAGTGTGGTAATGCCCACAATAGCTTATAGAGCTGAAAAAGACTGGTTCTTCACATTGCAGTGACTGTTTGTGAGTATTGAGCAAACTACCAAATATTGGTTACAGAAGCATAGGTTCAGTTCTGAATCCATTGTTGCTTCTCTTTCACTTTCATATTACATGTGAATTTTGAAAGGGCAGCATGGATGGAAAATATTCTCTTCCATCCTGAGCTTTGGCATTTCTACATTTCCAAAAGAAATGAAGTTTTCATAAAGTTTAAGGAAATATATTCCCTTAGCAATATTTTCTAACTGCAGCAACTTTGGCTAATTGTTTCTTTTTAAATATTTGTGTTACCCCAGAACAAAAACTTAGTATTAACCATTTGTTTTTCCTTTACTTACCTTAGGTACGTTGCCTTTTGCCTAAATATATGAAAATCACCGGTGGCTGAATGGTGTAACAAAATGAAGTATAGACCCCCAAGGGATTATCTCGCTGGTTCTTTGATTCCTTCTCGTGTGCCAAAATAAAATTACAAACTCAAGCATATTGAAACACAAAAGCCCAGTTACTTGAAGAAAAGACTCTCTTAGTTCAAAATTCCCACAAGTGCTGAGTTTGATGATTTCCTAATAACAGCTATGAAGATATAGCCAAGCATGGTTTATTCTGAGACTGCCAGAAAATTTATTTATTTATTTATTTATTTATTTATTTATTTATTTATTTATTTAATACCCCACCCATCTTCCCTGGGGAACTCTGGGCGGCTTACAAAAGGCTGATCAGATCAGCGAAATATCAAAGAACAAACGAACACATGAACAGACACAACAACGTTAAAATAAAAACATTGGCACCCTTGTCAAAAAACATATGTAGAACAGGAAATTGCTGAATACTGTAACTGTACAGAGCAATGTAAAAGTAACTATTCCAGATAGTGTTTAGTCTCACAGTAGAGAGAAGGCTTTATTACTGAGGCAATATCTTGCCCAACATTGGCATTATACAGTGAACCCTTGTATAACAAACGGTTTGTATAACATAAAATTTGTACAACATAAAAAAATCCGGAGATAGGGGAAATTTGCTTAACATAACCCCCTATGGGGCGAATCTGTACAACATAAAAATGGGATCACTCTGTTTTCAATGCATTCCTATGGGAAATTTGTATAAAGGAAAATTTGCTTAACATAATTTCATTTGGAACGAATTAATTCCTTTATACAAGGTACCACTGTATTCTATTACAATACATCATCCTGAATAAATCTTAATCTTACCTGGAAAAATAAACATACACATTGGTCAAATGTACTGAATCATGAACATGTAATTGCAAAATATAGTCCATAACAATCACTAATTATATCTCTGGGACCAGCTGAGGCATTTTGGTTGTTCACATATCTGATCAAAGCAGAGTGTTCTAATAAGCTTAGTAAAGTATGGGAGACCCTGGAGGCACATCACACAATGGATTTCCATGCTAGGTGAATACATATACTGATTAATGAATGCTGACCCTAAAAACACAGCAGCATATGAAAGAGCTAATTCAGCTAGTTAACTCTTCTTTGTGCTGACTGGGAGATACTTTTACGTTCACAGGATGTGAATCCATCCTGCAAAAGGCCATTTAGTTGTTAGCTAGCCATGTTTGTTGGGGAAGAAGGAGTCTTTAGACCTGACTGATTTCAAGTTTTCATCAGCTTTTCTGTGTACAAGCATACTGCTTCAGGTGAAATTTCCTAATGCTATGAATCTACAGCAAAGCATTGGTTATGTTGAGACACCAGGAAGCTGCTGGATACAGTAAGTATTGTCAGAGATGCAAAAGTAACTGTTCCAGACTGTGTACAAACTTTCCAGTGATAGATGAAGAAGAATTGTTCTAGAATTGCAGAGCTGGAAGCAACCCTATGGAACATTAAGTCCACCCCCTGTTAAGAAGGCACAATAGGGAACTGAATTCCCAAACACTGGCTCCACAGTTAGATACCTAAATCATTGAGCTACCCAGCAGTCCTAAGTGTGCTTGTACACATTTGTACACTTGTACACTTTTTTTTAAAAAAAAGGTCTTTAAAGTGCTGCAAATGCTTTGATTTCTCTCATTCTGCAAACTTCACATATAATTGCCCAGATTTTTATTATATAAAGTTGCCTAGATGCCCTAAGCACATCCAATCTCGTCTATTTCGGAAGCTAAGCAGGGTCGGCCCAGGCTAGTACTTGGATGGGAGACCACCAGGGAATACCAGGTGCTGTGGGCGCCTGGAGTAGGAACTGGCAAACTACTCCAGTATTCCTGCCGAGAAAACTCCATGGACACACACACACACACACACACACACACACACACACACACACACACACACACACACACACACACACACACACATTATATAAGTTACCAACAACAGGCTCATGAAGGAAGATGGAACTACTTAGATGTCATATGTGAATTGACCATGTGGAAAGGTCTTTAAAACCATGCATATGTGAGACCATTAACAGATATCACCTTCCTTCCATAGACTTATCTCAACTAATTATTCTTTTTAATTACAACGCAGCAGAAAAATCCAGGGCAGAGAACATTCAAGGAAAGAAGTAGAACACAGCTGAGAAATAACTCTCCTAGTGATTCTTCCTCTCTTCCCCTGTATGGTTCACTCTTAAACAATCAGTATGGAAGAAGCAGGATCCAGCATCTTGTTCAAATTACCAGAGACAACAAAATTCACACCCAAAGCCTTTCCAATTTCACTGCATTCTACAGAGTTACACACAAAAATATACTGGAGAAAAATATCATTCTCATCCTCTGAAGAAAATGATGACTAATATTCATAAATAACTAAAAAAAGGCTAACTGTTCCTATTGAAACATTCTAATCTGGAAATGGGAATGTAGTTAATGTTCCTGTTTCATAGAACACAATCCTGGACATACTGACAGTGCACAGACCTCCCCAGTGAATTTCCATCCTCACACATGGGCTTCTTCTCTTCCTCTGCTGAAGCTGTAAATCCCACTGGCACTGATGAGCCATCTTTATGTAGGTAATTCACCACAATGCCAAAGCAAAGTAAGCTTGACTAATGTCTGAAGGAGTAGTAGAGGAAGAGGCGCCTTCAAGTCAAAACCAGCATATACAGTAATGACACTAACAGGGCTTTTGAGGTAAATGAGATATTTAAGGAGTTTATTTATTTATTTATTTATTTATTTATTTATTTATTTATTTATTTATATACTGAACTGATTTTCCAAAGGGAACTCTGGGCGGTGTACAAGCAAAGCGAACAACAATTAAAAACACCCCAATACAAATCAAAAGGAAACATACCAAAAGAAAAAAAAAGAGGAAAAGAATCCGGCAAGAGGCACAAAGAAATATTAACAGAAAACAAACGAATCACAAGGGGCACAAACAGACATTAGCGATCGCCATAAGCTTCTTTAAACAGCCATGTTTTCAATAATTTCTGACTTAAAGGCTGTGAGGGAAGGAGCCATGCGCATCTCGGTGGGCAGTTTATTCCACATGGATGGGCCTACCACCGAGAAGGCCCGATTGCAGGTCGCAACCTTAACGGGCCTCCCTGGGGGTGGCCACCCAAAGTGAGTAGGCCAATGAGGCTCTGGTGGGTCTAGCCAGCCCTGACCTTTGGGAGATAAGCTCTGTCAGATATTCAGGTCCCAAGGCATGGAGGGTTTTGTAAACCAAAAACCAACACCTTGAACCTTATTCGGGAGACAATGGGAAATTCACTGGGAATAGTTCTCTACTCCCAGTAAATTTCCACAACTCAGCGGGGATTCAAATGAGTTCTACTCCATTACTCTAGCCACTACACCACACTGTGGATCTCAAGAGAGAGACACTGGAGACAGTATTATTCATGAACATGCACACAACAAGCATGCAATGACTGTTCCACGAGATTAAAACAACAAATCGGCTGCTTTCAACTGAAGACAGCACTTTGCGCAATTTGATCACAAACCATTCTTCACAGGGCTGAAAACCCATTCTTTATGAACGCTCATTAGGAGCACTTGAATGTATCCTGCACATAAGGATAACAAATGTAGACTTTCCCCATTTTCTCACGTGAGCACAAGGCAAATGATATTTTTACATCCCTATTATCAACCCACAGGTAATGGCAGGGATGCAGGATCAGTACTTAGACTTTTGGACCAATGATAGCCAGTGTTTCTCTCCTGGCTTTTCTTTCCATAACAAGCATGTTCCTAGGAAACTGGCCCAGGATGTAGTACCACTCCTGCACCTTCCTATGTTTCTAGGCTCTGATCAAAATAGCCGGTGATCATCAGAAAGTATTTGTTGGTGAGAACGACATTTCTGATTGCTGCACTTCCATATGGGTCAGCTGTATCCTTAGTGAAAATCAAGGTACCATTACAGGAAAACAAAAAGAAAGCATGATCTAAATTCAACAAACATGGCTACTGGAGTTCTGTTGGTTTTTCCAATTGCACGGGAAGTTATGCATTGGGTTACTGGTTTCTCAGTCATGTATTTTTATTTATTTTATTTATTTTAAAGCTTATATACCGCCCGTCTTCCGGAAGGAACTCCGGACGGTTCACAACAATATAAAAACAACAAATAGTCAGATCAAACAATAAACACACAACAACAATTAAACAATTTAACTAATGACATAAAAGCAGGGAGCAGATGGCGGGGACAGAAAAAAAAACTTAATGTAAGTCACCAAATGCCTTGCGGAAAAGCATGGTCTTTAAAGCTTTCCTAAAGGCTGGCAGGGACTGTGCAAGGCGCACTTCTCTAGAGAGATGGTTCCATAAGGTGGGGCCAGCCACAGAGAAGGCTCGACTCCGAGTAGAAGTTTTTCGAGCCTGCCTGGGCATGGCCACCCGTAGCGTGTGCGCCTGCGACATCCTACTTGGTCGTGCCGAAGTTGACCGCTGGGTGATCCGGGTAGGCAGGGCGTAGGCCATGGAGGGTTTTATAAATTAAAACCAGGACCTTGAATCTGATTCGGGATGCAACGGGTAACCAATGCAAATGGGACAAAACTGGGGTGATGTGGTCGTACCGGCACACACCCGCCACCAGTCTGGCTGCCGCATTTTGCACCCACTGCAGTCGCTGAAGGAGAGTCAAGGGCAGCCCCATGTAGAGAGTGTTGCAATAATGTATTCTCGAGATCACCAACGCTTGCATGACAGTTCTCAGGGAGTCCCCATCAAGGTATGGACAAATCTGGGCAATTTGACGCAGATGGAAAAAAGCAGTCCTGGACACGGTGGCCACCTGGGCCTCCATGGTAAGAGCCGGGTCCAGGACTACGCCCAGATTTCGGATGCTGTCCGCCAGCTGGAGAGAAAAGCCCTCCAAGCTGGGGAGAGGGCCTCCATATCCAGAAGGGGAAGTCCTGAAGAACATCACCTCGGTCTTCTCGGGGTTGAGTTTGAGTCTGTTGGCCTTGGTCCATGCCATAACTGCATCCAGGCACTGGTTGAGGGTCTGTACAGCCTCAACTGCAGAGGTGGAAAAGGAGAGATAGAGCTGCATGTCATCAGCAACTTACCAAGCCATCTGTGTGACTGAATGCTGCATTGGATTCTCCCTTGTACCTAATCCAGAACCAGGTCTCTGTCAGCATGTCTACTCACTACTACACCACTGGATGCTGGGCAATGAGAAGTTAAATAAAAAGGATGTCACCCTTGCCATGCAGGATGATCACAGGATGATGTGCAAGATGGCATATATAAACATTATTTGCAGTAAGAGGATCAGGATTGTCCACCCTTATTTATCTCAGACAGAATACCACTGCTTAAGTGTAAGTGCCAAATACAAATACAGATATTTTTCCTCCATAACAACGGCATCCTTACACAAATGCCAGATCTCTCACTACATTGTGCCAATGAAGTGATGCAGCACCCCTGAAGACTATATCATTGAAATACCAGTTCAGGCAGATTCTACTATGTGGCAGCAGCTTCATTTACAGTCCTGATAACCAGACTTCATGGCTAATGTCAGAGGACCAGCCTTGTTGAATCTGGAATGTTGGGCCATCTGGTGATGGACTGGCTATAACCCTCATTGGACAATATGTAATAGCTCTGCATTTTAGAATGTTCTAGCCAATGAAAATCATGTGTCTTCAGGGCATTTAGCAGGATAGCGACACTGAACCTGAATAGAACTAAAGGCTGTTGGCAATCAAATATTTAGTTTTGGCTCTTTGGAAATAGTCACATTGAACAAACGTGCCAAAGTTAATTGGCTTGTGATTAAGTGGAAGTGTTGAAGATCAGTATAAAACAAATTAAAATTGAATTACAAACTAATTAAGTGTAATCTCAGTTGATGAATATTTGGCACCTGAAACGGTTCCCCTAATCTGCCCAAATATGAAAAATTTAGATCTTTGACTTATTCCAATTTCAAAAGACTCAAGGTGCTTTTTAATATAAGACTCCACTGAAAAGAATGCTGTCAGAATTATCAGAGGTGATGGAACAGGCACTTTCTCATCATAGGGGGGGGAAAGGCACTGTATTACCATATCTCATTGACAGAACTGAAGCTTGTATTATTCAACAAGAAAGAGCATGCATCAATAGCAATTCACTGATTTGAGAAATGTTTCTGATGACTGAATTTTTGCAGGAGAGTTGTCTTTCACTCAAATGATGCAAAACCATGAAGTTAAAGACAATAATTATAAAGAAGACTCTTACTCCCCTATCTATGTAAAACTTATATGTGATGTTTCCTTAAAAAATTGAGTCAGATGTGTGTGCTTTGAGAGAAAAAGCACATTACTTCTATATACAAGTGGGATTTTCTGCCCTTTCCCTATAGATATAGATATAGATATAGATGATATAGATATAGATATATAGATATAGATATATAGATATAGAGAGAGACAATTTCTTTTGTGAATTGCCTTTTTCTGGGGTATTCCATTTAGTTGTTCCCTTTTCCATTCCTCTCCAGCAATCAACCATCATTCCATGGCCACTAAGCATTTTTCTACCCTCACTAGACTTGCAAGAGGAGGGACTTGAGTAGCTTTTTAAAGGGTATTTTTGTATTTTCACAGACCTGAAGAAACCAACGCACCTACTAAGCCAAAGCTGTAAGTGGAAGTGCCATTTTGGATTCATAAGGACTGCCTACGCAGACAAAATAGTTTGTTGTTGTTGCAATACTTAGGCAGAATGAAAAACGTGTGTGGGGTGTGAACAGATTTATCATCTCTTTGGGGTTCTAAACAGGTTGAATAATGCAAGAAGTCATAGCCACACAGGTCCCCATGGAAGTACCAGCTGAGCTTCTGGGGCAGGGGACCTAACAATAGTCTCCCTCCTCTATTCCTGCACAGAGTAAGCAGAAGAGAAGCAATGTACACTCCTTGGCCAAGAACTAGCTTAGACCTGGGGATGGGATTCAATCAGCTTCTGGAAGCACCCCCAAAGACTGTTTTTCTTTCTTACTGGAGCATGAGACGCATCCTTGCTATCATCTCCAATGATACAGAGTAAGAAATGTTTGATATTTGAGCTGGATTCCAAAAAGGAATGGACACATGAGGTTATATTGCAAATATTTGCTGGCTACTGGAGAATCCCAAGGAATTTCAGTCTGCATGTTACACAGCAATGTTATACAGTACAGTAAAGCCAGTACAGTTGTTCACCACCCTTTCGCAAGGCACATACTGCAGTCCCGGTATATCGCAGGTCCGCAGTATATAAAAAAAGGCCCCTTGGGGTAAGGAGGAAAGCCTTCCCAGGTCCACCGGAGGCCCCAAAAGTGCTTCCCCGCAAACCGGAAGTAACTTCCAGTAAACCAGAAGTGACCTCCAGATCACTAGAAAGCACTTTTGGGGCTACTGGGGGACTGGAAAGCCCCTTGCAGGCCCATTTGGGCCAGCACCAGGCCTGGGGTAAGTACAAGATCCCCCAGAGAACCCGCCCAGTCCCGACCTGACCCAGCATCCACATATTGCGGATTTAAAATTATTGCGGGTCGGGTCATGTCCCTAACCCTAACCCCCGCAATAGGTGGGGGTTTACTGTATTGGTTGCTCTGAAAGAAATGGGACTGCCTCAGTACTTGATTGTCCTAATATGTTGTACTGTGAACAAAAAGCTACCATTAGGACAGATTATGGAGAGACAGAATGGTTTCCTACAGACAAGGGTGCATTTTATCCTCATACCTGTTCAGTCAGCTTGCAGAACAAATCATATGGAAAGCCAGACAAGATTCAGATGAAGGAGGAATGAAAAACTGATGGAGGAAAACATTATGCAGAAAAAACATGCAGATGACACCGCCTTAACTGGCAAAAGGCAGCAATGGCTAGAAACTACTGTTGCTGACAATTGAAGAAGGAAGTACAAAAGCAGGACTTCAGTTGAACATAAAGAAGACAAAAATCAGGTTACGGAGGTGGGGGGGAACATACACATTAAATGCTGATGATGACGAAATTGAAATAGTGAAAGTTTTTGTATACCTTGGTTCAGTCATCAGTCCAAATGGAGACCGCAGCCAAGAAATCAGTAGAAGACTGAGATCCAATAGGACAGTAATGAATGAATTACAAAAGATCTTCAAGTGTAAGTGTGTGTCACTAGAAACCAAGACCATCCACACTACAGTATTCCTGATGTATTGGCATTTAAAGATGGGGTGGGGTGGGGGAGCAGAGGGATGGGTTCATTTGAAATACCCTGCTGGAGGAGATCTTTGCAGCTAACCTAGGGCGCTTTTACACGACCCCTAAAATCTGACACAAAGGGCTCCCAGATGCGGAGCTTAAAATTGTTTTCCTACCAGCTCCGGACTTTTTAAAAAATTAAGTACGACCACGCCCACCTAAGCGCATCCCAGCGCATTTTCCAAGTACCTGGTCTCCGAAGGTGACAAATTTCTGATGCGGATTGCAAAGCAGTGAGTGCCGGGATCTCCTCGCCTTGTGTTTGTTGTTTTTTTGCCCCCCCCCGCCCCTTTAAGAGACTGGAAGAGACTGGAATGCTTCCCGGGAGGCAGAGCAGAGGTGAGCCTGCATTCTTTTCTCCCTTTTTTCCTCCCTCCCCTCACCTAGACAGGAGCAAGGGAGTGTGGAGGGGTGGGAACACAGCAAGAGGAGCAAACCCCCAAGATCTCTGGTCCAAATTTAAGTTGCCAGTGGATCTTAGGGGTCGTGTAAAAGCACCCCTAGACTGACAAGAAAGAACATGAACAAGGGGGTGCTAGATCAATTGACGCCTGAATGATCTTTGGAGTTTAAAAAAAGACAAAAACAAAAAAGAATGTTGAAACTAAGGCTGCTCTACACTGGGCACCTCATGAGAAGGCAAAGTTCTTTGAAAAAGACAATAATGCTGGGAAAGGTGGAAAGGGGCACAAAAGGAGGAGGACCAAGTGTGAGATGGATGGACGCTCTCAATGAAGCCACCAGCTTCATCTGACAAGAGCAGGGTTGCTGAGGACAAGGCATGTTGGAGACTGCTGAGTCACAGGGTTGCCCCAAGTCGGAGGTGACTTGACGGCACATCACAAGAAATTCAACGAAATCAACTGGATTCAGGCCTAGCTGTGCTGCTTTTGTAATTCTCATTCTGCATGCGAACTTTAAAGCATCATGTACACAAGGCGTCACCTTAACAGGTTTCATGAAAAGTGCACACGAGAACCGCTACATTCGTGGGTTTGTGCGGCCAATTGCCAAATGCCGTCTGACTTCCCAAACCCTGGAGGGCCCAGAAACGTAGCACTCTGAATCCCTTGCGTTATTCATTCCTTTGATCAGCCTGATCTACTGACATCATAAACTATTTTAGAATGTTTTGCAGCCTCACAAAAACAGAGGGACCATCCTCTGTGGTTTTCTCCAGTGGCACAAAAATACAAGCAATGAAGAAAAATAGTGTTTCCCTTGACACTTTAGGATTGATAACAAAATGATATACGTAATACTAAAATCCCTGCTGAAATTCCTCTAAAACAGCCTTGTGTTCTTTTTAAAATCAAGTTTTGAAAGTACTGTAGCTAGAACCAAGGATGCCTGGGACAAAAAAGTAACTTTGTAGCTTATTGCTACACTGCTTAATTTAGCTGCATTCTCACTACCTAACACAGTAGCTTATTAATTCAATTCTGTGGCTTTTCAATGCCCCAAAGGGCACTTCGGGCCCTCTCACAATTGATCCCTCATCTCCTTCTCCCATTTCGATCCGGCAAGCACAGAACTGTCTGAAAATTCAAGAACTTGGCATTACATCCACACATACAAAGGGGCAGACTGGATTACACTCTACTTAATCTCACTTACTATCATATTAGGGACGTTAATAAAGTCTGAATGTTGTTCTTCCTATAAAAATAATTTAAAAATTCAATACAAAATGAAATGTATCAGGTTCATGATGAGTTTTACGTAATACACTTGTATGTGTGCATATACAGATAAAGTGTCTATTATTATCAGTGAGTGCACTGTACGCTCATATACATTAAACGAAAGGCTTTGGTAACATGCTTGGAAATAAGCAGGTCAGTAAACAACAAATTCAGAATGTTACATAGTCAAAATGCTAGTTTACATGTAGGGAAAATAAGTCTTTGAACTTATTTCTGTATTTGCAAATATTTTAGTGATGTTTTCAGAAATATATGGGGAACAATTCAGAAGATATTTCCTCTTTAAGAGCCCTTTGAAATGAATAGAAGCTGGACAAAACTAGTTTAGCTAGGCTCGTATGGCTCAGCTTCCCAGTGAATTGTGTATTGTTATTGTTGTTGTTCGTTTCACTGTATTTTGCACCAACACGAAGACGCAGGCATTACCCCTGCACCTCCCCATTATAAAAATTTAATCAGAAGTCAAGAACTAATAACCAAATAAGACCCTTGTACAATATCAGCACCTGCTGAATCAATAAACATGCATTCACCAAACTCAAATTAGTCAACCATTATAATCAAGTTGCATCCATTTGTTCTATAAGCCAATGTGGTTAACAGTACAGACTGGGACTAACAAAAGCTATTTCCTCCTTGTTAGCACCAGTCTTGTGAAGTTTAAAATATTTGAGGATACCTGTATGGGCTCAGCTACTGATGCTCACAAAACCAGAGATGGAAGAGAAAGTCGCTACAGCTCCCAGAATGCCACAGCCAGCTATTTCCCAGTGCAATCTAGGAAATGTAATACTGTACAAAAATATTTGTTACCATTTTCCAGGCTGTTTGGACATGTTCTGGAAGCACCAGACTCTGTGGCTGGCATCTTCAGAGGGCAGGGAGCTTAGGGAACTAGGAGTTCTCTCTGCGCTCTGGGAGAACTCCTAGTTCCCTGAGCTCCTTGCCCTCTGAAGATGCTAGCCACAGAGTCTGGTGAAACATCAGGAAGAAAAGCTTCCAGAACACGTCCAAACAGCTCAAAAAACTCACAACAACTATTTGTTAATGTCTCTGAACAAATTAACATCTCAGGTCTCAATAGTGCTTTTCCACTCAAGGCTATTTATTCATTATGAAACAGGGAAACCTATACATGTGACATTATGTAAGTGAGAGCCTTCAGACATTCAAAAGGTAATATCTTGGATGAAGATGCCATTTGTAACCTCAGAGAACATGTGTTAAGAATCTCAGAAGGACACAGACTAAATTAATAAAGGAAAGAAGTTTTGATTAACGGAGACAAATATATATATTTTTCAGCCTAAAACAATTAAGATTTTTAAAGCAGAATTCTATCTAGAATTCAAGTATGAAGTCACAGCCTGTTTTATTCTTAATCATACCCTAAAGTTAGAAGTTAATATCTAAAATGAACATGCTGGTTGGACTACTGATTTCCCATTTTCATCTCACAAAAGCTGAGGGAGCCTCCATCAGAATTTCTGTGCAATAATTAAGTAAACTCAATTCAGGGATTGCGACTTAAGCCCTTCTTGATGCGCATTCTGAAGCAACTTAGACACCACAGAACACGGCATCATTATGAATCGAGCTTTCTTTTAATCAGAGACAGAAACTGATTGCCCTTGCTAAGACTATTCAAGGAATAAGTCCACATTTTCCCTTAAGATCACAATCAGATGGGACACAAAGGAAGGCTTATCAAGAGGCAGGCCCACAAGAACATTCCAAATGGTATCTCCCTGTCTAGCTTCTTTAAATTGCTTCATACAATGCTATCCTCCCTTGTGTCCAGTTCTCCACCCCCCGGGATTTCATGAATATAATTGCTTGAAGATTGATTATTTTTGTAGTCTCGAAGGCTTTCACGGCCAGGATCTGATAGCTGTTGTGAGTTTTTTTCCAGGCTGTTTGGCCAGGTCCTAGAAGTTTTTTCATGCTTCATCCTAATTGTGTCTTCCACATATCCATTGCTGAACTACCATATAAAGCCATACTTAGAAGTGGGAAAACATATGTATTTCATTTTCATGCCTTTTTTAAAAAAAGAAGCAGTCATGAATACACAATACAGGACTTGTCATCCTGGAGTCTGACTTCACATGCAACAACTCCCTTACCATTTTGCAGGTTAAATGGCATAAGAGCAAAGTTTTCAGACCTGAATTTACAGTCATTCCAATTTTATGACTATAGGCTATGCCTGTGAATATAATATAATTCCTTTCCATTTAATAGCCTTCTCTACAATCTTGTAGAGCACTAAATCCCCACAAGACACTGCCTGGTTAAAAGGCACACTTACCTACATCTACATATTTGTCTCACGTTTCTTTTCAGTTCAGTTTGCACAAAAACATAAGTGGAGATTTTGTGTCTCGTTTTAATGTATTTTCATTTTCGTTGTGTTTGCTTGAGTTCCCTACAACTCTTTCGATACTTGGTATTCACTGTCTAACTTGACTGACACAAGCAGCTCACTGTCGGAAGAGACACTTCCTGTGAACTTGGTCTGGTTTCCATGGAGCAAACTTGCCCCTTTAATTCTCTTTCTCAAAGCCAACACACATGCGCACTGTTTGGGGCAGTATCCTGATGCCAAGTGAAGCTGATGCCAGAGTCAATCAATGTGAGGTAAGGAAGCACAACACATCATAATTCCCAGCAAATGTAACAACAAGAGGGCTCTGCAATTTACAATCTGTCTGTTATGGCTCCAGCTGTTTGACTCTGAATGGAGGAACATTAATTTTTGGCTTCGTTGTTGAGACATGTTGGAGGTTTATTATTATTATTTTATGTGCCACTGTGTTAGAAAAAAAATCACCATGCTCATCCATCCGCAAGTATCTCAATATTTTAAATACCAGAGCTCTTCTTCCAGACTGGGATTCCTTGACTGTTTTCTCCTTTAAACACCCAAAAGAAATGAATGAGAATATTGTGGCCTGTTCAAAAAGTACTGGTTTTAAACAGATTTCTAAGAGTGGCCTTGGGGCTAGATGAATGGTATACAAATCAAACGAATGAATGAATGAATAACAGTAAGCTCATAAAACGGTCCCCAGAGGCACAAAGAAACTTTTTAGGTCAAATTTGGACATATTTTTTTTAAAAAAACAGGGTAGTGGAGCCTCCAGGGTTTTGGGGAACCCATGTGCCCCTCCCATGTTCTATGCATATTGGTTCATCGTCCAAAAGTGGGTGGGTGAAGCATCCTCCATTAACCAACCCTTGACTTTCTGAATGAAGAGGCACCACCAGTAGACAAGTAAGCCAATGGCATTCGCACACTCTGCATTAATTTACAATAAACAACACCAGCTCTCCCTGGCACGCTCTCACCGGCTTTCTCTCTCATACACGCGGGGCTACCGGAAAACACGTCCAGTCGTTCCCAACAAACTCTCAACTGTCCTCACCTCCCTACATCATCCAACATGTTCAGCCATCCAACATACTGCACTTTGAGCCAGGAGAATCTTTGAACGCTATATGCAGTGTTCCATTCATACAAATGGCAAATAAAAAGTGAAGAGAATAGGAAATCCACACGTGACGAACGGCAAACTCAAGATACCCTGGAGAGCGGGACAGGACTTGAAAGGTCGTCTGGGTAAAAAAAAAAAAAAGTTACTTTTTGCAGGTCTTCAAAAAATAATAAATCTCCAACCCATCGCTACACGTAGGAGGCCCATGCAAACGAAACCTCCTTTGGCTCTTTCAGGGGAGGGGAGCTCAGGAAACAACCCACCAATGAAACCACCGCCGTGGGAACAGGGACCCCCTTCCCGAGCGAACCCCGTGCCAGCCACCGGACTCTTTCCTCGACAGCGGAGCGGGCGCCGCGATCGCCAAGGCAAGGGAGGCAGCTCCCCGAGTCACGGGAAGGCGTGTCGTGGGTACACACTAGCCCGGCGGGTTCTGGGGAAAGGGGAGGGGGAGGCGATCTTTCTCACTCACGATTCCCAACCATCACCCCCGCGGACCGAGGGAGGGGGGGGCACTTCTACCCCCATTTGGTCCGGGCGCCGGATTATTATCCACAACAGACCCCGCTTGGGCCGGCGCTTTCTGACGTGCAGCTCAGGCTCTGGGCATCCGGAGCGGCAGCGAGCGAGCCATTCGTTTCCACCAGACACACCCCCCCCCCAATCCTCCGGGCTGCCCGGCACTCACCGATCCGAAGCACTTGTTGGGAAGTGGGAGGGATGCCGAGGCAAACGTAGAGCAGGAGGAAGAGCGGTCCCCGGGCGCTGCCGGCCTCCATCGCCCAGCCCCGGGGCTCCCGCTCGCCGCCCGAGGGTCTCGGTCTCGGTCTCGGCATCTTCTCCTCCTCCTTCAGTCCGCGCCGGGATTCATGCTCCGGCCACGCCAGCGCCGCTAGTTCTTCGCCTGCCTCCTCCGGCTCCGGCTCCGGCTCCGGCTTTGGGCGCTCAGGCATCCGCAGCTCCGACTCGGGCGGGATCCCGTCCGTGGCGCTTCATCCTTGCTTGGGCTTCTTGGCCATGGCCCGCGGGGAGGGAGGCAGGGACGGCGGGAGGGAGGGACGCGCCGGCGAGGCGGAGGACTTGGATGGTGCGCACCGGGGAGAACGGCTAAGCGGGCGCCCTTCGACCGCGCTCCTCCGTCGGCTGCCTTAACCTTCCCTGCGGGCGCCCATCACGCCCCGCTGCCTCCGATCGCGGCCGGGGAGGGCGAGGACCGGGACCTCCTTCTCCACCGCCACCGCCACCTCCACGAAATTAGGGGGCCGCTTCATGAGGGGGGAAAGTTGCCTCCCGGGAGGCTGCCGGGCGCCGGCCCCTCATTCGCGCCGCCGCCGGCGGGGGCCCGAGTGCCTAAAGGAAGAATCGGGCGCAGGGAGAGCAGCGTCGGCTCGGGCGGGCGCTTGGTCCTCCGAGTGAAGGAAGGGCGAGCCCTCTTCCGCGTGCTTGCGCGGCCGCGGCAGCCAACAGCCCAACTACTTTCTGCCTCCCCGTCTCCCGAACCGATTGAATCGCCTCCTCGCCGCGCGACCAGCCCAGGCAATCCCCGCTGCGTATTGGCAGAGGCGGCGGGGCTGCGCTCGCTCACCCTTAAAGAAGCCCGGTCAAGTTGGCGCTCAGCCACTGGGCCCCCCCCCTTTGGACGCAAATCCCGAGCGGACGACGGCCGCCTCCCTCCGTGCCTTCGACTCCTCTCCGCCCCCGCCGAGCTTCCCCTGTTTTGACAGGGCTTTATTTATCTGCTGCCGCCCCCAACTCCTGCAGGAAGCAGTTTGGCCCCAGAGCGCTGCAGAGGAAGCACCCAAGAGGGCACCGCGGGGAAGGGTGTGTGGGTCCAGGAGTGACAGATACAGTCATTCTGGAAATGATTGATCACATCCTCAGCAGGAAGGGATTAAAAAAAGGTGTAAGGGGGCTGACTTCCATAAAAAGGTGGGCAGAAGAAGACTGGCCTGAGGTAGAACAGCATCCATTTGTCCACAAGGATGAGCTTTCACAGCAACCCTCCCCAATGTAAGGCCATCAATCCAGTACCCTGTACCCTTCAAGAATACAAATAAAAGGATATCTGCCGGGTAGTTGTCCAGATTTCTCCTGCATGCCTTCAGTGGTGGAGCACTCCTCACCTCTTGAGGTCATTGTTTCCCCTGCCACACTCTTCTAATAGTTCGGAAGTTTCTCCTGATATTCAGCCAAAAGTTGGGTTCTCATAACTTAGAATCATAGAATCATCGAGTTGGAAGAGACCTCAAGAGCCATCCAGTCCAACTCCTTCCCCACAGATGGCTATGCAGCCTGTGCTTAAAAACCTCCAAAGGAGGAGACTCCACCACCCTCTACAGCAGCACATTCCACTCCTGAACAGCAATAGCCATCCAGAAGTTCTTCCTAAGTTTTAAATTGAATCTCTTTTCATGTAGTTTGAAACCATTGTCCTGAGTCCTAGTCTCTGAAGCCATGGAAAACAATCCAGTCCTCTCTTCATTATGACATCCTTTCAAATATTTAAACATACTTATATCCCCTCTCAGCCTTCTATGATTCTATGCTTCTATTATTGATCATTTGCAATTATATCCTTTCCCATAGTGCTAGAGCAGTGGTTCTCAACCTGTGGGTCCCCAGGTGTTCCTGGGCTGCAACTCCCAGAAATCTTCATCACTATCTGAGCTGGCCAGGATATCTGGGAGTTGCAGTCCAGGAACACCCGGGGACCCACAGGATGAGAACCACTGTGCTAGAGCATTCTTTGGGTAGTTCACAACATAATTGTGCAAGGGATCCTTTGTCTCACACTGAGCTACGTGAGCATGTTATCAATCTTGGAAGGCTGAGTCAACTTCTGCAGAGATCAAATTCAGGTTTTGAGAAAAGGCTTGACTGCAGTACTTCAGTTTAACCACTGTCCCATAGGGCTATTGCACACTTTGACTTGGGGTGGAATCATAGAATCATAGAATCATAAAACACCATCTGCTCTGCTGTGTGCTCCATAGAGATATTCATCAAGGGAAGCAGTGTCCAGGTGCTGCAGCTATTCTCTAGTATTCTTCTAAGGCAGAATAATAATTAACCATTTTTCTTTCCCCTGGTCTCTTCCTAACTTGATTCGTAATGTGGATGCATGGACAAGTATCAATTTAAAAGTCAGTCACCATACTGTTTACTTCATTGACATAAGGCAATGTTTCTCAAGCAGAAAATTACAAAACTGAAACGGAAAATGCATTGGCTCTACTAGTACCTCATTCTATTCCTGAAAATCATGCAAATGCTTGCACATGGGAAGCAAGATACAAGTAAACGAATAACAAAACACCACACGTTCCTGAATACATATACGTTATGTTACAGGAAGCAAACACTGTAGGTATCCAAATGCTACCACAAAAAGCTTCTATTGCACTTTTAGCTGTATTATTGCATTGTGTCTAGCTGTGAAAAATGATATGTTTGTATTTTTTTTAAAAAAAATCAACCGACATTAATTTTACATAGGATCTGTCTTGCTCAGTTTTAAATTCTGGCATACTTCCTGCTGAATTAGGTGAAAATAATCATGTTTTAAGAGGTGAATGCTCAAGTGCTTTAAACCAGAGCCAGTTGATATGATGGCCTAAAGATCAATTCAAATATTTGCTCTATTGAACAAGTCAGTTTAACTCTCCAAAGCAGAATTTCTCACAAATAGGGGAAAGAGGGTATCTGGAGCCCCATGCTTTCTCTTCCAGTTGCATTCCCTTTCCCTACCCTCCGTTCCCCACTACATCAGAGCAGTGGATCTCAACATGGAGTCCCCAGGTGTACTTGGACTGGAATCCCAAGAAGCCTTCACCACCCGCTGTGCTGCCCAGAGTATCTGGCAGCTGTAGTCCAAGAACACCCAGTTTACCCAAGGTTGGGAACACTGCACTAATGTATGTCTCCCCTATCGCCCAGAGTGACCTTAGGTCAGATGGCATGGTTATATAAATCAAAGAAATAAATATCAGAAGCAATAAAGTGTGTGGCCAGACAAACCGATTACTGTATGTTAGAAGAGGAATTAAAAAGCCATATTGTACTTGGTTCCCACTTTTGCAGCCCTTGTGAGCCTATTGTGATCCAGATACCCCGCTGTGCCTCCTGGAAATTATTGCTAATTATTACTATATTTCCTGATCTTCTGACATCGCTATCTGTCCCCGCTTGCTCTTAACTTATTCTTGATTTTTTTTTATTTTTATGATTGATATTATTGATGGGTAATTATGATGGTTTCAGCGTGTGTCATTATGTTGTGTTATTTTTATTTTGTTGCATATTATACTTTGTTTTATGTTGAATTATTGTAAACCACCCAGAGTGGTCCTGCTGCCAGATGAACAGTATATAAATCTAATAAAGAAGAAAGATATACTTTGGACTAGAACCATAATCAGTCAGTATGAGGTATGTACTCCACTCCCTTTAGAACCCATGAGGTATGGGAAGGCTTGTTTACATGAGCATCCACATTTAACCTTGTGATTGAATCTTCCCTTAGGAAGATATGCATCACAATAACCAAAATCTTCTTGTTCAGCATTGTAAATTACACTAGAGTAGACCTATTGAACCAATGGGGCTTGGTGAATCATTCCTCCATAAGTTCCATCGGGTCCAATGGGCTGGTCAAACTGTAATGTGCTCAGTTAGAGTAAGCCCAATGGAGCAGGCTCATCAAATCCCCATTGATTCAATGGGGCTACTCAAATGCAATTTGCTATGCTAAGGAGAAGAGTTTTGGCCATTGTGTGCAACATACGTGAATTTTGGAACTCAGGCAACTTCTTTATATGATGGAGGAGGAGATGCTTGCTTTAGATGAGTAGTTCCTAACCTTGGATTCTCCAAGTGGTCTTGCACTACAACTCCCAAAAATCTTGGCCAGCACAGTTAGTGGTGATGGCTTCTGGTTCAAAAACAGTCCAAGAACATTCAGGGACCCAAGATTGGGAACCAATATTTTTGATAATGCAGGAAGAGGTGGCCTCTACTAATTGCTTTGTTTTAAAATCCAGAGCTCCCCTCTCCCCATGCCGTGAAATGTGCTTGTAAGGCAAGAAGCGTGCATTCAAACAGGGAAAAAAACCACTGGGTACCTGTATGCAGGCTGTTTTGCAACTTTCCCAGTTGCATACTTGGCGCAAAAGTCAAGTGGTATTTTCCCTCACGGTGCCACGGGTGTCTCACTGGGCTGTGGCAACAGCTTTCTTTTTTAGGTGGAACATTAATTTAAACAAACCAGTTGCTGAGCCCTCTGCTCCTGAAATCAAGTCTCCAGTCAGCTCTATGTGGAACCACATGTATTTATTTTCATTGTATTTGTCTGAACCACTCAACAACATAATACTCCAAAGAATAGTCCAGCAAAGATTTTTACAAGTACAAGGAAATACAATTTTTATGTTTTTATCATAAGTATTCACCCACCGTCCAAAATGCAAGGAGACTTTTACTAACTCAGTCTATTGCCTGAGCAGACTAGCCTTAAGATCATGTGAAAACAGACAGGGCTTAGATCGCTTATATCAGTGCTCCCCAACCTTTTTATCACCGTGGACCGGTAAATCCCCGATAAACTTTCCCTGGCCCGCCCGCGGGGGGGGGGGCGCTGCGGCTGCGGCGGGGCGGGGGCGACCGTGGGGGGGCGCGGGGGCGGCGGCGCGGGGGCGGCGGCGGGGGAGCGACTGCGGGGGGTGGTCGTGGCGGTGGCAGCGGCGGCGAAAACACCCGGGCCGGCCAGCGACGCTCCCCCGCCCGCCCCCAGCACAGGCGCGGCGGCGGCGGGGAAAACATCCGGGCTGGCCCGCGACGCCCCCCCGCCCGCCCCCAACACAGGCGCGGCAGCGGCGGGGAAAACATCCGGGCCGGCCCACGACGCCCCCCCGCCCGCCCCCAACACAGGCGCGGCGGCGGCGGGGAAAACATCCAGGCCGGCCCGCGACGCCCCCCCTGCCCGCCCCCAACACAGGCACGGTCCGGCGGTGGCGGCAGCGGGGGGGCTCCGCCCTGGAGCGCGGCCACAGGGAGGGGCCAAAGGGTGCGCGCCCGGGGGAGGAGGAGGAGGAGGAGGAGGGGCACCCACCTCCTCTTCCGACGGAGGGGGCCCCCACGCTGCGGCCCCCATCATGTAAGGAAGCCAAGAAGAAGGAAGATGGGCACCTGAAGACAGCACGTAAGGCCTGTGGATATCCAAAGTGGGCCTTCAACAAAGCAGTGGGCCATCCCAGAAGAACAAGGGATCAGTCTGAGACCCAGACCCGACGGAAGAACCTGGTCATTCCTTACATGGCGGGAGTGTTGGAGAAGCTTAAAAGGATTTTTGGCAAACACCACATCCCTGTTTATTTCAAACCCAGGAACACACTAAGGCAGAGACTTGTCCATCCAAAGGATCCGATACCAAACCATAAAAGGAGCAATATAGTATATGCAGTCCAATGCAGTGAAGAGTGTTCAGACCTCTACATCAGAGAAACTAAACAGCCATTAAACAGAAGAATGGCCCAACATAGGAGGGGTAACAGCTCAGGACCAGAATCAGCAGTACACCTCCATTTGAAGGACAAAGGCCACTCTTTCAAAGATGAGGATGTACACATATTAGACAAAGAAGAGAGGTGGTTTGAGAGAGAAGTAAGGGAAGCCATACATGTTAGCATTGAAAATCCCTCCCTCAACAGAGGTGGTGGGCTCCGGCATAGTCTATCTGCTACTTATCAGGCTGTACTTTCCAAAGTACCCAGGCAAATCAAAGAGCCTTCACCACCAAGGTCACAGCTAACGACCCATTCTTGATGGGTTTCAGCACCTTAAGCCATTGTTTACCTTAAGGCCATGGACACTAATGTCTCCCTAACGAGCCTATTCAGGCTATTGTTCATCTTATGAGCCAATCAGACCAGGGGACAAGAGGTCAAGCTGACTATAAGAAGGACTACTTGGACTAGTTGTATTCAGACCGATGAAGCTGTTTGGATGAACAGCGAAACGTTTCTATCTCTCAAAAAAGAAGTCCAGTAGCCATGACTCAACTCCCAGTTAAACGCACCTGGATGACTGAGAATCTTCACAGACGTATCTTTCACCATGTCTGAACTTCTGGGACCTGCTTTTAAGAAGGGTGATTGACTGTACTCGAAAGCTTGCAATTTTCCTTTTTTTATTTTTAATAGTGGCCTATGAAGGTATCCCCTGTAACCTATTTTTGTAATTGTGTTTGTGACGGCCACACGGCTCAACTCCTTTTTGCCTGTGTCTCCCTTTTGAGCGATTTGGTTGAATTTGTGGACATACTAAGTCACTTTTTTCCCCTTGCCCCCATTCTTAGCCTTATTGCTTTCAGAAAACACAGAAAACAGAATCATACCATCACTTCGTTATGCAAAGAAACGCATTGGCATTCCAAGTTTTAAAGCGGTTCAATAAAGTGAGAACTGGAAGGCCGATTGCTAGCTATCCACTTAAGTGCAAGCAGCAGAATCACTATAACAACCATGTGACCACGGGAGGAGAAAAGGCAATCCAAAATAAGAAGCGGCTGCTCACGGAAATGCAGTAGCAGTCTAAAACTCCATATATATGTTTGTATTTGCAAGGCGCCTCCACAGGCCACTTGGTATCAGATGTTAGTCATGCCATATGTCAACTTCCTACAGTCTTGGTGAGATGCTGCTGCAATACACTAGCTGTTTCTTGGGATAATGGAATGTATGCCCACCCTAAAAAATATCTCCATTACTTATCCTCTGAAGCCAACAACTGTGGAGGTCTTGCCTGCTGACAGAAACTCAGGAAGACCACCTTTGTAGCAGGTAATGTGTGGGCAAACCTGGGGGGATTATAGTCCCAAATCCTCAGGGATAGAGATGGGCACGACTTGAAAAAAAAAAATTTCGAGTTGTCGTTAGTCGGGCCGGTTCCGTTTCGGCTCGTTTCCGTTTTTCGCGAAAATTTGCAAAAATTAGTCGGTTTGTTTTTTTGTTTTTTCGTTGTCGTTAGTACTGGTTTGGGGAGGGGGTAGCGGGCTCCTGGAGGGAGCTGCAGGAGTCAGCCAGAGCCACAAGTGACGGACTGGCAGACTCTTTGCACCCGCTGTGTCTCACGTACTTGCATGTAGTGCAATGCAAGTAGATCTGGCTTAGGGTTAAGATGGCTTAGCGCAACGGCTAGGGTTAGGCTAGTTACGGGTGAGGTTACGGTGGGTATTGGGGTGCATCTGGGTGCCTCTGTGACCCACTTAGAAGGACAGTGTACTGGCGTATGTGTTAGGCTTAGGCTTCGGGTTTGGGCTACGATTAGTGGGCTGTTTATGCCCGATTGGCACATCCCAGAAGTCTCTGTGGTCAACCTGGCCAAGTGGCCATGCGATTGGTGGAAAATTTGCATGGTCTACTCCCATGGGAGAGCCCATCATTGCAAATGTGCAGGTGTAAAAAAATAAAATAAAATAAAATAAAATAAAATAAAATCAACGGAGACTTTTTTTTGCAAGAAAAACCCACTGCTGCTACTGTAAAAATTCAAGCATTTAAAATAGCTAATTTTCGCATGTTTCTGTGGTGCTTTGGTGGGGTTTTGGGCAACAATTTCAAAAAAAATATTGCGGTCGCCATTTTGGATCCCCCCACCACCACATGGCAAATGGATGCGCCCTCCCAGCCTGGTACAGTCAGCAAAACCTGGCCATGCGATTGGTGGAATGGCTCCAAAACTTTGCATGGTCCACTCCCATGGGCGAGCCCATCATTGCGAATGCGCAGGTGTAAAATAAAATAAAATAAAATAAAATAAAATCAACGGAGACTTTTTTTTTGCAAGAAAAACCCACTGCTGCTACTGTAAAAATTCAAGCATTTAAAATAGCTAATTTTCGCATGTTTCTGTGGTGCTTTGGTGGGGTTTTGGGCAACAATTTCAAAAAAAAAATATTGCGGTCGCCATTTTGGATCCCCCCACGACCACATGGCAAATGGATGCGCCCTCCCAGCCTGGTACAGTCAGCAAAACCTGGCCATGCGATTGGTGGAATGGCTCCAAAACTTTGCATGGTCCACTCCCATGGGCGAGCCCATCATTGCGAATGCGCAGGAGTAAAAAAATAAAATAAAATAAAATAAAATATAATCAACGGAGACTTTTTTGCAAGAAAAACCCACTGCTGCTACTGTAAAAATTCAAGCATTTAAAATAGCTAATTTTCGCATGTTTCTGTGGTGCTTTGGTGGGGTTTTGGGCAACGATTTCAAAAAAAATATTGCGGTCGCCATTTTGGATCCCCCGCACTGCATGGCAAATGTATGCGCCCTCCCAGCCTGGTACCAGCAGCGCAGCAGTAGCAATAGCCAAGGAGAGGGGGGCGGGGAACCCCCCCCAAATAAAACACCCTTCTGGCCTGGTAGGTGCCCTCAGACAGTTTTCGCCTACTTTTAGGGCCGGGAATCGGGTTTTTTTTAACTTTTAAAAACTTTTTTTCTGTGCCGCTTGGCATTGCGCGATGCAAGTAACGAGCACGACAAATCAGACCAAATTGTTCGTTCGTCGGTTCGAGCTCGAAGTCTGGGGCAGTGATTCCCGTTACCGTTTCCGTAGAGTAACGGAAACGAGTAACAGAAACGGAAACGGGAATACCGCTAAGTCGTGCCCATCTCTACTCAGGGATTAGGGTTTCTCTTTCATCATGATTCACATTCCCCAAAGGTAGTTATGATGATTTCATTTAGAGCCTGTGTGTCTCCCATCATGTCAAGTGAACACAGGGGTTCTCAAGTAGTCTGTCTGACAGCTAGGTTCACAAAGAGATACAGTCTCTTAGGAATTGAGTAGGACTCTTCCAAACTTTCAAAACTGTTTAGCCAACAACTGACAATGTTGGAATAGTGCAGCAGTATTAGGTAGAAGACAAAATTAGAGAGAAGCATAGAATAATCAAGTTGGAAGGGGCCTAAACATCCATTGTGCTCAACCCCTTGATCAAGGCAGGAATCTAAATCCAAGTAGACCTGACAGACGTTTGTCCAATTTTCTCTTGAATGCCTACAACATTGGAGCACACACCACCTTCTGAGGTAATTAGTTCCATTATCATACTCCTGCAATAGGATTCCCCCCCTGATATTCAGCCTAAATCTGGCTTCCTATAATTTGAACCCATTATTATGTAAGATGACAGTGTGGAAACAGACAAACCAGGCAACTTCTCAGCCTTAACTAATAGGCAAGTTGAACCTGGTTCTAGGAGGGAAGATGGTCAGATGACCATTCCCCACCTGAATGCAAAAAGTAGGGAGACCATCCTCCTTGCCTTCATTGGAAGGACCATTCCTAGCAAACCTAGAGGTTTCATAAGCCTTGGGAAATGTTGATCTCTATGAAAATAACTTTTAATTCAACCTGTAACTCCCCACCCCCACGACTGATCCATACATACAATGGAACAAGCAGGGTTATGTGACTCATGTTAATGGTTACTGTAATGATTATTATGTCAGTCAACAAAAGTAGATTAGAAAGGAGCACTTTCAGTCAGGCAACTGCAGCATGTTTTAGTCTGCAAATGACAAACTCAGAAGAAAGGGAGTGGTTCTAACACTGAGGCAAGATCAAGCACAGGCCGTTAAGGGCTATAATGAAAAGTCTGTCCAAAAGAATCCATCATAGTCCTGGGGAAACGGATCAGCATCATTCAAGTCAATGTTCCAACTACAGATGCTAAAGCAGAAACAGCAAGCATCCAGAAAGAAACTGGTTGCATACCAAAACAGGACATGCTTATTATAATCATAGGTGACTGGAATACAAAAGAAGGAAACAAAAGAGAACCAAATGTCATTAGAATATATGAACTAGGAGATTGAAATGAAGCAGGAGAATGATTGTTTACATGTCTATCACAAATACAGTGAGATAGCGGTATCCATGGGGAGTTGGTTCCAAATGCCCCACCACCCGATGATGAAAAACATTGAAAAAGTAAATGCTATACATAGTATGGCTGCTTCCAGTGGACAGTTCTGGTAAATACACCATAGAAAAACGTATAAATATGTGTTTTTAATTAAACATTTTCAGGCAGCGGCTAAGTGAATTTGCAGCTGCCTAGATGCCCTAAGCACATCCAATCTAGCCTGATTTCAGAAGCTAAGCAGGGTCGGCTCTTGTTAATACTTGAATGGGAGACCACCAGGGAATACCAGGTGCTGTAGGCGCCTAGAGCAAAAACTGGCAAGCCACTCCAGTATTCTTGCCAAGAAAACTCCATGGACATGGGGTCACGAAAAGTCGGTCGCAACTGTAGAGACACACAGACCAGAAGTGAATCTGCAGCACTGGTAAAACCACTCCTTAAATATTTTACTTCCCTCAAAAGCCCTAAGTTTGTCATAAGTCACAACCGACTGGATGGGACATAACACCCACAGTTAAGATTGCTTAACTTCCATAGGAGTACACATAAGATTGTAACTTAATTCCTATTGAAATACCTTGTTGTGCATCATTTTTCAAAATAACACATGGTCTGTGCCTGAAACAGACCAGCAATATTTACCAGTCTGAATTAAAATGCATGTTATCTCATGAGTGTGACTGTCCTGGAGATCATCAGCTTTTGAACTTCTTTGTTGATGGACAAAAATCCACATCAGAACTTAGAATTAGTGCTCAGTCACAAGTCTATATTGTTGTGCACTCGGAGCAGAGCATTGTTTAACATACCTGCTCAGGTTCACACTGTCCATCTTATATTTCCTGATGCCTTTCCTTGGCCAAGATCCCAGAATACACTAAAATGAAATGAACAGAGTTAAAAGGAAATCCCATCCATGTTCTGGCCAGTGCTCTCTTCTGTGTCAAACAGATTTCAATGTCCAGAGCCGTTTTCATGTGAGATGTTGCTCTGAGCAGGCTAGCGGCTACATTTGCTTATTCCAATATTTAATGTTGGTACACACACACACACACACACACACACACACACACACACACACACACACACAAATCTAAAAGGCAAATTTATTTATTTATTTATTTATTTATGAATATTTTTACCCCACCTTTCTCCTTGGAAAAGGATCCAAGATAGCTTACAATAATGAGGGACAATATAGAGTCATGAACATTTAAGACATATTCAAATTAAGAACAGGGAATTAGAAGAAGCGTCTAAGAACATTAAAAGGAACATTAAAGCTACAAAGAGCACGCAAGAAGAAAAGAAAAATCCATTTTGCAGGGTGAAAAGCAACATGGAAAACACTGGTGTTCTTATGAAATCAGTCAATGCAAGTTACATGGTAGGTACCATGTTTCGCCCAAAATAAGACAGTGTCTTATATTAATTTTTGCTCCCAAAGATGTGCTAGGTCTTATTTTCAGGGAATGTCTTTTTCATGAAGAAAAATACGGTACACATTTATTGTTATCTTATTATGGGGAGGCCTTATATTTCAGTGTGGGGCAAAACTGTAAGTAGGTCTTACTTTCAGGGGATGTCTTATTTTCGGGGAAACAGGGTAGTTCCTCATTCTGGGAAAGCTTGCCTGAAGAAGAAGGTCTTTGAAATGAGTACAGCTGTGCCCTTGAGAGCAGGGATATTGTCATAACTGGGCATAATGTCACCATCAGGTTTCCTCCATTTTGTGGTGAGAAAAGCCAGGGAATTTCCACAGCCGGCACAAAAATATGGCAAATGCCCAACTACCAGTTGTTTGGCTGATGTCTGAAGCCGAGATGGGCTCCTTCAGAGTGAGAGGATTGAAGTGCTGCTACCAAGAACAACCACCACCACCACCACATGCACAAAATAAAAGAGGCCAACCCTCTTGCTTTGTTGTGGAAATTTGGCAGCCTGGTGGCAGAAAAAGAAACAAGCCCATTAAAACAAGCAGTTCTGATTTGAAATAAGCTGTGCAGGGAGCTCACACCTTCTGTCGAAGCCAAATGCCTTCCTTTGGCAACGTGGCAGCCAATACAAAGGACATACGGTGCTTGTTGTTTCTTTTTGCTGCCACCGTTGCGGCCGTCTAACGCCAGAGGCAACAGGAACCATGGACGAGCCGCAAAGATGAAGGCAAGGGGCAGCATGCTTTCTGCAGGCCACAGGTTACCCACTTCTGATTGGAAGATCCCACCTTATCATGTTCCTGCATTGCAGATGTTAATGCCATCTAAACAGCTAGATGGAAATATGGTACACATGACCAGATAATGGTTTTCTTGCCTTAGGGGCTTGGCTGCACAAATGGGTTGTTCTAGTGAGATTCAGAGTTTCTGTCCCTTGCCCCTGATCATTTCAGTGGCAAAAATCATTCTAAATGGTCACATAGAAATGTTTATTTTTTCCCATTGCAAGAGTCTCCATGGCATAAAACTTTCAACAAGAACACGGCCTCTCACAGCAGTAACACCATCCTCTCCCAAATCTCTTCCCTTCATCCATCTCCTACAGACTAGTTCATTGGCATCTCCTCTTTATAGTTATGACAGATGATACTGCATTGATAAGAATCAGTGGCATATTTGACAGAAATATCTTAGTATTTTTTTTCAAACCACAGTTCCTCTGAGAACTGCTCACTGGAGGAGCTGTTGAATGACAAGACGGCAGGCCCAACATATCAGGGATAATTTTTAAAAAGTGTACAGGTTCTCAGCAGAAAGCCATAGATGTGTATGCTGCATCGTTACAGTCATGACCCCATGTCCATGGAGTTTTCTTGGCAGGAAAACTGGAGTGGCTTGCCAGTTCCTGCTCCAGGCGTCTACAGCAGCTGGTATTCCCTGGTGGTCTCCCATTCAAGTACTAACCAGGGCCGACCCTGCTTAGCTTCTGAAATCAGGCAACATCGGGTGTGCTTAGGGCATCCAGGCAGCTGGAAAGCCATAAAGAAGGTAGAAAATCAGAGTGTGCCATGGAAATAAAGATGGATAAGGCTAAAAATCCCCATCAAGACCGCACCCTTCCCTTTTAGCTTCATGCACACAAGAGAAGCAGGGATTGAAAGGAAGGAAGGAAGGAAGAGACAGACAGACAGACAGACAGACAGACAGACAGACAGACAGACAGACCCTTGCATAAATAATGGATGGTGGCATGCCACCACTGAAGCGTCCAAAGCAAGCTCAACTGAAGGAGGGAGGCACAGAGGGAAGTGAAGGGGCCGGGGCTGTGTCCCTCACAATACAAGGAGAAAGCAGGTAGTGGAAGCACAACGTGACCACAAGAATTCCTGGGGAATATTCCCCCCTCCCTCTGGCCACACTGCCTGCCAAAACCACTCCTGCAACTCAAAACTCTGGCTGCTGGGACAGCCACATTCAGGTGGCCGTAGATGGCCATTGTGCACCTGGTCCAGCTACCAGTCTGACAGAGCAAGGCCACGAGAGCCTTGCACGTAGTAATTGCCCTCTTTCTCGCCCCTTCCCTTCATCCTTGACTTCTTTAATTTAAAAAAAAGATATTTGACAGGATATATGCTGATATGAATCAGTGTTATATTTGATAGGACCATAAGGGGAAAAAATTAAGTCTTCTGTGAAAAGAAGTCAGGTGATCCCTGAAGGGGTTCTCTGATTTACTTGCCACATCATTCCTCTTTGAAGACACTACTGTCAACAGTATTTATCCACATAATGTATTTATTTAAAAAAAATTACTCTGCCTTTTTCCTTGAAAAGGAACCAAGGAGGCAACATTACCTAGGATGCATCTACCACTGCCTGTTCAGACCAACATGGGCAATAACATGTCATGGAGATCATAGAGACCCTAGACCACAGTGAGGGGCTGAGCATAAGTCAGATGGCCTCACACCATCTCCACACCTTCTCTGCTCACTCTGATCTTTGTATAGCACCTTCCAATTGCCATTCCTTATACTCCTTGCCAAAAGTCCAAACTCCATTTGAGAAAGTTGACCCTTAAGAGATTTACTATCATACAATAAAGCAGGAGCAGAATCCCTTTTCCAATCTAAGGCTCCAGTTGCAATCGGAGAAATGTCTTGGGAGAATGACTTCGAGTTTTCAGTTATTGTTGAATAGATATCAAAAGGAATAGAGGAATTGCTGAATAGATATCAAAGGAATAGAGTAGTAACATTAAAATAAACTCATTTCATTTTTTTTCCAAATCCCAAGGCTTCACAAATTACATTGTGCCATAACTGATAAGATAAAGTTATTGGCAGCTTCAATTTTAATTACACAAAGCAGAACTATCAGGGCAGAGGCTTGTGAACATGAACAGCTGAGAGGGAAAAGGGTAAATGTTATATTGCTATAGAAGGAGGACAAGGAGTATTACAGACCATCAGTGTGAGAAAAATCAGGTTAAGCAAAGGGCATGTAAGAAGCACACACAGCCTCAAATATCTCTATGCCAATGCATAGAGCATGGAGAACAAACAAAAGGAGCTGGAACTCCTAATACAGCAAAATAAATATGACATAATTGGCACCATTGAAACTTGGTGAGATGAATCTTATGATTGGAATGTAGTTATTGGAGGATATAACCTGTTTCAAAGGAACAGACCTAGTAGGAAAGGAGGAGGTGTAGCTTTATATATTAAGGACATTTATATTGCTGAAGAAATGCAAGATATACAGCAGAGAAAGCAGGTTGAGAGTATTTGGGTGAAAATGGGAGGGATGTCACTGTGGGGGTATATTATAGACCCCCCAAGCCAGCCAGAGGAGTGGGATGATGCCTTCTGTGAGCAGATAACCATACAGTCAAAAGGGAGAGATGTTGTACTAATGGGAGATTTTAACTATCCCGATATATGCTGGGAGTCCAACTCAGCTAAGAATGCAAGGTCTAACAAATTCCTTATGCCCTTGCAGACAATTTCATGGTCCAGAAGGTAGAGGAGGAAACAAGTAGCACAACCATTTTAGATATGGCCTTAACCAATAAGACCTTATAAATGGGGTCGAAGTGGTGGGATCTTTAGGTAAAAGTGACCATGCCCTCTTGGAATTTGTTATACATTTGGAGGTGAAATTAAGCATAATCAGACAAGAATCCTGGACTTTAAGAAAGCCATTTTTTGTAAATTTGGGGATTTATTGGCTGTGATTCTATGGACCGAAACACTGAAACAGAAGGGAGTCCAATAGGGATGGGAGTTCTTAAAAGCAAGATATTAAAGTTACAATCTAAAGCTGTTCCAACAAGAAGAAAAAATGGGAGATGTCTAAAGAAACCACAATGGCTTACTAAAGAAATTTCAACTCAGTTAACTATAAAGAAAAACAAGTACAGGAAATGGAAAAATGTGGAATGCACCAAAAAAGAATAATGTGGTACCCCGACTTATGATGCGCCCGTCATCTGAGAATCCCGACATATGAGCTGGCTTCTGATGTCCCTCCCCCCACCACCTTATGAGCAAGATAGGACTTGCCCGACTAACAATGGTGGGGGGTGAGAAGCGGTGCTTGCCTTGGTGGATAAAAGTCATAGCATGCCTTGCATCAGTGGATAAAAGTCACTTTCAAACCTCACACAACATTCCCTTGAGACGGAAGTGGGGTGGGGAGAAGCGGCATGCAAGCTTTGAAAGGACTTTTAGGCTCGGAGGGAAGCACTTCCCCTGTGACTAAAGGTCCTTTCAAACTTCACGCACTGCTTCTGCACATCCCCTGCGGCCTCAAGGGATCAGCACCGAGGTTTGAAAGGAGTTTTATCCACCAATGGTGGTGGAGAAGCGGTGCACAAAGTTTCAAATGACTTTTAGTCCTGGAGGCAAGCACTTTCCTCTGTGACTAAAAGTCATTTCATACATTGCCCGCCACTTTTCCTGACCCCTTGCAACAGGAAAAGCGGCAGGCGGTGTTTAAAGCGGTTTCCCATAGGAATGCATTGAAATCTGTTCCCCCCGGAAATGATTAATTAGTTTTCAATGCATTTCTATGGGAAATCGCTCCCCGACATACAAGATTAGCGACTTACGAGCATTCTCTCGGAATGCATTAATCTTGTAAAACAGGGTTCCACTGTATAAGCAAATACATACAAGGGATGGGAAAAAGGCTAAAGCACAAAATGAACTTAGACTTGCCAGAGAGATTAAAGATAGTAAAAATGGTTAATTTTTTATGTCCACAGCAAAAGGAAAAATAAGGAAATGACAGGCTCTCTGCGTGGTGATGATAACCAGTTACTAACAGGAGACAAGGAAAAGGCAGAACTACTAAACACCTTCTTTGCAGCAGTTTTCTCCAAAAAGGAAATAAGAGTTCTATTGGCACAAAGAATAGATGAGGTAAGATGGAAATTGCAACATAGAATAGGTAGAGAAACTCCTGGAAACATTAAATGAATTTAAGTCTCCTGGGCCAGATTAATTACACCCGAGGATATTAAAAGAACTGGCAGAAGTAATTTCATGACCATTGGCAATAATCTTTTAGAAGTCCTGGAGATCAGGGGAAGTCCTCATTGATTGGAGAGGGGGGGGAGAGGACGCAAATAATTACAGCCCCATCAGCTTGGCTTCAGTTCCTGGAAAGATCCTAGAGCACATTAATAAACAGGCAGTCTGTAATTATTTAAATACAGACCTGACTTACCGGGTCTGGCGTTGTGGGACGCAGCCCGGCCGGTGCGTGGTTGTCCTAAGATGGCGCCCGGCCCAGCGCGCCCAAACTCCACGCCGGGCGCCAGAGCCAATCCCGGGCGCCCGGCGGGCTTTGCGTTCGCGGGCATCCGGGCTACTGGCCGGCCCGTGCAGGCGCAAAGCCGCCGCCAGCCCCTGCCCTTTAAAAGGGGCTGCCCGTCCGGAAGCCCGCCATTCGGCGCCGGCTTCCACGTTGCTACCCACCCACCACACCCTGAAAGTTGTACATTTAGTTGGTTATGTAACTTAAAAGGTGCTTGTTGTATCCTGTCACAGCTTGGGCGGTTTGGCGGCATTGGGACCAGATCCAGGTGGAGGTGGCCGTCGGACGGAGCCTGCCTGGCTCAGAAGCAACAGGTGGCAACGGTGGACCCAAGAGGGAGCCGCGAGTGTCCCGGCTCGGGAGGGATAGCAGACGGCCTCTTGGCTCAGCTCGACGAAGGAAAACTCGAAGGAGTCTGCACCCACGGGGGTTTCCAGGAGCTGAGAATCAAGGGTACCACCACCTGTGGGGGGCGCCACCAGGAGTATCGGGGGACAGGCGGGTTCCCCGATAGTGTTGGATCCAATCCAATGCCTTGCCAGAGTACTGCAGGTTGTCACCTAGTCAATAAAGCTGTGGCCTTCACAATTTGCCCACAAATACAGTTGTCTCTGTGTCGTCAATGGTTTGGGACAAACACAAGGCTCGGCGCTGGATCACAAACAAGCAATGCTGTTATTACAAGAAGTCAACACGGGTTTCTTAAAAACAAGTCATGCCAGACTAATTTGATCTCTTTCTTTGATAGAATTCCAGGCCTGGTGGATCAGGGGAATGCTGTGGATATTGCTTCTCTGGACTTCTGTAAGGCCTTAGATAAAGTTCCCCATGGTATACTTGCAAATAAGTTAGTAGAAAGTGTGATAGATAGTGCTACTGTTAGGTGGATTTGTAATTGGTTGACTGATCACATCCAAAGGGTGATCATAAACAGCCTCTCTTCAGCTTGGAATGACATGACCAGTGGGTTGCCCCAGGGTTCTGTTCTGGGTCCACTGCTGTTCAATATCTTTATTAATGACTTGGAGGAAGGAATAGAAAGTATGCTAATTAAATTTGCAGATGATACCAAATTGGAAGAAGTTGCTAATTCCCTAGAAGATAAGTTGAAAATCCAAACTGTCCTTGAGAGTTTAGAGCAGTGATGGCGAACCTATTGCACGGGTGTCAAAGGTGGCACTCAGAGCCTTTTCTGTGGGCACCTTACATCACCCCTTCACATCCACCTGTTTTCAGGTTAAATTGCTGTACTGGCACTTTGCAAAAAAAAAAACCTAGTGGGTTTTGAATCACAATTTGGGCACTCGGTCTCTAAAAGGTCTGCCACCACTGGTTTAGAGTGCTGGGCCAAAGCTAATGGAATGGGTTTCAACACAGGGAAAGGTAGGGTACTGCATTTATGCAAAAAGAATGAATTGCACAGATATAGGATGGGAGATACGTAGCTGGAAAATAGTACATGTGAAAGGGATCTGGCAATCTGGATGGACCACAAATTGAACATGAGTCAACAGTGTGACATGGTGACCAGGAAAGGCAATGCCATTCTTGGTTGCATCAACAGAAGCATAGTGTGTAAATCAAGGGAAATGATAGTACCACTCTATTCTGCTCTGGCCAGACCCCACCTGGAGTACTGTGTCCAGTTCTGTGTGCCTCAATTTAAAAAGGATGTTGACAACTTTGAGCGGGTACAGAGGAGGGCAACCAGGATGGTTGAAGGTCTGGAAGAAACGTTTTATGAGGAACGGCTTAGGAAACTGGGAATATTTAGCTTTACAAAAAGAAGGCTGAGAGATGATATGATAGCTATGTTTAAATATTTGTAAGGATGTCAGGTTTGTTTTCCATGGCTTCAGAAACTAGGACTCGGGGCAATTATTTCAAACAACAGGGGGGGGGAGATTCAATTTCAACATTAGGAATAACTACTTCTGCTCCTGGAATTTATGGAATTCTCACCCTGCCAGCTCACAGAGAATGTTACTTCCTGGGAATAAGTACAGATATTGCCTAGGCTTTTAAGCTACCTTTCTCTCACACAAATCTAAACACCCACACCCCCACACCACCACTACCAGTGCTCCTCAACCTGAAATTTGTCTCCTTCCTTTAAAGCCTGAAGAAACAGATCAATTCCATGACACTCCAGCTGGAGTCCTGAGACCTTACAGCATAAGAACACACACAAGAAGAGCCCTGCTGGATCAGGCCCAAGGACCCATCTAGTCCGGCTTCCTGTATCTTGCCACCAGATGCCTCTGGGAGTACATGGGAGAACTAGAGACCTGTCTCCTGATACAACTTCCCTGTTTTTGGCATTTTGAGGTACCCTCCTTTTAAGCCTGGAGATAACATGTATCCCCATCATGGCTGGTAAGCTGCCCTAATATATGTAGTCATTCCTTAAAGCTAACATGCCTCCCAGGATTGTGTGAGGATAAAATGAGAAAGAACAACACAGAGAAACACATACAAAAGCAAACATACAACCCTACACTGTCCTAAGATAATTAGAGGAAGACTGCAAAGAATACATGATTTAAATCTCAAAATGAAATAAATAGCTAAAGCAAGCATTTCCTATGAAAAGAATAGGCTTATTCTTTTTCTCTTCATGTGTGCTTCTCATTTGAGTTTTCCCCTCTTTGAATGACTGATAACACAGAAAACTTCAATGAAAGCTATTAATATGTGAATGGATGATGGTCCATACAACCTTTAGCTCAGCCTTGGATTATTTCATCACTGACATTGGCCTAATTCACATTCTACCCACTTGATTGTTTTGCTGCATGAATGCATTCACTGCTGCTGATGACAATCTTGATATTTCATCCAATGGAACTACTTTATTGTGTTTTCTGAACAAAAATGAGACAGCATAATACATCTCAGTCAGAGAACCTCATGTTTTTGTGCTGTGAGTGTGAACCTAGGGCCAGCATCACCATCAGCTGAAAACAGCTGTTTAAGAAATACGCTGATGGCTGGATAGAGCAAGACTTCAGACATTTTCTGCACTTGCACTTATTGTTGGCTGCATTCATCAAACGAGGTTGGGGAAGGTCAACCGTATCTCTTCTAGTAAAGTTGTCAAGTGCACTGGCAGCTTCTCCCACACCATAGATCACGTTGCATTTCTTGTGATTCTTAATTATCCTGAAGTGCAGATAATTGAAACAATCCATTTAATATAGGTCAACTTCCACTGTGACCATGATACATAATGCAGTGTTTTTAGCAATAATAAAGAGCCATTCCAAAGTGAGAAATCAATCAACACAGTTTTATCCTGTTGGACTGTGAGAGACTTTCTCTGTAATGCTGAATAGCATTAATCCTTGCGCCCTCCATGTTTTTCAGGTGATATTTTTTTCTCAGCTAAGGGAACATGACATAGACCTGCATTTTGGCTTGAGGAGAAAGGGAAAGGTTGCTACTGATAACCCATATCCAAGCAGAACAGACAGAAAGGGAAACCTTTAGCCCTCTCAGCTGGATGTTTGAAATCACTTTCACCAACGATTTGATAATGTGATTCAGTATCAAAAGGTCAGATCTTCATCTGATTAAGCCGATGGGAGTCATCCCAATATTATTATTAAGAAGTTTATTTTTAAAAAGAGATTTATGAATGGTGTGTTAAACTTCTAAATTTTGAACATTTAAAATTTAGGCAGACATGAGGTAAATGCAACCCCTCTCTCCTGCACTTACTTTCTCTCAGTGTCATCATCGCAGTTCCCCTGTCCCTCCATGGAGTACCAGAGCAGGAAGGATTTTGCACTGTATCAGGGCAGTGCTAATGCACTCTGTCTGTCTCTGTCTCTCTCTCTGTCCTTGTCTCTGTCTCTGTCTCTGTCTCTGTCTCTGTCTCTCTCTCTGTCTCTGTCTCTCTCTCTCTCTCTCTCTCTCTCTCTCACACACACACACACACACACACACACACACACCGAACACTTCCTCAATGGTGTGAGATAAAACAGAAGGAGGGTATAGGAAAGGATTTATTTCCTTTTTTAAAAATGGCTGTTCTTAAAGACCAAGCAGAGAATTTGCCGACAGCTGAACCCATTGCCCGCTGGATTGTCTTCTAGGGGGGGGGGGGCTCCCATTCTTTAACACAGTCCCAATGTAGAAGCTGAGATTGCTTTTCTGGATTTCCAACACAGCTGAGTTATTTCTACTGTCCGGTACAGAAAGCTGTGAATTGACCTATGGCCAGCTGGTCCCTACCTGAATTAAATGGAGGTTCTTGAATTTCAGTCATGTATTGCTGTTGAGGTCATTGGTACTCTAAATCGGTGGTCCCCAACCCCCGGTCCGCGGACCGGTGCCGGTCCGTGGACCGGTCGGCACCGGGCCGCCTGGGGAGGCCGGGGAGGCTCCTCCCCTTTTCCTCCGCCGCCCTCCTCCTCCTCCTCTTCTCTCCCGCGGGCAGCCGGTGGAGGAGGAAGGCTGGAGGAGCGCAGGAGGAGCCGCCGCCGCCGCCGCCGCCTTTGCCTCCCTCCTCCCCTCCCCTCCCCTTCTCCCAGGCCGGCCAGCCGGCGACTCCGCCCCCAAACGCTGGCGCCCCGGCGGCGTTGGCGGCGGCCGCTTGGGCTCCGCCAGGAGGGACGCGGCGGCGTTGGCGGCGGCGGCACTCACCGGCTTGGGGCGTCGGGCATGCCACTCCCCCCACACACACGGGCGGGGTGGGGGGGAACCCGGGGCTCCTGGGCAGGCGGGCCCCGCCTCCTCCTCCGGTGCCGGGAGCCACGTGCGGGTCTTGCTGCTGGCGCTGCCGCCTCCTCCTGTTCCTCCTCCTCCCGCCGCCGCCGCCGGAGGAGCAGCAGCAGCCACCCCCCCGCAATCGCCCCCCCCCCGCCGCCACCGCCATCGCCCCCGTCCCGCCGCCGCCACCACCACCCCTCCGCAATTGCCCTCGCTGCTGCTCCTCCGGCCGCGGCGGGAGGAGGAGGAGGATGAGGAGGAACTGGAGCAGGAGCAGGAGCAGGAGGCAGCGGCGGCGGGGGGGCGATTGCGGGGGGGGGCTGCTGCTGCTCCTCCGGCGGCGGCGGCGGCGGGAGGAGGAGGAGGAGGAGGAACAGGAGGAGGAGGCGGTGGCTCGTCGGTGCCGCGAGGGCGCTTCCCGGCGCGGCTGGGCGGGTGCCGCGCGCGGGGCGCCAAGGCCAGGAGCCGCGCGCGGGTCTCGCTGCTGGCGCCCCGCTCGCTTTCCCCGGCGGAGGGGGAGGCCTGCGGCGGCGGCGGCGACAGCAGGAGCAAGCAGGGCGCCAGCAGCGAGACCCGCACGTGGCTTCCGGCGCCGGAGGAGGAGGCGGGGGCCCGCCTGCCCAAGAGCCCCGGGTTCCCCCCCACCCCGCCCGTGTGTGTGTGTGTGGGGGAGTGGCACGCCCGACGCCCCAAGCCGGTAAGTGCCGCCGCCGCTGCTCTCGTGCCTCCCCCTCCTCCTTCCCTCCCATCCTTTGCTTTCACCCCCCCCTTTTGCCTCCCCGCCGGACCCCCCTTTCGCATTCTCCCCCCTCCCCACCCCCACCCCCGGGCCACAGAAAAATTTTCAAAAATTTCCCGGTCCGCGGGGACAAAAAGGTTGGGGAGCACTGCTCTAAATTAACACAAATATTGAGCATTTCTTCTCTGTGGATCTCAGGCTGAATAAAACTCTTGTATCTACTAGACCCCCATCAATCTTTTTACAATATTTGTCACATCTTTTTTTTTTTTACAATAAGATGAAATGGTTTTAAAGACTTTTGTTAGCCTACAGATAATAAATAGAAGGAAAGAGATAGTAGCTGAGGAGTCTAGTCCTGACTTTAATGAGTCTTTTATTCTTTGGGAACAATTTACAGACCACTTATTCATTGATGCCATTCTAGCACAACTGGAAGCCTTTGTATCTGCTGAATGAAGTTAAACAAGATAAAGAATATTATTTCCCATATGCATCTGTATTACTTTCCTGATCCTATTCACCACATGATTTCCTTCAGCCTTGTAAAAAATGATTTGTACCTCATTCCAGAATATTCTAGATAAACGCTGAGGCTGTATCCTTCAGAATGCTTACAATTTTCATTGGAACATCCCCATTCTCTTTCCCACATTACAGGCATCATGTCTCTTGTGTGTAGCAAGGGAAATGCACAAAAAATGAACAGTCTATACCAGTATTGGCGAACCTATGGCACGGGTGCCAAAGGTGGCACTTGGAGCCCTTTCTCTGGGCACCCGACACTCCCCCTTCACAGCCACCTGCATTCAGGTTAAATTGCTGTATTGGCACTTGGCAAACAATGAGTGGGTTTTGAATCACATTTTGGGCACTCAGTCTCAAAAAGGTTCTCAGTCACTGGTCTATAGTCTTAGTCTCTATCCAAAGGGTCTCGAGGATTTACTTCTCTGAACAGAATTAGTATGGCAGCAATGACCTACAGTACTATGGTGGAGAGTGTTGGACTTTATTCATTCAGGTCCCAAGTGCATAGTAAAGCTCACTCCTTGCGTGACTGTCAAATACTATCTCTCTTTTCTGAACCTACCTTGCTGCCTTGCTCTTACTGTCATGGGACAGTAAAATAAGACAATCCTTTGAGGTCACTGGAGAAAGAAAGACACCTGACAGTGATGTTCTGTGAATCTCTCCTGGGTGCGTGTGTTGTGTTTTGGGGTGATTGTTTAGTTGTTTTTCTTTTAATGCACAATAGTTTTAATTATAAATTTATTCACCATTGACCTAAAAGAGAAAAAATATACTATATTTAATTTTATATTATGGTATTATCTTCTCTGCAAGCTCTTTGGATAGGAAAATAGGAGGAAATACAGTGGACCCTCGTATAACAAGCAATTTGTTTAACAGAAAATTCGCTTAAAGGAAAAAATTTCCAGAGATAGGGGGAAATCGCTTAACAGAATTGCCTATGGGGCAAATCCGTACAACAGAAAATGGTCACAATTAGGGATTACTCTGTTTTCAATTCATTCCTATGGGAAATTTTTACAAAGGAAAATTTGCTTAACAGTATTTCATTTGGAACGAATTAATTCCTTTATACAAGGTGCCACTGTATTAGAATGTAAAACAATTCATATGAAAACACTGATGGTGAACAGACATATTGGTCACTCTCAGCATTTCAACACTATTAATCATGTTGACTGGGAAATTCTAGGAATCCAAGAAGTAACTTTTCCAAGTTTTAATCAGCTTATATACAAGATGAGTGCTAAAGGGTTGTTGGTGTTGCTGTTGTCATCATCAGCAGCAACACCACATAAAATATTTTATTTTTATTTACTTTCATTTAAATATATATTTTATTTTTATTTACTTTCATTTATATATATATATATATATATATATATATATATATATATATATATATATATATATATATATATATATATATATATATATATATATATATATATATATATATATATATATATATATATATATATATATATATATGCATGTTAGGGTGGATTCGGGTTTCTTCCCGTGTAGAAATCTGGTTGTTTTGGCGACGTTTCGACGAGGTCTCACTCGTCATCTTCAGGCTGGTGTTCTGGCTTCTTTCTTCTTGAAGCAAAGCGTGATCTCAGTTGAAGTCCTTCTATAAATACTGCTGGGGGGTGTGGTTTGCTTGCTCTGTTGCTGATTGTAGGTTCGTTTGTTCTTTTGTGATCTGCTGTGTGGCTGAGGCGATCGTTAAGGGCTTAACTGCTGGTGGGTTAGATGGCTGTTTAGAGACATCATGTGTGGGTGAGGTGCTGGATGTGTGTCTATTAGCCTTTTGTTTCTTAACGACCTTGGTGATGGGTGTTCTGGCAGCATCCTGGGCTTTGGTGGAGTGGGGTCCTGTGTCTTGTGAATTCATTTTGGTCTGGCTGCGTGTCTGTGGTCTCCCAATGTTTTTTTGGCGTGTGTAAGTGTGCTCCATGTGGTGGCTGGAGTGGGGAGTAGCGGTAGATGGTGCAGTCGTGGTTTTGTTATTGGATGGTGGTTTCGCTTCATCTGTGGGAAGGGTCTGGGTTTGTGTTTGGTGTGGATGGAAGGTGGTGGCCTCTTGTGTCCTTTTGGACCTGGTGTCAGTCTTTGTGACAGAGGCTCGTCTGTTGACCAGGGCTAGTTTCCAGATGTCAGGCAAGCGGGAGGTGTCATCACGTTTATTCATGTTGTTTGGGTGTTTCTCTATTTCAATGGCTTCCATGATTATTCGACTGTTGAAGTGTTCAGTTTTGGAGATGAGTTTGGTTCTTTTAAAATCAATTTCATGACCTGTGCCTTTGATGTAAGGGAGGAGGGCAGTGCCGTTGTTCTCTTCTGTTTCTTGGTTCTTGGGGGGTGTTTCTTTTTGGATTAGTTTGGTGATGGTGTTTTTTTTGGAATCCGTTCGCAATTAAAGCATTCGAGAGAGTGTGTAATTCAGTTTTTAGGTGGTCTTTGTCAGCGAGGCGTTTGGTTCTGGAGATGAGGGTTTTTGCTACGGAGTTGATCTGTGCAGGGTGGTGGTGTGATTGTGCATTTAAGTAGCGGTTTGTATGTGTTTTTTTCCGGTAGATGGTATGTCCTAAGGAGCCGTCGGGTTTTTTGTAGATTAGGACGTCCAGGAAGGGAAGTTGGTTGTTGGCTTCTATTTCCATAGTGAATTGTATTTTGGGGTGTAGGCTGTTGAGATGTGTGAGGAAGTTGTTCAGTTTGTCTTTCCCGTGTGGCCAGATAACAAAGGTGTCGTCAACATATCTGAGCCAGAGTTTGGGTTTATGTTCGGACTTCTGTAACGCGTTGGTTTCAAAGTGTTCCATATATAGGTTTGCGATGACCGGTGAGAGGGGTGATCCCATGGGTGCTCCTTCTATCTGTTTGTATCTTTGTCCATTGTGGATGAAGTATGTGTTGGTTAGGCAGTGGTTGGTCAGATCTAGGATGTGCTTGGGGGGGTTGTATTTGTTGTGGATAGCTGTCAAGGCTTCTTGAATGGGCACTTGTGTGAAGAGCGAAACAACATCGAAGCTCACAAGTAGGTCATTGGGTTGTAGGTCTTGTTTCTTTATAATTTCTATGAAGTGGAACGAGTTTTGTACGTATGAAGAGATGGATTCTGCATAGGGCTGGAGTTGTTTGGCAAGAAATTTGGCGAGGTTTTGTAGGGGTGAGCCTATGGAGCTGACTATGGGTCTGAGAGGTGTTCCTTCTTTGTGAATCTTGGGGAGGCCGTATAGCTTGGGGCATCTGGATGATTTCTCTCTGGGGATGATGCTTGGCTTGATTTCTTCACTTAAGGGTGAGGCTTTTATTTTGGCTTTGGTGGTTTTTTCCAGGTAGGTGGTGGGGTCTGTGTTCAAAGGTATGTAAGCAGGGTCTTGTAGTAGGTTGGATAGTTTGGCTTGGTAGTCAGATGTGTTCATCACCACTGTGGCATTGCCTTTGTCTGCTGGGAGAATGATTATGTTGTTGTCTTTCCTCAGGTTGGTGAGGGCTTTTTGTTCTTCTTTGTGTAAATTGCTTCTGGGTGGTTTGCTGGAGCAGAGGATATTGGTGACTTCGAGTCTGATTTTGTTGGCTTCATCTGGGTTGATTTTGGTTAGGCTGGCTTCCACTCCGCATATGATGTTTTCAGTGGGGATGTGTCTGGGGGCGACTGCAAAGTTGAATCCTTTGGACAGGACTTTGGTCTCTGCGATGGTGAGTGTCCTGTCTGATATGTTGTGAACTGTTTGTTTCATGGGCTGCTGTGGGGGGTTGGGCTTCTGGCGTTTTTCCAGTTTGTGGAGTTTGTTGGTGTGTATGTCTGTCTTGTGGGAGGTCTCTGTTTCAGCTCTCCAGGCGGCGAGTTGCTTGGATTTGTTCCAGAGTGTTGGGTGGATTTTGTTGCTGAGTTTGAGGTGGAGAGTGAGTAGGTCTCTGTTGGTTTGACAACGGCACTGCCCTCCTCCCTTACATCAAAGGCACCACAGACAAAATAAGCAAAATTCTCCACAAACACAATATCAAGACAGCCTTTTGCACCGAACAAAAAATAGCCAACATTTTAAGAAACCCCAAAGACAAGATTGAGCTAGAAAACCAAGGAGTCTACGAAATACCATGCAAAGTCTGCCCAGCCACATACATCGGACAGACAAACAGGAGAATAAGCGCACGCATCGCAGAACACAAGAACGCAGTCAAAAAAGAAGAAAAATCTTCCTCTCTTCCAGCACATAAAAACAACAGGTCATGAAATTGATTTTAAAAGAACCAAACTCATCTCCAAAACTGAACACTTCAACAGTCGAATAATCATGGAAGCCATTGAAATAGAGAAACACCCAAACAACATGAATAAACGTGATGACACCTCCCGCTTGCCTGACATCTGGAAACTAGCCCTGGTCAACAGACGAGCCTCTGTCACAAAGACTGACACCAGGTCCAAAAGGACACAAGAGGCCACCACCTTCCATCCACACCAAACACAAACCCAGACCCTTCCCACAGATGAAACGAAACCACCATCCAATAACAAAACCACGACTGCACCATCTACCGCTACTCCCCACTCCAGCCACCACATGGAGCACACTTACACACGCCAAAAAAACATTGGGAGACCACAGACACGCAGCCAGACCAAAATGAATTCACAAGACACAGGACCCCACTCCACCAAAGCCCAAGATGCTGCCAGAACACCCATCACCAAGGTTGTTAAGAAACAAAAGGCTAATAGACACACATCCAGCACCTCACCCACACAGGATGTCTCTAAACAGCCATCTAACCCACCAGCAGTTAAGCCCTTAACGATCGCCTCAGCCACACAGCAGATCACAAAAGAACAAACGAACCTACAATCAGCAACAGAGCAAGCAAACCACACACCCCCAGCAGTATTTATAGAAGGACTTCAACTGAGATCACGCTTTGCTTCAAGAAGAAAGAAGCCAGAACACCAGCCTGAAGATGACGAGTGAGACCTCGTCGAAACGTCGCCAAAACAACCAGATTTCTACACGGGAAGAAACCCGAATCCACCCTAACATGCATATATATATATATATATATATATATATATATATCCCACCCTTCTAGTTCTCTTGAACAGCCTCGGATGGCCTGTACAGTTCTGAGGTTCCTTGGTAATCTGGGATGCTTTAATAGTAAGATAAAGTTTTAATTGGTTCCCTATTAAGTTAATGACCTCTCTCCTGAACCAATTTCTTATACCCCTCAGATCTTTCTTATTCACCCCATTTGGTAAAGACCTTGGATATGACCAAGTAAGACAGTTTGTTGACAAGAACATATTACGATAACATGTGCCCTGAATGTGTATTTTGTTTCCTGTGATTTGTTCAGGCTTCACCCACAAATAAGATTTTCTTATTTATCCCTCTGGCTTATATTATTCTTGACATGGTCTTCTGCGTAGTCAAACCTTGTTTGCAGTTTGACTTTGTAACTCAAGAAGGCTGAAGTATGCCCTGAGTTTTATGTCAAGTTTATTATACTCAAGAAGCAATATTAGAAGATTCATTTTATTGGCACAGTACTTGGGAGCTTTTGCTTTTCCAGGAAACACAATGGCTTATTCTACAGGGCAACCCATGAACTCTGTTGGATCATGGATATATATACTATGCTCATTTAAGCATTTTTCTAGTTATATGATCATTATGATAAAACTGTCAATACTAAGTAGGCTGCAATTTCTTCACATTTAGCTCACATATGGAAGCTGGTAGCATTCTGATCCTCCAACAGTATGATTCCCTCAGAACAACACTCCTACATAATTAAACTTGCAAATCAGGCCTGTGGTTACCACACCATGACCAATGATAAAGCAAAGCAAGAGGAGTATGAAAAGCTAATGCTATGACAAACAAATTTTTCAGCACCAGAAAAAGCCTCATGTTTAATAGCATGCCACCTGTGTCATCTAGTTTCACTGTAACACTATATTCTACATGTGGGAAGGCAATAGGAAAAAATGACAGAAAAATAAACTGAAACACATACTAAAAGGTAAATCCTACCAAACTTAGAACAAATTTACTTCAGAATATGCACCTTAGAATTGCATTCAACAGCTGCTACTTTAAACATGTTAATTCACAAATAAAGATGGGCATGACCCGCTGGTTCAACATGCTTCATTTCCTGGCTAAACAGCTGATCCATGGTTTGCCCCCCCCCAATCCTTCCAGTGGGTGCTTCCTCCAGGTGTTGCCACTGAATGGTCACATGCTGGAGGGAGATGGGGCACCAAACCTCAGATCAGCTGTTTAGCGAAGAAACAAACCACACAGAACTGGTCAGGGCCTGTCTCTGCTCAGGATTAAGCTCCATTGTAATGAAAAGGTTTTGTTGATGGATAAACACAGCCCTAATCTGACAGCCTGAGTTATCTGAAGCAGCGAAGATGGGCTGTTTGTTTCAGAAGCAGCATGTTCTGCAGGAACCCAGACAAGCCCAGATGCTGTTCGGAAGCTTCCAAAACGCAAGTAGCCAATCACTTACCTTCCTGCACTGTCATATTGGGCTAAAGTCCAACCAGGAAGAAGTCTCCTGATACCATCTGTCCTTCTCCCTGGCACTGGCCAATCAGACAGGGAGGTGGGACAATGCATTTTCCTGCACATCTCCTGATTGACCAGTGCCAAGGAGAAGGACAGATGGCATCAGGAGACTTCTTCTTGGTTGGACTTTAGCCCGATATGACCATGCAGGAAGGTAAGTGACTGGCTGCTTGTATTTTAGAGGCTTCAAAACAGCACCTGGGCTCGCGTGGGTCATTTCGGAAGATGCCACTTCCAAAATGAAACGCCCATCCCTAGAACCAGCCACTGGATATACATGTTATTTATTTTCATTTAGAAACTATTAAAAATGAAGCAAACTATTCATAAGGGTAACACCATAATTTCTTAATAGCTGTTACTTGCTCTATAATGACCAAATATCAAATCCACAGATGAGTTTGGTGCTGGAAACTCATTGAGCTAGCAGCATGCGGATTTGACACTGCAGTATGCTACAGTCTGGAATGATCTAAGAATCTCAGAGTTAATGCACTAAAGCAGCTGTCTTCTCGGGGATACAGAGGCACTCTTCCCTTTAGACATGGGCACGACCAGAAAAAATGACGTTTCGAGTTTTCGTTTGTCGGAACGGGTCTGTTTCGGGTCGTTTCCGTTTGTTGTGAAATTTTTCAAAAATTTGTTGTTTCGTTTGTCGTTTGTCATTTGTCGTTTCCACTGCGATTTAGTGCGATTTGACTTCCCAGAGCATAGGGGCGTCCCGCAATCAGGGCCGGTGCTAGGTGTTTTTGCGCCCTAGGCGGCGGGCGGGGTGGGTGGTGGTGGGGAGGTGCGGGGGGGGCGGTGGTGGTGCGGGCCATGGGCAGGCGGCGACAGTGGCAGGGGGGAGGTGCGGGGCGGGCGAGCGGCAGCCGCGGGCGGGCAAGTGGGCGGTGGCGGCATGGGCGGCAGGCGGGTGGCGGCACGGGTGGGCAGGCGAGTGGGCAGTTAGGATATCACTTAGGATAGAGGTTCTGTTCTCGGCTTGCACCCCAAATGTGTGTGTGTGCAAGCAAATTGAAGTTGGGAAAATAGAAAATAAATGGTAGTATATAATATACTTTTAAAATAAATCCACACCTCCCACTCCCAGTCGAACCTCCCCCTCTATCCAATATCAGAAAAAAATCCTCACAAACTGCCAGAGAAGAAATAAAGAATAAACTGCTATTCCCTTCAGCAGACAAAGCTGCAGGGAATCGAAGAAATTATTTTCTAAATTCAATTCCCTCCCTGCCTGCCTAACTTAAATCCTAAAGCCTCCAGCCTCCCTCCTCAATCTCGATCGGATCACACCAGCACCAGCAGCCAGCCCTCCTCCCTCAACCACATCCATACACCCGACTGCGATTTCTGGAAGGTGCCTCAGCTTTTTATACCCTCTGAGACATCCAGAAGTGTCAGTCAAAAACCTGGCGATGCCATTGGTGGAATGGTTCAAAAAATTTGCATGGTCCCATCCCATGCCCAGCCCAAATGGGCAGGTCTAAAAAAATAAAAAATAAAATAAAATAAAATCAATACAACGTTGCTGCTACTATTAAAATTCAGGCATTTAAAATAAATAAATTTCACATGTTTCTGTGGTGATTTGGTGTGTTTTTTGATCACGATTTCAAAAGAAATATTGCGGTCGCCATTTTGGATCCACCACCACCCCACCGCATGGCATGGCAAGACGACGAGGATGACCACCACCCCCCAGCCTGGTGCAAGCAGCCCAGGAGAGGAGAAGAGGGGGGGAAAGGCCGGGGACCCCCCAGAAACCACCCTTCTGGTAGGTGGCAAAGCCTCAGGCAGGCATATTTTCGCCTGCTTTTTTGGCCAGGAGTTGGGGTTTTTTTAAAAAACCTTTTAAAAACTTTTTCTGTGCTTCGCATTGCGCGATCGCCGCGATGCCCCAAATGAAAACGAAAAACCCGACCAAATTTTTCTTTTTTCGGTTCGAGTTCGAGTTCTGACGGCTTAATTATCGTTACCGTTTCCGTTACGTAACGGAAACGGAAAACGGAAACGGAAACGAAAATTTCGCCGAGTCGTGCCCATGTCTACTTCCCTTATGTGGAGTACTTGTTAAGCAACTCAGAACTCATTACTTTGTGTTGGAGCATCAAAAGGAATAGGGGCGAAGCATTTACTTCCTTAGAAAAGGTCACAGACTGCATGCTGTATTACTAGCAGAAATGAGAGACCGCTTTACTTTGGTGTGAAAATGAATTCCAAAGGACAAGGTTCTAATTATTTCTATGGCTTTAGTTCAGCGTTTGTGTTTATTTGAGACATGTGTGCAAGACGCTTATCACTTACAAGTCAGGCATACCCAAGTGGCAAACTTGACAGTGTACTTATCATGTAATTAGCAGCAGAGTGCTCAGAAGAGGGAAAAATGTCTGTTTATTCTAATACATACTTGCCATGATCCCTGCTCAGCAGGCACGGCTGGAAAGAAAAGTCATGAGTACAGCCATCTCTTTCAATATGTTGCCCTTTGGACATATAAGTCTACAATTCACACAACTGACCTGCTAGGGGAAATGGAGGCTGTAATCCAACACATCTGTTAAGATCTATAGTTGGTAAGGAATGCTGATCAATTGTTCTCTGACTTTTTGAAGCATGTGGACTAGAGATGGGCACGACTCAAAAAATGGTGTTTCGTTTGTCGTTTGGTCATTTAGGGATCCGTTTCGGTTCATTATTGTTTTCGTGATGTTTTTTGCAAAAAAATTCATTTTTGTTTCGTTAGGTAACGAAACGAAAAAAGAAAACGAGAACAAAAAATTGCTGTTTCATTAGCATTCTTTTTAGTTCAATGCATCTGCTGCAACGAAAACAAAAAACACGGCAAATTTGGTCGTTTCATTTTCGTTTTCATTTTGTTTTTGTTGCGTAACGAAATGAAAAAACAAAAATGAAAATGAAAAATCGCTCGTTTCCTGCCCATCTCTAATGTGGACTTTGGAATACAAAAGGGTAGTAGGAAATGTACTCACATGACACTTCATTCTATTGCAAAGTTGTTTCTTTTTGTGTTTGCATTTTTATTTCTGGGTGAAATGTAAGCAAGGGTGGGTATCTGTTTAGCTTCATGCTCCTAGTTTTTATGCCAGGGTTGTATTTTTAAATCGTTTCTTAATTGTAGTTATTTGTTTGTCTGTTTGAGTTGTTTGAATTCACGATTTATTTTGCTATGAACCGCCCGGAGTTCCTTCGGGAAGACAGGCGGTATACAAGCCTCATAATAAATAAATAAATAAATAAAGTATGATTCAATTTGGAAAGAAATGGTTTGAAAGAGAAATATAAGGAGACCTTGTTGCAAATTTATTTATTTATTTATTTATTTATTGTACTTATTGACCGCCCAATTTTCCCATAGGGAACTCTGGGCGGTGTACAACATGTCACCAAGACAGCAACAGCCCAACTACAACCCCAGTACATACCCAAATACAAGAAAATAATAAAAGGAAAACATAATAAAGTACAAGTCAATATACAAATACAATATAAAAATACTAAAAGGTAACAAAGTAAAATAGACCTAGCACCACCAACCAAACAAGGTCCAATCCAGCAAGAGAAACTGGTGCCAACAGTTTTTTAAAAATATCACAACGTGAAGATAAAGGGGAAAGACTTGAGTGGACTCAAACTGCAGTGTGATCAAGAGCATAATCTGAATTCCCTGACTGCTTCCCCTTTTACTAGTTTTATTTATGAGGACTGTTTAGTAGTCACTGAGTAGATAGCTCAGTGTGTTAGGTGCCTGGCTGTAGAACCAGAGGTTGGAAATTGAGTTCACCACTTTTCCTCCTGGGAGAAATCTGTGAAGTCTTGGGCAAGCTGCATAGTCCCAGGGCACCCACAGGAGAAAGGCATGGTAAGCCATCACCATTTATCAGAACTGATTTGATGGCACACCATTGATATTATTATTTTAGTAGTCACTTTGGAGGTGGGGAAGCTGCATTTTGAGTCTTCTTTTGTGATACATTGGATTTTGCATTTATGCAGACAGTGATTTACGATAAGGAATTCCCCAGATGGTTCTGTTCCCTGCCCCAACCGCCACAGCAATGGGCATGCCTAGATGAGCCCATGCTTCCCCTCCAGGCTGCTAAGAACCCCGTGCAGGTTGGATTTTTTAAAAAAGTAGACAGATGCATCCCATTGCTCTGATATAGGTTGAGTTTTTTTATGTTGATGTTATGGTCGCCGATAATTGAGCCACCAGCCTTTAAGAGCTCCCGGGTGACCTCCTGGTTGATGCCCCTTTGGGTGCGATTCATTTGCCATGGGTCACACTCTTCTCCCCAGATCCTCCTAGGGATAATGATGGACCATGCCATACAGGTGTTCAGGAGCCATTCCTGCCAGACATCCAGGTCCTGCATGATGCAGTTGATGAGTGCCTTGCTTGTCAGCTTCCCCATGTCATTACCCCCAACGTGGATGACTAGTATGTCCGGGAGCCTCTCCCAAGCTGCTTGCCATTTTGCAGGCAAAAATCCAGACCACTGCATGCCCCTGCATACATGCCAAACGATGCTGGCCCAGTCACTCAAGCTGAGTTGGTTCCACCACGCTGACCACTCGGTGTACTTTGCAGCCCAGTAAATGAAGCTGTAGCCCAATATCAGGATCTGTGCCCTTCATAGGTGTCCTGGGGGAAGAAAGCAGAGGGGGGGCAGGGACTAGAACTGGGGGACGGGGTGCACATATGTGCGATATCCAGCCTATGCTCTGGATTCCTGCAGGCTTGTACCCAAGGGCAGCTGCCGTGGAGGCCGTAAAGGCTGTGTGGGCCGGGAGACCCTGCTATAAGCCCCCCCTGCTCATGTCTTTCATGATTTTTGGGACAGCAGTGGGTCTCACACTGCTTCACTCAGGGGGGCAAAGCCCCCCCCCCCCCCGTGGCTGGATGAGGCTGGCGTGGAACGGGTCCTTGTTAGACTAGCACCATGAATTCAAGTATTGCAATTTGTTATTGAACAGAAATGAATAGAAAAACCAAGTTTTAAAATATCTGGAAATGGAAATGTTACAGAGGAAGATACCAGTAAAAGGGGTTTATGAGAAATTTTATTTTGTTAAACAGCCATGGGCATAAAGAGCCACTCCGATGTTTGCAACATTCTCATTAGACTACCTCTCAAATATCAGCCCATCCAACTTCCTAAAACCTGTGCAATGCTTTTAAAATACATAGAAAAATCTCTAAGAGTCTGTGTTGTACCTAAACATAATACGAAAATTGTTTTGGTATTCATTGCTCATCATAACTTCATTAATTTCACATTGGGATGAGATGTGTACTGCTAAAATTGTTTTTATTAAGTAACAGATTAAAAGGGAAAATCTTCAGGTTCTTGGCTTGCCTTTTTTCACTCAATCAAATTGATTTCACACCTTTTATATAGCAATCTTATATACTAATATAACAATTTCACATCGAAAATGACAGTATGTTGCATATAAATGAGTTACTTTGCTAAAATCTGCAGCCAAGTTGAGATAAACATAATTATTTATTCATGATAGTGAAATTGCAATTTCTGGAAATATCTGAACATGTGATTAAATCATCTGCCTTGCCTATTTTGATTATGAAATTGCATCTAAATGAATCTGGCATTAAAATAGGTAAACTATATCAATCAACAATAAATTACTATTTCTATTTAAATAAATATTTGCCCCTCCAATAACTGCTCAATAAAAACTAGACTACATGTAAATGTATATACTTTTAAAAGTATAGCTGCATTTGCTGGGACATAATGGATCCTCACCTTTCAAATCAAAATATGACATATTTTGTAATCACAAAATTCAGCTTTGACAATCAAGATAAATTGCAGAAGCAGTTATTCTAAGAAAATACTCTGTTTCATAGGATTTAATTTTTATTTATTTATTTATTTATTTATTTATTATTTTAATACTTATATACCACCCGTCTTCCAGTGGGAACTCTGGGCAGTTTACAATAAAATAAAAACAATGACAAAAATAACAAATTGAATAAAACATCATAATAAAATTACAAAAAGGAATCAATGGCAGGATGGCAGGGCGAGGGAGAAAAAAACATTAACAGTCGCCAAGCCTCACAAAAAAGCCAGGTCTTTAAGGCCTTTTTGAAGGCTGGCAGGGACTGTGCAAGGCGCAAATACAGTTGTAATCATTCAAATCAAATTCTTCTGTTTGTCTGCTTTACTCTAGTTATTGGGCTAAACCCAGTTTTAGTACTAGATATAGCAGGCCCATGGAAATCAATGAGACTTACTACTCAAAACTAATACAATATGAATATTAGTTCTGTTTATTTAAATGAGTCTACTGGATTGGGGATTGAAAATGAATCATTTTATAGGAGTAGGGGTTGGGAGGGTAGAATTTAGATTGTGGTAAAAGCAAAGCAAAGCAAAGTGGTCTGCTTATATACTGCCCCATACCACTTCAAATAGTCTCTGGGCAGTTTACAGTTTTTAATTACAGTATGCAGGCTACACATTGCCACCACCACCCCGAGTTGGGTACTCATTTTACCAACCTCGGACGGATGGAAGACTGAGTCAACCATAAGCCTGCTATCTGGGATTGAACCCCAGGTCGTGAGCACAGTTTTACTTGCAGTAGAGGCATTTAACCACTGTGCCACGAGGCTCTTTAAAGATTTAAATTAAGGGAAAGCACGGAACAAAACTATAGAAAGTCTGACTCTGGTGCATCATTTAGAAATGCATCCCTTGATGTTGGTAGCCCTGTGAACTAATATGTTTCCCATTTCCTTACTTTTGAGTTCTTACATTGATTGCATTTGTGGTTTTCTAATTAGGTTCCTATCAACAAAATAAAATCAGTTAAAAGGAACTGTAGACGCTTGCTTCTAGCTAGTCATGAAAATGAATAATTCTATATGGAACGAATAATTGAACAATATCTCTGCTTTTCTGGAACAAGGAAAGAGCAATTTCTCTGATTCCTAAGGATATGAATGTCTGACTGTTTGTTTTCATTGTATTTCACAGGACACCAGCACCCCCTTTCTTTTCAGATTCCTTATTACTTGCTTTCCCTTCCTCTATGGAAATTTGGGTGCATTTTGAAATGTGTTTCCCTGATATATGAATTTTGATGCATTTTCCCACTCAGTAATTAACGCATGTTTGCATACCCTTGTCAAACATACACATTTCAGTGTGTGAAATTGTTGTTATGTGCCATCAAGTCACATATAAATTCTGATGATCCCAACTGAGTTTTCAGGGCAGATGAAACGCTCAATTTGTAAGGGGAAAATTGAACCCAGGCCTAGAGACTCTGGTCACTACCACACTGGCTAACTATGGGCACTTTTACACGATCCCTAAGATCCGCTGGCAACTTAAATTCAGACCAGGGATCTTGGGGGGTTATCGCTCTTCCTGTGTTTCCACCCCTCTGCACTTCCTTGCTCCTGTCTGCGTGAGGGGACGGAGAAAAAAAAGAGAAAAGAATGCAGGCTCACCTCTGCTCTGCTGTCGAGCTGCTCCGGGAACCATTCCAGTCTCTTTCAGTCTCTTAAAGCGGCGGGGGCAAAACAAACAAACAAACAAACACAAGGCGAGGAGAGCCCAGCACTCACTGCTTTACATCCACATCAGAAAATTTTCACCTTCCGAGACCAGGTACTTGGAAAATGCACTGGGACACGCTTAGGTGGGCATGGTCGTACTTAATTTGTTTAAAGTCCGGAGCTGGTGGGAAAACAATTTTAAGCTCTGCATCTGGGAGCCCTTTGCCTCGGATTTTAGGGGTCGTGTAAAAGCGCCCTATGTGCATTTACATCTAGATAATTAAAAAAAGAAAAGAATGTGATGCTTGCATGTTCCTTCTGAAATACAGGCACAGGAAAAATCCACTAAAAGATGGTTTCACCTTTTATTCAAAACAATACGCCTCTTTCTCCCGTATTGATACGTGCTGGGCCACATCCGATCTTTTACTTAATACAAGGGATATAGAAACCATACCACGAACAATATCTGATCATAATGCTATTTTGTGGACACTGAAATCTTCGGGTAAGCCCAGACACTGGAAAATCAACTCAGCTCTGTGGACTGATAAAGAATTTATTTCGGAGGCAGCCAAAGACTTGAACTTATATTTTGAAATGAACCTGAACAAGGGTACACCACTGAAAACGGTGTGGGATGCCTCAAAGCCCTACTTCAGAGGGTTTGTCATCCAATATATGGCAAAATGGAACAAAGAGAGGAAAAAGCAATCTGAATCCATTCTCAATGCGATGAAAAAGCTTGAAAAGGACCTAATCCACGATCCCTGCAATGAGCAGCTGAACAAAGATTTGGCTTCCTGTAGGCATGAACTAAATTTGATCCTGACTGCAGATATAGCCCACAAAATCAAATTGGCTAAGTTGAATTTTGTGGGAAACGCAAATAAACCAGGCAGATGGTTATCCTACAGGTTAAAAAAGGTACAATCTCAAAAACTTATTTTAGCACTCAAAGACAAAACTGGGGAAAATCAGACAGAGCAGTTACAAATCCAAAAAATCATAGAGGCATATTATCAGAATTTATTCAAACCGGAGACGATCGACAAAAATGCCATCTTTCATTACCTCGAACAAGCCAATTTTCCCAAACTTACTGCAGAACAGAGAGCTCAAACGAATGCTCCTATTACAATGATGGAAATAACAGAGGCTATCAATCATCAAAAAATGAACAGGGCTCCTGGACCTGACTCAATACCGGCACAATTTTACAAAAAATTCTCTGAGATAGTCTCTGGAAATATGAAAAATCTTTTTTCATCCATCTTGGAAGGTGAAGATATGCCAGACTCATGGAAATTATCATATACAACACTGATTCCTAAAGAAGGGAAATCTAAAGACTTGATACAGAACTACAGGCCAATTGCTCTCCTAAATGTGGATTACAAAATTTTTGCAACCATTTTGGCTAATAGATGGCGGACGATTCTACCCTCTCTGATATCACACGATCAGACTGGCTTTCTTCCGAAAAGGCATCTTCAATCCAACATTAGAACTTTCTTCAATGTGTTGGAATATTATGAATGCCACCCTGAGAAGCAAGTAGCTTTTGCATTTATTGATGCCGAGAAAGCTTTTGACAACGTATCCTGGTCTTTACTCAAATCTCAGTTAGATTACCTACAGTGTGGCCATAAAATGCTGCGAGCAATTGAACAAATTTACTCCACCCAAAATACCAGGTTTGTCGTCAATGGCCACCTTACAGATAAAGTCAACATACATAAAGGCACCATGCAAGGATGCCCCCTTTCTCCCCTCTTGTTTATAGTAACTTTGGAGGTGCTTCTTCATGTCATAAGAAATACTCCAGGTATTCAAGGCCTACAAAGCAAAGGAGAAGTTTATAAGGTACAAGCCTTTGCAGACGATTTGTTGGTAATTATGGAGAATCCTCAGACCTCCTCTCTAGAACTCCTAAAGACTTTGGAGGCCTACTCTAAAATCTCTGGATTAAAGGTAAACAGAGAAAAAACATTGTTGCTTACCAAAAATATGACTTCATCCATGATTGAAAAACTGGTAAACCAATCGGGTTTTCAACATGCTAGTAAGGTAAAATACCTGGGTATCACTGTATCTCACCGCTGTAACTCTTTATATAAAGATAACTATGTTAATGCTATAAAAACAATCAAAGCTGACTTGGAAATTTGGTCAAGACTCCAGCTATCTTTAATGGGCAGAATTGCAGCAGTTAAAATGAATGTTCTACCTAAACTGCTTTTCTTATTTCAATCTTTACCTATATTACCTAATTTTAAGATCATTACAGACCTGGAAAAAAGTATACATATATTTATATGGCAAAAGAAAAAAGCAAGGATTAAAAATGTTTATTTACAGGATAGAACCAAAACTGGTGGTTTTGCCCTGCCCAATCTAGTGTTATATTACAAGGCTGCTGCCATGACTTGGATTAAAGACTGGATTTTGATGACAAATAAAAGAATATTGCAGCTTGAGGGTTATGGCCTAGACAAGGGTTGGCATCATTATATGTGGTACAAGGGTAATATACCTACCCTCTTTAAAAAGCACTGGATAAGGAATGCCTTAGTTAAAATATGGTTATCGATTAAAAAACAATTCTACTTCAAAGCACCATTGTGGCTATCTCCGCCGGGAGCAGTCATTAGCTCCCCTACAAGTGAAATCCCAAAAGTCTTAACTTATAGACACCTTCTGAACATTGACCTTTCATTGAAACCACTAGGGAAATTAGTATCAGAAGGCTATAATTTAGACTGGTGGAAGTATCAATAAATATACTCACACTTTAAAGATCTTACTAAAGAGGGGGGATTTACGACTATTGATACGTCACTTGACAAAATACTATCCTCTGGCGACTCCAAGCTTCTTAGTAAACTCTATAGTATTTTGTTAAATGAGAAAATGGTTGATACACTGGTCAAAGATACTATGATAAGATGGGCAGAAAACTTCGGTTACTCTATTCATCTAAATAAATGGAACTCTCTGTGGAATACAGTCAAAATCTTTAAATCTATTTCTTTTAAGGAAAATTGCTATAAGATGTTCTATAGATGGCATCTCTCACCGCACCGATTATCTAAGATGTACAATTGCTCACCTAAATGTTGGAAATGTAAATATGACTGTGGTTCCTTTTACCATATGTGGTGGACATGTAAAGAGGCAAAGGCATATTGGAAAATGGTAAAACTATTTCTAGAAAGATATTTGAAAATTAAGATAGAGCTTAGTCCAGAACTTTTCTTATTAAATAGTAGATAGTAGACATAAATATTTCATATGATCAGAGATATGTACTTCACCATGTAATTGTTGCTGCAAGGATACTGTATGCGAAATTCTGGAAACAACCTAACGTGCCAACAGAGAAGAATCTCTACGAAAAGATAAGAGAATGCATCGAAATCGACAGACTCTCCGGCTATTTAAAGGGAGACTACGATGAGATCTCTCGGAAAAGATGGCAAGAAGTAACAAACGTATTAGTACTGTGATAATATTTGGCAATCTATTAATATGTTAAATCACTACTTTTACTTTGCTTGACATATTCAATGTAAATTTTTAAGAAAAACTGTACCCCCCTTTTCCCATACCCCTTCCCTTTGTTCCCTCCTAAAAAACCCAATAAAATTATTCAATAATTAAAAAAAAAATACAGGCACAAGTCATTCCATGAATAGTTTCAAAAGCCATGGTCTGGATGAAGTCTTACAAAATCTCAGTTGGTATGGATCGATTTATGTTATAAATTGTCACTTAAATTTATGTTTTATACTTGTAATTTATGTATGTATTTATATAAATTGATTATTCCTTTTGCCTGCAGTTCAACTCCAGGTAGCAGCCTCAATGTTCACTTAGCCTTCCATTTGCTTTTATGTTTTTTTTGTCTTTTTGTTTTTGCAGGGAGATATACTGTCCAATCAGAAAGTGGGACCAATAATATATCTTTCCCGTTATTTAGTACAGTAGTTACAGTAGTCTGAAGTCACAAATTGTGCTGACACAAGAATCAAAACCAACTTGTTTTTTCCAAAGCCATTTGAAAAAGATAAGTTATTAACCCAAACAGCTTTAGGGATAGATTTTCCACTATTACTAATGGAAACCATTATACTCTTGAGGAAAATAATAGAGTTAATATTTGTAGCCACATAAAGTCTTACATCAAAGGGGCATACAGCCAAAGCAAGATTTTCAGTCTTATCATCTGTTTGCACTCCTCCAAGATTTTGAGTCCACAAACAGAAATAACTGGTTCAATGCTTGAGTTTCAATGAACTGAGTACATGGACCCACACAATTATTAAGGAAACATATTTACATCCTGGGCCCTTATCCTAGCTATTTAGTTCTGGTAATGATTGAAATTCTGTTGCACAGCTAGGCCAACACAACTTGTACAGAAAGCAATGAAGCTTCTGTACCCTGAAATCACAAAAGAAAGCAATTTTTCTGTGGCAATTGGCTCAGTGAATGATGTTGTTTGTGTTGTACAGGCAGACCTTGTCCAACAGGACTTCAACTTCAGACAGTACAGGTATGTAGAGGGATATTCACAGCTTTCTTTTCACAAATGATACACTTCTCCATTCAACAACATTGAGATTAGGGGCACTGGACCCCTATGTAGTTCAAAATTTGTGTATAACTTTTATGACCCCCAAAAGTGTAACTACAAAGTGTAAACAGTTAATTTGTGTGTGTGTGCGTGTGTGCATGTGTGTGTGTACGTGCGTGTGTGCATGCGTGCACATACACTCACACTCACACACACACATGCACAGAGAGAGAGAGAGAGAGAGAGAGAGAGAGATCACCTACACAATTCAAGGGAGAAATGTATCAAAGACAGTTGGGATGCCATGTTTCCTCTGCTGCAACCCTTAATCCATAATCGTGATCAAAAGGTTTTGACTTCTGTATTGGATTTCAGAAACTGAATGTGATAATCATGTGAGGACTGGGAGTGAGCCTAGCCCAGCCACCTTCCTTCCATTTTCATGGAGGGCAACTTGTTGTGTTTTTTTTACAATTTCATTTTGAAACCAAGGCTCATTGCCACCAGCACTTCAGCTGTTGTTATTATTGTTATCGGTAGAACTTAAGTGCTTGCAGGTGGCTGAATGCAGTTGACCAAAGGCATGCTTTGATTTTTTTATAAAGAGAAGGAACAGGAAAGTCTAGGAGGGTGACTGCTGACTGAGTTCTTCTTCAAAAGGATGTCAGATCAATGCCAATCAAGCAAAAAAATTGTGATGGCCTTGCAGGAGCCATGCCAAATGATGGAATAGTATGGTGTCTTCTGGAAGCATTGTAATTTGGCAAGCACTGGGATTTCTTTTATTTTTAAAAAGCCAATTCAAGCTTTTATGAGGTCCTCTGAAATAGTGTGTCGTATCTGAAGCACATTTTCCTCATGTTTTAAGAAGGACGAGTCCTAAAGTCTTATCTTCTGGAGGAGAGAGGTTGATATTTCAAAATAAGTGTGATCTTCCTGCCGGCCATATTTAAATACCATTAAATGCCATACTTGAATACTGATATTTGCATGTAAAAGTTACAGTATAATTCTATACGGGTCTACTCAGGAATAAGTCCTTCAAAGCTCAGTGAGGCTTACAGCCAGCTCAGTGGCAACAGGATTGTAATCTCAAGAGTGTACTTAAATCAACAGGACTTCAAATTGCTCTCATATTCCTGAGATCTTGAACTTTCTCTCTAGTTTCAAATATATAATACTGCAGCAGTTTGGGAAGGGTGTGGTGTCCTCTGTTCCTGAGTTTTATTTATTTATTTATTTATTTATTATATTTATATCCCGCTTATCTTCAATTCTGAACTCTAAGCGGCTTACAACAATGGACTACAAGTATTAATTTGCAATGCTTCAGTGTCAAAGTCCATTATAAATAGATTCAGGCTATCTAACAGATTCCTGTGCATCTTAAATTCTCCAGAAGGACTCAATGTGAGAACTATCTTAAGAGTTTAAATAAGAGTCTATTTGAGAAGTTGGTAAACAGAAGATGAAATAATGAAAGTACCGGTAAATTAGTCAGAAGGTTTGGATATCTCTAGTAAGCAGTGAAACAGCAATGGCAAATCAGGCAATGTAAGTAGGTAGTTGAACCTAACTACTTGTCAAACTGAAACATAGATAATTATAAGTCATGACAAGATAAGGATAATGCCACCTGCATTTACATGGAAGCAACAATATAGTCATTTCTAAATATGTTACATTCAGGATGATATAATTGAGTGATTTTAGCTAAGTTAAAATCTTTCCCACTTTCTTGGAGCATTCAGTGGCCTATCTCTGTTTAAAATTTAGCTAAATTGTTGATGGAGCAATTAATTCTCTTTTCTCTTTCAAAGCCATGTAATGCATTTGGTTGTAATAGATAACTTATGGTTGCAGTTGGAGATTTCTTTCTCAGACTCATGAGGTACCCATCTTTATAGTGGGCAAAACACAATAGTGCAGTGAATATGTGTATAGCTTTCAGAGAACCACCATACTGTTCTGACCACAACATATAGCTTATCTGTTTTCAGAAGCTAAGAAAGGTTGGACCGGGTTTGTAATTGAATGGGAAACTGGCAGACAGCAATGAGGATCTCTATGTAGGTTGGTGGAACCACTATGATGTAGTGTAGTGTATAGAACAGTCTAGAACCCAGGAGATGGAAGCACCCTGAAGACGGACAAGAATGGTATAGTCACTCCTTGAGTATCTTACAACCCTCACAATCTGAGATAAGTCAGGTGTGACTTTGGCGGTTACTTCACGTACCTCTCTGACCTCAGTGCCGCCCCGCTGCGGAACAGTTAGGCTTCGATCGAACTTCACGTACCAGCGAATTCAAGGCGAGGTCACCCCGACCACGCCCCCTAAACTGCGCTCCAAGCGGGCTGACAGATTCCCTTCCTGGACCTCGGGAATCTGCTAAATCCGCTTTTCGATGCGAAGCGAAGAGACGTGTGTTTCTTGTTTATTCGAAGTGCATAACCACTCCCTCCCTTTAGAGGTACCTGCTTTTGTTTGCTGCCTTCAGAAAACCGGAAAATCGAAATCTTCTCGTGGGTACTCTCACTCCGTGATTTAAAACAGGAACACTGCTGCCCCTTCTGTTTTGCAAATTGACTCTCTGACCTCTTCAAGGACCAAAGGGGAAAAACAACAATTACTCTGATCTTAGCTAGCTCACCCCGCCCGGCATGACATGCTGGCTGCTGTAAAAGGCAATTGCCTCCTAAATATCCTCCCTTCCTCTTCTAACCATCTCTGCTTTTCCTCACCCCCGGGGAGAACCACAAACTACCACTCCTCCATCGAAAGACCTAAAAACGAAAGCAAGAAACAGCATACTGAACCGGTGGAAAGCAAAGGAAACCATCGGTTCAATGCACATCAAAGACGTGAGGCTGGAATGCATTCGCGTTCACCCAGCATGCACGTGAGTACACAGAAAAGAGGGCGCCCCGGTATTAGACCATGTGACTGCATCCGAATTCAGATCGGAGCCAAGCTCAATGCAGCCCGCGGAGGTACGTGAAGTAACCGCCTTTGATGACACATAAGAACAAGAACTGTATATTATCTTTCATTACTGTAAGCCACTTTGGTTCCTTTTCCCAAGGAGAAATGCGGGGTAAAAACACTCTAAAATACCCTAAATAATCTAAATAGATTAAGCAATTGAAGCATCTATCTTATTAGACAGAAAAAACAGATTGTAAGGAGAAAGTCCCTGCTTCAAAGCAAGCAGGGAGAGAGCCAATAGATTCACCTTCAGCATGGCTGAATTTTCATAGATATGGGACATGTATTATGTGTGCACTGATTTACCTTGCCTTGATGACTGATATTAAGGCCTTAGGAGGCGGGGTTCTCACTGAGGGTGTGTCTTTAGGTAGCCAGGGATTTACCCACTTAAGAATTTGAAAGATGAATGTCAGGATTAAACTGAACTTCAAAATGAACCAGCTCCTCTTTACCATTGCAGCTGATACAAAATTAATTTAATGGGCTCCAAACACTTGGTGTTCACAAGCACCCAGGCCTATCCTCAGTGTACCTAATTCAACTTTTTGAATATCAGAAAAATAAAATTCTTAACTGTTCAAGCAGTATGGCAGTAGTACCAATTACCTCAAGAGGTGGTGAGCATGCCACCGCTGGAGGCATTTAAGAGAAAATTAGACTACCATCTGTCAGATATACTTTGATTTGGATTACTGCATTAAGCAGAAGTTTCAACTCAGTTGCCTGATATGTCCCTTCCAATTCTATGGTTTGATGATTTGATGGTTCTATAACTTCTGAACTGTCTTAAAGGGTCGTCCTACATAGGATACATTACAGTAGTCTAGGCTGACATAAACAGGGCATGAGTAATGGAGACAAGGTCAAATGACTTGAAAAGCATAAATCAGGAAATGACTGATGAAGACATTAATCATTTTAAAGGGGTGAATGCAAAAGAATTGGGACAATGTATTAGAAAAGGCATTATCTTGTCACTTTACACATAAAAGTATCTCTCTGGATGGTAGCTACTACTAGAATTGTAAGTACCACTCAAAAATAAAGTAGGTTTTTTTTCTTTTTAATACTCTAGTTTCATTAATATGCAAGCTAATGCAGACTTCACTAAATAAATCATGGCCCCTACTTCAAACTTAGGCCCCAGCAACCGAAAAAGACAAGCAGTGGTGTGGGAAAATTGTCTCTATCCAGCGAAGCATTCTTCTGGTATACAGCAGCATATAAATAAACAAATAGAGTAAATTTCTTTTTTAAAATTATTTTTGAGCAGCGTTGAAGACAAACATGCTAAGAATGGCGTAGTTAGCATTTATGATGGTGATGTGGATAGATTCAGAAAGATAATTCATAGCCCATTCACAATGATAATTAAACTTTAAATTTTCATGAAGTACAGCTCTCTTCCGTCCTTATATAGATTTGCTTCAACTGCTGTAGTTAAAATTAACATATACTGATAGAAAATGATCCTGGAAATTGAGTATCTCTGTTGTGAAACATTTTGCTGATGCTGGATATGCATGAGAAGGCAGAAGGCAAAGTCACAGTGTCAAGCATACCACTTGCATTGTTATTCTAGGCAAAATTAATGAATTTTATCCTGATCAACTGGTAGCAAAATGCAGCTTTATGAAGATTCTGGACATTTAGCTTCTCGGGATGGCTGCTTATCTTCGACTGAGAACCACTGTAACCCATTCACTCAGACTACATATGAAATACAGATGCACTGTATTTGTGCTATAATTGTATTTAGTAATCATTTTGGTTGGTTGGTTGGTTTAACTACCAATATTGAATTTCAGTCATGTCTTCTGGATGGACCCTGGTAACACTTCTAGCATTTATTATTTGTGTGTGTGTGTTTGACAAAATAATAATGCAAAGAAACAACAACAACCCTTCCCTAGGTTAACAGCTTGTTATGCTTAAGCAGTAAAGAGCACCGGAAATTATTGCAGTCCATATGTTATTATGGAAAGGGTTTTACTGTGGATTAGTGGCTTATGTAATGAAGGGCCCCATCCCAACCTGCTTTCAGCTTAATTTAGCAGTTTCCCCCCCTCCCTCCTTAAAACCACTGGCTTCCTAATGATAAACTTGGTATTAGTTTAATTTCCATGTTGTTTCCTTGTGGACACAAACACCATACACTGCAGTATGCTCTTAGAAAATGGATGACAATGTGGCCCTTACATTTTCTGCTTCATTTTACTATCTGACATGTTATTGATTTGTGAAGGAGTTACCAAATGCTGGGGACAGTACAATGTATGTGGTGAAATTAGAACGTGTTTGCAAGTTTGAATTAGCTGCTGGTTTATTTGGATCAGCAACAGAGGATTGTCGGCACATAGAAGAAGGAGACATTACAGCACTCATACCTCACAAGACATGTATTTTCCCCTTTGCTTGCTTTATCTGTGTAGGACACTCTGTCCTGCCACTGCAGCTGTTGAAATAAAAATATGTTGTTGAGTATTTGTGCCTGGAATCCCATAGTGGGGTACCTACTTGTGATTGTTCTCAGAAGTGAAATTTTATTATGGGCTTCAGGTCTCAAATACTTCTTTAGTACTGAATAGAGATGGGCACGACTTGAAAAAAAATTTTTTCGAGTTGTCATTAGTCGGGCCGGTCCCGTTTCGGCTCGTTTCCGGTTTTTGTGAAAATTCGCAAAAATTAGTCGGTTCGTTTTTTCGTTTTTTCGTTGTCATTAGTACTGGTTTTGGGGGGGAGCGGGCTCCTGGAGGCACCTCTGTGGGGTGGGTGCCTCCTCTGGCCCGCTATAAAGGGAAAGTGGGCTCCTGGAGGCACCCGTGGGTGCCTCCTATCCTCACCCACTAGGAAGGGGAAGCAGGCTCCAAGAGACCCCTCAACATGGGGGTCTCCCTTCCTCACCTGCTGCTGCTGCAAAATGCTATGCAATAGCCATATGGATATTGCATAACATAATGTGCAGAGAGTGACTGTGAAGACTAGTGGATGGCACTGAACCCAGAGCCATAGTGAGATGCCTAACTAAGGCTCTCGCACCACCATGTCTCACACAGAAGGGAATTGTACTTGCTGCGTGTAGTGCAATGCAAGCAAGTAGATCTGGCTTTAAGGTGGCTTAGTGCAAGGGCTAGGGTTAGGCTAGTGACGGGTAAGGTTACGGTGGGCTAGTGGGTTGCACCTCTGGGTGCCTCTCTGACCCACTAAGAAGACAGTCTGTGACGTATGGGTACGGAGTCAAGGGTTAGGGTTAGGGTTAGGGGGGCTAGGGCAGGTTTTAGGGGGCTTTTTGGCACATCCCAGAAGTCTCCATGGCCAAGTGGCCATGCGACTGGTGGGATGGCTCCAAAAATTTGCATGGTCGTCCACTCCCACATGGCTGGCCACTCGGCCAGCCCATCATTGCGCAGGTGTAAATAAAATAAAATAAAATAAAATCAATGGAGGACAGAGGAGGAGAGGAGAGACATTTTGTTGCAAGAAAAAACCCACTGCTACTGTGAAAAATCTGGCAGTTTATAAATTTTCGCGTGTTTCTGTTGTGCTTGTGTGTTTTTGGACCACGATTTCAAAAACAATATTGCGTTCACCGCCCCATTTTGGATCCCCCGCCCGCACCGCATGGCATGGCGAAATGGTGACTCGAGTCCGGCTGCCCAGGTTGGGGGGGAGGCGGGACCCCCCCTCCAGAAACCACCCCTCCGGTAGGTGCCCTGCGCCCTTAGTCAAGCAGGCATTTTTCCTCCTGCTTTTTTGGCCCGGGAATGGGGTGGGGGGAGAGTTTAAAAGTTTTTTCCTGTGCCGTCCGTGCCGCTTGCTTGCGCTTTAATTGCGGCGGCCGGTGCCGAGACTGGGCTTTTTGCTGGCTGCGAGCCTGCGGCGAGTCCCACCAGAGCAGCCCAGGACGGGGGATGGGGGGGAGGCCGGGGACCTCCAGAAACAACCCCTCTGGGTTTTTTTTCCCGCCTGCTTTTTGGCCGGGAACCGGGTTTTTTTAACTTTTAAAAACTTTTTTTCTGTGCCGCGTGGCATCGCGCGATCGCGCGATGCAAGGAACGAGCACGACAAATCAGACCAAAATTGTTCGTTCGTCGGTTCGAGCTCGAAGTCTGGGGGAGTGATTCCCGTTACCGTTTCCGTAGAGTAACGGGACCGAGTAACGGAAACGGAAACGGGAATACCGCTAAGTCGTGCCCATCTCTAGTACTGAAGGTAAGCAATCTGAGCAGAGAGGTTTCTTTTTATGCTAGCAGTTGTTTCCCCTGAGTTCACAGCAGTAGGATTTTCCTTTGTAAGCTTTAAATGTGCACATCCTAAGGCAAAATATAAATACAGTGATACCTTGTATAAAGGAATTAATTCATTCCAAAGGAAATTATGTTAAGCAAAATTTCATTGATACAAATTCCCATAGGAATGCATTGAAAACGGAGTAATCCCATTTTTATGTTGTACGGATTCTCCACTTAGGCGATTATGTTAAGCAAATTTCCCTTATCTCCGGATTTTTTATGTTGTACAGATTTTATGTTATACAAACTGTTTGTTATACAAGGGTCCACTGTAGCCCTGTGCTACAGCCCACCACCTGAGCTGTGGTTTTCCTGTGTGAGGCTTCTGTACATATTGAACTTCTATGATTCAATGCTGAGAGAAAAGAAACAAGAAAATGTTCAGGTTGTTTTTTTTAAAAAAATCTTTCACTTCATCACATTGAGTCATGGGGGGAGTTTCTTGAAGCAGGCAAATATACATAAATATAACATTGTGTGATCGTGATATATAATGTCATATAATTGTGTTTCTTACTTTTGCCCACCCTAATTCTGCTTCATTTTGACAATGTGTCTGTCAGGTTTTTGCAGCTGCTGCACAAGTGAAATGTAGAGGTAGGGACGAAATGGAAAAATAGCATTTTGTTTTGCTTCATTTCTCTAGTAGTTTCGTTTCCTTTCATTTATAATTAATTTTTAAAGTAGTTTCATTACGAAATGAAACAAAATGAAATGCTATGCTCCCCTGGGTCCTAAAGGACCAAGATGGCAGGGGAGCTTCCTCAAGATATTCTAGGGAACCTCCTGAAATTTGGGAAGGTTTGGGGGGTCAGGGAGCTGAGTTATGAAGCTCTAAAAGGGGTGCCCCTAAGAAAAAATTATGTTATGCTCCTATCAAATATTTATGGACATACAGCAAGATGCAGTGCTTGGTTGGAGAGAAAATGGGGTTTTGAATAAGCTTAAGACCTAGAGTTTGGTAAATGTCAAAGTAATACCAGGCATAGAGAACAAGTACACCCCTTTCTGGATCAAAGGGTTCTTTTTTAAAGGAAACTATTGCCTTATGTGTAGTTTTTCAGCATATTGTTTCCATCTTCTCTTTAGTTTGTTTTGATCAAATGATACACCCCATTATTGATCTCTCAGAAACCCTAATTTAGCTTTAAATTGCACTTTGATTGTTTTTATCTCATGGAGGAGAACTCTTATTTTTCATATTCTGTTGTTTTCTTCTATTTCTTGGCAATGGTTGCTATAATAACAATTCTGCCCGTGTGCAAGTCAGTGAACAGTTGAATTTAGGATTCTTAGTCTGTTTCTGTCGCCCTTTAAATTTTCCTCCTTATCTATCATCAACAGTTTTAAGGGCTTCATTGATCATCCATCAAGCTTTTCCTCTCTGTTGACCTCAGAAATAGTATTTTGCATTCTTTCCCTGCTCATTTAGCTAAATATTCTTTAATCCATCAAATCCCTCCCTTTCCCCCTTTGTCAAAATTAGTGTGAGCAACATAAACTAAGTTTCATCTACCCACCCAGGAGATACAATGATGTGTCCTGGCTAAGAAGTTATTTCCTCCCCCCCCCAAAAAAAAAAACTGGAAAAGGAGTCTGTGTGCTTGCAGTTTTGAAATTCAGCAAGAAAAGCCCTGCCACCAGCAATGCATGCATGCAGGTGTATGTACATGTGTGTATGCATGCCTCATATACATGTATGTACACGTACACACAAGCACAGCCTCTCCTGGAGGCTTTTGGGCATCCTAAGACTCTTTTATTTTGGAAGGAGAGCTTTCCTGGTAGATCCAGAAAAGCCTAACCCACCGACCCCCACCAGATGAGGACATATATTGCCCAGCCCTGTTCTTGTGATGCTTTGGATTACATCTTTAGTCATGGCTACGACTGACAGGAGTAATAGTTGAGAACACATGGAAGAGGGAAGGCTGAGGAAGACTGATCTGTTCTACATGGCAGCAGTTTTTCTCCCTTATCTGAGACTGAGATCATTCATATAATCTGCAACCAGATTTATTAAGCAGAGATTTCTACGGAGTCCTGCCATCCCAAATGGGTGCTTGGCAAATAGTGACCACCAGAAGGAAAAACTATGAATCACTTTATTCCAATTTTAACTCTATGGTTCTCCTATGAACTGGTCATCCATTTGCAGGGTGGCTGCCAACATAAATCTGTGCTTGTCATTAAAGCAGTGAAGCCTCCAGGCTCAGGACTGCTCACTAGCAATATGTCTTAAAAACAATTACATCTTTAATTCTCAATTTAAGCAGGAAGAAAGGGAAAGGGAAAGGAGGAAGGAAAAGAAATACACAGCTTGGCTGATTTCAAATGGAAAGAGATAACCCTTTGTTATTGCTGACTGTTCACATAAATTGAAGTGTTTCCTCCACAGAGATCATTCTTGTAGGAGTGACTAATATTTACAACTGCCCAGGCTTGTGTTTAAAACCAAGATGTGAAAGTCCTAAGCAATGCATAAATTGAGAAATCTTTTGGAAGCTTTGTGTGAACACATACACTGTGGTTTTTCCCCTCCACTTTGGCACTGGCTCACATTTTAAAGCTTTCGCTCGGTTGGAGCCTGTAACAAAGAATTTAACATGGTGAAACCAATTACACATGAGCGTAAGAGTGCTATATTCTGTAGGGGTAATAGATTGACCCATAAACATAGTATCTTGTGAAAAAATCTATCTATCTATCTATCTATCTATCTATCTATCTATCTATCTATCTATCTATCTATCTATCTATCTATCTATCTATCTATCTATCTATCTGACTGACTGACTGACTGACTGACTGACTGATATTTATATAGGTTATATACTTCAAACATTTGAGATAGATAGATATAAAGTTAATTTAGGAAGTACACAAAATGTAACGATGAGCTGAAAATATACATCCATTAGCTGACCATATGTCCAAAATACATATTCATGTGTACCTCAAGTGGTAAGATCTTTGATTGCATGTTTGTCTTTCCAGCCACGATGTATAAGTCTATTGAGCACTAGTAAGAGCTGATAAAATCCAACAACAGTTTAATTTCAAACTTCAGAAGTATGTGCCTGTGCCTGTGCCTGTGCCTGCCTCTCTCTCTCTCTCTCTCTCTCTCTCTCTCTCTCTCTGTGTGTGTGTGTGTATGTGTGTGTGTGACTCTATCTCAAGGCAGAGGTTATGGCAAAAACTAGGCTCTTCTAGCATTGATAAAAGACTTCTTTACCTTATCCAAGCCCTCCATCAGGAAACATACCTTAAAGTAAGATGTAACCCACAAGGCTTACTAACAAATTCTATCAAAACCTCCAAGGGAGTCAGGCAAGGCTGCCTGTTGGCCCCCACATTGTTCATCTATTATATAAGCAATATGGTGAAGCATATGAGTGACTTAAAATTTCACCCACCAAAGCTTGCTTCACGACACCTCCCAATACTGATTTATGCTGATGATACTGTTATTCTATCAAGGTCTCCAGTAGGTCTCCAAAGGGCCTTGGATAGCTTCACAGCCTACTGTGATAAAGAACACTTGACTATTAATTGTGATAAAACAAAAGTGATGGCCTTCGGCAGACAGCCAAAAATAAGATCTTGGATAATAAAAGGGAAGAAAGTTGAGCAAGTGCATAAATTCACCTATCTGGGGGTGATTGTGCAAGAATCTGGGGCTAACAATGCACACTGTAATTGGAGAGCTGAAAAGGCTGAGCAGTCTGCTAATGCTATTGTGAGATTCTTCCGAACAAAGGGAGGTCTCTTTGTTCCAGCAGCATTAAGGCTGTACCAACACAAAGTCGTAGCTCAGCTCCTATATGGCACCTATACAGGAATATCTCTGGCTGATCTGGCTGTGTTAGAGAAGGTACAATCCAAGTTCTTCTGTTCTATCTTACAAGTCCCTCCAGGTGTTTCCAACGCTTTGATACGATTAGAACTGGGTCAAATGAAACTAGAAGCCAGAATACTTATTGCCTCTGTTTGTCAGTGGCTTAAGAGCTTCTCAGACCAAAAAGGCCCTCTCCCTTTAATAAACCAAGACCCTTTTCAACCTAGGTGGATACAAACTCTAAAAAGAAAATTAGAATCTATGGGGCTCTCAATAGATGACCTATTGGTTCAGAGTACTACACAGGCCAAAGCACTTATTAAACAAAGGATCCAAGACATTGAGCGCCAACGAGATATAGCACAATCCCCTTTGTTTAGGGCTCCTATGGAGACCAGATATGTTATGAGAATGGTCAACTATCTCTTACAACTGGAAGAGCCTGCTTATCGGAGAGCCTTCACTTTAGCCCGCTGTTCAGTTATTCCTTCAATGGTTTTAGAAGGGAGATATAAGAAAATTCCCTATGAAGATAGACGCTGCATGTGCTCCCAAAGGGAGGTGGAATCTATGGTACATATGTTTTTTTGTTGTCCTCTTCACAATCTTTATAGAGAGAGATTCATTCACCCATGCTTAGATAGACTTACAGTAGACCCAAACGAGATGGCCCTGGAAAGACCTTTAAGTGATGAAAACTCTTTTATTACCAAACAAATAGCCAAATTCTGCTTATACCTGATTAAATTCCATTCTAAGAAGGCGGGCTAGTTTTAACTAGAAAATTATCTATTTTCTTTCACTGGTTTAGTTTCTTTTTTCGTTTTAATATTTCTATGTATATTGTTATATCTACACTGTTTTGTAACTCTACAATTTTGCAATCATGTTTTAATGACTTTTAATGACTTTTATGGTTTTATACCGCAATAAAAACCTGACCTGACCTGAGCTGGAGCGGAGTAATTCTCGTTACCGTTACCTGTTACGTAACGATAACGAGAACCGAAAACATTTGTGGAAGCTGCAGGCCAAAGGCAATTGCAGCAATTGAAGAGGTTTTAATCTGTTCCTGCTAAAATATACAGCTGTTAATAAAAGTAACACAAGATTATTTTTCTTTGTGAGTTTGATACCTGCCTATGGAGCCAGAGGCTGGAGATTGATTTCTCACTGAGCCACTAGCAATAAGAGATAGCGTCTCATCTATCATATAGATGGTTGTATAGTGAAAATAAAGTAGTCACAAGAATTCTGAAACTCATTTATAATAAATTTTCCAGAAATATTCCTCTTTGAAATTCTTTATAAAGGGGATTTCTTTTTGAGGACACTGAACAAGAGTGGTTGAAAATATTATTATTATTATTATTATTATTATTATTATTATTATTATTATTATTATTATTATTATTATTATTATTATTATTATTATTATTGCACAATATTCATATGAATGGAAATACACACTGCAGTTGAAAAATGTTGGACAGATCTTCTGTTACTTGAGTATCTTCTTGCACAGAGCAACAGAATACTCTAGAAACAAAGGAAAAATCCCAGATCAGATGTTGTGTCTTTCAAACAAGAGTTCCTTGATGTTTTCTCTTGAATACCATTAGGCCCCTGGCTGCACACAACTCGTAACAAGGGATGTGCAGAGAATGAACAGGAAAAAAACACACGAAAATCAAGTCTAGCTTATGCTTCTTTGTGGGAAAGTCTCTCCTGATTTTGACGTTCCCCTTCCCCATACACTAGAAAATATTAATGTTATCTGGCATTGGCACCTACAAATAAAATACTTCAATTAAATACTAACTAGCACAGGAATCAGTTCAAACAGGTGGTCATGTTAGCCTATTTTAATAACTTATGTTCCATCAAGTTGATCCAGACTTACAGTATGATGACACTAACCAAGGTTTTCTAGGTATAGAGCCAGGTATCAAACTCACAAAGAAAAATAATCTTATGTTACTTTTATTAACAGCTGTATACTTTAGCAGGAACAGATTAAATCCTCTTCAACTGCTGCAATTGCCTTGAATGTTATCTCACAGTTAAGTTTAAATGATGCTAAAGATCCTACAAGACTTTCTTTTTAATGAGAGGTGTTTTCTGGTAGATGAAACATTTATAGGAAACCCTATACAGACATGCATACTGCATATCCCTTGCTAATTACTGTTAAAAAAAGGTAAAAGTTCCCCCTGCACATGTGTGCTAGTCGTCTCCAACTATAGGGATGGTGTTCATCTCTGTTTTCAAGCCAAAACGCAAGTATTGTGCAAGTCTGTGGCTATGTGGCTGGCATGGCTGAACACATGTCTGCACATGGAACACTGTTTACCTTCTGTTTTTTATGGTGGTACCTATTTATCTACCTGCATTTACATGCTTTCAAACTGCTAGGTAGGCAGGAGCTGGGGTTAACAGTGGGAGTTCACTCCTCTGAGTGGCACCTGGGATTCAAACCGCCGAGCTGCCGACCTTGCAGCTGAGTCACCATGCACCTCAATTACTGTAGTCTATTCCATTTATAAACATCCTCACCATGCAGAAAACCAAGGCAGCTTAGCAAATAAGCAAAAAAAAAAACACCAACCAACCACAATGCAATGAAAAATAACATGCAATTAAATATATAATAATATTGAATATTATCTTCAGACAACGTAAGCATATTTTTAAAACACTTCTTGGAAGCAAAGTCCCCCCCCCATCAAAACTCCCTTTGTCTCTTGTTCACTTGGTTCATCTACCAGTGGTATGTCAGCAGGAAGGGGATCAGCCTTGTTTTTGATGTAACCAGATAGTGAGCATTAGTAAAGAGCCTTTCAATCAAGGTTAGAGTATATACTAAAATATCTTGCATCCTATGTTGGATTCAGCAAGTTTCATTCAAGTGCATTCTCAAGTAGCCACAGTATGCCATATTTTACATTTGTTTTATTTTATAAGTACCATTGAATGCATACAGTATATTTATCATCCAAGGATTCATTTCACCAGACACATTTCTTATTAGTTCTCTACCTCCCTGGCTATTCCCATGAAGATCTCCATAGCTTATGACACTAAGCATTCCTTCCCAAAAGGCTTCTTGAAACTAAGGACTAGACACCAGTTTCCAGTCAAATTCATTTAACTGGGTATTAGTTTAAAGCTGTAATGAATGATGCTGTGAATTATTCACCAAAGGCAGTTGACTTGTGATCAATAATAATAATAATAATAATAATAATAATAATAATAATAATAATAATAATAATAATAATAATAATAATAATAATAATAGTCCGATTCTCTGGTAGAGTATATTTCCGCCGCTTCTGAGATGGTTCAGCTTCCAGTAGCTCTACAGGCCCATGCCCTGGTTGCTCAGCTTATGACACTAAGCATTCCTTCCCAAAATCCAGTTTAGATAGCTGTGTGGTTAATAAATAATAATAATAATAAATAGCAGAGAGGCAAGAAGCACAGCTCATACATTCCTGCTGCAACAATAACCTTAGGTCCTGCTTCCAGAACTGCTCTCCTGAGCTATGATGAACATGACATGGAAAATACCAAAGGGGGGGGGAGCAAAAGGAGATCAAAGGGACAGAGTGTGTGTGAGAGGCAGAAGTGCTCAAAGCACCAGTAACTTGTGCTGTAGGGATCTGCAGCACGCCAGATAAATTTAAGTTCAAAAATTATCTTATTGGCAGGACATGCAGTACAAATTGCCACCTAAGAAAGGAAGGCAGGCCCCTAAAGCATCTGTCAGAGTACTATAGCCATGGTGCACAAGGAAGCAAGATTGGGATGATAAGGGATGCATATGAAATCAGAGTTAATAAATCATGCTTAATAGCTATTCTGGTTTTCAGAACTCAAGATGGGTGGCTGGATTGTGATTCACCTGAATTTTGCCTGCCTGATCCTCCAGGCTTCTGGCAATTCGGTGGATGCAAATGTTGCTGTGAACAATCCTGTGAAGGTAATCCTTTATCAGGGGGCCTAAATGTGGTTCACTTTGCAAATTTCTTCACATTGGTTTATTTGCTTTACAAATTTTCAAATTTGAAAAATCTAAATGCATGAGATGAAACTGACTTCCTTGGTCAGAGTCAAAGATAGATAGATAGATAGATAGATAGATAGATAGATAGATAGATAGATAGATAGATAGATAGATAGATAGATAGATAGATATTTTAAGAGTCTACTGCTAAAATCCCAGGGCAAGCTGGATATATTTCCAGATCCAGTTTCTCCTACATTCATTTCAAGAAAGACAATTCTAACTTCTTTCCCATTCTGACTATGAAGACATTTGCAAATTTGGATTCATTTTTATAAAAAGTGCTGAAATGAAATTATCACAAAAGCCCTGACGCGCACTTGTGATGTAACATCAAGAAAACTGAACAGTCTGTTCTTGTCTTAGTATGGGGGAAACAAATCGGTCCCTAATGTGAGCTGTTGCACAAGAGTGCTTCCATGAAATGGCAACGGCAATGGAAGTTGGTGTCCCCCTTGTGGACACAAAATTTAAGCTAAGCCAGGTAAGGACACTCTAAACACCTGGGCTTCACTTCCATAGCCATTGGATGTCACTTTTTAGCTGTAAGTGGATGATGGTTTACTCATTTATGTCTGGAATTTTCCTCTCAGGAACAATATGGACTGGAGAATGAGTCCCTAAAACACTTACTAGGGAGTAGGCCACAGTGATGACAATGGGAGCTACATCTCAACACTTTGTTTTAATTTTCTTTATATTTATATATTTCTTCTAGAATCAGGATTAAAGAGAGCTTAGAGAATTGTTCAGCAGGAGCAGAAAGATTAAATAAACAAGAATTACAAATGTTATAAATGGAAATTTAAATTAAATAGAACAACAAACAATTATATAATGTCTAATCAAGTACTTTAAAGAGGTGTGCTGTTAATTATAACATTCACATGATACATTGCTCTTCCATTTTTTCCAGATGCTATTACATTTCTTCTTTATTGGCAAAGATGGCATTCACAAAATCTTTCAAAGTTTATCTCCATTTAAAAGAACACATTCTTAATTTTAGTTTTTATCTCTGAAAACTGATATGAAAATAATTTCAAATATGACTGGATGTAATTTGTGAAATATATTCACAGTAATATAATTCTGAAGCATATTCATTTGTGAAGACAGTTTGTGAAATGTATTCATTCATAAGCCAAAGATAACAACCTAAAACTGAGTCCTAAACATCTTTATTATGCAATATCTGGTGTACCATAATGGGATGAAGTACCTGGTCATGGAGAGAGGGATCAAGAGATCAAATCCTTACAAGGCCTCTGGGGGAAGAATTAGCTGATATCATCCAGAGGGTGAGTGTCTCATGAGATTAGGTTCCTTCCTAACCCCCTGTGCAGCCTTGAGCAAGCTACCTGGATCCAGAATGTTACCAAAAAAGAAAGTGTCATAAACCACTTCTGATTGTTTACTGATTTTCAGTATTTAGAAAATACTTGGAGGGACACCATAAATTGGAATCAACTTGCTATCACTTAGTTATTATTATTAAGTTCTGCAAAAGTAGAAGTTACATCTGAATTAGGATATGTGGAATTGTACAATTAGACTGAAGTCTTGGAGGAAAGATAATTTAAATGTTTAACACATTCTTCCCAAATTCATTTTAAAGCTTTTAAAAAAATAATAATAATCTACAAATCTCTAATCAATGTACTGTATTATTTTCAAGAAAACCTGTATATTGATGGACAAATGCCTACAGTACATGCGAACACAGCAGCATGTTGAAAAAACATTTTTAGGAAGAAAGAGAATAGTTTATATATATATATACGTATATACATATCAATGAACTATTCCAGATTCCAGAAATATAGGCTTGTTAGTTTGTATCTAGGACAAGCAGGCAGAGGACAGGGAGAAATCACCTGTTAATTGGAAGGTTTCCTCCCCCCCCCACATGTGTGTGTTATCTCTAAGAGAAAGAATTTCTGAGGCCAAAGCTTTCTTCTAGTAGGAGCCAATTAGTAGAACTGGTTTCAGCTGAAGAGAAAGTGAAGTTACTTTGTGGTTACTCTCTTCTTTGAGAAGTTTCAGGGTGACTGAAGTGCTGAATGGCTCATTCTAGCAAAAGGTCTAGAACAGTGTTGACGAACCTATGGCACGGGTGCCAAAGGTGGCACTCGGAGCCCTTTCTGTGGGCACCCAACATCGACCCTTCACAGCCACCTGGATTCAGGCTAAATTGCTATATTGGCACTTTGCGAACAATTAGTGGGTTTTGAATCACAGTTTGGGCACTCCGTCTCTAAAAAGTTTGCCATCACTGGTCTAGAAAATGGGATGATGGGCTGTGGCATAGCATCAGGGTGCCAGAGGGGCAGTCTGTACCAGGCCCAATATTTTTATAGGACATGGTCCACCTTGCCTCCCACCTTGGTCAACAATTGGTACAGTTTCTATTTTGGGGGTATCTTGGTTTTCCTAAATGGCAGGATGGGTGTATAAACTCAAGTACCCAACTGTGTGAATTTTTGATACTCCCTTGAGTACTGAGCAACCAGTGACTCAAGGTGTTGCAAGGGGTATTGTGGAGGAAGATTTCCCTCTCCTAGAAGCCACCTGCATGGAGTAGGGAATCAGACTTGATGTCCTCCTAGTTCATGATTCTATGAAGACTGTAATCGCTATACTGCGTCATTATGCAGCTTTTGTCACCTCAGCCCTCACATTTTCCAGAGGCTTCAGGGCATCGTTTTCTTAATCAATTCTGCTTCATAATATCAATGTGGGGCTTAATTTTCTAAAGTAAACAAGGAATAATTAGGGGGCAGGAGGGCTAGAGAAATACCTGAGAAGACGGCAATGACTGGAAGTTTTCTCTTAAGGTCAATGCTGGAAAACAAAAACTTGCAGTTAACATTATTGATGTGCCCATTTAGTGATTTGCCACCAACTGCTGTTCACCAAATATTGTCAAATGGCAGTTTTCTTTTAACACCAGGGGTACATTGAGGGATGGAGATAGATAGATAGATAGATAGATAGATAGATAGATAGATAGATAGATAGATAGATAGATAGATAGATATCCATCCCTATATATATATATATATATATATATATATATATATATATATATATATATATATATATATATATATATATATATATATATATATATATATATATATATATATATATATATATAGGAATTTTGTACAGAACATGCACATCCTCTACTGTATCTCTCTTAAACAAGTCAAGGGAAGTAAGAACAACTATGTAAGAAGCAATGCTATCTTCCAAGGGAGAATTACCAGACTTCCTCCCTCTTGTCTTTCTATCAGCCAGTAAAGACCTTTCTACTCAGGCTTTTGACTGGCTGCTGAAAAAGCACCTCGTAATTATAATAACCTCTTGCTTTAAACTGTTTTAACTATAAGCCGGTTTTAGTGTAATTTATCTGAATTTAAATCTTACAAGAGGAGGTGCAGTCAGACGCAGGAATCGCATGCCTCGTGGACCAGTTGTGGCGGATTCTGGTGCAAACTTTTTTTCTGGGGATGACTTGACCCAGTGGGTGCTCTGTGCCCAAGATGGATTTTTTTCATCTAGCAGTAGAACTACTATTTTTGGAGCAATCCCTGCAGGGATGGAATGGTTGGTTTAAGGCAGTGGTGTCCAAGCCCTCCAGATGTTTTGGATTGCAACTCCCACAGTCCTTTGTAATTGGCAATCTAGGTGTGGAATTCTGGGAGTTGGGGGTCTAAAACATCTGGAGGGCTAAATTTTGGACACCCCTGGTTTAAGGGATACTGGGGGCAAGATAATAAGATGGCACTATCCCCTTCTCAGGTCAGATATTCACACTAATAGCAAAAGCTAAGTTTTGTTAGTGGCTGAAGTGCAGTGCTAAAGTTCTTTTCTTCACCCTTTGGCTTTTCTCATAAGTGATGCAAGAAGGGTGTCAAGATATGTAAAAGTTGATAAAATATATGTTATGTATATTTAACAGATAGGAAAAGAGAATTGTAAAATGGAGGCAGTTAAATCTCCAGTCTCATGATGTTATCCACAAGTGCAAGGGATTAGTAATCACCTGCATGTTATGTGATTAAGCACAGATGGAATAGTTTATAACATCATGGTTGCATCGGATTGCATCAGATTGTAATGAGTGATGAGTCATATCTGATGGGGTCTGTAACTGTATATAAGCACTAGCTTGTATCATGTCAGACTGGGTCTGTCTATGGTGAGAGACAGTACCCCACACTCTGTTGCTTGTATATATTGCTTGGTATTTTGCTGTTTGTATATTTTGATGTATATATCGAATATAAGAGTTTTACTCTAATCCATGATTTGTCATTCTCTGTGTTATTTCTAAGCTCTGCTATATGCTTATATCAATTTAACTACACTTTATTCCACGTTTTTCTGCTGTGTTAACCTGCTGCTTAAAAATAAGCTGTCTGATAGGGTTATGGGCCCAGCTGGGTCAGCTGCCTGATAGGTTTTGTTGTCCCAGAGTGGATAAAGTATGTGTTGTATAAGTTATGTTTTGCAGAACAGTTTGGAGTTACGAGAAGACAAAGGCAAGCTGCAAAGTTTTTTCTCTCTGAGGCTTGGAAGTGAACAGGAGAAAACAGCTGATAAGATAAGCCAAGCAAAGAAGAGTGTTTGAATGAAAGCAGAGGAGGCTGAAGACGCTGAAGGAAGTGTTGCAGGAACGGCAGATAAGGAGCCGGCACTATCAGCAAAGATGGCAATTATTAATCTATCTTCAATTCCTCTGATCAAGCTTTCTGGTAACAATTTTCTGAATTGGGCCATGCGTATGAAGCATTTCCTGATATTCCATGATCTGTATGAATATGTGGAAAATCAGTTGGAAGAAGATTCTGATGAGCAGAGTCAAAAGCAGGATGCACGGGCTATGTCAATAATCATGTTGTCTTTGGAAGATTCACAGTTTGTTTATGTTAAGGAAGCCAAAACTGCCTACGAAGCTTGGATGGCCTTGAGAGCTGCCCATATCAAAGAAACAGCTGGGACCAAGATATCCTTGATGAAGCAATTATTCCGGACAAGGATGAACCCAGGAGAAAATATTTCAGATCATGTAAGAAAAATAAATAATATATTTCACCAGTTATCTGAAATAGGCATTCAACATGATGAAGAGTATAAATGCCTTGTGATATTGTCAAGCCTGGATGAATCGTATGACAATATAGTAATGGGGATGGAAGCTTTGAAAAGTGAAGATTTATCTGTCTCTTATGTCCAATCAAGGCTGCTGCAAGAGGAGCTGAGAAGAGCAGACTCTAAAGTAAATAATAAAAAGCCTGTGAAAACTTCTGGAGAGACTGTCCAGGTGGTAAGAAAATGTTACAATTGTGGGAGTGATAAACATGTTAAACGTTTCTGTGACAAAGTAAACAAGAAACAGAAACAGAGAAATGTTGCTGTTAAACGCCGGGAGAGTGAAGGACACCAGGTGTCTGTAATTAATGAAAACAATGAACAAGAGTGCTCAAGGCAAGAGTTATTTGTGGTAGACTCTGGAGCCAGTATTCATTGTGTAAACAAGAAATATTTGTTTGAAAAATTAACCTTGTATGATTCCAGAACGGTGACGTTGGCAGACGGAACACGCACAAAAGTATGTGGAGAAGGTAAAATATTTTTTAAACCTCTCAAGTGTATGTTTGATAAGGTCTTATACATTCCGTCTCTGAAGAACAATTTGTTAAGCGTTCCCATGCTTGTGAAAAATGGTTATGAGGTGCAGTTCAGTGAGGGCAGATGCACAATTCTCAAGGATAGAAACACAATGAGCACTGGACGGCTGCACGACAATTTGTTTGTAATTAGCACAGCTGAGAGTTTTTTGAACATGATTAATAATAAACCTATGCATGATAGATGCATCCATCTAATCCATAGAAGATTAGGGCATCTAGGATTTGAAAATATAAAGAAGACTCTTCAGCATGTGGATGATGGGACTGTTCAGAACTGCAACAAATATCTAGATTGTCATGTTTGCAAAAGCACAAAGACAAAGGCTGCTCCCATAGCAAGGAAAAGTTTAAGAAAATCACAACATCCTCTACAGCTGGTTCATGCTGATGTCATAGGACCAATGGCAAATTCAATTGGTGGTGCCAGATTCTGCCTAGTAATAACAGATGATTTTTCTCGTTATTCATGGATGTACATAATTAAGCACAAGAGTGAGGTGTGTGCAGTGTTTAGGAAATTGTTTGAAATGGCAGAACATCAGTACAAACATAAGATAGTAGCTGTTCAAAGTGACAGAGGCAGTGAATTCTTATCTAAACAGTTTGTTGATTATTTAGAAAGAAAAGGTGTGAAACACAGATTAACTAACCCTGCTGCTTCTGCCGAACATGGTCTAGCTGAAAGGAAGAATGGGATTCTTCAGAACCTAATGAATGCAATGTTAACTGATGCTAAGCTTCCCAGAGGATATTGGGCTGAGGCAATGAAGTATGCCAATTATGTCTCTAACAGAATATGGAGTTCAGCAATTAATGAAGTTCCTTATACTCTGTTGCATGGTAAGAGACCTACAATCAAATATCTTCGTTTATTTGGCTCTGAAGCCTGGGTTCAAGTGCCAAAGAAATATAGGCAAAAAATAGCCCAAAATCAAGGAAACTGATATTTATTGGTATACAACCTGCTGCTAAGTCCTGGAGATTTTGTGACAACCATGGAAAAGTTTATATTAGCAGGTCTGCAACATTTTGCGAGCAGAGAAACTGGGAAGATGTACATGCAAACAATGAAGTGTTTTTGCCAAGCATGTGTCCCCACACTAAGCCTGATGAAGAGGTTGCCAGTGATGGAGAGGAGTCTACATCATTGCAAGATGAAAAAAATGGATGAAGAGCCAGTGATGCTCAGGAAGTCTAACAGATCCAATTTTGGAGTGCCACCAGAAAGGTTCAGTATAAATTTTGTATCCCATGAGCCGCAGTGTTATGAAGATGTGCTGCAGATGCCAGAAGAGGAGAAAAACAATGGATTATGGCCATGGAGAAGGAGTATGAATCTCTGAAGGAACATCAGGTATTTACACCAGTGATGTTACCAGAGGGACAAAAGACTGTAGGATGCAGGTGGATATATAAAATTAAGAAGTCAAGTGACAATAATATAACCTGCAAGGCAAGGCTTGTGGCACAAGGTTTTTCACAATAAAAATATGTGAATTTCACAGATGTTTATGCACCTCCAGTGAAGGCTGAAACATTCAGAATGGTTTTGGCAATAGCTGCGTCAAGAAAATGTCAACTGCATCATTTTGATGTGGAGACAGCATATTTGAATGCAAGTCTAAAGGAAGAGGTCTATATGAAACAAGTCCCTGGATTCAAGTTTGAAAATCCACAACTTGTTCTGAAATTGAACAAAGCCTTGTATGGTCTCCGACAATCAGGACTGGCATGGAATAGACATTTGCATGAGAAATTAACAAAAATAGGTTTTTCTCAAAGTAGGGCAGATCCATGCTTGTACACAAAGGGTTCTTTGATATTGATTGTGTTTGTTGATGATATATGTTTAATGGTGCCTGATATCTCACATGTAAAGTGGTTTATGTCCTCATTAGGCAAAGAAGTGAAAATGAAGCATCTGGGTGAGATACAACATTATTTAGGGATTGATGTCACAACTGATCCTGAAGGTAATTTCTATCTGTGTCAAAGTGACAAGATAGAGCAGCTAATACAGAAATGTAAGATGGGAGACTGCAACATAGTCTCAACACCTATGGAGGTGGGGTTCAACAGAGACCCTGATGATGGGGAGTTTGGCAATGTTGAACTATATCAATCTGTATTAGGCTCATTGATGTATTTATGTTCCTGATCTAGGCCTGATATTGCAGCAACTATCAACATATTAAGCCAATATGCTGCAAAGCCATTGATGAAGCACTGGAAAGGTATAAAACGTGTTTTAAGATACCTTAAGGGAACAATGCAAGAAAAGTTGAAAATATCCATATGTGATAACCTTGATCTGATTAGCTATGCAGATGCTGACTGGGGTTCAAGTCCAGAAAGGAGGTCAATATCTGGATATGCCATTTTCTTAGGTAACTCATTAATTGTATGGAAGGCCCGAAGACAAAGGTACATTTCATGTTCTACTACTGAGGCAGAGTATGGGGCTGTGAGTGAGTTGTGTTGTGAGTTAACCTGGGTGGTGCAGTTGTTAAAGGATGTAAATGTAAATGTTAAACTACCAGTCAAAGTGTATAATGATTCTTTTTCGTGTATCCAATTGACACAGAATCAGAAGGTCGGATCCAGAAGCAAGCACATTGGGATCCGTTACCAGAACATCAAGGACTGCATAGAACAACAGTTGATTATGTTGGAATATTGCACTAGTATTTACAATTGTGCTGATATATTTACAAAGCCTTTATGTAAAGAAAAGCATGTATGTTTTAAGAAAAGGCTGGGTATTGTAATCTGTTAAATATAGGAGGGGTGTCAAGATATGTAAAAGTTGATAAAATATATGTTATGTATATTTAACAGATAGGAAAAGAGAATTGTAAAATGGAGGCAGTTAAATCTCCAGTCTCATGATGTTATCCACAAGTGCAAGGGATTAGTAATCACCTGCATGTTATGTGATTAAGCACAGATGGAATAGTTTATAACATCATGGTTGCATCGGATTGCATCAGATTGTAATGAGTGATGAGTCATATCTGATGGGGTCTGTAACTGTATATAAGCACTAGCTTGTATCATGTCAGACTGGGTCTGTCTATGGTGAGAGACAGTACCCCACACTCTGTTGCTTGTATATATTGCTTGGTATTTTGCTGTTTGTATATTTTGATGTATATATCGAATATAAGAGTTTTACTCTAATCCATGATTTGTCATTCTCGGTGTTATTTCTAAGCTCTGCTATATGCTTATATCAATTTAACTACACTTTATTCCACGTTTTTCTGCTGTGTTAACCTGCTGCTCAAAAATAAGCTGTCTGATAAGGATATAATAAGATGGCAGCGAAAGGGTGTATCTGATCACATGAGGGAAAGTTGCTCTGCCTTAAAGTGAAGCTTTCATCTGCTGGGGAATCACTCCAGGCCATATTAAAAATAAAGTAGTCCAACTAGCCAGAAAGCCCAGACAGGTCCAGCATGAGCACAGATTGGGGTCAGACTGAAACACTGTTCCTTGCCCATCATATGGTTTCTGGGATATACTGAATGCCACTGCAAGAGGTCCAAAATGTGGGCTGAATGTAAAGCTTGCTTTTGCCATGCCCGCGATGCTTGTCCCTTGATGTTGTGGGTGTGGTAAGATTGGAAAGCCATCTGACTGGAATGGTATGAGGTCTCCTACCTTGAACAGGGGGCTGGACTAGTAGACCTCTGTTATCTTTGTGAAGATCTCAGTCATCCAGGTAAGTTTATCTGGATGTTGAGTCATGGCTAAAGAGCCATTAAACAGAAGTATGGCCCAACATAGGAGGGGTAACAGCTTAGGACCAGAATCAGCAGTACACCTCCATTTGAAGGACAAAGGGCACTCTTTCAAAGATAAGGATGTACGCGTATTAGACAAAGAAGAGAGGTGGCTTGAGAGAGGAGTAAGGGAAGCCATTCATGTGAGCATTGAAACCCCCTCCCTCAACAGAGGGGGCGGCCTCAGGCATAGTCTATCTGCTACTTATCAGGGTGTGCTTTCCAAAGTACCCAGACAAATCAAAAAGCCTTCACCACCAAGGCCATAGCTAATGACCCATTCTTGATAGGTTTCAGCACCATAGGCCATTGTTCACCTTTAGGCTATGTATGGATACTATTGTCTCCCTAATGAGCTTATTCAGGCCATTGTTCATCTTATGAGCCTAATTCAGGCCAGGGTGACAAGAGGTCAAAGCTGACTATAAGATGGAGGACTATAAGATGGAGGACTCGCACTAGCCGTATTCAGAATGATGAATGTTTGGATGAGCAGCGAAACGTTTCTATCTCTCTCTCAAAGAAGAAGAAGAAGAAGAAGAAGAAGAAGAAGAAGAAGAAGAAGAAGAAGAAGAAGAAGAAGAAGAAGAAGAAGAAGAAGAAGAAGAAGTCCAGTAGCCATGTCTCAACTTCCAGATTTTGTTATCTTGGAAACATAAGTTTTAATTCAGCTTTCCAAGCTCTGAGTTCAACATACCCAAGCATTCTGAAGGGATTAGTCAGAACAATGGGAATATGCATAATAAACTGTGTAGGAGAAGGCAGCAAAAAGCAACACAGATGTTATATATAGGTGTGTTCTGCCAGAATAAACCAGCAGAGGGATCTATTTTGGAGGTTCAGGCATGGACTTTAGCTTGAATCCCAAAATTTTGTGTGCATCCTCACTGCCACCACTGCAGGCTCCCTGTAGGCATTCTGGTGGCGGAAGAGAGAGCACGGGGGAATGAGGGGCAAATACTCAATTGGGGCACAAGAGTGATCAGGCGGGAAGGCAAGGAAGCAAGGAGGTGATCAGGCAGCTGAAGGGGTATCTCAGTGGGCAGACAAGCAGGGATGAACAAACAAGCAGGGATGGGTGAGTGATCAGGTGGGCACTAGTTATTTTCAGCAAGTATGGTGCTTTTATTACATTTTAAATTCCTGCTACCTGATATAATGCTGTACCAGATAACAGGAATTTTAAAACAATTGGATGGGGAGTTTGCTTGTGTGCAATCGATATACCACAAAAGAAATAGACCTCTGGTGGAGTAACAAAACAGCACAGTTCTGCACATGTGTATGTACTTTGTGTACATGCTATTATTATTATTATTATTATTATTATTATTATTATTATTATTATTATTATTATTATTATTATTATTATTATTATTATTATTACACCAGAACCTGATACAACAGCAGGTTTTATAGTCAGAATTGAACCCTATGTCAAGAAAATTGACTCAGTTTGAGTCCCAGTCAGAATCCCATTGTGAGTCCCAATCAAATGTTTGCCTAAATTGTGTGTGTGTGTTTGGGGAGGAATAACATGAATAAGCAGAATATTCATGGTGTGGATGGGCCTGTTCTTTTAGAAAGGTATTAAAATTATGATCATTAATAAGGTATGGGTAATCTTTCCCTACTACTTTATTGGAGTGATCAAAGGACCAGTTGCCATAAGAAATACGATTCTTCAAAGATCATTTTTATGGATGTGGATTTAATGATATCTGAGGTATTTTAATTAAATAACTTTAAAGCTACCTAGGCCATACAAATATTTAATTTGAATTGATGTAGTTTTAGCCTGTACCTTACTCTTTGGGAAAGACACAAAACTCTTTTAACTATAATGTTACCACAGAAAATTATAGCTTTTTCTTCCCAGTAATTATTATTCTCTGCCACATCTTGATTCTTGTCAATAGATTTAAATTAAAACAAATAATGAAATCTCCTGTGATTTTGTAGCTTTGACAGAATGCTTTAGACACAGCAAAAGCAAGCTTTACATTCCATGTCCTTTAAAATGATAAAACTGGCTGAACGTTCTTAATTAGAGATGGGCATGAAGCACTTCCTGCCATGTTGTCTAAGTTGTCAGACAACCACTTTCCCCACCCCACCCCTCTCCGGCTCCCCACTGACCTATCGGTGCACACTGCCCCTTCCCCACCCTATCGCACAATCTTCCACTCTGGCAGGAGCATAGCTTTCTCCATCTCCCCCAGCAGCTGCCCATCTACAGGCAGTGCTGTGGTACCACCTTTCTGACCTCTTTGTCTGAGCATGCAGCTGCTGGAGGAGGAGGAAGATCATGGAATGAAAGGCAATGTGATGAGGAGAGGAGGAGCAGATAGAGACAGCAGTAGAGCGGGTGTTACCCAACAGTGGCTACTACCCCTCAGGACTGAGAGGAACGGTCAAGAGAAGAGTCAAAGTGTACAGTAGAAGGGCTAGCTAAATCAGGTCTTCCCATTCCCTACTTCTACTGCAGTAATAGTGGCCTTTTCACATTTAATGTCCTACTAAGGGCACCAACACCTGAAATGCAATGAGAACTTTATCATTCCAAGAGTCATTTTCTTCTAGTTTGTTTTTCCTAGCTCTCGACTTAGTGAATTAGCTTTCTTCTGTCCTGTGTATGGCCAGTGGGAAATAGGTCTCGGAGTCATTTGAAAGTGGATTACACAAGACATCAAGCTCTGAAGTAATGTGCATTTGAACAATAGCATTTTGTTGTTGTGTACCAATTGCAAGCTTACCATCCATTTTTGCCCTACACTGTAGAATACGACCTGTTGCTGATATGGTACACTCCCACACCACCATACTTGATCCTCTACTGGGGAAAAAAGGGTGCCCCTGGCTATCCTTTCTACCCACCATGGAAGGAGACTGTGCTGTGTCTCTCCTAAGGGATTGGTCTCCCATGGTTTTACCACATGTTTTAATCTACAGTACATCATATGATGGCAGGATAGATGGGCGATCCTGCCCCACTAATCTAAGTGGCCTCTAGGCCCTCAAATAATCTAGGAGGATACATTCTGTTACATAGTCAAGTTCTTTTTTAGAGCAGCACTTTATGGAGAGAGACCGTAAGATAATGAACTTCTTTTTAAAAAAAGCTCTATGCTTTTCAGACTTTACTCTTGTCAGAACTTGAGCCAGACTGAAACTGTTACATTTTTTGTCTACATCTACTATAATTTATTGGGACAATAACTGTCTTGCATGCAGCCTAGAAGTGAGATTTTTAGGAGTTAAAGAAATCTTTTTCCTACTAACCAATTAGCAAAGTCCTTTTCCCCCAGACTTCAGGCAAGCCCCCCCACCCCCTCTTGCTGTGTGTATGCTTTTGTTTGTGTTGACTTTCTTCTTCTCTGACCACCGTTGAAAGCAAACATAAAATTTTGCTCCTCACCTCCACTAGGCAGCTGCAGTGATAAACCGAGCCTTCCATACTTGAACACTGATTATTTCATTCCTTTTTATCCTTTTATTCTTCTGGTTGTAACCAAAGATCAGCTGTAAATAGATAAGACTTTTTCTTTTTAGTAAACTACTTGTAGAGTGATTTCAAAAATACAGAAGACTAGTGAGAAAAAAGGGCTAGATGGAACCTGGATCTTGTTTTTTGTTTTTATTTTGTTTTCCTTGTCCACCCATCCCAGAAATAAAGAGTCAAGACACGTTTGTAGGATTGAATTGGGCCACAATTTATTGTCTTAAATTTAGTATGTCACTGGTGCTCTTTTCTCCCGTGAGGGGGCTTGAAAGTGCAAGTGGCTACGTGGTGTTCACATACGAGTTATTGTTGGGAGGGCCCTAGGAGCTACCCCCTGGTGATCAAAGAGGCTGTTAGCCTAGCAGTGAGTCCTTAAATGCCCTTGGGCCATAGCTAAACCATGTGACCCACTATCCCAGAGTGGCCTTGGTCCTTCTGGACCATGCGACTACTGGTCAAACCTGTCTCCCCTGATGCAGCTCCTCCTAGCACAGGGCTGGATCAGAGCATCCCTTCTGTTTTGTTTTGCTTTTACTTTTCTCTTCTGTAATTCGCCTGTGCTGCAAGAGTTTTTTTTTAACTTTTATTCACTGCAAATTATAAATCAAAGGAATTACTAAATTTCCCTAAAAGAATTTCCCCACCAGCATGGCCAGAGCAAGATATACAGAGCATTTAGTGTTCATATATATAGTTGTGTGGGCAAATTGTGAATCTGCAAGCCTGTTTTACTTCTTTTTTTGGCCTGCATTTGTCCCATCTGTTGCTTGTCTACCCACCTCCCTGGGTAATCATCACATGGATATTCAGTTCTCTCTTCATATCTTCCTCCTGGGACGTATGCCCTATGCTTGGAATGGATGAACTGCCCTTGCATATGCTGACTTAATTTCACTTCTGTCACTTTTAATATACATGAAGAACACAAATCAAATGTGTCTTCATTATGATCCCTTTGAGGCAATAGTTGCTCACATCTTGCAAAGGCTCTGGGCTGGGCTGGGCAATCAGGCTCTGCAATATTAGTTAATAGATGTTGAGTTCAGTGTTGCTTCGAAAACTGTCCAAAATCGCTGCTGCCGAAATGTACCAACTTAAGTTGACTTTACAGAATCTGATTATTTTTCTGCTTCTCTCTCTCTCTCTCTCTCTCTCTCTCTCTCTCTCTCTCTCTCTCTCTCTCTCTCTCTCTCTCTTTCCACATACAGATATGCAAATAATTTTAAAATGATGTACATAAAAACAGCATGGCACAAATTCATCTATATAGCACAGCCATTCCTGTGAATTGAGCAGCATTGGACAAGAAGTCATGGAAGGCAGAAATACAAAAGGGAAGTGATCGGTTGTGCGAGAAGAAGGAAGCACATTCTCGATGCTGTACTATTTAACGCAAAAATAAAAACAGACTTTTAGAAGCACTGAGACTGTTTCTCCTGAAGCCCCAGAAGAGGGCAACGAGACCATAAAGAATGTGAAAAGGACGTAGGATGAGGATAGCTTTAGATGTCCCAGAAGCTTAATCTCACGTTCATAGATGTTGAGCCGCCAGAAACATTTCCATGGGGAATATCTTGTAAACACCACTATAAACCACAAATAAATGCTTTCCTTGTGGTACGACCAGTTGTTAGACTTGTCTGCACATCAGAATTGCTTTTATTCTCCTTCCAGTTATTAAGATGGCAGTTAAAACATGAGAGAACTGTAGTACTACAGAATTATCGGTATACCTTCCATGTTTTATATGGTATTTTAATGAGAAAAGTAGCAAAAAAGTGGTCGTTTTTGCCACAGCTTAAAATTTCTTTTGGAACTAGAAGCTTGTCCTTGGGCATAATAAGAATCTTGAATTGTAGCTATATTGCCACTTTAGCAAAAGGAAAGGAATGGGCTATAAAAAATAACCAACATTAAAACAAATCATTTGTTTTACTACCAGAGTTGACAGCTCTTGCTGTAGTCCTCCCATAATTGGTAAATTAAGGTAACTTTTAAGATATGTTGTCTTAATTTACTAATGTTGCAAGAGACATAGTTATACCTTACAATTGCAAAGGGATTAAAAAAACAATATTTTTGTTGTTTGATTAGGAAGAACTGGGCATTTTGTAGTTTTCCAGTTACAAAATGCTAGAAATTCATGTATGTATCCATCGATAATGACAACCAACACCTTTAATTATGACAAAGGGCTTTTCTTTGACACCTCTCACCATCTGTGCTCCTTTTTTGTATTAATGGAATAAAAGGATTTCTTTTGAACCTGCACACAGATTCTGAATATCTCTTAAGGAGCTCAATCTGGTCATTTGGCTCAATGATATTAAATATTCTGCCAACACCTTTCCCATTGAATTAATGGAAACATCCCAAGAAAACAGGTGGGCTTAAGAAACCTGTTCACTTAAGAAGAAGAAGCAGCAAGCGAATATTAACATCAATGTCTGTTGAGGAAACATCACCAAAAATACAAAAAGAAGATATATAAAGGACTGAAGAACTTAACTTGCATGTTGTTAACTTGGAATATATCCTTTTCTCAAGCAAGGACCATTTTTTCCAGCTAAGGAGCAAATCAGCATAGCCACCTAGGAGCATAATTTAGGTGCATTGTGCATTTCATCCTTTGCCAATAAAAAATAATAATAATAAAATAATATTTCAAAGAGGACAATTTCTCTGTTCTCTCCTTGTAAATATCTGTGGTCCTTGCCATAGTGGACGTACTGCAACATCCATCCAATATTAAACACAAAAATAGACTAGGTAATACCTTTAGGCTACCAGTAAAATAACACCCTCTTCCTCAGAACTGTACCAAAGTTCAAACATGACAAAAGGTGGCGATGTCAGGAGATGTAAAGTTCTTGGCAAGAGGGGGGAAATGCCGGGTAGTTGACTGTATGCGGGCTGGAGCTGAGATGTAATAAAGCTGCATTTGAATTGGGGGTGGGTTGTTTTCTGTCTCAGTCCTTCAAACAGCATGCATCAGATCACGTCCACACTTTCACACCCCTTTCCTCTGTGTGGCACATTGAGGCCAATAAGCCCTTGCTGGCCAGAGGTGGGGAGGGTTGGTTGGGGCCTGAGATAAAATTTAGAAAAATCCACTAGGTGTAGCCAATTGTTTCAAATAAAAAGGAAAGAAGTTACCTAGTGGTTGCTGTCATGTCGTGCCTCCGTTGATGTTCATTGGCCTCCTTCTTGGCATGTGGGGAGAGGGGGAGCGGATCATTCTTGGTATCTCAGTATTTCCAATTGAAGCAAAACAAGTTCAGGAGCCATGTAGCCATCACAAAAATTAAATACAAAAATAGACCAGGTGATGCCTTTAGGCTACCAGTATCCAATATGTGCCATCTATACTGTGTCACCCATTATTCTCTACTTCATCCAGTTCCACTCCACAAACACACTTCTCAACAGTGGTGACAGTGTGAGTTGTCACTTTTAATCAGGAGTCAGTAATGCATGGCCTTCATGGTACAGTTGTACTGTATTATGATTCTCACCTGTCCAAACCTGGGTGGCCAATGACAGTGATGATGAGAACTGCATTCCAGCAATATCCAAGAGCCACAACTTGTCTGCTTCTCCTTGATGTAAAAAGTCAGATCAAGAAATGCTGACAATGAGATTTTTTTAAAGGAAGTCTCATGAAATTGGAGGGGGAATTTCAAATGCAAATTCTCCATTCCCCTCTGAAACTGCACCCTACACTGGCCTCCAGTTTTACAAGGCACAGGCTTACAGAGATGGTGTTGTACTACAATAATCTACTAAAGAAACAGGATATATCTATGATGGTCCCTTGAAAATACAGCAGCCCGAAACCTTTCACAGATCTATACTAGCATAAGTGTCACAGACATTCCTGGTCATGTGCCAATCTGATGATTTGAGGGTCAGCAAGGACTATGAGTGACTATTTGCTAATTAGGGGCAGTAAGACGATGTGAATTTTACAGTTGTATTTAGGCCACTGTAAATCCCTAATAGGTTCTGGGACAGCATTTGGACACTGGCCTCTGAAGTGTGGTAATAAATTCTGAGCAAAAAATCTCAAGACATTTATTTCTGATGAAGGATTTCACAATTATTTTTAATCATGGAAAGGCACTTTGCAGAATTATTTCCAACATTGCTCCAGATTCATATTGGTGGCTGCCTTTCCATCATAATTACCATCATGCCACAGGATGTCAATAAGTGAAGGGCACTGTGGAGGAAGCAAAATGGGAGCCAGGCTACCCTACAGTTAAGAACAGTAGCTCCCATTAAAGGGGAAGAGGACATTTAAAGGACATTTGTGCACAGGTATACCTTTCAGTTGTTCCAGACAAATGTGAAGGTCTAGCCACTAGGGTATGAAATTAGCTAGGGATAGTTATATGTGATAGATACATGTGATTTTGGTGAAATGCTGTTTATGTTAACAGAGCAAGCAGCACTGAGCAGCAGTTAACATTTGGATTTAGTCCCTGAATATTAGAATGGTTAGTAGAGCATGCTTTCCCCTTTGGAGAGAAATATCTTCTTTCACATCTGCCAGCTAGTGCTTATTACAGAAATAATTGAGACAGGAAAGGTAAAACGGAATCCTAAATCCGGTTCTCTGTGGTAGAGATGCAGGATCCATGGCTGCTCCATTTCCTCTTGAGAACAAAGAAAGTATCTTCTCTGTCCTCTCTAAAGAAGGGTCAAGAAGAAAATGTGAGAAGGAAGAAGGGAGTGGCATCATTAGCCTTAAGAATTTCAGTGAGGAGTGAAAATCAGAGCCGGCCAAGGATAATGTCATAAATCCAAGGGGGTCCCTTCTCTTTCCATTTTATCCCCCCTATGCCAAGACATACATCATCTTCAGTGTCAAACTGTCTTGTACCCAGTCACCTCAAATAGTTTATTTCTGAGATGCATCAGTGCACTGAAAGCCCTTCACAAGGACTTTGCTCAACGTTGCTGCCACACAAGCGTGCAGGTATGCGCATTTGTGCACCCATGAAGGGGTGAGAGTGGTAGGAAGACCTTGCACACAGTCCATCAGGAATACTTTATTTTTACAAGACAGAGGGGGCACCCATAGAAAGGGAATCTTCATACAGGTCTCCCTCCCATGTTCACTGATCATATAACAGTTCTGAATCTGAAGATAAGGCACACCAGATCAAGTGGGGAAAGAGGTAAGAACAACAAATTTCACATATAATTCCAGCTCCACTCCTGTTTTGATGCTGCATCAATGTGAGGGGCATTTGGGCATTGCCTAAGAGCCAGATTGGTCTGTTTCCCTGGAAAAGACACAAAGTCTATGAAATTGAGTCTTCACACAGAAACATAACAGAGGACTAGAACTATCATAGAAAATGATGTTAGATATTACCTTTATGTTCATCTAGTTCAGAGAGCTTAGGAAACTTTTTTTAAAAAAAACTCCCAGTATTCCCCAGACAAGATGGCTAGTACTGGCTACAGAAAGCAAAGCAAAGAAAAGCATTCTGCTTATATACTGTCCCCTAATGCTTAAAGCTTTCTCTGGGTGGTTTACAATTAATTTATGCAGGCTACACATTGCCACCCCCTCAGCGAGCTGGGTACTCATTTTACTGACCTCGGAAGGATGGAAGACTGAGTGAACCTTTATCCTGCTACCTGGAATTGAACCCCAGGTCTTGAGTGCAGTTATAGCTGCAGTACAGTAGTTTAATCACTGCACCACAAGGCTCTTTAGTAATCCAAGTACATAATAATGAAAAGTTGAGTCACGGCAACTGGACTTCTGTTCTTGAGGGATTGAAATGCTTTGCTATTCATCCAAGCAGTTTCGTCAGTCTGAGGAAAGTTAGTGGCAAGGCCTCCATTTTGTAGGCAAAAGTCAAAGAAAAAGAAAAGACAAGACAAAAAGCATATGGCACCTTTAAGACTAACTTTCATATTTTAATGTAACATTTCGTGGACATGTCCACTTCTTCAGACATATAACAGCAGAATGAGGTGTGCAATATAATATGTAATGGGAATATATGTTTCACACCAAATATTCATTGACAGTTCTATGTAGGTGTACTTGCATGCAAGCTTTGTTGTAAATTCCTATAGAGACAGAGCTGGGTGAGGGTGGGTAGGGAAGAGGAAGAAGGGAGTTGGTTAGTTTTTGAGATGATGGGAAGAAAGGGAGGTGCAAGAAATTTTTGCCTAGGGTCTTGTAGTGGAAAAGAGCTAAAAAGAGGGCGATGAAAATATATACAGATTCTACACATCCTGGACATAATCTGTTTCAATTCTTACCCTCAGGGTGACGTTTTAGGGCATTGCATACTAGGACAACTAGATATAAACATTTCTTTCCAAGTGCTATCAAACTGTTGAATAATTAATTTTAACTTCTCTTCTTCCTTTTTTAATAAAAGGTTATAGAGATGGGCACGGAATGAACATTTTTTTGTTTCCCTTACCATTTGTCGTTTCCATTACGTAACGAAACGACAAACGACAATTGTGATGAAAATGAAACGAAACGAACGGAACCACAAAAATTGTAGTCGTTATGTTTCGTTTCCGTTAATGGTGACACACAATGAAATGAGCTGGTTTAAATGTTAAAAAACGCCCTGGACATCCGTAAAAATGCAGCGATAATTATTTATATTGTCTGATAATACCTACCAGGGGGGTTGGGGTCCTTAAAACATTTATTTTTGTCTTCTCCCATAGCGATGTATTTTTCTTTTCCCTTTAAAATGGATGTCGCCACCAGCCACAAAATGGAGGCAAGCCATGTGATGTGGAATCATGTTTAACCAATAGCATGACTGGGCGGGCAGGTCTGGCAGCCACAGAGGGCATAAAAAGCTCTGGCAGCCCCCGTCCTCCTTGCAGTCTCTGGTGGGAGTTAGGGTGGGATTGCTGTCTCTGCGACTCTAGCTTCAGTCCTGCAGCCTCCCTGTGTGCGTGCGTGCTGCGTACCTCTCATTGAGTACCCTCCCCTGCCCCGCAGTGCAGTCACTCTGCGGCTGCCTTGCACCCTGGGCAATGCCCGCCGCTGCCTTTGCAGCCTCCCTGCATACCTAGTCTATACTGTGTCTCTGCCAGCATCCATTTTTTTTAGTGTTTTCCCTCTGGTCTGGGGCATTGGGGGATGCCTGCGCACGGAAATGCTTTAAAAATCGCGCAAAAAGCGGGTAGAAACTACAAACAAAAAACAAAAAACGGTAACAAAATTTTTCAAAAATTTCACAACAAACGGAAACGAACTGAAACAGAACTCTCAACAACAAACAAAACACCAAAACGCCATTTTTCTGTTTCGTGCCCATGTCTAATAGGTTATATTGTATTGTTGTACTGTGTTTTTATTGTTGAATATATGATTCTTATATTTCCTTTTATATATGGAGAGTATATTTTACCAAAATAAATTCTCGGTGTGTCCAACCACACTTGGCCAATAAAAGGATTCTGATTCTGATTCTAGAAGTTGGATTTTAGATTAAAATATGAAAGTTAGTCTTTAAGGTGCCACATGTTTTTTGTCTTTTGTTTTCTTTTTCTTTCAATTTTGCCTATTATTCTTGCAGACTAACAAGGCTACCTTCTCCAAAACTCCACTTTATAGTTCACCTTCATTTCACATCAACCTGATCTGAATAGGCTCATAAATTGGACAAAGGCCTGAACAGGCTTGCTAGTTCACCCCAATTCTGGCCTGCCTGCACTGGTTACCGCTTGCCTGCTGAATGAGGTTCAAGGTACTGATTTTGATTTACAAAACCCTCCGTGGCTTGGGACCTGAGTATCTGGCAGAGCAGATCTGTCAAAGGTTGGTGTTGGCCCAGCCCACCATAGCATTGCTAGCACTCTCCCTCCAGGTGGCCACTCCTCAGGAGGTCCATAGGGTTTTAACCCATAATCGGGCCTTCTCGGTGGCCACCCCCCAGCCATGTGGAACAAACTGCCTAGCAAAATTTGCCAAGCTGAGCCCCTAACAGTGTTTTTAAAAAATCATTAAAAACTTGGCTTTTTAAAGAAGCATACGGAAATCGGTAATGTTGTGTTGCTCCTTGTGGTTATGTTGTGCTTCTTGCTACTCCTTAGCCTTTTCACCTCTTACCGGGCTTCTGCTTTGTTTGCTACTGTTTTATTTGATTTGTTTGATGTTTATTGGCTTGCTCACTGATTTTAACTGTTCCTTTTTTATTTGGTTTTCATATAAACTCCCCATAATTCCTTTGGGAAAATCAGAGCAGTCTAGAATTGCAAAAATTAATTAATTAATTAATTAGCTATAAAATGGAGAACTCACCACTTTTTCCTCAGACTGATGAAGCTGCTTGGATGAATAGCGAAACGTTTCAATCTCCCAAAAAAGAAGTCCAGTTGCCATGACTCAACTTCCAGATACTCACCTCATCTTCACAGGCATAATGATGAAAATAATATTTTTAAGTACCTAACCAAACCACTGATCAGATTAATCTTCTTTTCTTTATTATATTATATTCCCCACACACATAAATATTTTATGTGGAATACCTAATACTAATGAAAACATAACCTAACAACCTTGGAAAAAGATCTTGCTTCATTTCTGAAGCATGTGTTGTGGCAGACAAAACTTAGTTGTGAACTGCCAGAGCCTCTCATCTAAAAAGTGCAACTTCTCCAGTAAGCAGGTTTCACAATGATTGCTCTTTATCAGAACCACTGCACCAGAGACAAAGGCCTCTGCCACCAATACAAGATTCTTCAAGCTTCATCATGTTTTGGTCTCCTCACAGGTCACAGGACTTACTGAAGTTCAAAGGCTACCCGTTCAGCTTATACCCAAATAATTACAAACATGACAAATGGCTGGTCCTGTGTCACAGCTTCAGAAGCTAGGCTGGTACTGAAATAAATAATACACTTCACAAAAGTGATAACATATGATGGATTGTAAAAAAATTAGGCCAAGTTGTTGGTGATTGAATTGGATCGCCCATGGGAGTGGACCATGCAAATTTTCCACCAATCGCATGGCCACTTGGCCAGGTTGACCACAGAGACTTCTGGGATGTGCCAATCAGGCATAAACAGCCCACTAACCGTAGCCCGAACCCAAACCCGAACCCTAAGCCTAACCCATACGCCAGTACACTGTCCTTCTAAGTGGGTCAGAGAGGCACCCAGAGGTGCACCCCAATACTCACCCTAACCTCACCCGTAACTAGCCTAACCCTAGCCCTTCCGCTAACCCGTCTTAACCCTAAGCCAGATCTACTTGCATTGCACTACACGCAAGTACATTTCCCTTGGAGCGGGTGCAAAGAGTCTGCCAGTCCGTCACTTGTGGCTCTGGCTGACTCCTGCAGCAGCATTTGTGTGCCATGCAAACCATGCCTGCAAGTGCTGCCTGACTGTGTCTCACCGACTGTTGCAGGGAAGGCACCCCAAAGAGGGGTGCCTCTGCCAGTCTGCTGTGTCTGCAATATGCATATCCCTAGCATATGGCTATGCATGCCCTTTTGTAGCAGCGCTGGCGGGTGAGGATAGGAGGCACCCACCACAGAGAGGTGCCTCCAGGAGCCCGCTACCCCCCCAAAACCAGTACTAACGACAAATGAAAAAACAAAAAACGAAACAACAAATTTTTGCGAAATTTCGCGAAAAACGGAAACTAGCCGAAACGGGCTGCCTCCGACACATGACAACTCGAAAACGTCATTTTCCCTAGTTGTGCCCATCTCTAGTGGTTATATGTTTTGTAGCCCTTGTTAAATAATTTCTCCCTTTACCTTTCAGAGTGTGGTGTTAATGTTAGTGTTTATGTATTTGTAAGAGAAACAGGCTTCTTGGGAGAGAAAGAGGCCTCTGCTTTCTGAGAAGCAATAACTTTACCCCCTTAAAATACCTTTTTATGCAAATGAGGGAGAGGGCACAGGCTGTGTGCCAATTATAGAAGGAACTCATGACCCAATTCATTATTAGAACAAGTAAAAATTATGTGAGCTATTTCAAGGTTGCACATCCAATCCTAGCACATGAATGATAGAAACTGATTTACCGTAATTCAACTTACCAGAGCCTTTGCTTTCAGGGGGTCATAAAACTTACACAATGCTAGATTATGGCAAAAAGCACAAACAACAAAGAGTAGCACCTGGGAAACTATTTATACGGCATTAGCTATCCTGGACTGCAGTCTACTTCTTTAGATATCAGGATGGCATGTATCAGCTTGTTCTTGTTTCCGCAATCCATTTAGTATCTAAAGGCACCTCCCAAATAATACTGGAAGGAATATGACCCAAGTATGCTGCTGCTATAGACTAACATGGCTGCCCCTCAGGATACATATGTCCATGTTTAAGATGCAGACCAGGCAGTTTACCAGTCAGGATGTTGGTGGGAAGGTTAGGCATAAAATCCAAATCCATGCATAGGCCCAAATCAAGGAGCACAACATAAATCTCAGGCAGGAGGCAATAACAAATAGGAGAGCATATTTTCATCATAATGTATTCCTCATTAATATCTAGGTAATTATTTTGGAAACATTTCTACTTGGACAAGATTCGTAGTAGAAGCAATAAATGTCAATAAATGTTAAAGTGTCACTAAGTATTTAAAAATAAAAAATAACCCCCACCATACTTTGAAGATCTGGACTTAACATCTTTAGATCTCAACCAAAAGCCCTTCATTGTTTTATAGAAGCACACAAGGAGAGATAATTTCTCATTCTACACCCCTCTTTCAAGAGAAAGGTTATTGCTCACATTAGTCCAGATCAAGGCCTTTAGGCCTATCCTTCTCACCATTCCTAACTGGGTGGAGAGATGTTTTCACTCAAAAATTTTCACTCAAAAAATTGCTTCAAAACATTCCACCCAGTGTTGGAATGTTAGACACTAAACTGGCTTTGTCCTGTCCATCTTTCATAGCCTTGCCTTGCCCTGTTTGGTCACAATATCTCCATGATTTCGATTACTATTGTTTAATAGTAATGTACTATTGTTTAATGATTTTTTTTAATTCCGTGAATGAGATTCTCTTGGATCTGAACAAGTTAGATGTTAAGTGACATGAATGTTTTATGTTGTGCTTCTAATTAGAAACCAATGGTTCTACTTAAGTTGCAAGCTCTATGCATACATTTGCCAACATATGTACAGCTGGTGGACATATTGGCACAAACATAAGACCTGCCTCAGAAAATTCCCCTTTACCCAGAAGTATACTGAAGTTTAGCATGTTGAGTGTGGCAATCTAGAGAGGGCCACTTCCCCCTAACATAGAGCTCCTATGAATAAGAAACCAGCCTCATCAGGGTGCTGAATCACTGGAGCTCTTTAACTCCATTTAGCTGAGCACATGGTAGACACCTTCACAGAGCTTAATGATCAGTTTGTGGAGGTTTGTGACACTGCTGGGTGTGGGGATGCTTGGGTGGTGAGGTATACATTCTTGCTTGCATTCCCACCACCCACATATTCAGACAAAAAAACAAATAACATTATACCCTATTTAGAATTTTTTCTCTCCTATAAATGGTTTGTACAAATACTTTGGATCACTCTCTGTGTATTCATTCTATTATCTATGGTAGGACAGACACCTTTGTCACCTCCCAATTACCATTTGTTAAACAACTACTATTTAGAGAAATGTTTATTTATTTATGTAAACTATTTCTAGCTCACCTTTCTCCCCCAAATATTTGTATCTTTACCATTTGTAGACCTCTTCCAACACGAACTGTATAGAAACAGTTGCCAAATGGGGCAACACGCCATGCATCTGCTGAACTGAACGGTCACTTCACAATAGCTTCCACCAGATTGAACATGTTAGTCTTTAAGGTGCCATTGCTAGACTATTTGTCTTATTGTCTTCTATGGAATAACTTCACTGGCTAAATAGGCTTTCTGAAATTGAAGAGCATAGCCTCCCCCTGGAGGTCACCAGCAGGGCCAGAGCAAATAGTTTGCATATTTGAAAGGCAGTGGACCCTCAAACGGCAATACTGCTGAGATCACAAAGGGCCATGGGTCTATCAAGTTCATCACAGCACGCATTTGTTATTTGTTGTCCAAGATAAAGAATCTTCAAATGATTTCCTTATTGCCAGTGTAAGATTTCCAAAAATCATGTCAAAATTAGGTACACTTCTCAAATTTGTAACTTAAATTAAAATTTTATTGTCATATGTGAAATCTGTTCCATAGGTACCCAGCCTGCCCCAAAAGCTATGTTGATTTCTTTATTCCAAGGACAGGGGGATTGATTCACTAATGTTTAATTCATGAAAGTATATCTTCTGAATGTAGCTTCCACTGCTTACAAACAAAGGTGCAGTTAACAGAGGCTCCTTGTGAAATTGTTGCTGATGTTTTAAAATAAGGCCCAACAGGCTTAATTATTTGCACTAATAGATGTCCAGCTCCATAACTATAACTGTACTCCACAAATTGGAATACTGCAGAAGCAATTAACATAGATCAGTATCTCATTGTAGGACATCTGACCTTAAAGGTCTGCCACAAGTCTGACAAATAAATAGTCAAAATCTTTGACTATTTCACATCACTTTGTCCTGGCATTTCTTTTTAACGTTCATTTCGGAAACATACAAATTCCCTACTTTGTTTCTTTTGTATAAATATATACAGTCCCGTGAAAATTAAATGTATTCTAGACACACTGCATCTCTGCTCTGTGTGGACTCATGTCCCATAAATGCTTAGAGAAAATGATTAAGTCATGCTAAATGGTGATTTTAGGGAGTGGAACATTTTTAATTTTCCTTTGGGCCTCAGTCCAGTTGGCTAACAACTGGGGCACTGCAATATAGCAGCTGTTGCATAATCACAGAATGCAAGAATAAAAAAAATCTTTTACACAAGAGGAACAGCAGGGACAGTGGGGTGGACAAGCAAAGAGAATAGCAAGGCAAAAATCCAAGAACAGTTTTACAGTATATCCGTGTCACCACATGATTTAAAAAAAAGTTTTTTTTCTGATTTACCTATATTTCTGGGTGGCAGGAAAGGTAAAGGTTCAACTCATATCACACATGAGGAACAAGTGGCCCTTCAGATGATATTGGGGTGCAGTGCTCTTAGTCCTGTGGTCTCCAGCCTTGCATGCCCTGGTGTTCTTGGCTTATTCCCAGAAATCGTTGCCAGAACAATGGGTAGTAGAGTCTTCTGGGAGTTCCAAGAACATCCAGGGGACCAAGGTAGGGAATCACTGTCTCAGTCCTGTCACTATTGTTCTTACTGGCTAGGCTTTATTAGAGCTACAACCAGGGCTGGCACGTCCATTAAGGCGAACTAGGCAGTTGCTTAGGGCGCCAAAATGGACAGGGGGCGCTGCCCAGCCTGCTGCCCCCCCCCGCCGGCCCCCCTGGCCTGCTGCCCCCCCCGCCGGCCCCCCTGGCCTGCTGCCCCTGCCCCCCGCTGCCTGACCCCCCCTGCCGCCACCCACCCGACTCCCCCCACCGCCGCCTGACCCCCCGCCACCGCCTGACCCCCCACTGCCGCCCAACCCCCCACCGCTGCCGCCTGACCCCCTGCTGCCGCCGCCGCTGCCCGATCCCCGCCGCCGCCGCCCGACCCCCCTGCCGCCGCCACCACCACCGTCCCTCGCCTAGGGCATGAAAAACCCTAGCGCCAGCCCTGGCTACAACATCTGGAAGACAACATGTTCACTCCATCTCTGCATTGTTTGGGGTAGCCTCCTCCAATCAGATGTTTTGGATTTTAGCACCCATGATCTCTCAGCCCTGGCCACGTTAACTTTGGCTCATGCAGTCCATCAACATCAGCAAGGCAACAGGTTGGGAAAGACTGGCTTAGAATAACTGATATCTAAATAATGAAAAACATTCAACCTGTCTGCAGGTTGGTGTAGTCATGTCTCAGCCTTCCTAACAGATTGATTAAAGGTTGCTCTTCTTAATAGCAATGCTTCTTGGAGGCACGGGTAAGCATAGTCTTCTCCTGAGTACCATCAGCAATGTGTGGCATGGTGACAAATGATGCAAGGCAAGATGATCTGCGCAATGATCCAATGTATAGAGAAGCAGTTTTCATATAGAACAGGAAAAAGCTTCAAGATTGCTTTGTTGACTGTATTAAACCAAGCCTTGTCTTCTGCAGTGCTTTAATCAACTGGATGGTTACTTAGGAAGGCAGTAATGTCTTTTTGATTTATTAGATATGGGCCCCTCGTCACATGTCCCATTCACTTCTTTGGCAGAATATTAAACTTGCAGCGATCTACTTAAGGAAACCAATCCCTGCTGTCTCCACTAATCAAAATGAAGCACATGCTTGTGTGCTGTTCTTGTTTCTGCATTTTACTAGGTCTAGTACCATTAAAACTTTTCTGTAGATAAAGACCACTGTAGAGAGTGAATAGATTTAAAATGGGGGGGGGATCTGCCCTTTGAGTGCCTTTGTGAATCATATTATATGTTATATTTTCATTATTTTTCTGAGTTTTGCTCCACATGTCATACTTTCTGCAGAAGCGCTCCTGAGGGTGTGCATTATGAAATGTCCTCTTTCCTTGTCAGAAAATTATTGTCCTGCTGAGGTTGTGTTTGGATGTTACACTAATTAGGATAGCCTTCACCTCCTGGTGCCCCTTCAGATGTCTGAAACAACTTCCATAATTCTTATCTTGAGGGGTGATCAGAGTTGAAATCTAATAAATCACAAGGGCACCACATTAAAGAAAGCTGGCTTAGCATTATAAGAGAGAGCAAATAACATAATATAAACAAAATATACATATATCAACAACAATAAACTAAAATGAAAGTAAAATGAAAGTAAAACTAGCCAGATGATTGCTGAAATAAAAAACAGGGGGGGGGGAAGAAGATAAACGGTAAAAAGAAGAATAGTGTCTTATTGGATTTTTGGGAAATCAGGAAAGGTCATTCTGTACAACAAAGTTTTCAATAGTTCTTTAAAAGTTTGAAGCAAGGATACCAGGGGAATTTCGGGAGGTAGATGATTCCATAACTTGGAAGCAACCACCAAGAAGGCCCTACTCCTTGTTACAACTTTACAGGCCTCTCTCAGGGTTTGAACTCTTGGCTAGCACAGGTGATCCTGGCAGTTCTTCTTGGGAGGGGCTGCTCTGTCAGATACTGAGGTCCCAAACTGTTTAGGGCTTTGTATGTTAACCTCCAGAAAGTGGATGATAGGAAGGCCTGGCGAGCTCTGGTCCATGGGGTCACGAAGAGTCGGACACGACTGAACGACTGAACAACAACAACAACAATGTTAACATCAAAACCTTGAAGTCAATGCGGTAGCGTACCGGCAGCCAGTGCAGAGCTGCCAACACGTGGGTAATATGATGGTGCCTTTTAGCCCCATTAAAAGTCTGGCAGCTGTATTCTGCACAAGCTACAATCTCTGCATTAACCTGAAGGGTTGCCTGACGTAGAGAACACTACAGTAATATATTCCCGAGATTATAAGTGCATGAACCATTGCAGTTAATGCCCTGATGTCAAGGAGGGCACACAGCTGGGCAATCCTCCACAGTTGATAATGAGCAAACGGATCACCAACACCACCTGGATTTCCATGGTAAGCACTGGATGCAGCAGGACACCCAAACTGTGGACTCCATCCTTCGAGGACAAAGTCACCCGCCCTAAAAGTGAGAGAGTTCCCCAACCTACAGACTCCAGGGGGCCCACACACAGGATTTCCATCTTGCCCAGGTTCTACCTCAGCCTGTTAGTCCCCATCCAACCCAAGATGGGTGACAAGCAGCGCTCAAAGAATGGAATGGCATCCACTGCAGAAGATGGAAAGGACTGTGAAGATTCTCAGTCATCCAGGTTCGTTTAACTGGGAGTTGAGTCATGGCTACTGGACTTCTTTTTTTGAGAGAGATAGAAACGTTTCGCTGTTCATCCAAACAGCTGTTTGGATGAACAGCGAAAAGTTTCTATCTCTCAAAAAAGAAGTCCAGTAGCCATGACTCAACTCCAAGATGGAAAGGAGATATAGAGCTGGGTATCATCCGCATATTGGTGGCACGAAGCTCCATACTCCCTTATGACCCTCCCCAGTGGCCTCATATAAATGTTAAAGAACATGAGGGAGTTGACTGACTCCTGTGGCACCCCACAATTGAGGGACCAAGGGGCAGAGCTCATCTCACCCAGAAGGAACAGAACTACTGCAAAGCAGTGCCTCTGATGCCCAACCCGGAGAGCCTCCAAAGGAGGATACCATGGTTGACAGTATCAACAGTTGCTGAGAGATCAAGGTGGACCAACAAGGATGTTTTGCCCCTGTCAGACTCCCTCAAAAGGTCATTATGCAGGGCAACCAATGCTATTTCTATACTGTGGGGTGGCCTGAAGCCCGACTGAAAAGAATGAAGGGCGTTTGTGTCATCCAGAAGATCCTGAAGCTGGTCTGCCACCCTCTCCAGGACCTTGCTCATATGGGAAATATTGGCGATAGGCCTATAGTTATCAATTTGGTCTGCTGCTACATTAGGTTTTTTTCTGAATGGGCCTAATGAGTGTCTCCTTGAGGGCCAGGGGAACCCTGCCCTCAAGGAGAGACCCATTAATTATTGCTGTGGCCCATTCATTAGTAGTTGGCCTGGCTGCTTTTATTAACCAGGCTGGGCAAGGATCCAAGGAGGAGGAGGTGGCCTGACAGTGATCCTATGCTCTGTCCACTTCTGTCAGCGTCACTGGTTGAAAGCTAGAAAATAACGCCAGGCAAGGTGATGCTCTGAACATCTCCGCTTGATTTACTGTTTGTAAGTGGTGGTTCAGGTCCCGGCGGATGGCCTCCACTTTAACTTTAAAAATGCCACAAATTGGTCACAGGAAATACTAGGGGGAGGCATTTCACTATGACCAACCCCAGATAGATCGCACACTATGCGAAACAATTCAGCCTGATGATTTTGGGCTTTGTGTATCCGGTAGCGAAGTAAGATCTTATTGTGGCCTTGATCTTAGCTAGGTAAATAGAAGATGCAACCATAATGGCTAATAGAAGCAATCTTTTCCATTGGGGCCTGCTTCCAGATGCTGTCTATCCTCCTCTGATTTTGTTTTAAAGCCTGTAGCTCCTGAACAAAAGGCACATTCATTGCTCTTGGAAAACAGAATATAATGATAGGAAACATGCATTTTCTGTTTTATGCAATATTCAGTTGCTGTAAAACAAAACATATCTTTCTAAACAAAGAATAACAAAATGTAAAATTAAGCAATAAGTTTCATTAAGTCTTGGTTTGATCCATCTTGGACATCAACTGCCAGCTTGCTTCTCTTACATATTTCTCAAGGTTTTTGGCTGCTGCCTTTATGACTTGTTTGACAATACTTTCTACAGGTTATCCATCGCATGGCCAGTTTGAACTTGCATAGGTTCATGAATGAACTTCTTAACTTCCAAAATCATCAGTTTGCATGTCAAAGGAGGTTCATATACATATTGAGACCAGTTTATGAATTCTAACAGTGAAGCAGCATGAGAACTAATAGAAAGAGTATTTCTAGGACATACAAAAAGGAAATCATTTTTACTTCTTAAGTCAATAAACATCTGCATCCCAGCTTTTCTCTCATCACTGTCACTGGAGCACAAGAGCGTTTAAATGATCATTTCGGTAGATGCATACCATGCTGAACACTGGACACTTGGCAAAACATCATCCAGTACAGCTTTCTTTTGGAGTCTGAGGAGCTGGAGCAGGGCATTGGATTGATGTGGGCCTTCAATCCAAGAGTGTTTTATTTAAATCTAGAATAATCACTGGAGCTGAACACACTGGCAGAGAAAGGCCCCAATCATAAATGCTGACAAGGCCTGTTTTTCCATACTTGTTTTGTTTTATTTTGTCTTTTAATTGGGATCATGAACACCATCGTTCAGTGTGTACTAAAAGGGTTTACCTTCAAGATAAGAGCCAACCGTGTGTATGTGGCAACAAAAAAGGTAAATGGTATTTTAGGATGCATCAACAGAAGTATAATTTCCAAAATCTGTAAGGTATTCATCTCCCTCTATTCAGCACTAATTAGGCCTCACCATGACCACTGAGAATGCTGAGTTGCATTTTACAGTCTTTATATAGGATTACATTTTAGCAATCAACCTGGGTATACAAAATTACTTGTTTGTTGTGGCTAATCTTGGACCTGGAGGATTCAGCACAGTCCTGCAATACACATCACCTAGAGAAGAATATTTTGCAAGAGTTGATGGGGAGGTCTATGGAGTTGGCTGGAGGTAAGGATGTTTGGCTGAAAGAGAAAATGCAGTGAGAAAATGGTTCAAACATTTTCAAAAAGAATGGTTCAGAAATACAGATGCACAACCTTTGATACACTGCATTAATACACAGTACTACAATGGTAATTGAAATGTCCAGTGGCGCCTTTTGTTTTCTGGCAAAGAAAGTATAATTTTTGAGCTGCTGTAAATGCTCAGAAAAGGAAAGGAAAGAAATGAAAAGGCATTAACTTTGGATGGTGCGTCTTCCTGGCCCTTCCGAAAAGGACTCAACATCTCCAATTTGAGGTGAACCCATCAAAAGTGGAAAGACACCTCTCCAAGCCACAGAGAATGATAGCATCTCAGAAAACAGGTCAACAGAAGGGTTCAGCCCCTTCAAGGATGCCTCAGCAAGAACAAGTACAGTGGAACCTTGACTTACATACTGCTTGACTTGCATCATATTTGACTTGCAGCAAGAAGGGGCCTGTTTGACTTGAGTCGCAGGCTTTGACTTACATCTCGGAGCCCCGGCGCAAGGCACCGGAATTGGGCAGCAGCCATAACCCAGCATCGCGGCTGCCGCCTCCAAACTGCTCCTGCCTTCTTCCCCTCCTCCGGCAGTGGCGGCTTCGGCGAGGCCAGCTCAGAGCACCTGGAGCTGGTCCTCGGCCTCACCGAAGCCACCGCTGCTGCCGGAGGAGAAGAAGGGCCGGGAGCTCGGGGCTGGCCTCGCTGGTTAGACAGTCGGCTCAGTCTTGTAAAAAATCTGGCTGCAGAAGTCATGGAAGCATTTTAGTTGAGGAGCTGTAAAGTTGTGGGACTCTAACGATAAGCATAGAGTTGTTCAGAACTTGGAACGTCAGGTTATAAATCAGTAAAACTTAAATGTTAGACATTGTTGCTATGAACATTAAAAAGTGGAGGCATATAACTTGTGGACTATAATTCCACTGCCTCCTCCTCTCTTTGAAGAGACATTTCATTTACATCCCCAGAAGGAATCTCCTATCCTAGTCAAATTTGTGTTAAACTGCTGTTTTCAGGGGTCTTTTCCATCATCTGGAACGGATTAATCCACTTTCCCATTACTTTCTATGGGAAACGTTCATTTGACTTAAGTCATGTTTGACTTAAGTCTAGACCACTGGAACGGATTAATGACGTAAGTCAAGGTTCCACTGTAATAAGTTGTGAAGCTGTCGAAAGGAGTTACTCAAGCCAAAGGTAGGTAACAGCAATCCCCAGCCTGGTTGCCGACAAGAACTCTCCATTTCCATTATATCAGTCCAAACCAGACTGTTTTCTAACATCTTTCCTAGCTGCATCCCAATTGTCGACCCAGAGTGGCAGTTATTTATGCATCATTTTTGGCTTCAACTGCAAATAGTCTTTGACTTGCTTCCTCAACTGCTGCTACATTTTCTCTGTATGCCCTTGGACATCCCTTAGAGAGCATTGGAGATGTGCATGATAAAAAAACTTCCAGTTTTGTTTTATTTTGTTTAGGGTTCTTTTAGTCAGGTTCCTTTTCTGTTTTTGAGTGCTTTGTGCACCAGTGCTTCAGTTTAACCTGAAATGGAATGCCCCTTTTGAATCATTCCATTTCATTGTTCCCTATTCAGGTTTCTGGTGCCTGTCAAAACAAGCTCCAAATAATCTTTTAAAATTACTTCAAAAAGAGAGATAAGACAATATAGAATCAATCTACTGCAAAAGGAAGCAACAACAAAACAAAGAAAAACAATTAAACAAAATACCATCCACTCAAAACCAGAAATCTTTAACTGAAAAAATACACAGTAAATTAACCAAAAATGGTAAAAGATATCAAACAGAGAAATTGCATGTCCTTACACACAGAAGAAAATTGAGGATTTTTTTAAAAAATCTACATACAGATCTACCTGCCCCCCCCAAAGCAAGCAAACAAATGCATGAAGGCAAAAATACAATCAAAGCCACCGCTTATCAAAACAAATAGAATATTGAAAAATTCTCCCCCCCCACACACACACGGTAGCATTTGATGCCTTCTCATCTCTTTGTTTTGTTCAGGAGGCAACAGCACACAAACAAAGATGGACGCCCAAAGAAGATGAAGCTTCCAGAAATAATCTCAAGGAGACACGCTTGCAAAAGCAGGAATCCTGGGCCCTGAAATAAAAATAGTCCAAAGAAATTGGAGGAGGGGGGTTGAAATCATCCAGAAACAGGGAACAACAACAAAAAGAAAGGACCCAAAATGGAGGCACAGAAAATCTAAGATGAATAGCACCAGGAGTTTGCATATTCACAAGAAACAACTGAAGCAAAGGAAGAATGTGCATTTGGAAGAATGTTTCAACTGAAGAAGGCCCACATATGAGGTCAGAATTCAGTTCCAAATGTTCCGATTGGCTGCTGTCAGCAGCCCTTTTGAGGCTAGTGAATGAAGAATTTCCCAGGTGATTTGACATACAGAGGATGAAAGAAAAATTAAATGAAAGAACGAAATGTACACAGAAAAAGGAACATTTTGTGCACTTATTTTCATTATCATGTATCATTTGTGTTTAAGAGTGCTAGTGTCAATGAAAGAAAAAATGAAAGTGTAAATAAGAGCTTCTTTTCAGTTTTATTTTATTTTTCAGTCATTAAGGCACGAGTATCCCATCTCTAGTGACCAAATACCCCTATTTGCTATTAGCAACCTCAAACCAGAACAGCCCCATTGAATCAGTGCCAGCCTTTGGAATCCACTTTTTCAGGACAAGATGCTGCTTATGACAAGTTTGTTGCAAATCACCTTATAAGACTTATAAGTCAAGTCCCTCTGCCCCCCCCCCCGAAGTTTGAGTTTCTTTAGCACATTCTCAGTGATTTTTCTGAATATGTGCAGGACATTTTTGTGGAAAATGTGGCTAAATAAGTTGACACAATCTTTCTCTGTGAGCCCCACCCCCCCCAAAAAAAAACTTCTTAAGGAAATGCAGCATTGTAAAGGGAAGGAAATGTGTTCCTTTTCCTTCCTTCCTTCCTTCCTTTGGGAGAGAAAAATGCAATTTTTAAATATGAGCAAGTGGCAGTTGGAGAGAGTGGAAGCCCCAAAATGCCCCATATCCATTTTGTTCCACACACACACAAAAACACATCATGATGTCAGCCAAGATGATACTTTCTAAAAGGAAAGTTATTATCCTACTATTATCCTCCCAAAGTAGTGTTTTTCTGGTAAAGTCCTTACTTGTCATTAGAGATGGGCACAAACCACCAAACTGATTTGTTTTTCGTCCAAACAAGAGTTTGGCATTTCCCAGTGCTGGCGGCCCCTTCACTAGCAAGCACCCACTGAAGAGGCCGGGGTGCTGCCTCTGAGTGAGTGTCTGCTGGAAAAGGTGGGTCTGGGAAGAGCTGAACCATAGGATTACATATAAAACCATTAAAAAGTGAAATTGGAAAGGGCCTACAAGGCCATTATATCCAGCTCCCCATTTAATGGAAGAATACAAATCAAATGACAATTGCCAAGTGGTTGTCCAAATTTCTCTTGAATGCCTCCAGTGTTGGAGCACTCACCACCTCCTGTGGTAATTGGTTCCATTGCCATACTGCTCTAACAGTTAGGAATTTTTCCCTAATATTCAGCCCAGTTCTTTCAGTCTTTTCTCATAAAGTTTGGTTTCAGCCCCCTGATCCCTGTGGCCCTTCCCTGAACCCGTTCAAATTTGTCAGCATCCTTCTTGACCTGTAGTGTCCAGAACTGGACACGTTACTCAAGTTGAGGCCTAACCAGTGCCGAATAGAGGGGGAAGAGCACTTCACGGGATTTGGAAATTATACTTATGTTAATGTAGTCTAAAATAGCATTTGTCTTTTTTTTTGTGGCCACATCACACTGTTGGCTCATATTCAGCTGATAATATACAAGAATTCCAAGATCTTTTTCACTTGTAGTATTTCTGAGTCAAGTGTCCCCCACCCCTGTTAAATTTCATTCTTTTGGTTTCAGTCCAGTGCTCCAGCCTATCAAGAACATTTTTTCAGCCAACATGCACCGCAGATCCAGCCGCTCATGCCCATCTCTAATCACAAGCAGTGACATCACCAGAAAAACATTATTTTCAGGGACTAATAGGAGGACATTTATATATTATTGTGATGCATTGCTTTCAGGTTCTGCTCCATTGTGATTTAACATGTGGGGTCCTTTTAAATGAATTTCAGCCTAAGCCACTGCTGAAAATGACAATTTCTTTCCACCTTGAAAATCCAAGGTAGCATTTTGCCATCCCTTTCTCATATCTAAGATGTTTTGCTCAGACATGGGCTGTATTTGAACTAACCCAGTTCACTCTATGCTGAGACTTATCCAATTTGATTTTCTGCAAATAGCAACCCAGTAATTAAGTTTCATTTTGAAAACCAACTTTCATTCCATGATAAATCATGTGTAAGATATGTCATTCCCCCAAATATTTAATCCATCACAGCATACCATTTCTCAGAGTTCAATTTGTCATCATATAAAAACACCTTGATAATAACAAAGTGCCATCATCAAAGCGGCAGCCATGCTAGTCTATGCAAGCATTTCAACAAGGAACACAAGCAAAGCGGATTTGACTTAAATCAAATTGATTTTAATCATGATTTTAATTTTAGAAATCAGAAATTGTTTAATTTTTTTTAAAAAAAATCATTTTTATTTTAAATCATGACCAAAGCAGTTTAGTTTGCAAACAATTGTTGATTTTTATCCACTCTGAACACAAAGTAAAACATAAGGGGCAGCAACAACAAAAAGATGTTGTGGCATCTTCAACATTAACTTCTATATTTCAATGTAAGCTTTTGTGGAACGTGTCTGCTTCATCAGACATACAAATAATGTTCCATGAAAGCTCACATTAAAATACTGTGTACTTGTGTAGCAGTTAATCTCTAAGATGCCACAATGTAATTTTTTTTTAAATGTGTGTTTTCTTCGTGATTCTTATTGAAATAGTGCAGTCAGTTTCCTGTGACATCAGAAACAACCATTGTATACCAGCGTATTCATACATTTTCCCCCTTTGGATTATTGGTTACCCAACTAATTTATACTTGGGAAATAACAACAAATTATGTTGCTTTGTTGTTCTTTTAAAGAATATCTCAGCAGACTTCTTGAATGATGTGCTGCATTTTCTAGGTGTGGCAGTAGTGATGAACTAAGAATGACCAGTGACACACACATTGTGCAGCTTAATGGGACACCACCTAAAACAACAATTTCACAAAAGCTATTTCATTTGAGCAATTTAACCCATAATTAAGGTGTAGTGCTATATGTGGCATTGTCAAGTGGTATCTTGCAATCAAGCTGGAGTATGTCATGATTTCCAGGCTCATTCTAAAAGAAGTTTAGTTTGAAAATGGGGCACAGTATAAGCTGTTGTATTTTATTTTTTATGCCTATTATATCCAGCATAACAGGCATCTTATACCCACTTAACCATTCCTCAGATAAACTGCTATCCCACCTGCAGTAATTAAACAGTGAGCAACCGAGGGCTGGTCTACATACACTTATTGAAGCAGGCTGCAGCAAGTTAAATAGGGTCACTGGATGTCAAGTTAGAGGTCTGGTATGCCTTTTGGTGTGACACAAATGGCATATGTACTTCATATGACCCTATGTAATCCTTCAGCTGCAGTTTTTCATTATTATGAAGTGGGTAAAGAAGACAACCACTTCATGATACTGGCAAATTATATACTTCCTCCACACCGTGAATGGACTGAAGAAGTTGATTTTTAGACTGTATTAGAATAGTGCTGGTGTGCTGTATCACTTATTTTAAAAAACAGAAGAAACTGATAAATTCCTTCTGGAAGCAGAAGGAGAAGGGGGTTGCCTTTTATTTTATTTTATTTTATTTTATTTTATTTTATTTTATTTTCCTTCCTTCCTTCCTTCCTTCCTTCCTTCCTTCCTTCCTACCTACCTACCTACCTACCTACCTACTCCCAGCCTTCCTCCACCACTGGTTTCACTGACCGGGGCTTATCGGAGTTATAATCCATAACCATCTGGATGGCTACCCTTCATTAAATCTGTTCTAAAGTACTCATAATATTACAGCAATGTAACAAAACGCGATCTCTGGACTGCAGCTGACTGGTCTAACGATAGCATGCATTTGTTTTCCCGCCACCCATTAGTTGCAGAAGGAGAATGATAATCATATAGACAATGGGACAGTGAACCAATGCTAACAGATTTTTTGTGACCCTTTACAAACCCACCTCATGAAAAGGAATCGGAGAAGTGCATTGTCCGAACATATTGTATTCCACTGTAAATATGTTGTAAAGTAGGCAAGAACATTCAGATTTTGTTCATTGGGAAGTATGTAAGGAGATAGCTGAGAGTGAATCCAGATGAAAAGTTCTTAGTGGCAGCATCCAAAGGATTTTGGAGCAACTATTCTGACGTTTCCATGTGATAAGAAAATAGAAGAAAGAAGCAGAGATGAAACACGAAAGGCTTAAAAATGGAAGATCATGGTGACATGTGGGTCCCATGTAAAATTCTTTCATAATAACATATGAAAGAAGGTTGCTTTCATAATAACAACTTTGTTTTGAAGAACCCTGAGTTTCACAGGTGAAGTTATCTTTCTGATTTGGCACCATCTGGCACTTCATAATGAACTCTTTAAAGAAAATTTCATAGCTTAGTCTGTCACTCACCTATGCATCCAGTGGAATTTGAAATGCAAATTTACCCATCGCTTTTGGGCACCTTGACAAAATTCAGTCTTAAAATTAAGCACATGTGCTCCCAAAAGGGGCAGTATGTATTTCAAAAGTTGAACCCTTCATCCCATTAAATTAATGTATTGTTCAAACCTCACCTAATCTTTTCTTCTTTTCTTAAATTACATTGTAAGATTTTATGTTGGGCTGACAGTGAGCCAGGTCCCTTCTAGGCAGAGTATCCATGTTTCTGATTTGGTGGTGGTGTTATCTATATTTTACCCACCATCCAGATGATGCAAAGCTTGTCTTAGTTCAAACAGTGACAAAATGCATGCCTGCTCCTTTTTTTCCTTGTTCTTGTTCAAAATAGGGCTGCTTTGAGGTGTGGTATGTCATTTGGGTCAACACATGCAAATGCATGCAAGGATCAAGTGGTTTCAGGCTCTTCTTCCCTTTAAAGAGAAAGGGGGGAAAAGAAAAGAAAAGAAAAGAAAAGAAACCCTCCTTGTCCCCTCATGTTTATTCCTCCTCGGTGGGGGAGGAAGAAGAAGCTTTCATTCCCCACCCCTGCCAAGTGTCATAGCACTACAGTGCCGCCTTTCAAAGACTTTAGAAAAGCCCCTTTGCTTCCTTCTTCTTCTCTCTCTCTCTCTCTCCATGGAGAATGAGAGGAAGCTTTTAATTTCTTAAGATCATATAGTGGCTTAAACAGATAGCTTAACTATTTGCTTAGGGCCATTCCCAGTAATCACTCATGCTGAAACCAACAGAGTGATCCTACCTATAGGTACACAGAAAAAGAACAGTAGCCCCTGACAGGGACCAAAAATGTGCAAGTAGGCAGGAATCAGGCTAGTTTGTAATGGCTCATATGTCATATGAGCATCAGAAAATGGAGCAAACTGGCCTGCCCCCAAATTGGATCAAGCCACAGGACAGTTCTTGTCTAGTCATAACCTCTGTCACGCTAAACATACCCACTGCCTAATAGTCTACTTATCATTTGAATCTCAAACTTTATTATCATAATAAGGACTGAAATGTAAATACTTTCTCATAATTTGCATTCAACTCTTTTTTTAAAAACACAGTTGTGCTTTTCAATTTACTGGAGGAATCATTATGGTGGCAAGCAGCCACTTCAAATCAGATAAAGAAAACTTGATCACGATGGCACTTCTCTTTTAAAATGTATTTTAATTAGCAACGCTTGTTCAGATAGCAAGCTTCATTATCTGAATCCATAATGTAGCTAGAAGATAAACATGCCTGTAAGCTTACTTTCCCATTAGTTTTGAAAGCTGGGACTAAAATTTTAAATACTTCAAAGGTTAATTTAGTAACTTTACTAACCTCCCTGTCTCTGCTCTTTTTTAACCTACAAATAACCTGGATGTATTTAAGTAGAATAGAAAGAAACACATGATGCCACTTTTCGGTGGACTTCTCAGTGGCACATTTCCCTTGGCATATGTACCAATCCCACCTGTAGCTATATAACTGTGTGTGTAAATAAGCAAGACAGACAGAGAATCAAAGAACATGGTGCTACAAACTAGTTCCTTAGTTTGCTTTCTTCCTTCTTCCTCCACAATAAGTTTTTGTGGAGTTTGTTTTTTAAAGATTGGCAGTCTGAAGAAAGATGTTGCCTTATTACTGAGCTGGGAGCCCTTTTTCTGACTGAAGTGGAATGCTTATTTATTTTACCTTGTCTTTCTCCTTAAAAAGGACCAAAAGCAGGTCATGTCATGAAAAATAAAATGTTAAAAGCTAAAAGCAGTAAATTATTCAAACATGAAAGAAGAATTAATAACATTATATTTAAATTGTTAGGCAAAATCATTATGAAGCCAAATTTACAAGCAACAGATATAAACAATCCTGATGATTGTCTCTTAGACAGACAGTTACTAAGGAAAACCTGCCTGAAGAGAAAAATCTTGGCCTCCTATTGGAAAGACAGCAAATATGAAGCCAACCTGGGTTCCTGTAGAACAGAATTCCAGAGTAGGGGAGCAATGGCAATGAAAACCTTCACTTGCAGCCCCAGCAAGCACACCTGTGAGCCCCCACCCCTTCCTGCCCGAATGACCTTAACACAGAGACAGGATCATTCATTTAAATTAAAATATCTTACATTTCTCCCATTTAATTTAAATTAAAATATCTTACATTTCTCCCAATCAGCCATCCTAGGCCATTCCCAAGCAATCTGCCTGGAAAAAAAAGATATGACCCAGTGATGTTAGCTACCATCGTCCATACTGTTATACATAATATTAAACTGTATTTCCCCCTAAAACATTTGCACTGGCATTCATGCTATGTAACATTCCAGCAAAACTCATTTCTTCCATGACCTGGGATTTTCTTTATATATTTTTTTAAATTCTTTGTCAGTTCTTGGCATACTCCCAGCTGAAACATAAATTTGCTGATCTTGCAAATGATCTGGCGTCTGGTTTTGCTAAGTGGTTTATTCACAGACATTTCAGATTGGTGAGAAATCTTCCTTATATCTAGTACTGTAACTGATATTACTGCAACAGGAAAATGTGCATGGATGGCTCAGAATGATGAATTAAACACAAGTGTGTCTAATAAAGTTTCGGTATTGATCTACTCTTCTAAAAAAACAATTTAGAATGGGCTTTCTTCAAATATAAATTTGTATTTATGCACCAGATCTGACATTTTAAGAAACTATTGATTGATTGGTCCAAAATTACTGCAAATTATTGCTTATGATACTGATGTGTTAAAACACACACACACACACACAAAAAGCAAAATAAAGTATTACATCAGTGATGGCGAACCTTTTGGAGACCGAGTGCCCAAACTGCGATTCAAAACCCACTAATTTTTCGCAAAGTACCAATGCAGCAATTTAACCTGAATACAAGTGGCTGTGAAGGGGTGATGTTGGGTGCCCACAGAAATGGCTCTGAGTGCCACCTTTGGCAACTGTGCCATAGAATCGCGAACACTGTATTGCATCATCTTGAAGACTAAACATTTATTTCAGTGTGACCCTTCGTGGATGGCAACCCATCTCAAATGCATGGAATGAAATATTTATATATACAGTGTACTGTCTGGGGGATGGGGACAGATGCAGGCTAAAAATATCAATTTTAATTTGACAACAGCATTATTTACACAAAAAGGTTATTTTAAAAAAAAACCTACTGACTATTGCTAGTGTAAGGGCCTATTAGGTAAGCATAGACATATCACCCAAATGAATATATCGATATCTATATCTATCTATCTATCTATCTATCTATCTATCTATCTATCTATCTATCTATCTATCTATCTATCTATCTATCTATCTATCTATACACACACACACACACACAAAGGATGACATAAGTCATCCTAGCAAATAAACAAGTAAATGAGCTCTCTTGTTGTCTGTGGCATTGTTGAGGCCTGTAACAGTGTAGCCAGAGCAGATGTGGGGACATCTCTGGTGATGGTGATGGTAATAATGATTATTCTTAAATAAATATTAATAGCAGGTACCAGGAAGAAAATATGAATGTGGCAGCATTACTGGTGGATGACTTCCTACCGCTTTTGGATAGGAGATGAATGTGGGAAGAATATGTTTTTTTTATTTTCCCTGTAGCAAAGTAAGATGTATAAAACTTGACAGTTGAAGTCCTTGCAGAAATTGCAAAAATGACAGTGACAGCTATTAATAGTTTAATGCGCATTGGCTAAAATCTTGTAGCATAGTTCTACATGTGCAAAATGATGATGTGTCAAACTGTTGCTCATTAAATGTGAGTGAACACTAATTAAAGGCAATTTCAGAGTTCGTGATACTTGTACATAAAGTAACAAAGTTCCATGCACCCTGAAATAACCAAATAATGCTTTTAAACTGCATTCTTTTCTGCTGTTGATTACATCACTGTTATGCATCTGGAACTGTAGAACTGGATTTCAGCCATTATTTACATTTTATGCAAGTTTGTCTTTTCAAATTTATGTTTTCTCAGAAAGCTCAAGAGTTCTCATGCAGACAAACAGTGATGAGGCTGACATCAGCTTCATCCTTAGGTTCATAATGCACCAGGTCTATAGAACATTCTTTTTGCCTTAGACAGTGAGTGGTTCTTTTATTATTATTATTATTATTATTATTATTATTATTATTATTATTATTATTATTATTATTATTATTATTATTATTATTGATGCCTCTGAGAATCCAATGGCAGCTATTGACCCATTCTTCAGAAAAATGCAAACAAACACATACACTTGCAATTTTGCATACTCTTTATTCACCACCACGCCCATTTTGACACTCCATATAGGGATCCCAGGAAGCCTTACCATGGAGCCATGTGAGGGTCAGAGAAATGAAAATTAAGAACGCCTGGCCTAAACTGAGGCAGATGTGTTTATAGTGGGACGCTCGATTATGAAAAGGCATGTCTGCAAGTACATTGTTCTAACAGTACAGAGAAAGAACTGACTTTATCTTACTATTAATGTTCATAAACAGGTGCTCTTTGTAGTCAGGGCAGGAGGTTGCAACTCAACATTTGCAGTTGAGACTCATTCTCTGCTTGGCCCTCAGACCACCATAATTGCAGTTATCAACATACAAGGTTAATCACCATTTGTATTTCACTTATTCTCAGCATAGCCCTGTGGGATAGGTGACACCAAAGGCAATGCACCATTGGGTATTTGCAGAGTTTTCTGCTTTGTTTTTTAAGAAAATAACCGAGTCTCTTGTGTCTGAAGGAAATAGTAGTTAGCACCTTGTTATTTTCAGATACAGTGGTAGTCAACATGTCTAGGGACCAGAAATGTAGTTACTATACAAATGGATCTGCTGGTGCCATTTATAATAATATGCAATATTATTATATATTGTGTATAGACATAATGTTAAAATAATGAAGAAGCACATGTGCCTTATTTAGGCTGCATTAACAGAAGTACAGTAACCCCCCATCTATCGCGGGGTTTACGGACCGACCCTACCTGCAATCATTGAAAATCTGTGATATGCAAATGCAGGTTGGGTCGCGCCTGAGGGCGCATGATTTTAAACATCGGGCACCACTTCCCAGCACCAGGGGGTGTGGGGGAACGGCGTGCATTGTTTAAAAACAACTTTCCACCACGGACCCAAGCACTTGGCCCCAGGGCTGAAAGGCTTTTAAACATCGCACACCGCTTCCCAGCACCCCAAGAGGGAGGGGAGAAGCGGTGCACAATGCCTCAATGGAGGCAAGCCCCAGGCTCCAGCTGTTTGGCGCTGCTGAAATGGGGGAGAAAAACCTTTTGTTTTCCCAACCCAGCGCCAATCAGCTGGAGCCCAGGGCTTGGGGAAGAGGGTAAGGTTTAAATAGCCCCAGCATTCAATTGGAGCATACAACATACAACAATTGGAGCATTCAATTGAGCACATTTAGGGGCTTCGTTCTTATCTCTTCAGATTTGTTTCGCCTGTTGTTAGATGCTGCTGCATTTCAGTGCCTTCCAGAATTCTCCGCACAGCAGGAAAAGCTGCTGCCGAATATGGCTCCTCCACTGATCAGAAATGCTGAGGTGATCCAGCCTACATAGAGAGCAGCTCCCAGTTCACGCTTCTGGGCAACCGGGATTGCTGGATTGTGGAAGTCCTTGATGATGTTGTTGGCAACCAGGGAGACAGGAATCAGTACAATAACTCCAGTCAGAAGGAAAAGCACTCCAGCTGCCAGCAAAACCTTGCTCTTCGTTTGCTCATCATGGCCAGGACATTGGATGTGCTTCATGCCAGAGACAGCAATTAAGAAGGCAATAACTGACAATACACAAGCTGCGCACATCAGCCCTCTGGATGCTGTTAAGGCAGGAGGAAGAGCCAACGAGGACTCGTAGAATTGGCACTGATGCTTCCTCCTGATGTGACTGATGCACACCATCCATAGGCCCTCCCAAATCGTCTCAAAGACTATCAGGTTGTTTCCCGTGAAGGCCGAAACTTTCCACTGAGGCATCAGAGTGATGGTAAACGTCCCAACCATGCCAACGCTCCCAAGCAGCAAGGCCACCGTTTGCCATGCACAACAAGCCATGACCCTTCTGAAAAGATTACACCCAGATTAAAAAAACACAACCAGGAATATCTTTCTAGTCAAGAATGTGGTTCTCCCCAAAAGATGATAACCTTCTCATAGCTCCTACAAGGGGCTCTTAGCACAGCTTTCATCTGTATCACTGAAGAACCAGCTGGCAGAAATTGTGTCCTGCTACCGAAACCAAGAGAGCTTTTATATCTGTCTTCTCAAGTTCTACACAAAGTCAAGGCCTAATCCCTTTGTAGTCAATCACAAACTATGCAAAGATGAGTCCACTGATACTATTGTTGCTTCTCTTCTCTTCTCTTTAGTGTTGTTGCTGCAATGCTGTAATTAAATGATGGAGCTCTAATTTTGGATGCCCAGTTGCAGCACTGACAATTTTATGGCAATAACTATTGCCTCAGTGGTAAAATATAAGGGGACAATTAAACTTGCTTCTCTGCCTGGTAAAACCATCACATGAACAATTTGCTGGAAACAGAAATGTAACTATTTATTTTGCTGCTGTTGACAAAAATGCAAGGATGTGTTTAGGGTGGTGGTTAGTAAGACAATAATAAAGAACAGGACATCTGTTTTTGGTGACTGTGTGCATTTTTAGCACATGTTTAAATAAATATAGATTAGTAGAACCTGAGATATTTATTTATTTATTTATTTTTATTTATCCATTTTTATACCACCCGTCTTCCCAAAGGAACTCCGGGCGGTGAACAATATATATATATATATATATATATATATATATATATATATATATATATATATATATATATATATGCATGTTAGGGTGGATTCGGGTTTCTTCCCGTGTAGAAATCTGGTTGTTTTGGCGACGTTTCGACGAGGTCTCACTCGTCATCTTCAGGCTGGTGTTCTGGCTTCTTTCTTCTTGAAGCAAAGCGTGATCTCAGTTGAAGTCCTTCTATAAATACTGCTGGGGGTGTGTGGTTTGCTTGCTCTGTTGCTGATTGTAGGTTCGTTTGTTCTTTTGTGATTTGCTGTGTGGCTGAGGCGATCGTTAAGGGCTTAACTGCTGGTGGGTTAGATGGCTGTTTAGAGACATCCTGTGTGGGTGAGGTGCTGGATGTGTGTCTATTAGCCTTTTGTTTCTTAACGACCTTGGTGATGGGTGTTCTGGCAGCATCCTGGGCTTTGGTGGAGTGGGGTCTTCTGTCTTGTGAATTCATTTTGGTCTGGCTGCGTGTCTGTGGTCTCTCAAAGTTTTTTTGGCGTGTGTAAGTGTGCTCCATCTGGTGGCTGGAGTGGGGAGTAGCGGTAGATGGTGCAGTCGTGGTTTTGTTATTGGATGGTGGTTTCGTTTCATCTGTGGGAAGGGTCTGGGTTTGTGTTTGGTGTGGATGGAAGGTGGTGGCATCTTGTGTCCTTTTGGACCTGGTGTCAGTCTTTGTGACAGAGGCTCGTCTGTTGACCAGGGCTAGTTTCCAGATGTCAGGCAAGCGGGAGGTGTCATCACGTTTATTCATGTTGTTTGGGTGTTTCTCTATTTCAATGGCTTCCATGATTATTCGACTGTTGAAGTGTTCAGTTTTGGAGATGAGTTTGGTTCTTTTAAAATCAATTTCATGACCTGTTGTTTTTATGTGCTGGAAGAGAGAGGAAGATTTTTCTTCTTTTTTGACTGCGTTCTTGTGTTCTGCGATGCGTGCGCTTATTCTCCTGTTTGTCTGTCCGATGTATGTGGCTGGGCAGACTTTGCATGGTATTTCGTAGACTCCTTGGTTTTCTAGCTCAATCTTGTCTTTGGGGTTTCTTAAAATGTTGGCTATTTTTTGTTCGGTGCAAAAGGCTGTCTTGATATTGTGTTTGTGGAGAATTTTGCTTATTTTGTCTGTGGTGCCTTTGATGTAAGGGGGAGGAGGGCAGTGCCGTTGTTCTCTTCTGTTTCTTGGTTCTTGGGGGGTGTTTCTTTTTGGATTAGTTTGGTGATGGTGTTTTTTTGGAATCCGTTCGCAATTAAAGCATTCGAGAGGGTGTGTAATTCAGTTTTTAGGTGGTCTTTGTCAGCGAGGCGTTTGGTTCTGGAGATGAGGGTTTTTGCTACGGAGTTGATCTGTGCAGGGTGGTGGTGTGATTGAGCATTTAAGTAGCGGTTTGTATGTGTTTTTTTTCCGGTAGATGGTATGTCCTAAGGAGCCGTCGGGTTTTTTGTAGATTAGGACGTCCAGGAAGGGAAGTTGGTTGTTGGCTTCTATTTCCATAGTGAATTGTATTTTGGGGTGTAGGCTGTTGAGATGTGTGAGGAAGTTGTTCAGTTTGTCTTTCCCGTGTGGCCAGATAACAAAGGTGTCGTCATATATATATATATATATATATATATATATATATATATATATATATATATATATATATATATATATATATATATATATATATATATATATATATATATATATATAGAGAGAGAGAGAGAGAGAGAGAGAGAGAGAGAGAGAGAGAGAGAGAGAGAGAGAGAGAGAGAGAGAGAGAGAGAGAGAGAGAGAGAGAGAGAGAGAGAGAGAGAGAGAGAGAGAGAGAGAGAGAGAGAAGAGCTTGGTGACATAAAAATGACTCTGCATTCATTATGAAGAGCATTGCACTTGCTTTCCATTATGGTACTGCAGTGGTGACACTACAGATTGCATTTTTCCACAATGTGCAATCAGCTCCCTGTTTTAGTGATCACTCATTTGATTTGACAATTACCAGTTTTTTTCCTCCCCTAAGACTGTACTTAAAAACAACTCAGAGGTATTCTTTGTTCATGGACTCTTACGTTTTAAAAGACACACTGCCAAAGATTTGAGGGTCTACTTCAAAATGTAATGCATGAACTCTAGCCCCATTCCTTAATAACCCCCTCTTTCATCCCCCTAAACTATTGGTACTGTGTCTGTCTGAGTGCTTCCAGATGAGTGCTACCAATCAAAAGGCACTGAATGGAGAGTGAAGCTGGAAGGAGTGGTAGGGAAATGCAAATGGGTTACTAATGGAAGAAGACAATACCTAGACACCATCTCCCTATTCCAGGGATGGCGAATCTTTTAGAGACCGAGTGCCCAAACTGCAATTCAAAACCCACTAATTTTTTTGCAAAGTGCCAATACAGTAATTTAACCTGTATACAGGTGGCTATGAAGGGGCGATGTCAGGCGCCCACAGAAAGGGCTCAGAGTGCCACCTTTGGCACCCGTGCCATAGGTTCACCATCACTGCCCTATTCTGTGAATGAGATGGGGAAATTACACTGTACAAATGCCATGTACAGTACAAGTGCCCTGCTTTTTACCTTGACACCTCTTTCTCCTAGGTTAGTGATGGCAAACTTTTTAGAGACCGTGTGTCATCATGGGTTTTGCAATTCAAAACCCACTGTTTTGTTTTGTTTTGCAAAGTACCAGTACAGCAATTTAACCTGAATACAGGTGGCTGTGAAGGGGCGATGTTGGGTACCCACAGAAAGGGCTCCGAGTGCCACCTTTGCCAGCCATGCCATAGGTTTGCCAACACTGTTCTAGATCTTTTCCTCTGTAACTCTCACCTCTAGCAATACCCTGCCTTTTTATTTGCTGCTTCTGACTAATTTCTACGTTTTGTTCACAAGCTCAATGCTCCATGAAGGAAATAATATTTAAATTATTTATGATTACTTGGTTGCTTGGTTAATTGATTGATTGCTTTCATAGTCCATCTCTAACTATTGCAGTGGTTCCCAACCTGGGGGTTGGGACCCCCTTGGGGGTCAAAAAACCATTTCACAGGGGTCACCATGAGCCAGTGAAGAAAAAGGCACAAACGGCTTGGGTCTGGAGAAGGGAGGAGGAAGGGGGGAGGAAGGGGGGAAAGAGTGAGTTACAGCTTAATAGGTTGGAGGGGATGTCAGTCAATGGCACCAGAGGCTGCGATTGGCTGAGGGTGCCTCTAGAGGGAAGTTCTGGAGGGCAGTGGCCAACCAAAAGGGGGCTCGTGGCCTCTTCCAAGCAGGGCAAGGGTCACCACAGCATGAGGAACTGTATTAAAGAGTCATGGCATTAGAAAGGTTGAGAACCACTGAACTATTGCATTACACTGTCCCTCATTATATAGCATAATATACCAGGGGAATATGGGCTATATATAATAGCGAGGAATTTCCCCCCCTTTTTGTTTTGTTTTTTACAAGCTGCAAGCATAATAGGAAGTAGGAAATGACCTACAAGTATAACCCCCCCATTCAGACTCTCTTGCACCAGGTGTTGTAAACATGGCTAGAAGGTAGTGCTTACACATGAGCAAACACTTCTCTCCTCTGATAAAAGCATAGACAGAAGCCCTGGGGTGAGGTGCTGCTCTCTAACCATGTTCACAAGACTGGCTGGGGGGAAAATACCTGAATATCAGTTAGCTGCTGTATGTTGCAGAATTTGGAAATGCCTAAAAACCTTCCTTTTTAAGCCCTGCTTATTTTCTTCCATTTTTTAATATCTACATACCACACGCTTTCTGGGCGATAACACATAGCCCATTCTGTCCCTCAGCCCTGTGTTGGATTTTTCACGCTACATGATTTCAGGTGTTCATAGGTAGAAAACTTCTAGTATTACCAGTCAAAACATATTGTGGTACCATTCTGTCTCATCCTTCCTAAGTGATCTTCTAATATATGTTAAGGGAAAATAAGCAAAATGATGGGGAAACATGCATGTTTTTTCAATAAAATTCCATGAATGACACAGGATTAATAGCTAGCACACACACACACACACACACACACACACACACACACAGAGAGAGAGAGAGAGAGAGAGAGAGAGAGAGAGAGAGAGAGAGAGAGAGAGAGAGAGAGAGAGAGAGAGAGAGAGAGAGAGAGCCAGACTGCAAGAGCATTCTTTCCCACAGATCTGTATTATTTTTTCATTCCCCTAAGCCAATAAAAGGCCAATTAGTGTTACATTCTTCCATTTGACATCACAGTGGAAAAGGCAGGACCTATTGTTACTCTGGGGTGATTCACAAATGAATAAACATGTATAAGATTGTATTATGTAAAATATGTTTATTTTCTTGTGAAGCAAGTTACATTCTCCTTGGCTTAAAAATGGTTGTTGTGACAAGCCATCTTCGACATGACTGGTGACAACTTCCTACCATTGTTGATCTGTACATTCAAGAAGGTTAGAGTTAGAGAGGTAATTAAAATGAACCAATACTAGCTGAAGGTCTCTCATACACAGGATGTTTACCAAGTCAAAAATATATTCTGTGGATATGGTTGTTCCAGCTTACACCACATTCCCTCCTATCATGAATCTACTCCAAATATACTCACTCAAGCACCACTAGGCACAAACATCTATTAAGCTATGCATTACTTTGTGAGACCATTGGTCCATCTAGACCAGTACTCTCTTATTCTGATACATAGCAGATTTTTCTCACACAGCAGATCCATCTAAACCAGTTATGAAACAAGTGTCTCACCAAAACCAAAGACTCCACAATCCAAGCAGCACTGGAGGAGGTGGGCTGGTTTAGTCTGTAAATGGACATTGCAGTGTTAGATGAAGACAAAACAGTGAGAATAAATCAGACTTTCTCTTGTTCTTGTGTGGGTTGCCAGAAAAGTTACCAGAATGACTGGAGCTGTCATATTCCAGTTTTTATAGCTATCACCTGTAAAAGATCTGAAATATTTACTTGACGAACAAGTTTGACGACAACAAGTAAAAACCAAATGGTTGTTATTTTTGTGGGAAAAGTATAAGCATTCTTTAGTCAGGTCTCAAATGACAGGATAATTATAGGTGCCATAATGATGTAAAAAAAAACTAGAACAGTAGAAGAGTTGCAAATTACACCCTGCACAATAAAATAGCAATGATCTTGTGCTGGCAGAGCAAATCTATGTTCTATAAGGCAATTCTAAAATTTATAATTTTTAACGGGGCTTGGAACAGAACAAATTGGCACCATCACAGCAAATAGTATGGGCTTGCTCTGTACAAAATTGGAGGATGTTTGGCAAAGTGTTTTCAAGTTATGGTTTTTCAAAAGTAATACTGTTATTATGTACCGAGTCAGAACCAAGTTATAGTGACCCTTATAGGGCTTTCAAAGCAAATGAGATATTTAAGGAGTGTCTTTAGTGTCTTTACCAGTGCCACACTCCAAGTGAGTTCTATTGATTAGCAAGGCTGCATGTGCTGAAATAATGATCTTCAAAACGGCCTTTCAAAAGGAAAAACCAGCAGTTCACAAAGAGACAGCAAGCCAAAGAAGATCCCGGAGCTTGAATCCTTTTTTCATCAGTTAACAATTTCTCACCCAAACGGAAAACTGGGTCTGTTTTTTCAACATGTTTTCTGTATATCTATTGCTTGGAGCCACAAAGTAACCAAAATGTGTAGAAAAAATGGTAGTGAACAGAAGAAATTATCCTGTGAAACAACTTGATTGTTGACATGGGTGTCATCAACATTCAGGCTATCTTTTGTTAGGTAAACTTTGATTACCCTTTTCCTGGTGATAATGCATCATATTATGCAGAAATATTTGGTCATTTCCTGGTGTTTTGAATCATGGATACAGAAGTACACCCTTCATTTCATATATAAATGTATAATGAAACAGAAGACTGATAAAAAGGACCAAAGGCAGCTTATATCATTAAAATACAATATGAAAGTAAAAAACAGTGATTTATTCAAATATTAAACAAATTGATAAAATTATATTTAAATTATTAGGTAAGGCACTATTAAAAAGACTTAGAATGAAAAAATGCAAATGATCTCAATTTTAAAACCTCTCCTAGACAGCTGGCATGCTAGTTTTAACTGGGCCAAGACAGGACTGGAGTCACTGAAAGGACAAATAATTGGACTTGCTGCAGCGCTATATCACACACCCACAGCAGTTGCAAAAACCTCTTGATTCAAGCAATATGTGTGGCATTTTAAGGTGCATTATTCCTTAAGTGGCACTCAGTGGTAAAACACCTATTGAAATTATTTCAGCTGGGTCACACAATAAACTCCACTTATCGTGATTATTTGATGCCTGGAATTTATGAAACAATTAAATGCTTGCTTCTCATTATAGCGCATGTGATATTCTGCTGCAGGAAGCATAAGGAAATATTCTCTGCAATGCAACAATATATTGCCACATAGACCTGGCCAAACAAATGATATATTACCACACAAAAGTAGCTGTATAAACAATGATCCAGAAGGGTACAAAAACTGAGGTTACTCTGAATTCCGAATGACAATTTTATTACAGGAAAAAATGGATCCATGTAGTTCCTCTGCTGTAAAAAGTAAATACTCTAAGATGGAATTATGAGACTTTATTAGTTTCAATATGGTGTTTTAGTAGTTTTCGGTTTTCACCAGGCTTTTGTGTCATTTACTCCAGAATTTTATTAGCTATTCTTTGTTTAAGAATCTGATTGTTCAGATTATTGAATGATATTAGTCAAAATGCTTTTAATAGTGTTCCATAATTCAGATCCTGCTTTGCCTTGTGGTCTTGCAAGGCTTTAAGGTGTGGAAGGATCTTTTGACACCCTCCTGCCTAGTTCAGAGCCTCTTCCATTGCATCCGGATTCCAGCAACAACACTAGTATCAAATCCCAAAGGGGTGGAAAATGCAAACAGATAATTTTGGGCTGAAGGTGAACTTTACGGTTGAGCATATACAGCTTGGGGCAGACCCGATATGAGAACAACTAAACTAATAAAACTATCAGTTCCTATGGTGGACCAGATTCTCTCAACCATCTGCAGAGCAAAGCAGACTCACCATTGACTGCATAAATCCCAATAATGTCCCCACTTCATATTTGCAGTTGAAAGGAAGTTTGAGCATCTGAATGGCAAGGCAGGCAAGAAACAGGCAGGCTGTTTCTGTGTGCTAGAAGGTAAGCTGAAAAGGAGCTGTAGCTTATTACGGCTAGATAAAATGAATTAAATCTACATGCTTTAAATAAAAGGAGTATGTTTCTAAGATGTAACCACAGAAATGAGAGTGGAACAGGCCTATGATTTAGGCTAATAATAGAAAGGTTAACAACTGGCTGCCAGTGGCAGTTTGGCTGATGTCTCTCAAAGCAGCAGAAATGTTGGGAGGACAATACCATTGAAAAATGTGTACTTATATGCTGTCTCAGGGTGCTTTTACATGACCCCTAAAATCCGAGGCAAAGGGCTCCCAGATCCGGAGCTTAAAAATGTTTTGCCACCAGCTCCGGACTTTAAAAAAAATTAAGTATGACCATGCCCACCTAAGCGCATCCCAGCGCACTTTTCAAGTACCTGGCCTCCAGGAGGTAAAAAAAATCTTCCAATGCAGATTATAAAGCTGTGAATGCCGGGCTCCCTCACCTTCTGTTTGTTTTTTTGTTCCCGCCACCCCTTTAAGAGACAGGAATCACTACGGGGCAGCTTGGGGCGGCTTCGACCGGCAGACGGAGGTGAGCCTGCATTTTTTTTCCTCCCTTTTTTTTCTCCCTCCCTTCATGCAGACAGGAACAATGGAGTGCAGAGGAGTGGGAACACAGGAAGAGCGACAAACCCCCACAATCTCTGGTCCGAATTTAAGTTGCAGGCGGATTTTAGAGGTCATGTAAAAGCGCCCTCAGTGATCTGGTTGGATCCTATGTTAACCTTTTAAAATATGTAAGCAGGCTTTGCAGACATGTTTGCTGTCCATTCCCCATGGGTGTTTCACTTCAGCGGAGCTAAAAGGTACTGTACTGGAGATCCTCACAAGCACACGTATTAGCTGCCCCACACTTTAGGAACTATCTGTTGAGGAAAGGCAGGGTATACATCACAGGTCGGAGAAATCTAAGTCTCTCTCTGTGTGTGTCTCTCATACACACACACACACACACACACACACACACACACACACACACACACACACACACACACACACACACACACACACACACACCAGAATTTATCTTTAATGGCAGAAGGCAAGATTTGAAAATGCACAGGTCTGTTTCCAGGCCCCAGGGCCAATACTGGGCAGTAGAGATGGGCACGACTTAGCGGTATTCCCGTTTCCGTTTCCGTTACTCAGTTCCGTTACTCTACGGAAACGGTAACGGGAATTACTCCGCCAGACTTCAAGCTCGAACCGACGAACGAACAATTTTGATCTGATTTGTCGTGCTCGTTCCTTGCATCGCGCAATGCCACGCGGCACAGAAAAAAAGTTTTTAAAAGTTTAAAAAACCCGGTTCCCGGCCAAAAAGCAGGCGGAAAAATGCCTGCCGTGCCTCAGGGCACCTACCAGAGGGGTTGTTTCTGGAGGTCCCCGGCCTCCCCCCCCCCATCCCCCGTCCTGGGCTGCTCTGGTGGGACTCGCCACTCGCTGCAGGCTCGCAGCCAGCCAGCAAAAAGCCCAGTCTCGCCAGCCGCCGGCCACCGCAATTAAAGCGCAAGCAAGCGGCACGGACGGCACAGGAAAAAACTTTTAAACTATCCCCCCACCCATTCCCGGGCCAAAAAAGCAGGCGGAAAAATGCCTGCTTGACTAAGGGCGTAGGGCACCTACCGGAGGGGTGGTTTCTGGAGGGGGGGGGTCCCGCCTCCCCCCCGTCCTGGGCAGCCGGACTCGCGAGTCGCCATCGCCATGCCATGCGGTGCGGGCGGGGAATCCAAAATGGGGCAGCAAACGCAATATTGTTTTTGAAATCGTGGTCCAAAAACACACAAGCACAACAGAAACACGCGAAAATTTATAAACTGCCAGATTTTTCACAGTAGCAGTGGGTTTTTTCTTGCAACAAAATGTCTCTCCTCTCCTCCTCTGTCCTCCATTGATTTTATTTTATTTTATTTTATTTACACCTGCGCAATGATGGGCTGGCCGAGTGGCCAGCCATGTGGGAGTGGACGACCATGCAAATTTTTGGAGCCATCCCACCAATCGCATGGCCACTTGGCCATGGAGACTTCTGGGATATGCCAAAAAGCCCCCTAAAACCTGCCCTAGCCCCCTAACCCTAACCCTAATCCTTGACTCCAGTCCTTACCCATACGTCACAGACTGTCTTCTTAGTGGGTCAGAGAGGCACCCAGAGGTGCAACCCACTAGCCCACCGTAACCTTACCCGTCACTAGCCTAACCCTAGCCCTTGCACTAACCCACCTTAACCCTAAGCCAGAACTACTTGCATTGCACTACACGCAAGTACAATTCCCTTCTGTGTGAGACATGGTGGTGCGAGAGCCTTACTTAGGCATCACCTATGGCTCTGGGTTCACTGCCATCACTAGTCTCACTGTCTGCAACTGGTATGCATATCCATATGGCTATTGCATACCATTTTGCAGCAGCAGCAGGTGAGGAGGGGAGACCTTCATGTTGAGGGGTCTCTTGGAGCCTGCTTCCCTTTCCTAGTGGGTGAGGATAGGAGGCACCCACGGGTGCCTCCAGGAGCCCGCTTTCCCTTTATAGCGGGCCAGAGGAGGCACCCACCCCAGAGAGGTGCCTCCAGGAGCCCGCTACCCCCCCCAAAAAAACCAGTACTAACGAAAACGAAAAAAACGAAAAAACAAACCGACTAATTTTTGCGAATTTTCGCGAAAAACAGAAACGACCCAAAATGGAACCGGCCCGACTAATGACAACTCGTTAGTCGTGCCCATCTCTACTGGGCAGCACTAGTTCTCCAAAAAACAAAACAAAAGAGCCAGACGCTGTCTTCTTGTATTGTCAGCCTCTTTGTTTTTTCTTGCTGCTTTTTAACAAATCCAATACAAGGTGCAGGGGAAGGGCGGTGCTTTGTTTGAAGGCAGTACTGTTGCTCCTGGAGGTTTCCAGGATTGAAAATGGCTCTTCCCCACCCCCAACCCCTGGCAACTTTTCCATTTTCTTGCAGGGGACTCAGGCCCCACAAAAAATGCCTGTCAAGCACATGTGGGATGCTGGATCCCTAGATATGATCTGCAGGATATCAGAACCATGGATCCTCCTGTCCTCGTGCTGCCTGCCAATCCACAAAGCCCTTGGAGCCACACACACGTTTATGCTATAGATGTGACTAGATAAGGCCCCGAGAGAGGCATCAAGAAGGGCCACACACCATTTGTTGCCTGAATGCTTTTATTCAGGATTATTTAGGGTTTAGGATTTTTGGCCACAGAGAAAAATATAATGTACAGGAAATGAATAGCAGGGCGTAAATCACTCACTTAAACAAGAACACAAATTGCATGAAATTTTATTGCTATTATGGAGTTAGTACCTTTTGAAAATAGGGAAATACATGCTGAAATTTTAAATACTCCAAACATGACACCATTTCATACATAACTGAAGAATACTTTCACAGTCAGAACACTGCATTAAAAAAACCCTCTGTAGATAATATTTTTCTCTTCAGCTGCCATTAAATCATCACAATTCATAGTGTACAATATTTAGGAAATTGTATTTAGAATACAGTGGATTTTATTAAGAATTTTAGCTACAGTATAATAGCCTCTTCTTCCTTCCAATCATTCTTAAAATGAACTTTCTTAATAAATGGTAAATTAATATATTTATACACATATATATAAAACTCAAAGCAATATCCAGTTATGATTTGGTGTCCTATGTGCCTAAGGATATTGTATTGTATTGTAGAGCTTACTTTGTCTTAGAATTCACAAGATATCCCATTGATTTCACTCCAGTGAATATGGCGTATTATGCAAAGACAATGTTTTAAGTTAGTTCTGACCATACTGGGTATGAAGAATCCACGTCATCTCTTGGAAAGATGAATGAATCAAGAGACAACTAAACATACTGACTTTTAGAATATGAACCCTCAGCTCTTCTTGGAGTACGATGACTATGGTAGGCTGAAGGCTGTGAAGGTACAGAATACCGATAGCTCTTGGTTTCTTCACTGCAACGGCAGAAGCAGCAAAGAATCGACCCTCCAGCGACAAGGCAGAAGGCAGAAACCCACCCTATGTAAAGGGCATCCCCGAGTTCTCGCTTCTCAGCCACTGTGACAACAGGATTATAGAAGTCACGGATGATGTTGTGGGCGACAAAGCAGACTGGGATGAGCACGACGATGCCAGACAGAATGAACGAGACGCCACCGGCCAGCAGAATGTAACCCTTGATGCGGTTATCGTTTCCTGTGCACTGCGTGCACTTCATGCCAAGAACTGTGACTGCAAAAGCAAGGAATGCCAGAGCGGAAGCAGCACACATCAGGCCTCTTGAAGCCTGAAGGTCAGGGGTCAGGGCCAGGAGGGAGTCGTAGACCTTGCACTGCATCCTGATGGAAGCTTGCCTGATGCAGTTCATCCAGAGGCCTTCCCAGATGGTTTCGAAAACCACGACATTGTTTTCAATGAAAGCAGTCACGCGCCACTGAGGCATGCCCGTTATAGCGAAAGTCCCCACGGAGCCAATGCCTCCAAGGATCAGTCCAGCAAACTGTAGGGCAGCAGCAGCCATCTCTTCATCCCAAGAAAACACTCTGAAATGGAGCTCCCGATATGTGCTCTTCAAACACTCAGACTCCTTTGCTGAGTATTGCCCTTCTAAGCATCTCGTAATTGTGTGGTTACGTGCAAAAACCTCTGCTAATTCAAACCAGTTGGAATCTAACACATACTGGTTAGCAGTTAGTTGTATTTTTACTGCCCTGAGAACTCCACTGCCCCCACTGATTAGGAGTGATAAGAGTTGTCCATCAGGTGTAACTGCTTTCAGAGCCAACAAGAAGTTGGACATAACAGTGTCTGCAACAACAAAAATCTTCTCAGGACACACCCAGACCCACAAATACTTCTCCTTTAGCTTTTTTTCTGGGTCAGATATTAGCTGTTACTGTATATTAAGACTCTGAAATAGGAACAGGACAGTATAAAAATAGAAGACAATATATAATCCATAAGCAAAATATTTATTTTCACTCCAAATAATTTTCAAAGAGAAAATGAAAGTATGCTTATAATTTTAAGGTTAAATACTATTGATTAGAAGGCTACTCTAAATATATATTGAATCCATGATATCCAGAAGTTGTATAGAAGTTTCAGATAGAGAGCTAGGAAATGTTACATATTAGATTACTATCTGCAGCATTTCCCTGTCCCAGCACAACCAATGGCTAGTGGTTTTTCAGCCTGTACTTCAAAAGTCAAAATCTCTATATACTGTGCTCATGAACTGATCCCAGGTAGCCAGCTCATGGTTAACTCAGCTTTCCAGCCTTCCGAGGTCAGTATAATTTGTACCCAGCTTGCTTGGCATGGGGAGCAATGTGTAGCCTGCATAATTAAATTATAAACCATCCAGAGACTACTTGAAGCACTATGGGGTGGTTTATAAGCAGAACACTTTGCTTATAAAATACTAGTATTGAATTGTATAGGTATATAGCACAGGAAAATTAATCCTATACAACGAAACAAGGATGTTAACAAAATATTGCACAAACGATTCAAGCTAGGGGTTTCTTTATGTTGACTGTACACACAAGTTGCTTTAGGCACGTATTCTGCTTTGTATATATCTTAATAGACTGACTAAACTAGATAAGACTACTCAGCAACGTAGAGGTCCAGACACCAATCATTTTTGAGGTAGTATTAAGAAGGAATGGGCACAAAATAGAAAAATTGAGATTCATTTCATTTCATTTCGTTCCCCAATGATTGGTTTCGTTTCGTTAGAAACATTTTTTTAAAAAAAATCATACAAAATGAACCAGTAATGAACTGATTTGTTACTCTATAAAATGGGTCTCCTGGGTCCTACAGGCACCAAATTTGGTGTGAATCTTCCTTAGACTCTCCTCTTTAAGCCCTCCAAATTTGGAGAGATTCAGGGTTCAGGTGGCCAAGCTATTCAATTCCAAAGGGAGTGCCTGCAGAAAAAAACATTTAGAATTGCAATGTTATATGCTTGAAAATAGTGATCCCAGGCAGCTAGCAGCATGGAAATTACAGCGGAGCTTCATGAAGCTCTCCCTTTGAAGCACCCTCAATTCAGAGAGGTTTGGGGTACAGGGAATGGAGTTATTGAACTCTAAAGGGGCTGCAGGGGGATCTTAATTGAAGGTTTTTGACTGAGGGGAACCTGTCAATTAATCCTATAATTGGTAAAGTATGCTAAAGACACTTCTTCCATTATGCCTAAGCACCCCCACCTCCTGAGCTTAATATCTCTGCCCCAAGAAACCCTAACTTTTCCAAATTTCAAGGGATCCCCTAAAATCACTTGGGGAAGCTAAACCTACCATTCGCATGCCTGAGATCAGTAATTTCCCATTGAATACTGTATTTTTTCAAAATATAAACAGTTTCCCTCAGCCACACTCCTTCAGTTAAGTTCACCCCACGGCCCCTTTGGAGCTCAGTAACTCCATTCCCTGTACCCCCAACCCTCTCCCATGTGGGTGTGCTTCAAGGGGAGAGTTTGAGGAAGCTCCACTGTAATCTCCATGCTGCTAGCTGCCTGGGATCACTATTTTCAAGCACATAACATTGGAATTCTAAATGGTTTTTCCAGGGGCACCCTCTTTGGAGTTGAATAACTGAGTCCCTGAATTATGAATCTCTCCAATTTTGGAGGGCTTAACGGGGAGAGTTCATATGGAAGGAGGACCGCCTCCTTCCATATGAACCTACCCGGCAATTAAGATCAAGCCAGGGGGCCCTCTTGAAAGAGCCATCCCTCAAGGAGGTAAGAGGGATGGCTTGCAGACACAGGGCATTCTCGGCAGCTGCCCCCAAGCTATGGAATGCCCTCCCAAGTGAGATCCGCCTGGCGCCAACACTGATGACATTTCGGCGCCAGGTAAAAACCTTCCTGTTCCAGAAGTTTTTTAATTGATACAATTTAGATTGTGGGTCTTCTGATGGCAATTTTAGTGTGATGTTTTAGTATAAGGTTTTTATTGTTTTAATTATTTATTGCTGTTTGATGTTTTTAACTGTTTTAATTCCTTGATTGTAAGCCGCCCAGAGACCTTTGGGTAGTGGGCGGCATATAAGTTGTAAAAATAAATAAAAATAAATAAATAAGGAAGGTTTGCACCAAATTTGGTGCCTCTAGGACCCAGGGGAGCCATTTTACAGAGAGAGAAAAATCAGTTTGTTTTAAAGTAAAAAAACCCACTGGTTCATTTAGTTACTAATGAAACACTGCTTTCCTGGTTCATTTCATTATGTAACAAACCAGTGAATAAGTGTTTCTTTTCTTTTTCTTTTTGGTGCCTATCCCTAGTACTAGGTCAAGAATGGTAATGGGCTTGTGTTCTAAAAGTATGACAGTCTCACATGTTGATTCATGGTCAAGTAACACTTTGAAACCATATTAAAATAATCTTGAGGTGGGCTTCCAGAGCATGGTAGCAATTTGGCCTATTCAATTGACCTACCTGGTCTGTGAGGTCATGGGACAAGGTCCTGTCCCAAAGCTATGTCCATTCTAAAGGGGTAGAAGGCCTGAATTTGTGTTCTTTAGGTAGCGCTTCAGGGAAGGTGAGGGAGCTGCCTTGCTTCTTCTCTTATCTTCCTCACACAGAGGTGAATGAGATGAATGAAGAGCAAAGCTGCATCTCTGATAGAAAATCTGCCTGGAGAAGCACCTTTTATCAGAGTTCCCAAAGGGCTCCTGCAGAAATAGTTCTCTCCCTTCCTAAATTCCTACTCTGTATGCAACAATGACTGGTTCAGCTGCCACTTCAGTCTTTCCTGTCTCTAACAATGATCTGATGCCATCGGGTCCCTCTTTCTTCATCCTACATCAAAACTGAGTGATATCAAAAGAAGTTCTGTTTTTGAGCTCCTGTAGTTTTCTGGAAGCTTAGCAGCAGGTGTATTTTTTCTGTGTGACTATCCATAAGCTACTCAAGTGACACTGAACTTAATCTGGGGCCTCTATTTCTCTTTGGGACTGCTGGTGAGAATGGAACACTACAGACAGCCTTAGGGGAGAAAAGGATATAATGCATAAGCCATCATTAGAAAAGGAAAATGCTTAAGAGCTGGCTGCATGTAAATGTCACAGCAAGAGCTTATCACACTTCCTGTAGGTTGCAATTAAGGGTGTGATTACACGGTGAGGGAATTCACATTCACATTTCCCTCACTGTGAAGTTACACCTGAAAATTCAAGCAGTTTGTGCTGTTCAAGTAACTTCTCTAACAAAACATCAGTGGCCCTTTGATTTCCTCAGTTGACAGCTTCCCTCTTGAAGTTTTGCTCTCCATTCTTCAGCAGTTTAAATAAAATGAGCAGGTGTGTTGTCCAGAAGGAGAAGTGTTAACAAAAAATTAAGAGTCTCGGGAGAGAGCTTTACAGAGGGAGACTATGTGCTGGCGCTGTCCTATGTGGGCATGTGTTCATCCTTGTTCATGAGTAAGAGGTGAGGGGAAAGATACTCTATCTGAGTGTGTTATGTGTAGTCTGTCCCCCCTTTCTGTATCAGTAAGCAATTACATGCCAGAATTGAGGCAAAAGTAGTTGTATTGTTTGAAAAGAGAAGGCTCTGCAGTGGAAGAGAACACCTAAAAATGAGGACAGACTCCAGGTTGTTTTGCATTTCCTGTTGCATCAATGGAAAAATTGTAAACCAGCCAGCCTCATACCCACATTTTGGACTAATATGGTTGCTCCCTGTATTGATTGGTTTTGCAATGGGTCTTCCTAATTAATTTAGGCATGGTACACTTTTGAAGTCTACTTCAAACACAGACACTATGATCGATTCAGTGGTAACAGTCTGTTTGTGCCTCAAGCCAGGATGACAATACTGTACCTTGAAAAGCTCTGCTCCTGACAACTGAGCAGCCCCAGATAGTTGATCCTGAGTGACTTTGAGCAGTACTCCCACTATACTCCCTCCATTGCAGGTTAATGAACTGCTCAAAGAGGTCCTTTGGGCTTCAGCTGCTAGTCTGATGCCTACAGTGTTCTGTATATTAGCTGCTTTTAAGAGGTAGAGTGGGTGTGCTTGATAACAATAAATAAAATAACAATAATGATAAAAGGTCTCAGGACTGGTCAAGGTCTATCTCCCCTCCCAAGTGGAAAGCTTATTGAAGTTGGGGATGAGGCAGTTAGTGCCAGATATACCATTAGTAATTAATCCTTTGTATTAATCAATACTGTAATACATATTAATGTCATTATCAAATCGATAAAAGCATAACTGAAAAAGTATCACAATTTGGGAGTTTGCCCATTTTCATGGGTAAAATCAATGTTCTGTTTCCCATAACTTCTCACTTAATCTCATCCCTCCATATTATTTTGTAAATCTATCTTAAGTACTTCCAAGTATTTAGCACTTTAGAATAATGCACAGCATTGCATCCTACTAAAATGTTTAAATACAGTAGAAACGATAGAGATACATTATTACATATTCTAAATTTGTAAAGGAAATCCCAGAGCTTTATAAATTAATCAACAACTCAAGTAAACTGTATTTGCTTGTTTAATTACCTGTCCATACTGAATAAATTAAACCTCTGGGTGTTTGCATGTGTGTGTGTGTGTGTTCATCTCTTAAATTGGGTGATCACAAAGAACAATCCAAGAATAATTTTATTTGTTTGTTTGTTTCATTTTATCCTGCCCATCAGGCCAATCTAAGCAGCTACCAATATTCAAAATAAAACAACAATCAAAACCAACTAAGCATAACACAAAAAACACAACATAAATTAATACAGTAGCATTGCTAGCCAATACACCACTACAAAAGTAGACATCTTAGAATAACATTAAACATTAAACACATCCATAATACAGGTACGGTATAATTGCAGGGAGATAGTTCAAGGCTAGCCATCTATTATATTAGTTGTTTGTTGACTCTGGATAAGCCTGCCTGAAGACCGTTTTTTTTTAATTGCCTTTTGAATGCCTATTCTACCAGTCTAAGTCAATTGTATTAATTTAGTTTGACCTCTGGTGTTCAGCAAAGTAATAGTAAAGTCTCCAGATGCAACAAGACTTGTATTTGCACTGTTCTCATTTTAGATGTCATTGATATCCTTAGACTGAGGCAAGGTCATCATGCCTGGTTTTCATAGGAATGTAGAATTCTCACTAGATGAGTTCATATTCTCTTCTGTTCTGTTCTATTAATAGGTTTCCTGATTCCTCACTTTATTGTTTATTCCAGAATTTGCCATCTAATTCTTACTTCAAATGTTAGCTGATTCTGAGGGTGGTTGCTTGAGGAGCCTCAAAATCTGAAAGCTGCCCAGACATTCCTGAGGCTCACATAAGGCCTGGGTTTGCCTCATCTTCATGACTAAGTTACAAATTACGTATCTGGGAGTTTTTAAACTTGAGTTGGCTACTTCCTTGTAAGTATGCATCAGGGAGCGATCTTGCATTGACAGGAAGTTGAAAGTGATGACTTAATTGACCTTTCCCATCCACAGGCAATAGTGCTTTTAGGAAATTAAATTGCTGTTCTGTTTGCTTTTGAGAGAAACACATAGAAAATAAGAGTTCATTGATCATTGATCCGCTGGCAAGCAAAGACAATCTTTTGATCTCACAGCTGGTTCATTAATAGGCAGAAAGAGTGTGGGGAACTTCCATGTAAAACCAACAAATTTAATTTAGAAATAAAGCACTGTAATATCTGCAGGATGTGAAGATATCTCCAGTAATTTCATTTTATTTAAATGCATCAGCATTTCCATGACATTTTGTGCTAAACTGTTACCAGTAGATTAATAGATCCCCAGAGAGCTTACTAAAAGCTGGAGAGAAAACATGGCTGTGATACTGGGGGGGGGGGGGGGGGAGGGTAAAAGCTCTGTTAACCTTTAGTCTATCATTATAAGCTGCAAGCCAGGGAGTAACATTCAAAAGCCTACCAACGGTGGGTTTTGTCTGATGAGGATAACTGGACATTGCCAAGTTTTGTGGGCCAGTGCTTAGGCACAGGGGCAGGGAATGTGTGGCTCTTGAGTTGCTCTGGTACTGCAGATCTCATCATGCCCACCACTGGCTAATCTGCAAAGAAAGCCATACATTCCCTACTCCTGTTTAGTCAGAACATTGGAAAATTTACCTTTTTGGATCAGAGAAACAAAGTTTGGGGGAGGTACTCTAAAGAAAGAAACATCTCAATATTCTGGGTTCAGTGCTTTTAATTCCTCTTAGGTGGGATTGCCAAATCTCAGGTTTGAGGGGAATGTATTGCTTCTCCAGTGCTGCAGTCAGAGAGATAAATCTGAGAGGAAAGAGAGTGGTATGAGGAAAAAATCTCTCTCTCTCTCTCTCTCTCTCTCTCTCTCTCTCTCTCTCTCTCTCTCTCTCTCTCTCTCTCCCTCCCTCCCTCCCTCTCCCTCTCCCTCTCCCTCTCCCTCTCCCTCTCCCTCTCCCTCTCTCTCTCTCTCTCTCTGTGTGTGTGTGTGTGTGTGTTGTGCTTCTGTGACACAGGTGCACAAAAACGATGGTGGGAGGGCAGAAGGAGAGGAAGCCGATTGGTGTGTCTTCTTGGGAATAGGGATGGGCATCTTACGAAACGATACAAAACAAAACAGGAAACAGCATTTTGTTACTAAACAAAACGAAACATCATTTTTTCCATTTTTAAAATGAACCGTTTCGTTACTCTGTAAAACAGCTCCCCTAGGTTCTAGGCACACCAAATTTGGTGGGTAGCTCCTGTGGTCTCTCACCTTTAAGCCCTTCAATTTTTGAGAGGTTTGGGGTTCCAGGGTGAGGCATAGAAAAGTTTGAATCAACCCAGAGCAAACTTACAGTGCAGTCAAGCCCTTAATGTATCCTGGACCTGGATACTGCTCAGTATCTTGGAACTTCTCAAGACTGGTTTCCTACCAAACAGAACTATGATGCACTTTTACCTTGTGATGACTAAATGCCTGTCCTCACTGACTTCCCTTGTGTTCTCTGTAAGAAGTCTTTATAGCCTCTAAGCATTTCAGGCAAAATAATGTCTACATTTGCATTCAATTAATTAATATTCCTTAGCAATACAAAACCCAACCATCTTGCAACCCCTCTGAAATAAAATACCATAGATTCAAGTATATAAGTTGAGAAAGTGCTTCCACGAGATGCAATGTAGGAATGATTAAGAGAGACAAATTTAGTTTTCATGTAGGAAATTGAAGAGGAAGCACTGTATATACTCAAGTATAAGTCGACCCGAGTATAAGTCGAGGCCCCTAATTTAACTCCCCAAAACTGGGGAAACGTATTGACTCAAGTATAAGCTTAGGGTGGGAAATGCAGCAGGGCCTGGCAGCTCTTCCTTTGTGAGCTGGGGGAGTGGTGTGTGATGTTTAAATTTAGCCACTGATGCAAGTGCTTGGATCAGCGGCTAAAAGTCATTTTAAACATCGTGTGCCGTTCCCCTGTGATGCAGAGGGGGGTCATGAGAAGCGGTATGCAATGTTTAAAATGACTTCTAGCCACAGTTGACTTGCCTCAGTGGCTAAAAGTATTGACCCGAATATAAGCCGAGGGCCCCTTTTTTCAGTCCAAAATTAGGGCTGAAAAAATAGGCTTATATTCGAGTATATACAGTATTTATATCATTTAGAGCAGTGGTTCTCAACCTGTGGGTCCCCAGATGTTCCTGGACTGCAACTCCCAGAAACCCCTTCTAGCACAGTGAGTGGTGGAGGCTTCTGGGAGTTGCAGTCCAGGAACATCTGGAGACCCACAGGTTGAGAACCACTGATTTAGAGGAACAATGATTTCAAAACATGGGCATTAATATTAAATTGAGGGTAGTTTTCTTCTGTGCAAGGTGGTTTTCATTCTCCATATTTTACAGAAGAACACACACACACACATTCTCATTATGGAGACTACATACAGTAATATCTTGGTTTTAAAGTGTTTTGACTGACAAGCAAACATTTCTTCTAAATTTTGCCTTGATCAACAAGCAACGTCTTGATATACAAGCACAGGAACAAGTTACATGATCACAAGTGAGCCAATTGTGGCTCTCTCTCTCCCCCCCCCCCCCCCGCCATGCTGGATTGCGGGAGAATATTTTCAAAGAGAAGTACAGGTTTGGGTTTTATTTTTATTTTTATTTTTATTTGATTTGTTTTTGACATTCTTATTTTTTCAAACCCTTTCTAGTCATGGGGCAGCTGGATAAGTATGTATAGGGCTACAAATTGCATTTATTATTGTCACATTAAAAATACAGAGTAAAATCCAGTTGTAAATAGAGCAGATTCTGCAGCCAGGTACCTAAACTATGCTGTGGATGTGGACTTCTAGCCAACTTCTTTGTGAATTTTGGCATTTTTTTCTGTACAGTATGTGGTCTGTGGGACCCCAGAATGTATCATTAGAGCTTCCATTATTTCTTATGGGAAAAATTGTTTTGATATGAGAGTGTTTTGGTTTGCAAGCACGTTTCCGGAACAAATCATGCTTGTAAACCAAAGTATTACTGTATACAGTTAGTATCACTTCAGGAGTCAGGTTTTGGTGCTTTTTCTTATTTACAAGCAAGCTGAGCAGTATGTATTGAAAATATAGAGTTAACTGTCTTTTGATGCTCCAGGCACCTGTGAACATAGAGTAGTTCTGCCTCAATAAATGTCCAGAAAAACTGGTATATTATCCTTCAGGCAATGATCATTAATACATCATTTGCAAAGGTATGTACTAATGGTCTCGGGCTCTAATGTGTTGGAAAAGTTCACCAGAAGCAAAATGATTGGAAACTTTGGGTGAGGAGGACAGGGACAAGAAAAAACAATCAAGGAAGACACCACACAAAAAAGGAAAAAACGCAGAAACTCTTTTGCGGGTGTTTTTGCTTTGGGTTGGCAACCAGTCAGATTCTCCTTCCCCCCTCAATTTTGAATGTTTAATTATCCAGTTATTTCTGATCAGTTTCTGATGAACTTTTTGGTGATTGTTCAAAAAAAACCTAAAGCAAATTAAATTTTCATTCGTCTGCAAAATCTCTGATATTCAAGAGGTACATCTGTTAGCAGCATGGAAAGAGCCCTGTTGTATCTGCCTGCCATGAAGCTTCTAAAAATAAGCTCACCCTGCAAAAAAGTGGCAAGAAGCCTACTTTCACACCACAAACAGTTATGCCTATGCATTGGAGAGTGCAACCAGCACCTTGTTCATAAACAGAAATTTGCAACAGTGACTTATTGATTTCTTTTAGACAAATGTAAATTACAACGGGATGCTGGTCTATGAAATTCTTGCCTGTCCCATTTTAAGTTTTTCCATAAAATGTTCTCAATGTAGTTCTCTAATGTTCAAAGGGGGGATATGCAACCAGCCCAACATCATCCCTAACTAGTATAACCAGGGTGCAAGTGACACTGTTTCAGAGCATTGACAAAAGGACAGGATAGTGAAGCAGTTGTGTGTTTTACCTGGAAAACTGTGGAAAAGGTTACCATCAGTCAGAACCAGTTTTATTTTTTTATTTATTTAATTAATGTAATTTAATTGATGATGATGATGATGATGATGATGATGATGATGATGATGATGATGATGATGATGATGATGATGATCTGCCTAGATGCCCTAAGCACATCCGATCTCGCCCGATTTCGGAAACTAAGCAGGGTCGGCCCTGGTTAGTACTTGGATGGGAGACCTCCAAGGAATACCAGGTGCTGTAGACGCCTGGAGTAGGAACTGGCAAACCATTCCAGTATTCCTGCCAAGAAAACTCCATGGACATGGGGACACAAAGAGTCGGTCACGACTGTAACAACACAACACACACATACATTATTATTATTATTATTATTATTATTATTATTATTATTATTATTATTATTATTATTATTATTATTAAGCTTACATGTACATTGGCTTTGTTTATCCATAGAGTCCATAGTCTCAATTTTGTACATGTTATTTTTTAAAACTGCAACTTCCTGAATCCTCAGTATGTTGAAGATTGTGGGACTGGAGCTGCAGCTCAAAAATTTGGCTTTTCTAAGCCTTGGGCCTTCCTCTCTCATGCTGGCCACAAAGGACAACTGACTCCAGGTCAATGGGATCTATGTGTTAGGAAAATACTTATGTTTTTAAGGTGCTGGAGGAGAGTTTTGTCGATACCCTGGGCTGTCAGAAAAAGAAACTAGTAGGTCCCAGAATAAAACAAGCATCAACTACTGTATCTCTGGAGGCCTGAGACTGTCCTATTTTGAGCACATCATGAGAAGTGCTCAATATATATATATATATATATATATATATATATATATATATATATATACACACACACACACACACACACACACACCCAATTTTTCATCTCTAACATGCCCACTATTCCAACAAAAATTGCAGTTTTGCAACCGTGCAATTCTCTCCTCAGCTTACTTCCGTGTATAAGACAACCCTCAATTTTTAGTCTAACAATTTTAGACAAAAATATAGTCTTATACACGGGAAAATACTGTATATAATGGAGAAGAAAGAGCATGAATAACATGGCATGAGTTGAGAAGAGAACTAGAGAGAGAGAGCCTGAGAGATGAGGGATTTATTAACGTAAAATAACTGGGGGGTTAGAAAAGACAATTTCTAGCAGTACCTTTAGTGTGAAATGTATTATTTATGATTAAATGTCTGACATGTAACTGTAGAAACTAAAAACCTCTGATGGAACTATGAACAACTGTCAAAGGCAATCTAAGACCACAGACTTGTTGAAGTATTAAGAAACTCTTATGAGTTTACTATGCCATCTATGCAATCTATACAGTATTAAAAATTACAACTGAGCCATTTTTAGCTAAGCATGCTGCTGAGCACATCAGGAAAAACAATGGGACTCATTTCTGTTGAAACAAGATTAGGACTGGATTGTATGTAAAGCCTGGATCTGAATAGGGCTTCCACACTCATCAGGTGATGTATTTTTGATGCATATTCTGCATCCTTCCTATGCCTCTAGAATAACACTAATCCTTCATTCTGACTTCATTATTGCTCATACTGTGCATAATTTTGCCACAACAAAATATTTTTCCAAATGCTCAAATCTGACTTTATCCTGGATGTAATGGAAAGACTTGCTCTCAAATATGTGTTTATACAAATGCAATCCTCTTTCCCTTGCCTCTTAGAAAATATTTTAATTACAGGACAAAGGAGATACTCCCCAAATAAATCACATGGCACACATGTAAACATTCGTCTTGGTTTAATATAGCAGCCATACAATCAGTACCAATACCGGCATCACATTCCAGAAATCAAGACACATATGATGCCATAAAATGGAAATGCAAATTGAAAAATATATAAAAATTATTCAATAATATATTTTCTATTATTAAAAATCTGAACAAGATTAAGACAAAGTTAAAACAATGAATGCTCCATAGTCATTTTTAATAGAGGGCAAAACAATTTAACAATGGAGCTACATAAGATCATACATTAGTGATATAAAAAAGATAGAGAACATCTACTACAATTCTAAAGACTTTCCTGGGAAGAGAACAACCCAATGACAAATAAACCTGGTTATGCCTTATGTCTGAAAATGTCACAATATATTATATGGCACAGATTCCCTTTCACACAGACACCCATGGTTTGCATTTGGAATGCCATTAAATGCCCCTTCCAGAAAAAAATGAGGAGATAACATCAAGGTGAATTAGTGCTATCCTGTTGCTGGGGTTAAATCATAATCTCATATAATTTGCACAGCATCCTTATGGATATGTAGCAAGCCCAAAATATAATGGAGAACAAAACTCCACAACAAACTTTTCAGAGTTGGTATAAGCAATATCTTTGGCCTGTTGGAATAAAGACAGGTTTGATCCTGAAACAGAAGTAGAGCCAGCACAATTTGATTTGCACAGCAGAGTCAAAGTGTGAAGTAAACAAATAGTTCAATTCTTAATTATAACTTCAACTTCAAAGTGATTTCTAGCTGCTGAAGGGAAACAAACAACAGCATAGTATATGCACTTTGTATTACCACTAAATAAGACTTAAAATATATCTTTTTAAAATGCAGTGGTAGTACTTACTAGGTCTGCCAAGTAATTAACTCCTTTCCCTTCAAATAACCCAAGAGAGCCAATGCATTGTTCCCATATAATAGCCATTCTTCTCTAGAGATGTGAGTTTCTAGCAAGCACTAATTACTAATTAAGTCACAGCAACACAAAGGTGCTGTGAAATGGAAACTTTGACACTTTTTTCTGAGAAAGATATGTACATCACCAAATAGACAGGCCTATAATATATGTGTCTCAAGTATTGCCTCTCTTGGGGCCTTTTTACACGACCCCTAAGATCCGCTGGTCCCTTAAATTTGGACCAGAGATCTTGAGGGTTCGTTGCTGTTCCTCCGTCCCCACCCGCTCTGCACTTCTTTGTTCTGTCTGCGTGAGGGGAGGGAGAAAAAAACCTTAGACAGGTACAAAAGAATGCATTCTTACCTCCGGTGCCGGTGGAGGTTGCTCCGACCTCCGTTTACTTCCTGGTTCCTCTTTAAGGGGCGGAGGCAAAAGAAAAACAACAGAAAGAAGCGAGGAGAGCTCAGGCACTCTCCGCAGCAAATATTTTTCACCATCAAAAAGCAGGTACAAGAAAAGTGCGCTGGGTCACGCTAAAGTGGGCGGGGTCGCACTTAATTGTCTGCAAACTCCAGAGCTGGTGGGTAAACATTTTTAAGGTCCGGAGCTTGCAGCCATTTGCGGCGGAGCTTAGGGGTCGTGTATAAACGCCCTTGGTCCTTAAAAGAGCATTCTCTTCATGCCGTCTATGGACCTTTATGCCCAGTGAAGCTTGTTAAATTTTAAGATCTTATTTTATTTCATGTTTTGCTTTGCCAGAGACTTGAACACTGGAAACTAAAGATCCTTGCGTACATAGTAGATAATGCATGGCAGAATATGTAGCAGAAATCTTGCTGCATCAAAGTGATCTAACAAATGTTAAAAGGGAAGCAAGGGGTGCACAAAAAAAGTGAGGCACTTTAATTTCTTTGAAGTTAGATTACCATGTTCCAAACATATATTATAATAATATGCAAGTATTATGAACAACTGATCCATTGGGATCAGTGCATAATTAGAAAGAACTTGTCTCAGAAGCAGACAAATGTGTTTTAAATTGTTTAATCCCAACACCAGAACAAAATGTGTGGAAAAGAAACATGTGCATCATTCCAGTGAGCACAGAAGTAAAAATTGTCAGCTTTTACTTATTTATTCGCACCTTCTTTTAACTGAATTGAGTTCTTTATTCCCACAAGGGTCTTAGGAATTATTATCCTATTATAAGGAGTACACCGGTACTAAATCTTCATACTCTAGTAACAATGTACAAGTTCAGCTCAAAAATGTTTCACTCAGGTGTTAATGAAGTGGGTGATTCTGAGCTATAAATAGAACATTGCCAATTATTGTGGTCATTGTGAAGGAAGTGATATGAACAACAGTGTAAAGCAAATAGTATGAAGGAGCACTGTTCTCATTGATGAGAATTTTGAAGAGAAATTGGTATCAACCTAATCCTGTCATAGAGCACCATAATTTGGAGTCTCTTAGAAGGACTAAATGAATGCACATGGGCAGAGTGTCACATCAGGCCTCTCTCTGTATACAACCCACACACATGCCTTAGATTAGAACATGTGCAATAGAGGAAGAAGCCTTTTGTTGCATAGTTTGTCATGTGGTAACTTTCTGTAATGGACATGGACATTCATGCTTTGTGTGACTTCTGAGTTGCCATATATAAGGGTGTCCATAAAGCATTATATTCTGAAGGAATTGATTTTCTTCCTGTTGGTTGTCTTCACAGCCTAGCTTCCACATCCTTATATAAAGTATATTACAGAAGTGAGTACACCCCCTCACATTTTGTAAATATTTTAGTATATACAGTGGTACCCCAACTTAAGAGCAGCTCGACTTAAGAGCAATTCGACTTAAGAGCAGAAAAGTGTTGGCATTTTCACTGCTACCTTACAAATTTTAGATATGGTCTGCTCGACTTACAAATGTTTTTCTCCATTTTTTTGATTTTTTAACTTATTTTTTCAATTTTTTAGATAGGTACACCAACTAATGAGTAGTTCGACTTAAGAGCATGCATTCAGAACAAATTAAATACGTAAGTTGAGGTATTACTGTATTTTCATGTTACAACACTGAAGGAATGACACTTGGCTACAATGTAAAGCAGTAAGTATACAGCTTGTATGACAGTGTAAATGTGCTGTCCCCTCAAAATAATGCAACACACAACTACTGTATTAATATCTAAACTGCTGGCAACAAAAGTAAGTATACCCCTAATTGACAATGTCCAAATTGGGGCCAAGTAGTCGTTTTCCGTCCCTGGTGTCATGAGACCCATTAGTGTCACAAACTCTCAGGTGTGAAAGGGGAGCAGGTGTTATTGCTCTTACTCTCACATATGGTGTTATCACTCTTACTGTTTCATACTAATTACTTGAAGTTCCACATGGCATTTCATGGTAAAGAACTATCTGAGGATCTGAAAAAAATGAATTGTTGCTCTATATAAAGATGACCTAGGCCAGTGGTGGTGACCCTTTGGCATCGCAGATGTTTTGGACCACAACTCCAATAGTCCTTTGTCATTGTCAATAAAGGCTTGGAATTCTGCGACTTGTGGTCCAAAACATCTGGAGTGCTGAAAGTTCACCACCACTGGCCTATGCTATAAGCTGATTGCCAAGACCCTGAAACTGAGTTGCAGCATGGTGGCCAAGACCACAGAGCAGTTTAACAGGACAGGTTCCACTCAGAGCAGGCCTCATCATGGTTGACCAAAAAAGCTGAGTGCCTGTGCATAGCGTCATACCCAGAGTTTGGTTTTGGGAAACAGACGTAGGAGTGCTGCCAGCATTGCTGCAGAGGTTTGAGGCGATGGGGGGTCGGCCTGTCAGTGCTCAGACCATACACTGCACACTGCATCAAATTGTTCTGCAGGGTTGTCACCCCAGAAGGAAGCCTCTTCTAAAGATGATGCACAAGAAAGCCCACATATGGTTTGCTGCAGACAAGCAGACGAAGGGCATGGATTTCTGGAACCAACAAGAGCAAGATAAACTTATTTGGTTCAGACGGTGACAAGTGTATGTGGTGCCAACCAGGTGAGGAGTGCAAAGACAAGTATGTCATGCCTACAGTCAAGCATGGTGGTGGGAGTGTCATGGTCTTGGACTGCTTGAGTGCGGCCGGCACTGGGGAGCTACAGTTCATTGAGGGAATGCCAACATGTACTGTGACATACTGAAGCAGAGCATGATCCCCTCCCTTCAGAGACTGGGCCACAGGGCAGTATTCCAACATGATTATGACCCCAAACACGCCTCCAAAACACCCACTGCCTTGAAAAAGAAGCTGAGAGTAAAGGTGATGGACTGGCCAAGCATGTCTCCAGACCTAAACCCTATTGAGCATCTGTGGGGCCTCCTTAAACAGAAGGTGGAGATGTGCAAGTTCTCTAACATCCACCAGCTCTGTGATGTCATCATGGAGGAGTGGAAGAGGACTCCAGTGGCATCCTGTGAAGCTCTGGTGAGCTCTATGCTCAAGAGAGATAAGGCAGTGCTTGAAAAGAATGGTGGCCACACTAAATATTAACACTTTATGCTCAATTTGGACACTGTCACTTAGGGGTGTACTCACTTTTGTTAGCAGTGGTTTAGACATTAATGGCTGTGTGTTGCATTATTTTGAGGGGACAGCACATTTACACTGTTATACAAGCTATATACTCACTGCTTTACATTGTAGCCAAGTGTCATTCCTTCAGTATTGTCAGATGAAAAAAATATACTAAAATGTTTACAAAATGTGAGGGGTCATACTCCTGTGATATACTGTAGTAATTGGAAATGCAGTAATATGGATGAGCTTTACTTTGGTCTTCATTGAGCCTCCTTAAACTTGAGGAAGTAGATCTTCTCTTATTCATATTTGATATCCTTTAGTATTCTAATTTCTTGCATACAGTTTTCATTTGGATTGAAAGCTATACAAAATATTGGCTTCACTGTCAACTTTAAAATTATCTTGTTCTGTGGGATGATTTTGGTTTTTTACTGTTCAACTACTGTCAAGCTTCTGCACTTTCATCTTTTAATTTCAACAGGAATCATTTCATTGCTGCTGTTTATCCATGCTGTATTTTATGTCTCTTTTCTCATGATGTATTGCATGAACACTGCCACTCAACCCGTTGTACACCTCAGGTTCTGACGGCACGCATGACACAAAACACAATTGTGTAGATCTGGCACTGGGTAATTTAAAGAGCTGATGTATATTCTCCATTGCCCTTCAATCTAATTGTAAGGGACTGAAGCATGTTTTACCCATGAACAGCTTGGGGGCCAGACTGGCTGTTACATGAATTGTGTGGATGCAATTAGCACACACATTTTAGGTGTCACAGTAAAATAATAATAATAATAATAATAATAATAATAATAATAATAATAATAATAATAATAATAATAATAATAAACTTTATTTTTATGCTGACCCTCCTATGAGCACTGGTAGAGGTTTATTCTGAAAAAGAGATAGCTCAGGAGAGGCATTATTTTTACTAATTTGCTATCTATTGTGGAATTGTATACCACACGGGCTAAAAAGAGGGCAATGAAAATATGTACTGATTCCACACATCCTGGACATAATCTGTTTCAATTCTTACCCTCAGGGTGACGTTTTAAGGCATTGCACACTAGGACAACTAGATATAAAGACAGTTTCCTTCCAAGTGCTATCAAACTGTTGAATAATTAATTTTTACTTCTTTTCTTCCTTTTTAAAATAATAGCTTATTGTTGTGCTGTGTTTTTATTGTTGAATATATGATTCTTATATTTCCTTTTATATATGGAGAACATTTTTTACCAAAACAAGGGTGTGTCCACACTTGGCCAATAAAAAGGATTCTGATTCTGATTCTGATTCTGATTCTGATTCAGTGTTATTAGGATTCTGGCATTCGAAAACGTGGAAGGAAAAGAAAAATAATTAAACTCCCCTTCCATGCTCTTCCTCCTACCTAAAAGCTACTTCCACTAATGGCACATTAACTGCAGCTTAGACATTATACACTTACCTTTCAGTTCCCAGAATTTGAGAAGCTGCATTCCAAAACCCCTTTCCAAGCTCTGCTACTTAATATTATATATAGTTTGTTCCTGAAGTGAATACTGTAATAAGGAAAGGGAGATGAGATGGGCTTGCAAGACTTCCTCCTGCACCCCAGTTCCTTCATTTTATAATCAGAGGAAGGGCTTCAAGTCAAAGTGCATTGTTGAGGTCCAGATGGAAGGTACTTGCAGCCAGATTGTCCCCATGTGTTTGTAAAATCCGGCTTGGTAAGGAGAATTTTTAGCAGAGAAGCAAAATTGGAACTGAAATCCGAGCAAGGGAAAGCATAGGAAACTCATGAACTTGTTCATATGTGATATGTTTCTCTATTAAATACAAGCTTTTCTTTTCCAGAAACATTTCACATATATTTGAGAGCATTAAAAAATCATTTGGGGAAGGCTTGTGTTTCCTAAATCACACCCACTCATGAATGTTTGAAACTTGTCATATTTTGATTTCTCCCTCTGTGTTCAGGATAGCAAAGAGTATGGATTATGCATTAGGGCAGGAAGGACGGATCTGAAAGATTGCACTCCCATTAAGCTCCTCTTTCTCAAGCCCAATGCCCATATGGCCTGTTAATAATGGAGAACTATAATTGAACACCATTTTCCTTCAAATAAATCACCAAGTAAGTTCACTGCTGACAACATTCATATAGCACAGTCCAAACAACAGGGTGAACGCACACGCTCAGGCATGCTTAAAGGATGACTAACTGTAATTCTGATATAGGGTGACCCCTAAGATTCCTTTTAATTTTATCTTGACCCAAGCCACTTAAAGAAAAATACATCATTTAAGGCATCATATTAAAAAAAAAGTTCCTCAGGTGGATATTATATTTTCGATATACTAGTTTGATCACACGTTTGTGCTGTGTGTCGTGTTTTGATAATGCCCAAAGTGCTTTTCTTTAACCCACTAAAGGAAGAAAATACATAATGGTTCAGGACATGTGTTATGAGTTAGGGAGCTTGGTAAAATCTCATCTATACAACCTATTTGGGAGCCTCAGGCCAACCATCTGCAGATTGCCAAGAATGCCGAGTGCATGGAGGCAAGGCAGAAGTCACCTTTGGGCACAGAGTGATCAGCCACTTCATGCAACATAAAAAAAATTATTACTCCTTTCATGTATGATTAGTGGTCTAAATCTAATTGTTAGTTCCAGCTACAGTTCAAACAATGGACGCTGATTGAACATAGGATTGTAAACATGATTTCCTTTGTAGGTTTGGTTGCTGAGCCACCAAAAAGGTCAGATTGCTAGGATGAAATTTCCAAACACAAAATTTGCTCTTCGTGTAACATTTGTTTTTTACCCTTAGAAAGTCTTTCTTGCTAACTTCCACTTTGGACGGAAATTAATTGTAGAATTTGCTCCCATCATCCTACCAGTTCCTACTCACAACATAACCTATTCTCAAATTAGTGCTTCAGCCTCACTTTAATATTTAATACCCCAAGGTTGCTTTTGAAAATGAGAATGGAGAATGTCAAACCATGTATAGCTATAAAGTGTTATTAGTTCCATGTCAAAGAAAATGCTGCAGTGCCTTTCAAATGCATCCAATGCCTTGGTTCCTGGCTTTTTCCCTGCACAAGAACCGGGGGTGGCGGGTGGGGGGACAGGCAATATTGCTGTTATTTTAAACATTTATATTTTATTGCATACATAGAACAATAAAAGCTCTCATAAATCAAGTTACAGCTAACAGGGTACAATCCTGTCAATGCTGAATTGGAGGAGTCTCAAAGGCCTTCTTCACTCCATTGGCCACTTTTTCATTCCAGAATTTTCTTTTAAATATGCAGGAGTCCAGTCCCTACCCATTCAAGTCCTAGGAATTCTCTGGCTAATATTGTTTAGTTTCCATGCTTTTAAAGTCTTGGTGTTTAAGGGTGCTTTTGATTCTTTAAAAATCTGGACCCTGCTATAACAATATCTAGGAATATATAGTGTCCTTTTTAGAGAAGTAATTTAGTTTGTCTGGTCTTTTCTTTCTTTTCTCCACGTTCCCAGAAGTGTGTGTGTAGGAAAGAGAGGATGATAAAAGGTGAAATCTATATTGAGAAAGGATGGAGGGAAAAGTTTCTGCTAATACAACCTCTATGGGAACAATAGCAGCAAAGTCAGACAAAGTTAAACCCCTGTAGTAATTTAGATGCCCATTAAGACAAGCAGAAGAATATGTACCATTTATGTAATTTGGCTATTGATAAATACAGGGTTGATCCTGAAATACAAGTAGAGCCAGCTCCTTTTGTGTAAAATTTCCTCATAGAGCTTTTACAATGGCACCACTATTTAGTCATGCATTTCGAATACCAATAGTAGTAGGGAAAGGGGTGCTCCTGTCAAAGGGGCAATAAAACCATCAAACACCGGAAGTCCCGCCCCCTTACCGGAAGTCCCGCCCCTTACCGGAAGTCCCTCCCCCTTACCGGAAGTCCCTACCTTCCGCCCCGCCCCCTTACCCGGAACCGGAACCTTCCTGGGCCCTTTGACCTGGAAGTGACGTCCTCTTCCGCCTGACCCGGATGGGGAGCCTTGCCCCCTCCCCCCGACACGTCACGGGGTCCCCCTACCCCACCCCGCAGGCATGCCCGGGCATGCCTGCCCCTAGGGCGCTGCCGCTGGCTATGTGTTGCCTGGGCCTGTCTTGCTGCGTGTGCGCATGCCTGAGAGGCCTTTATAAGAAGAGGGGAGTGTTCTGGGGTGCCCGCCGCCGCCTTTCCCGCTGTTCCTCGAACCGACTGGCCCATGGTCCCCGCCGTCCCGTTTATGTGGAGAAAGATGGCGTCTTCAAGCAAGATCGGGTTTTCCTCCAGCTTGCCGAAAGACACCCCGGACTCACCGCCGAAAGCAGAGAGCGTGGACTCCCCTCCGAAGCCCGAGAGCCCGGACTCTCCGCCAAAATCCTGGACCCCGAAGATAGAGAGGCAGCGGTTGAAACCGAAAAGGCGTCTGCACCCCCACATGCACCACGGGCCTATGGGATTTTCCATGCCCCTCTGCCCCCTAAACACCCCATCGCGGAAGCCCAGCTCTGCGCCCAAAAAGCCGCCCAAGCCTGCCCTTCACGCTGAGGAGACCCTGTTTTGGTCCGATTCAGATGATGGTTATGACCATGGAAGTCCACCACCGAAGAGAAGGGCCTTAAGGCGTTATGTTAGCTCAGATTCTGACAGCGACATTGCAAGCGGCTCTAACAAGGAGAATGCTGCCCCTGATACGGAGGACTTTCTAAATACGGTAAGGCCCTGTTTTAAATCTATGTTCATATTGTGATACTGTATCTTGTGGCAAGGCTGCAGGTGTTGTGCGGCTTTAGAGTTTGGGGTGTGTTATGTATCTAATTATACGGCGGAATTTCTAAACACGGTAAGGCCCTGTTTTAAATCAAAGTTCATATTGTGATACTGTATCTTGTGGCAAGGCTGCAGGTGTTGTGCGGCTTTAGAGTTTGGGGTGTGTTATGTATCTAATTACGTTGAAGTTTCCTTTTATAATTAAAACCAGCCAATATTTATGTTTTACAGGCCAAAGATTTGCCCCCAAAGGTAACCCCAAAATCCCCTCGACGCAAGAGAAGGGCTTTAAGGCGTTATGTTAGCTCAGATTCTGACAGCGACCTTGCAAGTGGCTCTAACAAGGACAATGCTGCCCCTGAGTCAGAAGAATCTTCAAACACGGTAAGGAGCTGGCTGTTGGTGTTTTAGAGGATGGGTGTGTGTTAGGTATTTCATTACTTTGTAGCTTGCTTTGATAATTATTTTTTATTTGCTATTTGCAGGAATTACCCCATAAAACATTGAGCAGATTGCTCCATATAGACCTGCCAGAAATTAAGGGGAGAAAGAAGCAATATATGAAGAACATTGTGCATACAACAGTAGCTGTGATTATTAAATATTATATATCATCATATCAGAAACAATCTTGCGATGGCTGTCAAAATAATTTGGAAAACCAGGAATCGCATTCGTGTATAACCTCAACCGTTGCATCCATATCAAGACTACTTCGTTCTCTTTGTGCCAAAATATGTTACAAGACTGTCATCCATACCGTCATCTTAATTGCATATTGTTGCAATAGCCTGATATTGACAGCTGAAAATATTAATGAGATATTGACGCTTGTATCTAAAATTTCCAAGGCAGAAAAACCATATTCATTCCTCAAAAAAACGTTAAGACAGACTGACCCCTTGCTATTTCAAAATATTTACTCTGTGGTCACTGCTAGAAATGTCAGTGAATTTATTAAATAAAATGCTCTTACACATATTATTTTCTTTCGTTTTTTATTGCATTGCTTTTAAAAAGTTAGCCATGCGGGTTCTTTGACAAGCTCTCTGGATGGTGTCGACTGTGAGGATTCCGCATGCAGCCAGGCTGGTCTCTTGAATTGTTTCTTGCGTGCAGCATCAGAACCTGGAATAGCCGGGTGTTTAGAGGTCTCTGTTTGTAGGGGGTTGACTTTCAGGTTTTCTAACTGCTCTCTAACAGATTGAATTACCCACAACAGATGTGGGCACATTTAGTTCTGCCAATGCTTTAAGAAATACATCCCAGCCTTTAGGGCGCTTCTTCTCAGAAATAATATTAGATTGGGTGGCCCCTTTAATCAGGTCGAGAATGTGAGACCCTGGTAAAGCGTTCCCGTGATACACAAAGGTGCCTCGCTGATCCCAGCTAGAAATATCCTGATGCTGCTTTATCTTGTTCAGCAAAATTTCAGCATTTTTCTTAAACCTTCCGGGGATCCCTTCTAAAACTTCTGGAACAATTGTATCACTCTCAGGCTGTGGGGATGTGGAGGGGACAGGTTGGGAGGTTGGGGTTTGGGGGGGTGCAGACATTTTTTCCACATCATCATCTTGTTTGTTTAGTGCTAAGTAGCGCTGTAGAACCCCTGTGTAGAGTTTTATTTTTTCATACTCTGACAGGTCAGACCTTAAGAGAATCTCCCTCATCTCGCTGTCAAGACGTCTCATGGTTGTGGTTCTAATATTTTCTGGGACACCCCGAAGCTGATCTAATTGAGCGCTGGGCACTAGATATAATTTTTCAGCATATTCCATTACTTGTTAGTTAAAAGACCCGTTATTAGGGGGACCGCGATGCTTAGCAGGGGGCCCAGAAAACCTCCGTTTTGCTTGACAATGTATTTTCTCCTTTTCAGGGAGAGCCTCTTGTTACCCAGGCTTTTAATCAGAGCACGTTTTTTCCTTAAGACCCCCACCTGCTTGGGTGTTAGGGCAAGATTACCCTTTAAAGTATTCAGAGCAATTTCTGAAATGGCTGTTACCAAATCATCTGAGGCACCGCATAAAATGGCTTTTCTCTGGCGCAGGGGCGCCTTAATAAGGATTTTTAAGAGGGGAAGATTTCGCCGTATACATGCTGACATGTTGGTGGGGAGAGGCGCTGTGACCAATAAATAAAAAAGAATCATCGGGAACCCTTTTTGTTCTTTTTCACTGTATACACAGCAGGCCAGTCAGGTGGGAATAGACCCGTTCTCAGTCTGCAAGACTCCGGGGTATTTGGGTTTAAATCCACCAGCAGATAGCCATGGGGTTTTTTGGTAGCATCTGCAAAAGCCTCCATGAAAAACGGAACATTTTGGGGGTACATTTGCCGTGCTAACGTAGCAATTTGTAATTTATCTCTTGGGTTTTTAAAAAGCACCATATATTTAGCATTTAAGCTGATGGTTCTGTTGCTTTTACCACGGCAGAAAATAATCTGTGTAAGAAAAAATACACTCACATTTCTGTGGTGCACATATTGCGTGAAGAGTTTTTCAACCTCCTTATTATCAGCAGCACAATTCATCAAATCGTCTATAATTAAGAAGTTTATTTTATCGGGGGGTAACAAGACATTATCAGCAAAGTTTTCAGGCAATCCTTCTACAAACTTAATAAAGGAATATTTACACAATAGGTCTTTATACAGAGGCTGCCAGCAACTGTAACACCATACAACATTCTCAGGCATTTCAGAAAATACATAACGCGCATTCTCCAACATGTTTTTTACAAAGAAGGTTTTCCCACAACCACTGGGTCCCGCGAGAATGGCTGAAAAAGGATGGTTCCACAGAGTGCTCCTCTTAGTATCCATAAGGGACCGTTTTAAATCCGTCCGTAATCACTCTTTTGTCATACACTACTTTTTGTGTTTTTCTTAAAGTTTTAGTGTGGATGAGCCACTGTCGTTTATCTCTCACAATGCCCGGCTGTTCTACAACTATTTCACGAGGAGGGTTATCTTTCTTGTCTGAAACATAGGCAAACACGAGGTCTTGAAGCGTGTCAAAATTAATTTTCTCACTGTTTGCCACATTCAGTGTGATCCCTTTGACTTTCACACAGGCAGATTCTTTTTCTCCAGCAGAGTGTCCTGTTGAGAGAGCATTAAACAGCCTCTTAGTTTTAAATTTTGCAGCCCCCCCACTGGTATCTCGCTGGTTAAGTCACCCAGATAATCCCCCAGAGGGGGATTCCAATCGCCCTCCCTGTGAACAAAAATAACAGAGTCTGTATCATGGTACAGGACCCTGTCCTGCAGCCGGTCCAACAGTTTATAAAGTTCCAAACGGGCATATGCAGTTGTGAAACAGGCTATGAAGGGGTTTTTCATACCTGAGGTTGTCATTCTGTCTGTGTTATGCTTCCAGGTTACGCAGGCCGCATCATCATCAAGAAACTCACACATGGAAACTGAAAATGTTTCTGAGAACAAGAGATTGAAAAACCTGTCTGGGTCCCTTACTACCTCTGTGTTAGGGAGGTTTGTCCTCTGGCCAAATTTTCCCCACAGTGAGTTTAAAAACAACTTAGCAATCTGCCTCTTTGCAGGGTTCGGCTCTATTTTTTTTTGCGGCGTAGCAACACCCCCTCTTTTTCGAGGTAATCTGCTATATATTTATCTTTATCAGCCTCTGTGACACACCAGTGGGGAAAACCTGATGCCTCCTGTTTCTGCCGCAGGTGTGTCTTCATATAATCAGAAAACAAATCACCCGATCTCTGAGAAAAATGCCACACTTCAAAGATTTTTCCAACCCTGTACCCCTTCTCTATAGCAACATTCATCTCTATAGTGCACCAGGTCCCTGTTAAAGCCCGCTCATCATCTGAATGATTGCATGGTTCTAGCTGGCGGAGTTCTGCACATGTAGAGCACAGCACAAACATGAGCTTTCCACCTACCCTCGACGGTAACACTGGGAAGAAGAGACCTCTTGGCGGGTAAACTTTGGCTTTTATCAACCCGAAATAATCTGTAGGAGAATCAAAGTTCTCATGGACTATTATCGGATGTCCAAGGGGGTACTCCCTGTTTTTTTGTACATGGGGATAAAGGGACGTGAAATCATAATAACGAATCTCCTCCCCCTTCGCCGGCTTGTAGTACAAACACACTGCATTTGTACGTCCACCAAAGAGGGCATCCCTCAGTTCTAAGGGCTCTGGAAACTGTGCGGTGGCGAGGAAGTTTTGGACTTCTTTGTCAGTTTTTATCATGTTTTTCCACTCATGCTCCCATACTGATCTCACTTCATAACCCATGCTTTTCAGGATTGCTGTCCGCTCCTCAGTAGCATTATGAAGCTGCCTGTAAGTTTTACCAATCAAGGGGTTCCAGTCCTCTGCAGGGTAGCAGAGGGGGCACCCGTGATAAAAACAACCCAGAAATTCCAGACAGACTGGCTGACCATTTACTACAGCATAGCCATCAACAAAATATTGACCCACCTGAACCTCGCCACCATTTAAGGCATGCTGAATCTCTAGGTTTTCTTTATGTTTAAGGTACAGCAACCATTGGATGGCAGGTGTTGAGTATCTTTTGACCTGGTGGTGATAATTATCTGCAGGTGGTATCGCTATGGAATCTTCCGGCATAAATTTGAACCTGTACATGGCTAGGCTCACGCTGGCCAGAGTTAGGTATTGGAGGGGGTCTATGGCATAATATTCAGTTTCTTTTTTTTTCACAATCTTTTTTAAGGTCAGCGTCATGATTTCGTGGCGATATTTTGTACAAGCCTGCACCAGGATATGTACATCCTGCTTGCAATAATGTGCTATCTCTTTTTTCATGTCGAATGTCTGCATTTTATTCTCTTCATACCATTCTAAAAAAGCTTTCTGCTCAGCAGGCATCATGTACTGCACCCCGTAGTCTTCTGGCGGGGGCAAAGGCCCTACATAATTACTATTTTCAGGCCTGTTAAAATAGTGTGGGAAATATCCTTTGCACCCCGAAAATCCGAGCGCTTTCGGAAGCTTAGAGAGCCCGATGGGCAAATGGCTGAGTGAATCCATGAATTTTATGCCTAGGCCTTTAACGGTAACACAGAGGAGTTTCCCACCTTGAGCTATGATATCTACATCCAGTTTTTCTTTAACCAGCTGGTTAAGCATGAAATAACAGTCATAACCTTTGGAATTATGGGCTATGAAAGTAGTACCGCTAAAACGTTTATCTCTAGTGAATGTCAATATAAAGTCTGCTATGCACGACTCTCCTTTGAACTCCCAAGTCCGACCATAAGGCCAACGTCTCACCTTTTTCTTAGCACTCCTTACACCAAGGATCTTCTCCTCCTCCTCCACCTCCTCCTCCTCATCCGTCTCAATCTCATCCACCTCACCAGTAGCAGCATTTTTTTCAGGGAGCACATTCATTTCATCCTGAAAACATTCCACAGTTTCCCCACCAAAAGCCTCAGCAAAACAGTAAGTAGCTACATGTACGCCTGTGTCTTGTTGTGCCTCGATGTCATAAAATATATATTGCGTTGAAATTTCAGGGTATTTAACAGGTTGCATAATGCATAGATGTTTTTCATCATCCTCTTTTAAGATATCCCAACATATTGTGCATTGACGCCCTCGGCAACTGGCAGTGCTATGATCGTACTTTTGATAATGCCTACATTGTTTACAATATATCTTAAGCACACAGGGCACTTTACCTTCTGAGGCCAGTTTGTCATGAGCTTTTAAACAGTCAGCTGATTGGCAGAGCAGTTTGCAACAACCACATCTCTGCTGTTCATCTAATTTAGGGGTACAATCCTCTTTCAAACACATCCTACAGAAAAATAGGCAGCGATGTGTATGTTGATAGAGGTTGTTACAATAGGAGCAGTAATTTTTTGAACCAAAAAGCCCCTTTACATTAAGAACACCATAGTAATGACTATCATACAGGAATAGGGTATGTGTTTGGGCATAGCGCTGAGTCCCCGACTTAAATAAGCCCCAACCATCCTTATTATAAAGAGCAATTTGGATATTCCGCTGTAGATGGTGTTCAAATAGACCAATGTCATTCAAAGACACCTGTTTCTGCTCAGGCCACCCAACCTCCTGACAGAGCTGTTTAGCAGCTTGCACCAGCTCAGAGTCTGTAGGTATTGCACCACAATCAGCATGAGCTATGACAGCAGACAAACTTCCTGCGAAACAGAGCATGCCATCCACACTCTTAAAATCTACCAGATGTTGTCTCTTTTTAGCAATGATGTTGCTGTATGGTATAGTATTCAAGCGTCTGTTTGGCCTACCGCCGCCTCTTGGTGGTTTAACAATTGTGACAACTAAACGTAAAGCACCCTCTGTACAAAGTTCCATGTTGCTCTGTAACAAATTACTCATATTTGTTAGGAATGCCTCGGGGTCCAAGGCTTCTTTTGACTGTTTTACTGAATATAAAGCATCTCTCATGTTACCACCCTCAAGCCGCATCTGAACAAAATCTTCAGGGTCAATGTTCTGGTTGATATCATTAAGCACCTGCTGTATCGCATTATAAAGTGCTGCCATTGCATCAGCATAGGAACCAATATGCTCCAGATTAACAAAGCGGAAAATAATACCCCTACGCATAGCATTATACTGTTCCTGCACCCAGGTCCATGTTCTCAAAATTTCAGCATAAACAGGGGGAGCTTGCTGACCAGATGATGCATTGTCATTTACAGAATCTGGAGATTCACCAACCTCAACATCTGGATGCTGTGAGGTCTCTAGAGAACAGGGCTGTGAATATTCACCAACCTCAACCTCTGGATGCTGTGAGGTTTCTAGAGAACAAGGCTGTGAAGATTCACCAACCTCAACCTCTGGATGCTGTGAGGTTTCTAGAGAACAGGGCTGTGAAGATTCACCAACCTCAACCTCTGGATGCTGTGAGGTTTCTAGAGAACAAGGCTGTGAAGATTCACCAACCTCAACCTCTGGATGCTGTGAGGTTTCTAGAGAACAAGGCTGTGAAGATTCACCAACCTCAACATCTGGATGCTGTGATGTCTCTAGAGAACAGGGCTGCTGAACATTTGTGGGGTTATGGTGTGTAGCAGGCCTGGAACGCTTTTTGCGACGTGAAAGAAACTTTTTAGCATTTCTCAGCAGTTTGCTAGCTATAACCCTACAAGACTGATCCCCTCTGGCCAAGACTTTTTTCTTTTTCAGGGTTCTTTTCTTAAAATAGCTATAACCCCGCCCTCTTTGATAATACATGCATACAGATTCAACATGATAACCTTCCATGGTTTTAATAGAATCACAATCATTCATGGCTGACATGTGTTGCTCAAGACTTTTAGCATATCGCGAAAGCTCCATGAGAGAATATGAAGTGTATTTAACAAAGCCAAGCATACTTTCTAAAACCTTATAATGGTTTTTGGTTTTTGTTGAATCAGTGTCATGGCTGTTGTTAGCTGGATGAAATGGAGCAGCCATCGTAGAGCTGCCTGGAGAGTTGCTCTTTTCCACAGGGACATCCGGTATTGGTGGGTCAGGAAAATGGGGTTTGCATGCCCTTTTGCATGCTGGTTCTTTTATACATCCTAAAATAAATGATACGACAGCAATAATCAATATCGCTAGTTTTCTCAACCCACTAACTGCTTCTGAGACTCTTTACACACACACACACACACACACACACACACACACACACACACACACACACACACACACACACACACACACACACACACACACACACACACACACACACACACACACTCACCTGAACTTTTCCGTTTCATGCTGCCTGGGTTGACCACCGCAGGATGAGGATGAACAGTTTCATTGTTGTCTGAAATATAACAATGAAATTTATTGTTGTAGTCTGTAGTATAACAAAGGATTTTGTGCCCTCTTGTATTTACTGCCATACCAGAATATTAAAAGGGGGAACTACTCACCTGAACTTTTCCGTTTCATGCTGCCTGGGTTGACCACCGCAGGATGAGGATGAACAGTTTCATTGTTGTCTGAAATATAACAATGAAATTTATTGTTGTAGTCTGTAGTATAACAAAGGATTTTGTGCCCTCTTGTATTTACTGCCATACCAGAATATTAAAAGGGGGAACTACACACCTTTTGAGGACATTGTCAAGGGCTGAGGCGAGGGCATTTTCCTGAAATCTTCTTTTGTTGTGCTCGAATGGGGATCATTGCCTGAAATATAACAAATATTTTTACAGGGGTGTGTCAGAAATACCCCCACCCGCCCTAAGCTTATTGCCAATGCAGAATTTATAAGGAGGTTGTGAAATAGTACCTTTTTTTGAGGATCCCTTCATTGGAGAGGCATCAACAAAGTCATCCGCTAAATATTTATCTAAAACATAAAAATATGCCACTAAAAATCACAGGTCCCATTTAATATGCAAACAACACATGATCCCCACCCCCAAAATATATTGCAATGACATTTTATTTAAAACCATTTTTGTGAGAGGCATAACTGACCTAAATCTTTTCCAGGGGGTGGTGCGAGTCCCAATTTTAGGGGTTTCATTGGCAGAACAGGCGGCGGGGGGGGGGGGGCGACCTGAAAAAGGTTTGCAAGTTACAACATGACTGTGCACACGCTTAAGACACAGGATGGCAAGCATCACCCATTCTGTACTCCGCAAATACCTAATGCATGCTTGCTGCAGCTATTTATCAGAAAATGAGAAACAGACACCCCATCATCAAATGCATCCTCTGACCGAAAGCCTGAATAATATTTTAGAAAGAATAGTTGCCTCTATACAGCCCAACTTTGAAAGCAAGATTCACAGTTATTTGCAGGAGTTACAGCTGCGCAATATTAGTGAAACATGCAGCCTGTTTATGAAGACTGCTGCAGTCACAGTTTCTGATAATCAGATGAATTGGGGGCGCATATTAGCATTAATAATGTACGCTGCCTGCTTGTTAAAACAATTTCAACAAACCCACGGTGTTTTGTCTAAAAACGATGTCAGTCAAATGGTACAATGCGTGACTGAATTTTTAACAACCCATAAAACCTGGCTTTGGAATCTGGAATCTTGGGTAAGTATATTTGAAAGAAAATTACCCCCCCCCATGATTCTCTTACAAAGTATTGAAATAGTATTTTGACACAGTCTTCCCCCCACCCCCCTTTTCTCATGCAGGAAAATGGGCTGGCAGCAATATTAGATACCCACAACAGGAAACATCCAGCAACTAATTTTCTGAGAAAACTTATGATCAACCTCTTTTATAAAGTATTTTAACAATTCTCTAAATGCTGTAAGCTTATAATCACAGAATAAAAGTTTTGAACCATATGAAACGCATGTAGTCTCATTAATGTTGAGACACATTTCAACTGGTCCAAGATTTTAAACATTTAAAAACTACCTAGATTTGGAAATATATCCAATTAATTCCTATGATCCATAATTAAATGCCTTCTAAACACGATTTTCAAAAGAATAACCATAATTAACACACCTATCAACAGATTTCTAAAACCGCACATATCTCCACATAAAGCAAATGCGAAAACTCACCCTTGTCACAGCTTTGCAAGTTGGAATATGCTGCATAGATCTGAGGCTCCTCAATGGGTATACTTCCAACCACAACCAGGGGGTGATATTTGTACAAAGTCTGTATTTCATTGGTTAATTTTTAAGAGGAGCCCCCAATGGGTAAGAGCTGCTTGTAATGATGGCGAAACTCTGATTAGAGGATCTGCCTGGTATCAGTGTAAATATTTTGAAATAGCCCACATCAAGCAACAATGAGTTTCTGTTTTTTTTTTTTTTTTTTTTTTTTCAAGACATACAATTCAAGAAACCACCCTGGCTAACTTTTAAAAATCATTGCAATAAAATACAAAAGAGAATGATATGTGTAACAGCATTTATTCAATAAATTCACAGACATTTATGCAGCTTTCAAAAACTCTTTTAGGCTGTAATATTTTCTACTTGGGTCAGATAAAAACACGGCTACTTATGCAGTCAGGGCCGAAACAGGAATTTTTTTATATTTCCAGTCTCACAGTATCTAGAGATTTTTCCTTCTGGTTGAAGGTCCAGTCAATGGGTACTGATAGTCTTCACAAGATAGGCCTAAATGAACAGGCTGTCATTCCCAATTCCTGGGCCAGACGAAATGGTATCATTATCGCACATTTTGGGGCTCTCAACCCCGAGCCTGCTTGTCAGTGGTCAACAGGCCAAAATTACCTTTAAACAAAAAGCTCTGGATGTTAGTGCACAACAGGATATGGAGCTCCTCTCTCCAAAAACAGAGCCCTAAGCTGGCTATCTAAAAACAAACTGGTATTCAAGTGCGAGAAGTATCTAACAATTAGTTTACCTTATTCTTTGAGGAGAGCCTATACAAGATTAAGATTCGAATTCTTGGAATCTTTGAATAAATTTGGCCGTTTTCAAAATCTACCTACCACGAGAGAACATATATCTACAGTGCACCCGCTATAGAAGATATTGCCCATATTTTATTTGATTGTGACTTATATACAGCCCTCAGTCAGTCTTATTTATCAAAAATGATGGCCAAAATTGCCCATTGGAATGTGAACTTTCAGCTCGTCTTTTTACTTCAAAGCTCAAACATGCAGGTTGTGCATGGTGTCGCCAATTTCATATGTAAGGCAGCCAGAGTAAGACCTTCCTATATTGATCAAATTGGCATTTACTGTAGGGGCGACACTGACTCTTGAATGATAACATTTTGTTTTGGCTACCCTAACTTTGAAAACTGTTCACTCACAACTTGTATTTTTTGTATCTTTCTGGACTTACGTAGTTTTAGTACTTGATATGGCCCGAACGGCTAAACAATAAAGTTGTTGTTGTTATTTAATTCTAGCCATACAATGATTTTATTGTCCTCAATATCAAGCATTGGAGAATAACAGTCTTGTAACACATTTTGGCCATGAGGTGGGGCTGCTAGCCAACTTTTCATCCATGCACCTTGCTGACAGATAGTTTCTGTGAGATATTGTAACAATGGCCAAGAGTTGATGTTTTGCGGATGGGTTAATAGTCACACTGCTACCAGGCAAAGAATCAGCTAAAACACACATTCATTGATGTAACTGAAAAACAATGAGTTTCTGTATTTTTTAAGAGATTCATTTCAAGGAAACCAGCATGGGGGCTAACACCAGGGCAAGAATCAGCTAAAACACACATTCATTGATGTAACTGAAAAACAATGAGTTTCTGTATTTTTTAAGAGATTCATTTCAAGGAAACCAGCAGGGGCTAACACCAGGGCAAGATTCAGCTAAAACACACGATTCTTGCTCTACCTTGAAAACATTGGGTTTCTGTATTTTATCTATAATTAAAGTCAAATAATTTCCTCGTGTACCTCTGCAATATTTTTTCAAGAGGGCCCTAGAGCTGGTGTTTGCATCTAAGTTAATTATTAGAACTGCACCATGCAAAATCAGCTAAAACATACGCTTCTTGCTTTACCTTGAAAACAATGAATTTCTGTATTTTACCTATAATTAAAGTCGTTTAATTTCAACGTGTACCTCTGCAGTATTTTTTCAAGATAGTCCCCTTTTTAATATCATCACAATAAAAACCAAAACAGATTATTTTGTATAACAGCCTTTTATTTAGGAAAAGAATTACATCATGGATTGTACAGTGGCAGGCAGGCCTGAACAGGATTGAAAAGGGGGCACCTGTGTTTAGTTTTTCTAAGCTTCTTGACAAAGCTGACTACCATCGTATCATTGCCCAATGAATCGCCAGTGTACATTTTTAATATTTTTGGAAAAGAGAAGCCTTTTGTTCTGTTCTGTAAAAAGAAGACACAGTGATAGCCGCAGGTGGCAGCTAAGGGATGCTGCAACTGACTCCTTTGGTATGTTATCTCATTGGTCTGCCTCATTAAAAAGTCATAGATGTCTTCAGGAAATAGCGGATTATTTGGGGCTGCTCCATATGAATCAAAAAACTCCGCGGGGCCATGTACTGGTAGATAGATAGCCAGCCAGTGTTCGCCAGGCAGTGTGTGAGGATGGGTGTTGACCACGATCCCAGCTGGCCGCTTGGTAATAACCCCCCGGGGTAGCATATCACTGGGATAAACACCTGCAAAGTATTTGTTTTTATGTAATAAATTCAATATCTGGACTGTGTTCATCTTCACATGTAATCAAAGAGGACGTTTCTGCTGTGATTAATTTCAATCACGTTGTCAAATACCCCATATAAAATCATATTAATAGTGTTGGGAAGGGGTACAGCAAACCGGATCTCGGCTCTGAGGTTACCTGTTCTGATCAGAGAATAGTGATCAGAGCAGGCCTGATCAGGGGTGAGGTCAAAAACATACAGTGTGTACCCCTGCAAAAATTCGTGACGGTTAATAGCTATGTCCAAATCTTTCATGCTTCTCCCCGTGGCTTTGGCCAATTGCATGTATTCCCGCACACATAGGTTGTCTCGAAAATTAGGCTGTAGAGGCTTTGATGGGGTCTGAACTCCATCCACATACAACGCTACAAAATTGACGTTGTAGTGTTTAAAGTTGAAGGGGTTTCGTGTGTATTGACCGCTGAATGCCTCATTGTCAACAAAGCCTATGACCAGTTTCTTAGGCAGTTGCCCCAAAAAAAGATTTTCTTGGTTGCAGACAAGACTCCCAGCAGCTATGCTGAAAACTTTCATTCCAATCCGCTCAACAGGATACTTTGCATTAGAGGTAAGAAGCGCTTCAGTGTGCCCTAGACGCACACCGGGGGATACTTTCACTCTTTTAACAAACAAAGCTGCATTTAAAATATGTACTGTATAATTTGCATTGTCATCTCCACTCATCAAACAGAACGCATCCTTGCTGCGTGTGAGTTTGATCTTCACATCTACACCATTCAGCAGCATTTTGTCCTGGAAAAATATATCGCTGTGTAATGGCCCCATGAGATCCCAGGTCCGGCTACCTGCTGTCTGATGTGCTCTAGATTTAAAGCCCCAGTTTCCCTCACCAGCGGCTAGGCTTGTAGATTCCATCGTTTGATAGGCATCTTTATAAAAACCACCTGCTGCAAATTGTGTACTCAAGGCATCGGTGCTGTAGTTCAGAAGCAGTTCTAAAATGGCTCGGTAGGGATAACAGTTGTGACTCTGACTGATCAGCCTATCGCCGAGGGTAACATCCAGCTGGCTAAACAGCGAGGCAATGGGGTAATTGACCAACCCCGTTTTGGCGGCATCAGCCATGTTTGAACCATCTGCTTTTGTTATTTTGCAACACAGAAAAAGAAGCGAATGACTGAGGTCTAAATAAAATTCACTCGCCCCTGTTATATAAAATTCCACAGGTGCATTAGGGCTTAGGGCTGACAGAGGCGGGACTTCAACGTACATACTGCTTTCCACGCAGGTTTGTGTTGGTGATATTTGAAAAAGATCCAGCTCGGATTTGGTACATTCTTCAGAGGAGTTATGAATGAATGCCATTTTAAAATATGTCTCTTCCGCTGTGTTTTAGTATCTTTGTTTTGCGGCTTCCTCTCCTCTTCCTGACCTGAAGCTTCTGAATTTTTCTACCACGGATACCCCTTCTTTTTAGGGGCTGAGGTGCTCCAATATGTTGGTGAGATGCTTTTCGTTTAACTCCTCCCCTTCTTTTTAGGTACATGAGACCTGAACCTTCTTGGGTTCTCACCTTTTTCATAACATGACTCACTACGTCTCCAGCTATGTTGTGCATGGCTGTCTTAACATGAGGTTTAATAATCTGAAACCCCCTCCTCAAAAGAGGAACAGCCCTTCTGAAAAGTCCACGAAAAATGCCCCCCAGACCTGCTCCATACATGTTTACAGCTCCATGGAAACCAGGTAGACCACGGCCTGCCTGGGCTTTGTAGTAGGCCCTATAGGCATCTACATTTCCATAATCTTTAACGACAACCATTTTTGGATCATGCAGCTCTCTTTTGCACGCTCTAAAAATAACCTCTTCTGGGTCGAACGTGTAACCTCACGACAACTTTCCCCCAGTTGAATGGCACGTGTTGGTTCTGGTCGGTCTTTATTTCAATGCTTATTGTGTTGATGTGGCTCTTGTTCATTAACATATAATGCGGCTTATCGTAAGTTATGGTGACACATTCATAAGTTTCTCCTCTGACGGGTATGCACCGTAACAGGGGTACAGAGCTGTCTCCTACAATTTGGTGCTCTATGATATCCGTATACAGGTACATTGCGCTCACCCCTCCGGTAATGTCTGCAGCGTGGTCTATTTTATCGACAGGAACATCGGGTGGTAGGCCCAACAGGTGGGCTAACCCCCCAGTGGCTGAGAATTTGTATGTGTTTTCCCCTATGAATCTAACTTTACCCTTTACAGGGTCGTAGACAAAACGTATTTTAGGCGGATCTATGGCTACTTTTATATTGTCATTCATTTCATCCAAAACAGATTGAATGCTCTTGTAATAACCTCTGTGTAGTAGAAAGCCCCATTTAGTTGCATCCTGATAAATGTAAAACATGGCATTTTCAGTCAGTGTGTACCAGCTGCGGGGGTACTGAATTTCAGCCAGACCAACTTCCCATGCACCACTCAGATCTAAGGGTTGTGGTAGCAGTGTTGTAAAATTAGCATTTGTATTTTGAGGAAATATTTCCTTGCATGCATTGCTGGGGAGTGTGATGTAAAATCCGTTATCTCCCATTTCCAACTCTTCTATACAGGGTCACAAATTTCAGAGGCAGCCACCCAACTGTTGAACTTACTGGGCCAACCTTTCCATTTCACTAAGTGAAGTTTTCTTGAGCCACGGCCTTTTGTGGCCAATACCTTTTCAATTCTATACACCCGGTCTTCTCGGGGGTTCACTTTTTGTAGTTCTTCGGGATAGAATGTCCCCACAACAGCATCACCATGGTAATCTGTTAACAGGTATACGGGTCTCTTTGCTTTTTTGATAACCTGATCCACTATAAATATCTCTGTAGTGAAATTCTGTTCATAACCCTTATCGAACACCCCCTTTATTTTTGAAACCCTGACATGGTCTCCTTTTCTGAACAGCGGCCTCTCCTCTTTCGTTTTAGCAGAGGTCCCATAGATTGTTTTCCAGATGGCCAAAGAGTTGTGAGGGGTCACATCTACAGGCCTAGCCTTGATAGTTCTGTGCATGCTGTGATTATAGCTTCTTAGGAGCTGAGGTAATACATCCATATATTTGTACGTATTATTGGCTGTGAAATACCGCCACATTTTTGTTTTTAAAGTTCTGTTAAACCTTTCCACAACACCAGCCTTGACCTCATTATTGGTGACAAAGTGGTGTATCCCATGTTTCTTTAACAGCAGGCTTACAGGCTTATTTAGGAACTCTAACCCTCGATCTGTTTGAAGCTTCTCGGGATGTCTATGGTTTTGTTTGAAAATGGCCGCTAAAGCTTTGGACACCTCCCGCCCCGTCTTGTCTTTGAGAGCCACAGCCCAGGCATATTTAGATAAAATATCAATGCATGTTAATATGTACTTGTAGCCCCTGTTGTACTCTGAAAATTGCTGCATATCTACCAAATCCGCCTGCCATTGTGCATCGACTCCTGAGACAATAGTCTTGTTTCTTTTAAAATGTATTCGGGCGGGCTTATGGAGTGTATAGGCATCCTGATCAGAAAGCCATCGAGAAACATCCTTGACCCTTAATGATTTGATGCGCTTTTTTGCCTCACTAAATAGAGGGGTAACACCTCCAAAACTTCCTACAGAATCCGGTGTATAATATATATTTTTTAGAACATCCCCGTGGTCAGGCATCTTAGCAGCCCACAGACATATGAACACAGATTAAGGGGTTAAATAAACTTTATTCACAAGAGAATAAGGCTGGAGCATTTTAAGATTTCAAGGCTTTACCAGACTTATAATGTGTTTAATATTTGCAAATAATAGGACGGAAAAGGCTATTTTCTAATTTTAAACATAAAGACAGACATTATTGAATAAGCTGTTATATTCTCAGAGTATATGTTGAAACCACTTGAAGCGCCAGAATTTTTTTTTTTTTTTTTCACATGCTATGACTTCTCGGCAGATTCTTTTTCTCCAGCAGAGTGTCCTGTTGAGAGAGCATTAAACAGCCTCTTAGTTTTAAATTTTGCAGTCCCCCCACAACCCCAAACGAGAGTTATAAACAATTTAATGAAAAAACTCACCTCGGCCGCTGAACCGCTCTCATAACCCTCATCTGCAGAAGTCCAAATATCCTCTTGTGGCTCCTCTAGAGGCCCAGGTTCGGAACCATCTGAGCATTCACTCCCCAATTTCTCTTTTGGTTTCTGCCATCCTGCTCTTACTCCATGAGGACAATCACACTCAAGATCGGACCAAAACAGGGTCTCCTCAGCGTGAAGGGCAGGCTTGGCCGGCTTTTTGGGCGCAGAGCTGGGCTTCCGCGATGGGGTGTTTAGGGGGCAGAGGGGCATGGAAAATCCCATAGGCCCGTGGTGCATGTGGGGGTGCAGACGCCTTTTCGGTTTCAACCGCTGCCTCTCTATCTTCGGGGTCCAGGATTTTGGCGGAGAGTCCGGGCTCTCGGGCTTCGGAGGGGAGTCCACGCTCTCTGCTTTCGGCGGTGAGTCCGGGGTGTCCTTCGGCAAGCTGGAGGAAAACCCGATCTTGCTTGAAGACGCCATCTTTCTCCACATAAACGGGACGGCGGGGACCATGGGCCAGTCGGTTCGAGGAACAGCGGGAAAGGCGGCGGCGGGCACCCCAGAACACTCCCCTCTTCTTATAAAGGCCTCTCAGGCATGCGCACACGCAGCAAGACAGGCCCAGGCAACACATAGCCAGCGGCAGCGCCCTAGGGGCAGGCATGCCCGGGCATGCCTGAGGGTGGGGTAGGGGGGCCCCGTGACGTGTCGGGGGGAGGGGGCAAGGCTCCCCATCCGGGTCAGGCGGAAGAGAACGTCACTTCCAGGTCAGAGGGCCCAGGAAGGTTCCGGTTCCGGGTAAGGGGGCGGGGCGGAAGGTAGGGACTTCCGGTAAGGGGGAGGGACTTCCGGTAAGGGGCGGGACTTCCGGTAAGGGGCGGGACTTCCGGTGTTTGATGGTTTTATTGCCCCTTTGACAGGAGCACCCCTTTCCCTACTACTACCAATCATTTCCCATTGTTTGCTAAAACTTATTCACTGCAAGGGGAGAGCTGATGATAACATAGTTTTACCTGAGGAACATCCCAGGGCGCATAAAGCACTGCAACTTGAATTTTCATACAACTTGAATTTTCCAGTCGGTTTCCCTATTAATCTACCATTGAAGGATATGGAGCCCCATTTAGTATTATTCTCTGAGAATTATTGCATTATCTTCTAAGGCCTGCAGATCATATCTGCCCTGCAGTTAAAAAGTTTAGTGAATAAGGCCAGGCATTCATGTCTGCATAAATCCCACATACACTGATAAAGTGGGCTGATAGGGTTGCAATTGTTCCTTTCCCCTCAGTAAAAGTAAAGTACAGAGAAACCTTTGTTTCTCTTAAGACTCATAAGTAGAGATGGGCACGAAATGACCAATTTTCTGTTACCATTATCCATTAGTCGTTCCGTTATGTAACAGAATGAAGAACGACAATTTGGATGGGTCAGGCTCGAACCGAACAGAACCAAGAAAAATTTGTTTGGTTCTGTTTGGTTCTGTTAGTGGCAGCGTGCGATAAAATGGACTGGAGCTGTGGGGAAAAACCGGTGCAGGAAACCACAGCTTTTTTTTGGCAGAGCCCCAAGCACTGATCAGCTGTAGTGCGGGGGGCTTGGGACTTGGCAAAAAGAAAGTTTTAAAAGCCCCTGCTTTCCCGGTGCCAATTGGGCACGTTGGGGGAGGGAAGCTCCCCGGCTTATTTTTAAACCTCCTTTGCTTTTAAAAGAACAAGAAGATAATTTTCGCCACCTGCTACTGCCACCTCCAGTCCGGAACTCTGGGTCAAGCATGCCTAAATAGCAACCTTCTTTTTGGACCCTAACTTCAGACCACCAACACCCCCCTCCAGCAAAACACTCCTCCGCCATAAAATCTGGTGGAGAGGTTGCATTTTCCCACCACAATATGCCCACTTTTTGGGGGGTACACAGTATCTCTTAAAACAACAAAAATAAAATCAAGCGATTTATTCCTAACCAAGGTTTGGGTGCTCGCTTTCTTACATTCTCCCCCCCCTTTGCCGTGCTATCGTAAAAAAAAAGAAAATATTAAGCGAGCTCAGAAAAGTACACCCTCTTTTCCCCTCACCTTTCCTCTGATCCCCCGGGCTTGCCTCCTCCGCCCTCGTGGTCAGATGGACCCTCCGTGCCATGTGTGTGTGTGTGTGTGTGTGCACGCATGCCGCACATGTGTATGGAGAAGAGGGAAACTGGTGGGGAACAATGCTGTGCTCCTTAAAAGGGTGGGTTGTCTTTCCGCATCCATTTGGCAATGAGGGTGAGGGACCATGAGGCAGAGGAGGCAGGAGATCCTGAATCAAGGTGGGGGTAAAGGAAGGTGTATTTCTCTGAGCTCGCTGCGTTGCTATTTTGCTTTTTTGCAACGGTATGGTAAAGGGCAGTGTGGGGAGGAGGGGGAGAATTTAAGAAAGCGAGCACCCAAACCTTGACTACCAGGAATCGCTTGATTTTATTTTAGTTTTGTTAAGAGAGACCAATACAATTGGGCATATTGGGGGTGGGGTGGAAAAAGGCAACCTCTCCTTTTTATGGGGGGGTTGTTTTGCTGGGTGGTGGTCTGATGTTTGGGATCCTTTAGCCACACTTGTTCCAGAGTTTGTGTGGCGGGGGGGTGGCAGAAGATGGCGAGAATTATTCTTGTTCTTTTAAAAACAAAAGAGATTTAAAAATAAGCCAGGGCGCTTCTACCCCAATGCACCCGGAAAGCAGGAGCTTTTAAAACTTTTCTTTTTTTTTGCTGAATCCCAAGCCCGCGCTACAGCTGATCGGCGCTTGGGGCTGTGCCCCAAAAAAATGCTGCAGTGTCCCTGCTGGCTTTTTCCCATAGGAATGCATTGCTTCAATGCATTCCTATGGGAAAACGAAAATCGAACCAAAACGACAAATAGAACGAAGTTTTCTAGAAAAATACATTTCAACGGAACTGAACCGAAATGAAAAGGGCCCAAACCAAAATGGAAACGGAACACCATTTTTGCATTTCATGCCCATCTCTACTCATAAGAGTGAAGAGGGGACATGGACCAAATATAAAAATGCTAAACTTTTACTGTTGTCTAAGTAGCTTATGTGAAAAAACCTTTGGTATCTATTTTTCCAAAGTACTTGCACATGTTGCAGTTATGTCAAAAATAGAAATAGACTGGATTTCCCTTCATTGCTGACATTCTCTGTTAGAGTCGCAATGGTATAACTTTCTTTCCATGTCTGCTTCAAAATACTATGAGACATGAAGACTGTTCAGACTGAAAGTCAATAGTTTTCTTTGCCATAGGTTTTCCAGTGAGAGATTTCATTCTTGCTATGCCTCTTCTCCCAGGCTTTCATCAGCTTGACATACCTGGAATGGGGTTGAGTAATTCTAGACAGATAAAGATGTCTGATCCCAGGCTAGACTCTTAATGTGCTCCGGATGCAATGTAATGCAGGAAGAGGAACCACGGGCAAGCCTCTTAAATCTAGATTAATTATTTCCTGAGTTCAAACCTAAAATCCACTTATTGTGTTCTTTGAGTCTTTGCACACCAACCAGGACATACAGGAACTACCCCCCCCCCAAAAAAAGTACTTCAAAGTAGCAACAGCTCTACACTTTCTTTAGAAACTCTTTCCTCCTCCCTTCTTAATTAACACACCTTGGTAAAATATCAAAACGTTTATTTAAAAAATATAAACAGTAAAAAACATAATAAAAGTCAGTTGTACATTCGAAGTAATGCAAAGCAATCCATATCCAATCCTCTAAGCCCGTTAAAATAAACAACCCTTTCCAGCATTAAATTCTAAATTATTCTACGTAATCATCTTAATTAGCCTAACTAGCTACATCTAAAAAACTTGTGCCAAAAAGAAGCATAAAGATTAGAAGCAATAAACAGTCAATAGACCACCAATTTGTAACTCAACAACAATCCATCAATCTAGGTGTTACCTAATACATTCAAAGCCCTTTATTATAAAACTCTTCCTTCAGGAATGTAACTTCTTACACAGTCTGGTTGGTTACCCTCTCATGCTGTGCTTGGGACCATCTTATCAGGAATTTGTTTTGTTTGTCTGAAGCTTTCTGCTAATGCAATAAATGAAATCCACTCTGCCCTTTTAGCTGTCTGATAAGGCACCTGAGAATGCTTCTAAACAACTTACTGTAAGCCTGGAAAAGTACAGAGTTTACCAATTTAGCATTATAGACTCAATTTTCTCATGTGTACCTCTATGCCACTGCAGATAGCTTTAATTACAAGTTTTACTGTATATTTTGCTTGCTTATACAAAAGGTGCAACAGCTAATCAATCCTAGCCACCAGTTAATGAGTCCTGCTGGGATACTGGAATATGCACAAGACAGGGGAGTTATACATCCAGTAGAACCCAGTGGGGACTCACTAATTGCCAGCTAACAATGACTCGATGTTATGCCTGTTACAGAGGGAAGCAATAGGATTTCAATTCTTATGTCAGCATCTTTGAGGGAAGCATAGATCATTGGATTGACATCAGAACAGAAGATGAAGTTGGCATACAAAATGTTTGGGTTTTCAGATTGCTTACAAAATGAAGAATCAAGATTCTTTTCAGGAGCCCTCAACTCTAGAGTGTTCACCTCCTGAGGAAAATATAACTAATTGCAGTTGTTGATATAACTGTACTCCAACCTAAGGAAAATGCAGGTCTTACACCTTAATGTCTTTCTAGAGGACAAATACCCTTTTTAAGCATGGATGTGTTGGTTGTAAGGAAAAGACAAGAACAATCATAAAGCAAAGGTGAAATGTCAAAAATGTATTAAATAGCAACACATACAGAACCACATAATTGCAATGAAATATATCAACTAAAAATACATGGGGAATCTAGGAGTTAATTCTTTTTTCATTACAATGTTACTCTCTTGCCCTAGGTTCAGTTAATGCAGTGTAGGGCATATGCTATAAAGGACCATTAAACAATTAAAACAGGGCTCAGTTCTGCAGCATGTGTAGGTTTAACACAGTGCCTTCTAATTTGAAGTGAAGACTGAGGCAAAAAAATCATCAAATAATCAGAAGTATTTTCCTTGGAACCAATTTTGCTTTCCCTTTGCCTCGAAATATCTAGCAGCTAATTCATATCACTAAGAAAAAACGGATTTATATCTTTACTTTTGGTGGTGTCCCAACCCCTTCCTTACACTGGGCTTTTCAAACCATGCTGTGGTACCCTACATTCCTTGCTGAACTTATGTTAATACACATCATCTATATTTGCAAAACCTACATTAGCTATCCATGCAAAGGCTTAGGTTTTGACTGAGGATTAATTTAAGAGTACTTTATGAGATGCGAGTAAATCTACTTTAGCTGTACATTACTATAGCATTCCTATTTTAAAGAGAATTTACTGTATGAAAAGCTGCTTTTCTTCACTTTCAAACTATATCCAAGAATATTACATAGTATAATTCTTCATGATCTACTGATTACTGTGTCCTGCCCCAGTTATACCTAGTACATAAAATATAGATGTATATATTTTTTTCAGGCAATTCCTGAGATTTCCATTTCTCTTCTTGCTTCGCCTCACTTTAATTTAATTCTACATTTGCGCACTTGTAACAGATCATTTGAGATTAACAGGTATGCTGTTCTAAAGTACTCCCACCTTCAGAAATCAGCTATTGAACAGAGATCAGAGGTTCCAAGTTGCTTATATATCAACCTCCAACCCAGCTTTAAAACACCCTCCATATGGTTGACAGCTAGACTGAATTTTCTTTGTCAAATGCTTGTCAGAAGGTTGTAAAATCCATGTTTTTTCAACTTTCTTTTTGTTTTAAGTAAACAGATATTGGTCTGTTTTAGAGACTTTGGGGTTATTGTTCTAGTTGTTTATAATTCATTAGCATATGTACTGAGCTTTGGCTTTTTGTAAATTATAATTGAAAAGGGAGATATAAATTCCAAAAAATAGAACACACACACACACACACACACACACACACACAAATTGTTTGTTTGCTTGCTTGTTTATATGCCACTCATCTGGCTACCAAAGCTACTCTGTGTGGATGACAACATAAAGTTAACTTTTATCATACTTATAATTCTTGTTTGGTAAATAATAATAATAACTAGGCAAAATAGAGTGAAATAAGGCAAATTCCAGTGCCTTTTTACACATATATCAATACATCCTACTGTCTGGAATGTAACTTATTTGTTAATAATAAGGAACAGCCCTAAATAAATGTACTGTATATGGGAATATCATTCATTGAACCCATTGAGATTTATTTTCAAGTAATCATGCATAGAACTGCATTGATTATAAATGAATATAAAGTCCAATATATGTTGTATTTAAAGTTGGACTCCTTCTGCACCAATGTTACCTCCATAACATAACAGCATTTCCACAATGTTGAAACTGATCTGCAGTTGGCACAACCTTGAGATGTTTTAAAAGCCAATATAAAAGCAAGTTGTCCAGTTTGTTAGAACTTTCCAAACTGAACAGAAGTCTCCGAACCAGCAAAATGGGCTTTCTAGCTTTTGACAACTTCTGGTTTTCCTATTCTGGTTTTCCTATCAACAAAAAGACACTTACTGAGCCACAGGTGAATTGGTTCTGGTTTGATGGGTCATAAAAAGGCATCAGAGCACCAATTAAAACTTCTGTCATTTTACAATGAATAACAGTCTATCCATGCTGTAGAAATGATTTTCCAGAATAATTTTAACAGAAAACAGAAAAATAAAGAAAAACCGCTATACTTCTGGTGCTTGTTGTGATGTTCCAAAGATTGTGCCCTGTGTCACCAGTATTAAGGGTGAGATGGGACAACATGTGGCCAACAAGCTGGGTAGACAACATATGCCCCCTTTAGGGCTGAAGTCCAGCACATTTGGGCCCTCAGCACCCTTATACAGCAAAAATGTATTATGTTTTCTTTGGAGAGATAAAACACTCAGTAGCATTCTAGGATGTGGGGAGCAATTCGGCCATGTTTTATTGTCCTCGGGGGCCCTTAAAGCCCTGGAAACACCCAACATATTTTTAATCTGTATTTTAAAAATTAAACTGATAAGACTTGAGCCCAAGCCAGGCATTGCAACTGAAAGCAGCTTTAATTGTGGTGGAGGAGGAAGGCACACATGTGAGCCGCAACAGGTGTCTCTTCAAATATTTTATACAAAAGTCTATCGGGAAGCCTGTTATCCAGTGTAATTGAATGTGTTTACAGAGCTTCTGTGGTAAGGAGCCAAGATTATATGCTCCTTATGAAACTACTGTACTGTGCTAAGTATGTGCAGTGAGGAGGTGCATCTTGAGGGTGAGACTTACATGCGTTAACCCCATAAAGCTTGACTAGAGTTGTAGTAAAAGCAAGACCATGATTTTCCCGCCTTAGTTTCTATCCAATGACTTCTTTAAAAGAAAAAAAATCATCATGGTCAACAAGACCATTGTGAAAAACAATTTTCACCAATACATTTTAGCAATATCTCTTCTGTAACCATTTGCTGGCAGATTTACAATTCATTTGGAAGTGTCATAATCTCTTGGCTGCTGCTGGAAATAACTAGGGATGGACAAATAGAAGTCATATACAAGTGTGAAGGAAAACGGCACATCTGAGTGAAGCTTGTTGTGATTGAGTCCAGCTACATCAAATCGTCTGTGGAAGACTGTTACCTGATTGCCATTGTGGAATAGACACCAGTGATGTAGGACTGAGACTATAGAATCAACTAGATAATGTACAAAACTCTTAGATGCCAGCAGAAAATTATGAAAGCCTGGATATTTTCCAGGCCCTGCTATTACATCTCTAGTTTTAGCTACATAATATTCTTTTAGGAAAGCTATCTCAAATGGAATTAGATAGGGAGGAGCCAGCTGATTTAAATATATACAGTGGTACCTCTACTTAAGAATGACTCTACGTAAGAGCTATTCAACTTATGAGTGGAAAACTGTTGGCATTTTAACTGCTGCCTTACAAATTTTAGATGTGATCTGCTCTACTTACAGATGTTTTTCTTATTTCTTATTTTTTTATATTTATTTATTTATTATTTTTAGCTACAGTACCTCTGCTTAAGCATTGTTTGACTTAAGAGCATGCATTTGGAACAGATTAAATGCGTAAGTAGAGGTACCACTGTTTATATATTTGCAGATACCATGCACTCAAGCACTTGAGAGAAAATTATGCAGCCTTACTAAAAATAAGGTAAAGGTTCCCCCCACACATGTGTGCTAGTCATGACCATGTGTGACAAATGCACATGATGTTGGAAATGATGAATATAAAAACACAAAAGCAATCATGTGAAAACTGCAGTGTGTTGTAGCATGTATAGCACTCAGAATGGCTTTGTAGTAGAGAACAGTGCAGACATATGCCCAACTGATGTTTATAAACATGCATGATAATGATTGTTGTTCTTGTAGTTAACTACTGCTGTTCCTTGGTATGCAACCTTGTTGCTAGCAGCTGCAAATGCATCTCAGGTGGATGCCATCAGGATGGATGCATGTTAATGTCTGCCAGATCCACCAAGGAGAAAACGGATATCTAAGAAATGTAGCAATGATTTTAGTCACAGGATACTTCCAGATGGATGGCTCCTAGTGCTACCAACTGAAAGATACAATACAATAACCCTGCCTTTTGCTAATTAGTGGCTTTCATGTGGAAAGAAGATACTAGAAGACAGAGTGAGAAAATAAGAGGTGATTACACACAGAAGCGAATGTTACTCTGGATCATTGCTTCTCAACTTTTGTTCCTTGAGACATTTTGGATCTTAGCACCCAAAGGCCTTGGCCATTAGCCATTCTGATTGGAGCTTATGAGAGTTGAAGTCCAGAATATATGAATGAATTAGAATCCAGAATATATGACTAACTAAAGTTTTAGATCTACTAATCTAGACTCCCTAAAGTGAATGAATTGTGCAACCAAAGCCTTTTCTGGAAACACTCCAAGTCTGTTTGTAATTTTTACAGATTCCTACAGTCACCAGCTATAATAAGAAGTTGTCAGTTGGACTGATGTAGAGGTAGCAAATAGATATGAATTGCTTTCCATCTTCTATATAATTTCCACTGAAGATCCTTGATGTTTTTGCTGATGGATTGAAACATTTTTTCTACATACTTTAAAATGCTTCCTTATACCAACTCAAGGATATGGAAGAAAAGAAAAGAAAAGAAGAAAAGAAGAAAAGAAAAGAAGCATTGGCTATTGTGCCTAGCAGTTGGTATCTACCCTAACTGATAGCCTACTGTACGTTCACTGAAGGAAGCATTTGTTTGCTTGTCAGGAAATAAATACCATGCTGTTCCAAATTGAGTGAATGTAACAAAAACATGTTAGAACTGGTGGCTGGTGCTATCATTTACTGTAAGTAAAACTGATCGAATGGAGAAAGACAAAGGAAAATTCCATTTTAAAGCTCTGCTTTTATATCCCACATAAAGCCTGTTCAAAAAGCCAGTTTTCCACTTTGCAGAAGCCATCATTTCTCCTAACAAATCTATTTTCTACCCTTAGGTGTATTATTTTAAAAATGCACTATGAGTTAACACTTTTATCAAGTGAGCAAGAAGGCAGAATGCAATCGGGACTTCTATCAGCAGGGCTGCAGGACTCGGTCGGACGGGGAGGGGGTGATCCTCCCTTCCTCCTATAGCTTTGGGTGCACCCTTTGAAGCAATAGGAGAAGGACACCTTAGGGAGTCATTTTACAGGGAGCAGGAAGGAGTCCGTGAAGGAAGGAGGTGAGAAGTGAAAGACATTTCTTTTGGAAATGCCCCTGCTAAGTTGGCTCCAGCACATGGTGAATTCATATGGAAGCTTGCAAAAAACAAATATTTGGTGAGGTCAAGCCCTCTAGATCTCATTGCTGTAACTCCCATCAGGCCTGGCCAGCATAAGCAACAGTGAGGAATGCAGGAAGTTACAGTCCGACAATATCTGGTGGGCCACGCTTTAACAGCAGCTGATTTAAAGGAGTCGATTGTTTTGTTGCTGAAAAAGACACTCATCATAAGACAATTTAATGGTGGCAACTAATGCATTTGCTGTCATTTGAGACCCCAGTTGGGGTATCATTTTCTAGGATAACATTTCTTAAAAGTTATATATGTACAGAAAAACAGTGCAGCTGACATATAGGAAAAAAACAGATCTATGCAGGCTGCAGAATGAGTCTGGAATATGTCTAGAGGAGGGTGCCTAAGATGGTAAAGGGTTTGGAAGCCCTCTTGAGAATGGTTGGGACAGGGTCTGTTTAGCCTGGAGAAAGGGGGAAAAGGGGGTGTGTGCCTGATGGGGACACAGAAGAAGGCCTTCTCTTCTGTTGCTGCTCCCAGATTTTGGGAATTCTCTCCCACAGGAGGCCAGATTTGCCCCGCCTTTGCTGCCCTTCCCTGAGTAGTCAAATATTCTTCTCTTCAGGTAAACCTTCCCTCAGTAACTAGCTACTTGTTATAGGATTTTTTAGATAGACTGCTTGGACAGGATTTTTAGTACTTACTGTGTTTTCCATTTTGGGGGTGTTTTCCATTCCTCAGAGTGGCATTTCCCCTCTTTTCTATATTTGTTAGCTTTTTGTCCTTAGCTTTAATATTGCCTTGTAATGATGTAAGATGCCTCTTCATGCTCATTGTTCTTGGCTTTAAATATTGTCTTTAATTTTTCTAACAGCCATCATATACCCATTGTCTTCAACTTTAAATATTGTCTTTGAGTGACATAAGCTGCCTTGGGTCCTTTTCAAGGAGAAAGGTGGAATAAAAATATTTTAAATAAATAAATAAATAAATATGATGGCCATGTTTAAATATCTGACTGGCTGATATACAGAAAATGGACAAAAGTTTATTTCTGTGATTCTAAATGGAAGGACCCAAATTAATGGGCTGACATTACAGAAAAGGTAATTTCAATTAAGCATTTAGAAAGAACCTCCTGATAATGCTGTTCAGCTGTGGAAGAAGTAAACCAGAATGAGAGGTATCCTCCTTCAGTGGAGATTATTCAACAGAGGCTGGATAGCAATCTATCGGGATGCCTTTGCTCTCCATTTCCTTCACTGAAGGAATAGACTTGATGTCACTTTGGTTCTTTCCATCTCTGCAGTTCTATGAGTCTATAAATAGAAACAGGATCTTTAGCTTACATTGCAGGTTAGCAGTTGCCTATGTCATGCATTTGCTTTTTGGCATGTTAAATACTTTAAAGTATTTATGAATGTACTGACTCAATATTTGTTCCAGCAATCCATGAGGTATTATTACATCAACTTGTAATAATAAACTTATTCTTGAACGTTTATGTGTGTCAGTGCAGTTTATTAGAAATGGCAGGTGGAATGTTCAGAAACTACATGAATCATATGATATGAAAACACCTAAATTTAAAATACAATTCATGTGAGGAGATTTGCTCCGACATCTCTAACAGGGCTGTAATCTAAGAACAACACTCACAGTGTGGTCGGCCCTTTATGAGACCCTGGGAAATATGAGCTCATGAAAAATGATAATTTTGTGATTGCAAGCCCTAGAATTTCTAGATAGCATGTCTAGGTTCTGGGAGATGAAGTCCAAAATTAGCTGGGGAGAAAAAACTTTTAGTTTTCCCACCCCAGTGACAATCAGCTGGAGCCCGGGGCTTGGGGAAGGGGGAAAAGATTTAAAAAGCCTGGGCTTTTAAAACCTTTCCCCCCTCCCTCAAGTCCTTTCGGGGTTCCACTGTACTGCGGTCCTGCAATATAGAGGGACCACAATATATGATCCGTGAAAGGGCGGGTTCCACTGTATATACTAAACATGTGTATTAATATTAAGCAGTGGTTTTTCCAGTATTAAGAGAAAGCTCATTTTTCAGTGCCTTTTATGAAGTACTGAAATCCATTGGAAGTTGAAAGGAAGAGTCCAAGATGCAGGAGGACTCACTGTACTTCTGCTGCAATAAGATGCAAGTCTTGAGGGATGCTCATAACCCACAATACTATGCTGGCATTACATCAGTTCTTACATTCCAGCCCAGGATCTAGAGCAGTGATGGTGAACATTTTAGAGACCGAGTGCCCAAAATGTGATTCAAATACCCGCTAGTTTTTCCGCAAAGTGCAAATACAGCAATTTAACCTGAATACAGGTGGCTGTGAAGGGATGATCTCAGGTGCCTGCAGAAAGGGCTCCGAGTGCCACCTTTGACACCCATGCCATAAGTTCACCAACACTGCTCTAGAGCCTTCATGTTCCTTTCACTATGTCTTACCTTTGTTCAGCAGCTTGATGTCAGGAGATTCGTTGCAAAGGGCTATATTAATCTCTGTTGTCTAAAAAAATGATATTCAGAATATATGGAGGATTGCAATCTGGATGCTAGAGAACAATGCCATGTTGTTTGTTCCACCATTACATTGGGGATCACCCAGCTGTCCCTCGGGCCTTTTGATTCTGTCTTTCATAAGGGTGACATTTTACTTTCTAGAGAACTGAGGTGGGGATGAAAATTCAGACAGCAATATTTGCCTTGCCATCCCCCTCCCCTAACCTTAACCCTAGCCCTAACCCTAACCCCTCCCCTACTATGACAGCAGACAGGCATTTGGAGGAGACATTAAAGTAATTACATTAACTCAATTAATTCTGTTCACTGACTTAAAAAACCTTCAATTCAGAAGCAGAACGCATTAGAGATGGGCACGACTTAGCGGAATTCCCGTTTCTGTTTCCGTTACTTGTTTCCGTTACGCAATGGAAACGGTAACGGGAAATACTCCGCCAGAACTCGAACTCGAACCGACTAAAGAATAATTGGGTCTGATTTGTCGTGGTCGTTCTGGCATCGCGGCGATCCCGCGATGCCAAGCGGCACAGAAAAAAAGTTTTTAAAAGTTAAAAAAAAAACCCGATTCCCGGCCCTAAAAGCAGGCGAAAACTGTCTGAGGGCACCTACCAGGCCAGAAGGGTGTTTTATTTGGGGGGGGGGTTTCCCCGCCCCCCTCTCCTTGGCTAGTGCTACTGCTGCGCTGCTGGTACCAGGTGGGGGGGCATCGTCTCGTCTGGCCTTTGCCATGCGGTGTGCGGGCGGGGGGATCCAAAATGGTGACCGCAATTTTTTTTTGAAATCATGGTCCAAAAACCCACCAAAGCACCACAGAAACATGCGAAAATTAGCTTTTTTTTAAATGCTTGAATTTTTACAGTAGCAGCAGTGGGGTTGTCTTGCCAAAATACGTCTCCGTTGATTTTATTTTATTTTATTTTATTTTTTTACACCTGCGCATTCGCAATGATGGGATCGCCCATGGGAGTGGACCATGCAAATTTTTGGAGCCATTCCACCAATCGCATGGCCAGGTTTTGGAGACTGTACCAGGCTGGGAGGGCGCATCCATTTGCCATGCAGTGTGGGGCGATCTAAAATGGCAACCACAATATTTTTTTTAAATCGTGGTCCAAAACCCCACCAAAGCACCACAGAAACATGCGAAAATTAGCTATTTAAAATGCTTGAATTTTTACAGTAGCAGCAGTGGGTTTTTCTTGCAAAAAAAGTCTCCGTTGATTTTATTTTATTTTATAATATTTTATTTTTTTACAACTGCACATTCGCAATGATGGGCTCGCCCATGGGAGTGGACCATGCAAATTTTCCACCAATCGCATGGCCACTTGGCCAGGTTGACCACGGAGACTTCTGGGATGTGCCAATCAGGCATAAACAGCCTACTAACCGTAGCCTGAACCCGAACCCGAACCCTAAGCCTAACCCATACGCCAGTACACTGTCCTTCTAAGTGGGTCAGAGAGGCACCCAGAGGTGCACCCCAATACTCACCCTAACCTCACCCGTAACTAGCCTAACCCTAGCCCTTCCGCTAACCTGTCTTAACCCTAAGCCAGATCTACTTGCATTGCACTACACGCAAGTACATTTCCCTTGGAGCGGGTGCAAAGAGTCTGCCAGTCCGTCACTTGTGGCTCTGGCTGACTCCTGCAGCAGCATTTGTGTGCCATGCAAACCATGCCTGCAAGTGCTGCCTGACTGTGTCTCACCGACTGTTGCAAGGAAGGCACCCCAAAGAGGGGTGCCTCTGCCAGTCTGCTGCGTCTGCAATATGCATACCCATAGCATATGGCTATGCATGCCCTTTTGTAGCAGCGCTGGCGGGTGAGGATAGGAGGCACCCACCACAGAGAGGGGCCTCCAGGAGCCCGCTACCCCCCCAAAAAAAACCAGTACTAATGACAAACGAAAAAACGAAAAATGAAACGACAAATTTTTGCGAAATTTCGCGAAAAACAGAAACGAGCCAAAACGGGCTGCCTCCGACACACGGCAACTCGAAAACGTCATTTTCCCTAGTCGTGCCCATCTCTAGAACACATTAGCCTAATATCTTTATCCAACTGACAAAGTTCAAATTAGTCTACTGAGGAGGTGATAATCCTTCCTGTCAACATACGATTTACATCAGGAGAAAGCCTCCAACATCTCTGTTTTTCTTTTTGCAACAAAATGTTTTTGTTTCCATAATGGGATGGGAGTAACAGTACCTGTGTACTAACTGTGGTGCTAAATTCTTATGACAGCTTTGTCACGTCATGTCACCTCTTGGTATCCCTGTCTCCACTTGCCTTCTCTTGTCATTGAATTGCTCTTCAATGGTCTCTCATCAGAGGTTGTTCACTGCTACTGACAAAGGTAATTCAGAATGGATACTAACATTCTAGCTCTTGGTCTCTGAGAGTTAACATTATGTAATGGTCCCAGACTCCCAGCTACTTGTAAAAACATTGCTTTGAATCAATCCATGCATTAGTCATGGATGAATGTCCCAGCTGATCAGAGTGTATCTGTGTGTGAAAGAGAGATGTGCAGTACACAAATATACGAATTCCAATACATTGAATGACAATGAGTGCTTCAAAATAGTTTTCCCCACATGTACAAACTCTTTCAGGTGCACCGTGTTGAAACAAATAATGGTGGGCCAGGAAGAAAGGGAATACAACAAATGATGTGGTCAGTTTTAGGATTTTTGTGTGGTAGACATGTTTGCGGCAGTATGTTATAAGATCCTGGTTGAGATTCCAATTTCCGATATCTAGATGACCTGCATTACTATGAATAAATATATCTAGGGTTTGTTCATAGTAGGTATTGTTTGCTTTTTTTCTAAATTCTAGAGGCTTCAGACCTACCAATATATATATATGTTAGGGTGGATTCGGGTTTCTTCCCGTGTAGAAATCTGGTTGTTTTGGCGACGTTTCGACGAGGTCTCACTCGTCATCTTCAGGCTGGTGTTCTGGCTTCTTTCTTCTTGAAGCAAAGTGTGATCTCAGTTGAAGTCCTTCTATAAATACTGCTGGGGGTGTGTGGTTTGCTTGCTCTGTTGCTGATTGTAGGTTCGTTTGTTCTTTTGTGATCTGCTGTGTGGCTGAGGCGATCGTTAAGGGCTTAACTGCTGGTGGGTTAGATGGCTGTTTAGAGACATCATGTGTGGGTGAGGTGCTGGATGTGTGTCTATTAGCCTTTTGTTTCTTAACGACCTTGGTGATGGGTGTTCTGGCAGCATCCTGGGCTTTGGTGGAGTGGGGTCCTGTGTCTTGTGAATTCATTTTGGTCTGGCTGCGTGTCTGTGGTCTCCCAATGTTTTTTTGGCGTGTGTAAGTGTGCTCCATGTGGTGGCTGGAGTGGGGAGTAGCGGTAGATGGTGCAGTCGTGGTTTTGTTATTGGATGGTGGTTTCGTTTCATCTGTGGGAAGGGTCTGGGTTTGTGTTTGGTGTGGATGGAAGGTGGTGGCATCTTGTGTCCTTTTGGACCTGGTGTCAGTCTTTGTGACAGAGGCTCGTCTGTTGACCAGGGCTAGTTTCCAGATGTCAGGCAAGCGGGAGGTGTCATCACGTTTATTCATGTTGTTTGGGTGTTTCTCTATTTCAATGGCTTCCATGATTATTCGACTGTTGAAGTGTTCAGTTTTGGAGATGAGTTTGGTTCTTTCAAAATCAATTTCATGACCTGTTGTTTTTATGTGCTGGAAGAGAGAGGAAGATTTTTCTTCTTTTTTGACTGCGTTCTTGTGTTCTGCGATGCGTGCGCTTATTCTCCTGTTTGTCTGTCCGATGTATGTGGCTGGGCAGACTTTGCATGGTATTTCGTAGACTCCTTGGTTTTCTAGCTCAATCTTGTCTTTGGGGTTTCTTAAAATGTTGGCTATTTTTTGTTCGGTGCAAAAGGCTGTCTTGATATTGTGTTTGTGGAGAATTTTGCTGATTTTGTCTGTGGTGCCTTTGATGTAAGGGAGGAGGGCAGTGCCGTTGTTCTCTTCTGTTTCTTGGTTCTTGGGGTGTTTCTTTTTGGATTAGTTTGGTGATGGTGTTTTTTTGGAATCCGTTCGCAATTAAAGCATTCGAGAGAGTGTGTAATTCAGTTTTTAGGTGGTCTTTGTCAGCGAGGCGTTTGGTTCTGGAGATGAGGGTTTTTTGCTACGGAGTTGATCTGTGCAGGGTGGTGGTGTGATTGTGTATTTAAGTAGCGGTTTGTATGTGTTTTTTTTCCGGTAGATGGTATGTCCTAAGGAGCCGTCGGGTTTTTTGTACATTAGGAAGTCACCAATGTCCTCTGCTCCAGCAAACCACCCAGAAGCAATTTACACAAAGAAGAACAAAAAGCCCTCACCAACCTGAGGAAAGACAACAACATAATCATCCTCCCAGCAGACAAAGGCAATGCCACAGTGGTGATGAACACATCTGACTACCAAGCCAAACTATCCAACCTACTACAAGACCCTGCTTACATACCTTTGAACACAGACCCCACCACCTACCTGGAAAAAACCACCAAAGCCAAAATAAAAGCCTCTCCCTTAAGTGAAGAAATCAAGCCAAGCATCATCCCCAGAGAAAAATCATCCAGATGCCCCAAGCTCTACGGCCTCCCCAAGATTCACAAAGAAGGAACACCTCTCAGACCCATAGTCAGCTCCATAGGCTCACCCCTACAAAACCTCGCCAAATTTCTTGCCAAACAACTCCAGCCCTATGCAGAATCCATCTCTTCATACGTACAAAACTCGTTCCACTTCATAGAAATTATAAAGAAACAAGACCTACAACCCAATGACCTACTCGTGAGCTTCGATGTTGTTTCGCTCTTCACACAAGTGCCCATTCAAGAAGCCTTGACAGCTATCCACAACAAATACAACCCCCCCAAGCACATCCTAGATCTGACCAACCACTGCCTAACCTACACATACTTCATCCACAATGGACAAAGATACAAACAGATAGAAGGAGCACCCATGGGATCACCCCTCTCACCGGTCATCGCAAACCTATATATGGAACACTTTGAAACCAACGCGTTACAGAAGTCCGAACATAAACCCAAACTCTGGCTCAGATATGTTGACGACACCTTTGTTATCTGGCCACACGGGAAAGACAAACTGAACAACTTCCTCACACATCTCAACAGCCTACACCCCAAAATACAATTCACTATGGAAATAGAAGCCAACAACCAACTTCCCTTCCTGGACGTCCTAATCTACAAAAAACCCGACGGCTCCTTAGGACATACCATCTACCGGAAAAAAACACATACAAACCGCTACTTAAATGCACAATCACACCACCACCCTGCACAGATCAACTCCGTAGCAAAAACCCTCATCTCCAGAACCAAGCGCCTCGCTGACAAAGACCACCTAAAAACTGAATTACACACTCTCTCGAATGCTTTAATTGCGAACGGATTCCAAAAAAAACACCATCACCAAACTAATCCAAAAAGAAACACCCCCCAAGAACCAAGAAACAGAAGAGAACAATGGCACTGCCCTCCTCCCTTACATCAAAGGCACCACAGACAAAATCAGCAAAATTCTCCACAAACACAATATCAAGACAGCCTTTTGCACCAAACAACAAAAAATAGCCAACATTTTAAGAAACCCCAAAGACAAGATTGAGCTAGAAAACCAAGGAGTCTACGAAATACCATGCAAAGTCTGCCCAGCCACATACATCGGACAGACAAACAGGAGAATAAGCGCACGCATCGCAGAACACAAGAACGCAGTCAAAAAAGAAGAAAAATCTTCCTCTCTCTTCCAGCACATAAAAACAACAGGTCATGAAATTGATTTTGAAAGAACCAAACTCATCTCCAAAACTGAACACTTCAACAGTCGAATAATCATGGAAGCCATTGAAATAGAGAAACACCCAAACAACATGAATAAACGTGACGACACCTCCCGCTTGCCTGACATCTGGAAACTAGCCCTGGTCAACAGACGAGCCTCTGTCACAAAGACTGACACCAGGTCCAAAAGGACACAAGATGCCACCACCTTCCATCCACACCAAACACAAACCCAGACCCTTCCCACAGATGAAACGAAACCACCATCCAATAACAAAACCACGACTGTACCATCTATCGCTACACCCCACTCCAGTCACCACATGGAACACACTTACACACGCCAAAAAAACATTGGGAGACCACAGACCCGTAGCCAGACCAAAATGAATTCACAAGACACAGAACCCCACTCCACCAAAGACCAGGATGCTGCCAGAACACCCATCACCAAGCTCGTTAAGAAACAAAAGGCTAAGAGACACACATCCAGCACCTCACCCACACAGGATGTCTCTAAACAGCCATCTAACCCACCAGCAGTTAATCCCTTAACGATCGCCTCAGCCACACAGCAGATCACAAAAGAACAAACGAACCTACAATCAGCAACAGAGCAAGCAAACCACACCCCCCAGCAGTATTTATAGAAGGACTTCAACTGAGACCACACTTTGCTTCAAGAAGAAAGAAGCCAGAACACCAGCCTGAAGATGACGAGTGAGACCTCGTCGAAACGTCGCCAAAACAACCAGATTTCTACACGGGAAGAAACCCGAATCCACCCTAACATGCATATATATATATATATATATATATATATATATATATATATATATATATATATATAAAAACCCTCATCTCCAGAACCAAACGCCTCGCTGACAAAGACCACCTAAAAACTGAATTACACACTCTCTCGAATGCTTTAATTGCGAACGGATTCCAAAAAAACACCATCACCAAACTAATCCAAAAAGAAACACCCCCCAAGAACCAAGAAACAGAAGAGAACAACGGCACTGCCCTCCTCCCTTACATCAAAGGCACCACAGACAAAATAAGCAAAATTCTCCACAAACACAATATCAAGACAGCCTTTTGCACCGAACAAAAAATAGCCAACATTTTAAGAAACCCCAAAGACAAGATTGAGCTAGAAAACCAAGGAGTCTACGAAATACCATGCAAAGTCTGCCCAGCCACATACATCGGACAGACAAACAGGAGAATAAGCGCACGCATCGCAGAACACAAGAACGCAGTCAAAAAAGAAGAAAAAAAAAATCCTCTCTCTTCCAGCACATAAAAACAACAGGTCATGAAATTGATTTTAAAAGAACCAAACTCATCTCCAAAACTGAACACTTCAACAGTCGAATAATCATGGAAGCCATTGAAATAGAGAAACACCCAAACAACATGAATAAACGTGATGACACCTCCCGCTTGCCTGACATCTGGAAACTAGCCCTGGTCAACAGACGAGCCTCTGTCACAAAGACTGACACCAGGTCCAAAAGAACACAAGATGCCACCACCTTCCATCCACACCAAACACAAACCCAGACCCTTCCCACAGATGAAACGAAACCACCATCCAATAACAAAACCACGACTGCACCATCTACCGCTACTCCCCACTCCAGCCACCACATGGAGCACACTTACACACGCCAAAAAAACATTGGGAGACCACAGACACGCAGCCAGACCAAAATGAATTCACAAGACACAGGACCCCACTCCACCAAAGCCCAGGATGCTGCCAGAACGCCCATCACCAAGGTCGTTAAGAAACAAAAGGCTAATAGACACACATCCAGCACCCCACCCACACATGATGTCTCTAAACAGCCATCTAACCCACCAGCAGTTAAGCCCTTAACGATCGCCTCAGCCACACAGCAGATCACAAAAGAACAAACGAACCTACAATCAGCAACAGAGCAAGCAAACCACACACCCCCAGCAGTATTTATAGAAGGACTTCAACTGAGATCACGCTTTGCTTCAAGAAGAAAGAAGCCAGAACACCAGCCTGAAGATGACGAGTGAGACCTCGTCGAAACGTCGCCAAAACAACCAGATTTCTACACGGGAAGAAACCCGAATCCACCCTAACATGCATACCTATACCCGTGAAAATCTACGAAAACAAATATATATATATATATATATATATATATATATATATATATATATATATATATATATATATATATATATATATATAATAAATATTCGATACCTTCTTCTGATATTCAGTTTGTAGCTGCTCTTAAGGATTTTGTGAGTTACACTCACTGCTGTGAAAGAATCATACTGTTGCCAGCTGCATCAAAGGTTGTCTAGTTCGTTCCAGGGCAGGATACCTGCTGCTAAACATCCCTGAGAGGAGGTCATCCAGCTTCTGCTCAAAACCCTCTCATGAAGTATTTACGACTTTCTGAACAGAAACACAGAGTTGAAAAGGACCTCAAAGGCCTTTATGTGTGCTGAAAATGAGGCTCGAATTATACAACTTTTTCTTTGCATCAGTTACAACAGTACTGCTAACAAAAGCAAACAAGTGTGGGGGGGACCAATGCTGTGGCATCTGTACTAACAAATTTATTTCATTATGATACAGTATTAGTTAAAATCTGCATTTCACACAGTGTCTAGAGAAGTGGATTGAAATCAAGAGACGCTCACACTAACATAAATGTGTTCATTTTAAAGAGGCAACAGCACTTCTTTTTTGTGCGTTGCTGCTGATGAAACATGGATCTGAAAGCCACACAATGGGAGACCACCACTGATGTTATTCTTTTCTATATTTAAAACTATACATTTCTAGATTTCAGCAGTTATATTTTTATCCAGTAGTTGTGTGTTTTGATTGTTATGTTCAAATACTGGAAGTGCTTGCTTGCTTCTGGTATTAAGTCATGGAAGTTTATAAACATTGGGCGCTTTTACACAACCCCTAAGATCCGCTGGCCACTTAAATTCGGACCAGAGATCTTAGGGGGTTCATCACTCTTCCTGCTTCCCCACCCCTCTGCACTTCCTGGCTGCTGGCTGCGTGAGGGGAGGGAGAAAAAAAAGGAAGAAAAGATCATGCCTCACCTCCCTTCTGGCTCTCCTTCTGGTTCTCGCTCTTGCCAGCAAGATTCCTGTCTCTGTAAAAGTAGCTCTTAAAGGGGCGGGAGCCAAAAAAACAACAAACAGAAGGGAGGAGAGCCCCACACTCACTATCTTTACACCGCATCAAGGAATTTTCAGGACGGAAGAGCAGGTACTTGAAAGGTGCGCTGGGACGTGCTAAAGTGGGCGTGGTCGCACCTAATTTCCTGTAAACTCCGGAGCTGGTGGGTAAACATTTTTAAGCTCCGGAGCTGGGAGCCATTTGCCCCGGAGTTTAGGGGTCGTGTATAAACGCCCATTGATAACATCCAGGTAGATGTCTAAATTATTTAATTAAACGGTAGAATCCTGTCAAAGATCCTGGGGTGTACAGTAGTGTTTGGCATTCTGAACTGATGTTTTATGTCCTGTTCTACTTCCTGCTAAGTCATGAAACTCACAGAATTTCTGTGGGCCTGTCACAAGCCACCTCACAGGATTGTTGTGAGGATAAAACTGGGGAGGTGATGTCTTGGCTTCACTGGGGAAGCAGCATAGTTGCAAATGTAATGAATAAAAAATATTTTTCTGACTTGCGTTAGCTTTGGATGTGACTGAAATTGATGTAAACTGAATGCCTACATGAAAACCTATTCTATATCAAGTGGAATCATAAAACCTTGCTTGGAGGTACAGCAGATAATCTTGATACAGATACTACTTGTGTTGGGTGGACTTACTGGTCCATCTAGCAGAGTACTGTGAACTCTGATTGCCCTTCAAGATCACAGGCAGGAATATTTCTTGATTTAGGCCAACTACTCACTAGAAATGTGGGAAGTTTTTCTCTTCTAAGTCACACAAATGATCGTCAGGCTCATTGTTTTCCATCATGACTATCAACAGTTCTCTGACATTTTTACACAAGTACCTTTCCTAGCTTTCCTTGGATATTTTGGGGATTAGACCTGGGTTGTTCTAGAAACTAGAATATGATCTAGAATCCTTCCTGAAAGAGTCCATTTCACTTTTCCTGCAGGCATGGTTACAAGGCTAAAAGATAAAGTGTCTAATTATTGTGTGACATATTCTCTCTTAGGAGATGGTGCATGCTTTAAATAAAAAAAAAAACATTTCACAGTGCAACACAGAGAATATCCTTGCAAATGTGTATAAAGCTAGCTGCAACATCTGGAAGCAGATGTGCCTTATACATTTCGAAGCAACTAAATTTTCTCCTATGGTCTGCATTATAAAATTGGACACTTCAGAATCATTTTCATTTCCATTTTTCTAGGACAGAAAACATGTATCCCTTACTGATCATTATTTTTACTGTTTCTGAAGCTGGTGATAAAATCACAATTACTACTCTCTGTATAGATGCTGATCCAGCAAGATGCCAAAACTACTTATTTTGAAATTTTAATTGTGTTAACCATCCAGTTAAACCTATGATAAGTGAGACTTACAGCCCTCTTAAAGTTAAACACAATAGCCCTAGCTCAAAATTCATAGCATCTCCTTCATTTAGGGGGAAACATGAGAAAGAAGGAGGCAAAGGAAAGTGCACACAGTTAGAATAGGGTTAAATTGCTATGTTTTCTTGTAAATATTCCATGTTTAGTGCTTTGTTCTCCTTACTAGGAACTCTCTTCTACCTCGGTAGAGTTTGTAAGCACTTGATGGTCATGCCAAAAGAATGTACTTGGAGGAAGGGCAACGAAAACGAAATGAAATTTTTAAAAAAACGAAACGAAAACGAAAACGAAATGACCAAATTTGCCGTGTTTTTCGTTTTCGTTGCAGCAGATGCATTGAACTAAAAAGAATGTACTTGGAGGAAGGGCTTTTGTGGCCTAAAGAAATCTAAGGAGGAGATAGTATGCACAGTTGCATAGAGATGGGCACGAAACGAGCGATTTTTCATTTTTGTTTTTGTTTTTTCATTTCGTTACGCAACAAAAACGAAACAAAATTTTTTAAAAAAACGAAACGAAAACGAAAATGAAATGACCAAATTTGCCTTTTTTTCGTTTTCGTTGCAGCAGATGCATTGAACTAAAAAGAATGTACTTGGAGGAAGGGCTTTTGTGGCCTAAAGAAATCTAAGGAGGAGATAGTATGCACAGTTGCATAGAGATGGGCACGAAACGAGCGATTTTTCATTTTTGTTTTCATTTTTTCATTTCGTTACGCAACGAAAACAAAACGAATTTTTAAAAAACAAAACGAAAATGAAAACGAAATGACCAAATTTGCCGTGTTTTTTGTTTTCGTTGCAGCAGATGCATTGAACTAAAAAGAATGTACTTGGAGGAAGGGCTTTGTGGCCTAAAGAAATCTAAGGAGGAGATAGTATGCACAGTTGCATAGAGATGGGCACGAAACAGCAATTTTTCATTTTTGTTTTCATTTTTTCATTTCGTTACCTAACGAAACGAAAACGAAATTTTTTGCAAAAAAGTCATGAAAACAAAAATGAACCGAAACGGACCCCTAAACGACCAAACGACAAACGAAACACCATTTTTTGAGTCGTGCCCATCTCTAATCGCTATGATGCCCTAGAATACTCGTTTCTTTAAAATGTTTCTGCAAAACAAACACCGGTTCACATTGTTGTTTTCCCCTTGAAGGCACAAACACTTCTTTTGAGCAGCATCTTATTCCACCGGTGTTCAGATTAATTGGTTCAACAGGAACGATAACTGAACAATAGCTGGTATCTGCCGAACAGTTACAGCTTTTGGGGGAAAGGGTGCTGACACACACCCTCTCTCTGGAGAGAAAGATCCAACTTAACAGAGCACTATCTACACAGACTTTTCTCTTTAAAAAGGACTGAATTCATTTAAAAAGCAAAGCAAAGCAAAGTGTTCTGCTTATATACCACCCCATGCCACTTCTGGGCGGTTTTACAATTTTAATTACAGTGTGCAGGCTACACATTGCAATCTGGAACATCAAGGTGAGGTAAAAAGAGTCTCTCTTTTTAAACAAATGATCAAAATGATGATGAATAGAATGACAATCAACTTCAGGTGATACTTATTTGGTGGAAACATAACCAGAATATATCAGGACCCTCATGTCCATGGGCGATCAGTTCCACAATATATCATGGAAGCCTGAAAACATGGATATGAGAGAACCCTATATAAAGCATGCAAGGGTAAGGGACAACGGCCAAAATGGGGCACCCCTGGATGTTATATGGTATATAGCGCGGTGACAAACCATAGATAACCGTAGGGACCATACCACCTTTATCTCATCAGATCTCAGAAGCTAAGCTGGGTCAGGCCTGGTTAGGACTTAGGACTTCGGCTGTGCGACATGCCCTGTGACAGGTGGGTTGAACGTCCCCCCAAAAAAGTTGCATCAGAAACAATGGATCTGTCTTGCGGACCCCACCATCAAGTGGAACAAGTGCAAAAGAAGAAGAGTGACAAACCATAGATAACAATCACATGGATACAGGGTCCCTATTGTGTTTATCATCTCTAAACTGACTCAAATAAAGTTATGCTGTCGGTAATTTTTTTTCTTCTGAAATTGTATCTCTCAGACACGGTGACATCAGCTGAACTACTGCAATCAGGAATTATTTAATGTCACACTTAAAATCATTCACAAGGGGCTACCCATGTAGGATTGACTTAAAAGAAGCCATAATCTTTAGTTGAAAGACTTCAGCAGGCTATTAGTGACAGGATCTTTTGAAAGCCATTTTCATAATGAAAGCTGGTGCACACTGCTCTTATACTCCTCCTCAGATGGTCACCAAGTCTCTGGCAGGAGCACAGGCTTCCCAGCCCTACCTCCTCAGCTGTTGGCAATATAGAGTTAAATGGACCAATGGTCAGATTGCACATTCCTGTATTCCAGAGGCAAGCAAAATGCAGTCTGTACACTGCATGTGAACTCACACGAGTGTTTTCAGACTCGCATGGCTTACCCGTCCCCTGTGTTATAAATTAAAATGTAGAATAATCTCAGAACTGTAGAACTGGAATCTGGAAGTTGAGTCATGGCTACTGGACTTCTTTTTTGAGAGATAGAAACGTTTTGCTGTTCATCCAAACAGCTTCATCGGTCTGAATACAGCTAGTACAAATCCTCCATCTTATAGTCAGCTTTGACCTCTTATCACACTGGTCTGAATTAGGCTCATAAGATGAACAATGGCCTAAATAGGCTCGTTAGGGAGACAATAGTGTCCATAGCCTTGAGGTGAACAATGGCCTAAGGTGCTGAACCTATCAAGAATGGGTCGTTAGCTATGGCCTTGGTGGTGAATGCTTTTTGATTTGTCTGGGTACTTTGGAAAGCACAGCCTGATAAGTAGCAGATAGACTATGTCGGGTCCCGCCCCCTCTGTTGAGGGAGGGGTTTTCAATGCTCACATGAATGGCCTCCCTTACTCCTCCCTCAAACCACCTCTCTTCTTTGTCTAATATGTGTACATCCTCATCTTTGAAAGAGTGCCCTTTGTCCTTCAAATGGAGGTGTACTGCTGATTCTGGTCCTGACCTGTTGCCCCTCCTATGTTGGGCCATCCTTCTGTTTAATGGCTGTTTAGTTTCTCCAATGTAGACGTCTGAACACTCACTGCATTGGACCGCATATACTATATTGCTCCTTTTATGGTTTGGTATCGGATCCTTTGGGTGGACAAGTCTCTGCCTTAGTGTGTTTGTAGGTTTGAAATAAACAGGGATGTGGTGTTTGCCAAAAATCTTTTTAAGCTTCTCCGACACTCCAGCCATGTAAGGAATGACCAGGTTCTTCCGTCGGGTCTGGGTCTCAGACTGATCCCTTGTTCTTCTGGGATGGCCCACTGCTTTGTTAAAGGCCCACTTTGGATATCCACAGGCCTTAAGTGCTGTCTTCAGGTGCCTGTCATCCTTCTTTTTGGCTTCTGTGGAGGTGGGGATGTTCTCTGCTCTGTGGCTTAGGGTCCTGATGACTCCTAGTTTGTGCTGTAATGGATGGTGGGAGTCAAACAGTAAGTATTGATCTGTGTGGATGGGTTTCCTGTAAACTTCTACTTCCAGGCCACTGTCAGGTCTGATGATGACTGCACAATCCAGGAAAGCCAGCCTGTTGTCTTGGGTGTCTTCCCTAGTGAATCTAATATTAGCGTCCACTGCATTGATGTGGTCATCTACATACCTGAACCAGTGGGATGGTGTTGTCCTGGGAAGGTGTTGAGTGCCTTCTTCTCCACTTCTTCCTTATATAGGTTTGCAACAATTGGTGACACTGGGAACGCATGGCACAACCATGCTTCTGTCTGTAGAAGTCCCCTCTGTACATGAAATATGTGGTGTTCAGACACAGGTCCAGGAGCAGGCAGAGGTGGTGGGCTCCGGCATAGTCTATCTGCTACTTATCAGTGTGTGCTTTCCAAAGTACCCAGACAAATCAAAAAGCCTTCACCACCAAGGCCATAGCTAACGACCCATTCTTGATAGGTTCAGCACCTTAGGCCATTGTTCACCTCAAGGCTATGGACACTATTGTCTCCCTAACGAGCCTATTTAGGCCATTGTTCATCTTATGAGCCTAATTCAGGCCAGGGTGACAAGAGGTCAAAGCTGACTATAAGATGGAGGATTTGCACTAGCTGTATTCAGACAGATGAAGCTGTTTGGATGAACAGTGAAATGTTTCTATCTCTCAAAAAAGAAGTCCAGTAGCCATGACTCAACTTCCAGATAAACTCACCTGGATGACTGAGAATCTTTACAGCCATGTAGAACTGGAAGGGACCTTATGGATCACCGAGCCCAGCCCTTTCAAGGGGGCACAGATGCAGCCAGATGCCAAGGCCACTGAAATATCTGGTATTTATATTTCCATTAACTTTATATTTTAGCCCCAATGGTGCTAGGAGCACTCATTTTATGCTCTTTGGCCTAAGGCACATTCCCCAAGATCCCCCATATCCCCAACAAACAAACAAACAAACAAACAAACAAACAAACAAACAAACAAACAAACAAACAAACAAACAAACAAGAACAAACAGGAAGTTTCCATGTTGACACGTAATGTTGTTTTTAATAGCCTTTTCCAGCTATTTCTGGACCTTATGTGGTCCACAAGGGAGTGCGAAGGTTGAATTTGGCCCCCAAGCTCTCATATTTTTCCACCCTTGCTGTGTTTTTCACATGGTACCTTCTGTGACCTTAGCCAGATTGTGTCTTTATAAAAGTTCCACCATGTATACACCATGTGCAAATTTGCTAAGTGAACATCATGAGAGATCTTAGGGCCTTTTCACACGACCCCTAAGATCCGCTGGCCCCTTAAATTCGGACCAGAGATCTTGGGGGTTCGTTGCTCTTCCTTCCTCCCCACCACTCCGCACTTCCTTGCTTCTGTGTGCGTGAGGGGAGGGAGGGAAAAAAAGCCTTAAAAAGGGACAAAAGAATAAAGCCTTACCTCCGGTGCCGGTGGAAGTTGCTCCGAGCCCCGGTCACTTCCTGGTTCCTCTTAAAGGGGCAGGAGGCAAAAAAACAACAACAAAAAGAAGCGAGGAGAGCCCGGCACTCTCCGCATCAAAAATTTTCACTCTCCCAGAGCAGGTACTTAAAAGCTACACTGGGTCGCGCTTAGGTGGGCAGGATCGCACTTAATTTTCTGTTAGCTCCGGAGCTGGTGGGGAAAAATTTTTAAGCTCCAGAGCTGGGAGCCATTTGCAGCGGAGCTTAGATATAGAGGGCTACTGCTAGTTTATATAGACCATGTTGCATTAGACCAGGCGTCCTCAACCTAAGGCCCCAGGGCCGGATGCGGCCCCCAAGGTCCTGAATCCGGCCCCTGGGATCAATTGCAACCCCCCCACCTACCCCCTGTTTTGTGAGCAAGCCAGCCTCCGCAGCTGCTTTTGGACTGTGATCCGGCCCCCAGTGGTGTCTGGGTGGTGGTGAACCGGCCTGCTGTTTGAAAACTTTGAGGACCCCTGCATTAGACGAACCAGTAGTGTAATAGGCCTTCAGCTTTCAAATTGCACTGTTACATCAACCATGATTAGATGATTTAGTGATTAATGACTGAAATACCAAGATAGTTGATTCCTAAAGGAGGAATTAGAGAGTTAATTAAAAGTTTTAATCTTCCTCAGATGGAAAACAAATCTAAATTCATCCCTTGAAATTGCTTTTTCTTGATGAAATGACGTAAAATACATGTTTTTTAAAAAAGGGACACCATCTTTTACATTTAATTTGGATCAAAAACCAAGGGGTATTGCTTTCACTTTTGACAAGCTAAAGAGGCAAATAAAAAGGACTCTGTATGTTCATTTTTGAAGAAGGTGTGCCATCTTCTGGCCATGAGATGAAAATATGCTCAAAAGTTACATTGAATCCTCATATGATCCTTCTACAACATTACTGCATGACCAAACATATATCAAGTCCACAAAATTGAATGGCACACTTTCAATTGTTCTGTAAGTGTATTCTGCCTGAAATTCAGTTTATGTGCTTATATTTAATTTTTCAGCCAGTGTTAATGTCTACTGTCCATATTTGTGTGTGTTCTGTGCCGTCAATTTGAAGCAGGCATTTAGCAACCCTTATTGAGTTTTCAAGGCAAGTGAGATATCTGAGGAGTGGTTTTAACAGTTTTACCCCCACTTCAAGTGAATTTTCATGGCCAAGGAAGAAGTAAAATCTTGTTCTCCAAAACAATCCATTCAGCTTGGGTTCCATTCAACAAATGTTAATAGCTTCCATGTTAAGGTGAAACTTCCCACCTCAATCCCCAGGCAGTGAGGAGAATGCTATACATATGAGCCCAGATTGGCAACTTGCTGTTGAATTCATGACTTTAGTAGTGCCTTTCTGTGCTCAGCAATACCATACCTTAGAGTAGTATTGTTTTTTAAAAAACTAAACTAAACTACCCCAGTTCTGGCCCACTTGCATTGGTTGCCCGTGGCTCTCCGGATACGGTTCAAGGTCTTGGTTTTGGTTTTTAAAACCCTCCACGGCTTGGGACCTGAATACCTGGCAGAGGGCATCTCAGAGATCAACAGAGGCTAGGCCCATTCGAATGTCGCAGGTGCGCTCACTCAGAGTGGCCACCCCTAGGGAGGTGCGGAAGTCAGCAACGCGTAGCCGCGCCTTCTCGGTTGTTGGCCCTTCATTATGGAATCATCTACCAAGTGAGTTGCGCCTTGCATCATCCCTGCCCGCCTTCAAAAAGGCTTTAAAAACTTTGCTTTTTAAGGAGGCTTATGGTGACTTTATCTCTATTTAATTTAATTTTTTGTGTGTGCCCGCTGCTTCTTGTTGAGGGTTTCCCCTCTCTTGCCCTTACTGCTATCCTTCTACTGATGTTTTTATTACTGTTTTATATGATTTTTTTTAAATCTGTAAACCGCACAAAGTTCCTCTGGGAAATAGTGTGGTATAGGAGTGCAATAAATAGATAAATAAATAAATAAATAAATAATAAATTAAAATACTGATCAGAATCCTATTGGTATTCATAGAATTTCATGGCTAATTGTGGCCAATTAACAGCTGATGTCATTGAGGCACTACATTGGAACACACTAGAATTTCCAGTGGGATCTAAAACTCATAAAATGTAAAGAGCCTTTTTAAAAAGGAGCAATAGTGTGTTGCACTGAGTTTGTAAGCCTCTCAGAGAACAGAGATCTTTATATTGCAGGGGGAAAAGGGGTTTGAAGCAGCAGGTGAAGGCAGGAACTATTAAGGCTGGATAATAAAACAGCCAAAGTTGTGTAAGAGCAGAAAATACTCAATGTCTTGCCTTTCATAAAAGATATTGACACTACAATTTTGCAACCTTCACTCAAAATTGTTCTTTAAAAAAAATCAGGATTCCAGTAATAAAGGACTAGCTAGAAAGATGCACATCCAGAAGTTGAGTCATGGCAACTGGATTTCTTTTCTTTTGAGATGGAAACATTTCGATCTCAAAAGAAAAGAAGTCCTACCAAAATCTATGCAAGTTTCTTGGAGGGTTGGGTTTCAAATGCATACTTGTACATTTTGCTAATAAACAGTTTGCTTCTGTCATTTAATGTCCACTAATCAACATGTATACATGTTGAGACCACTAATATATACCTGTTTAAAGTATCTGTGAAGATTCATCCAGGTGAGGTTATCCGGAAGTTGAGTCATGGCAACTGGACTTCTTTTGTTGTCTATAGCTAAGCCTTTAGGAATTTATGTAAACCAATAACCAGACACGACCATTAAATCATTTGGGGAAATAATTAGCCACAACTTTATTGGTTACACGCTAGCAGTACTCTGGCTGAGTCATTGGATCAGATCAGACATATCAAGGAGCCCGCCTGTCCCACTGATGATGCCTTTTTGGAATGCCCACCCATGAGTCCTAGTTGTGGGCTCCCTTGGGGTATCCACCCCATTGGTATCCTGTCCATTATTCCGTTGATAGGTCCCCCGAGGGGTATACACCCCAACGTGGTCCGTGTCCTTGAATCCTTCCCACGGACCTTTGGCTGTTGCCTTGTGATTCAGCACCATGGCCCTTCTCGTTTTCTGTGACGTTGACAGTTGTTTCTCGCGAGAGCAGCTTCTAGACCATTACTTCAACTGCTTGGATCCAACCCAATGCCTGTAAAACCGCCAAACACTCAAAAGTTGTGACATTCATAACACATAATAACCAACTCAAAACTTTCATTATATACACAGGGTGGGCAGGGTGGGTAGCTTTGTCTCCTGGTTGCGAATGGTGGGTAGTAATTCCCACCTCCCCTTTAAATCAGATGCTGACCCGGCCCCTGGGAGTGCATTACACTTTCCCAGCAACCCAGGTTGATCTGAGCTCTGTGCTCTGATTGAGTGCCCTTATTGGCTCGGATCCAGCATCCTGTCTCCGACGTTTCCTCCTTACACGTGGCAGCCGACATGATTCCTTTGTTGTGGCTTGCCACCCTGGCGACAACCAGTGGACCCAGTGAGTCAGGTCCTTACTTTTCTTGTGAGATCGAAATGTTTTGCTACTCATCCAAGCAGATTAATCAGTCTTCATCAGTAGCTGACTGATGAGTTCCTTGAATGATTACAGTAATTCTGCGATATGCAGATGCTGGGTCGGGTCAGGACTTTGGGGTGGGGCTATCTGGGGCCTCCTACACTTACCTGATGCCTGGCACAGCCCCAAACGGGCCTCTGACTGGCTTCCCGGGCTTGTCAGAGGCCCCAGAAGTGGTTTCTGGTGATCTAGAAGTCACTTCCGGTTTGCTGGAAACTGCTTCTGGGGCCTTCAACAGGCCTGGAAAGCCAGTCAGAGGCCCGTTTAGGGCAGCGCCAGGCCTGCGGTAAGTGCAGGAGGCCTCAAACAGACCCATGCAGCTTACCCAAGGGGCCCTTGCCTTCCATATATGGTGGTCCCGCAATATACTTGGACCGCAGTATATGAACCATGAAATGGCAGAGGACCACTGTAGTGAAACATTTTGATCTCGCAATAAAAGAAGTCCAGTTGCCATTACTCAACTTCCAGACATGTTTTAACTGTGTTTATTTTTTAAAATTTATGCATGGTTTTGTCCACATTTTCACATCCCAAGCTATGGATCTCTGGGGCAAGTTATGCTGGATTCCACTGCATGCAGCAGATGCAAAACTGACACTTCCATATGTAAATGTAGACATGTACCGTATATACTCGAGTATAAGTTGACCCGAGTATAAGCCAGGGCCCCTAATTTAAACCCCCAAAACTGGGAAAATTTATTGACTCAAGTATAAGCCTAGGGTGGGAAATGCAGCAGGGCCTGGCAACTCCTCCTTTGTGAGCTGGGTGTGTTTAAAATGACTTTAACCACCGAGGCAAGTGCTTGAGTTGGTGGCTAAAAGTCATTTTAAACATTGTTTTGAAATGACCTTTTAAAAAGTCATTTTAAATATGGGGGGGTGTCAGGAGAAGTGGCACACAATGTTTAAAATGACATTTAGCCACTGACCCAAACTTGCCTCAGTGGCAAAAAGTATTGACCCGCATATAAGCCGAGGACCCCTTTTTTCAGCCCAAAATTAGGGCTGAAAAACTAGGCTTATACTTGAGTATATACAGTATTTCTTTTCCATTCCTAGCTAGGTAGAACATTAGGTAACAGAGAGGAATGCTGTCAGAATAAAGTTCTTGGAAACCATGTATAAATCAATTTAATTAGATTTCAGGTAGCCTGGAAGGAGTCTTGGGAGTCTGTGAAGAAAACCACTAGGTTTAAGAATCTCCACACAATCAAAATGGGCAGAGAACCCCTATATTCATCAAAATGTCACCCATAACACCTGTGAATTAGCATAAAGGATCAGGGGTTTGATTACAAAGTTACTTGACTACAATTACCTTGGAATGTCTTACTGTTAACTTATTTTTAAAATATTCATTCTGGCACAATTGTTGCAGCCTTCAACTGAGTGTATTTTTTTTAAAAAAATAAGTTAGCTGTGCAGCTTTTGTCCTTAATTAATGCCAACGGTGACAAAAACCAATAATTTTGAGAATTGAGGGGTTAGTTAAAAAGGAGTTTGAAAAGATTGTAAGAAGTAAGACCAAATCTCTTCTGAATCTGTGAAGATTATTTATCCACTGTTGTGAACGCTGAAGTATCTCAGAGATTAGAAAAGGTGCAGGCCCAGAATGAGCTTCCTTGGGTCTTAATGAGTTATGTGACACAAGGTAGCTGGAAAAAGAAAGGCTTTTAAGCTTAACGGGGAGAAAAAGAAAAAGCTCACACTTTCCCAACCTTTTATATTTCAAGGCAAATATAAATTGATAACAGTTCAGAGGGCAGTGTGTGGGGAGAATATTGCTAAGAACAATAAAAGAAAATAAAGATTTTAAAGAAATAAGCTAGAAGAGGAAATTCATACGGAAGCTGGTTGAATGGTACAGTAGATGAAAAAGATATAAAAGGCCAAATTCATCAGGCTGCCTGGGGCAAAGGACTCAATTATAGCCTTCCCCTTCCTCAGCCAAGACTTACAGCTTTTTACTTTAGCACTGCTTATCGGATGCAGTCCTGCATCACATCCGAGGTGGTGTTCCACTCCTTGACAGGCTTGCTTCCAGCGGTGAGGTCTAGGCAAGCAGAAGTACCAGTAAGATAAGCTGTGAAGCCTAGTATACGGAACATGGAAGTTCAGTGGAATCTCGCCTGAAACCCAAACATAGTATGAAAAAATGCCAAACCATTCAAACAAAGCCAAGTGTGTCACCGGCAAGGAGAAGAGTCTGTGTGGTCAAAGTCTAGCAATGAGTCTAAGGGGCTGTAAGTGATAAGGAGTTCGCAAGTGCTGGGCACAAAGTCAGAGTAAGTCTGGGACAAAGCAAACTGCTGCCTCCCATAGTCAACAATCTTCAGCTGTGGGTTTATTTATTTATTTATTTATTTATTTATTTATTTATTTATTTATTTATTTATTTATTTATTTATTTATTTATTTGCAATATTTTTATACCACCCATCTTCTGAAGCGGAACTCTGGGCAGTTAACAGATAAAACAGTTAAACCAGAAAGAACAATAAAGCAAAACAAAGCAACAAAAAAGGCAAGGTACTAATAAAATAAGGCGAGGTATTTATTTGTAAGCGTTATTGTAAGCGTTTGTGGTTGTGGGTCATCATTATTCATTACTTATTATGGTGAAGTTTCAGAGAGGGTAGCCGTGTTAGTCTTTTCAAGAATTTCAGGCAAAAATCAAAGAAAAACAAAACAAAACAAAAGACAAAAGACATGTGGCCCCTTAAAGACTAGCTTTCCTATTTTAATGTAACATTTTGTGGACACGTCCACTTCTTCAGACATATAGCAGTAGAATGAGGTGTGCAATATAATACAGTGACCCCCTGCCATTTCGCAGTTCCGGCATTGCGGTCCCACTACATTGCGGGACCGCAGTACCAGAACCGTGGGGGGGCAGCGGGGGGCGGGTTGCTCTGCACCCCGGAAAAGCCTCCGCCGATCACTCTCCGCTGCCCCCCAGGCCCCTCTGGGAGGCCTCGGAGTCACGTGGGGGGTGGCGGGGAGCGATCCGGTCGCTCTCCGCGGCCCCCTGCCCCTTCTGGGAGGCCGCGCTGGGCGGGGGAGCCACCGGGAGCGATCCGATCACTCTCCGCCACCCCCCACTTCTGGCAGGCTGAAAAAAGTGGCAATATGATTATATTACATTTGATGACTCAAGAAACCCCAACTTATGTTTAATACCTTCTTGTGTGTGTCCATAATGCATACATTTTTTTGTCTTTTGTTTTTCTTTGATTTTTGCCTGAAATTATTATGCTGAAAGAGGCAGGCTGGTTGCATCTAGACTCTGTCAGAGCAAAGGAAAGTTGCTGTGCTCAGGCAATGAACAAATGGTTTGTTAGACCAAACAATCTTACATCCTCGCAGGAGTCTTGCTATCTATTACATCTGTAGTGTGTAAAAGAGAAATATATTTTTAAATATGTGGTAAAAATGTCATTGTACAACAAAGGTACACTTTTTCTTTGTATGTTTTGGTTGCCAATTCCCATAATTTTCCAATAATTCTCCAGGTCCAGGCAGAATTGTGGAAGTTCCAGCCAACAAGCACACAACTACGGACACATTCATTTCACCCACCTGAGATGGATAAGGCTTCTTTCTCATCCGTCCTGCTGCAATGCCTGCTGGGGGAGGCAGTCTCATTGTCCTTTATGACCTCACGGAGAACCAACAAAGAGCATAGCATACGTTAGTACTACAGATGGAGTAGCAGTAGGGTTATTTGGACCATCCTGTGACCACAACACAGTTGTATCATGAGAGTAATTTCATTGGAGCTGACCAAGGCTACGTTACTAACACCTGTAAGTGGGCAGCATACTAGTTCATTTCAAGGCAACAATCATGCAGACATTGTCTACTTTCAAAACAGTAATGTAAGTTGGTCCGCATCCTGTTCCTTCTTGCACTAGTTTCTATATATCATGGTTTTTTTTGTTGTTTTTTTGCTTTTTCAGTTCAAGGTAATGGTCATGAATCTGACGGTGCATTTGGTTGCACAGTGGATGGCAAATCAGAAAGAAAAAATTACTGCATGATTGCTCTTGTGCACCGTGTTTCTAAATAGAATTTTGGCCATCAGGCTTTCTTAAGAGGAAAAACAAATTAATGAACATGGAGAGGGGAGGCCATTATGAGCAGAAAGAGCACTGTGGCAGGATTCATAAACAGAGAAGTTAGAAACTGAGAAAAAAAGTGGGCGACTTGGCAAATTAATTAGTAGTATGAAAGCAAAGCAGTGTTCTGCTTATATAGCGCCCCCATAGCACTTCAAGCACTCTCTGGGCGGTTTACAATTTAATTTTCCAGGCTATACACCCCCCCCCCCAGCAAGCTGGGTACTCATTGTACCAACCTCGGAAGGATGGAAGGCTGAGTCAACCATGAGCCTGCTACCTGGGATTGAACCACAGGTTGTGAACAGTTTTAGCTGCAGTACAGGCATTTAACCACTGTGGGAAAATGATTTAACGTATGTGCACAGCCATGCATATCTCCTCTGTTCACAAGGATTTGACAAGGGATTATGCAATGTGTCAACCCACTCAGTTTATGGATGGGTGGTGTGTGTAGTACTCCATGTTGCAACAAGCATTTTAACAAACTACTGTTTGTTACAAACTACTGTTTGTTTCTGTCTTGGAAGACACTGTTTGATGTTTTTTCAATGCCAGATTAGCATAAAACTAAGAAGTAGCAGATAGTGTGGAAAGAAGAGAATTAGGAAAAGCATATGCTGATGTGGAAAACTAGGTGGGAAGCATGGGTTCTATCCAGGTATTGTAGTTGTTGTGTGCCCTCATGTTGCCCCTGTCCGATGATGACCCAATGAATGGGCAATCTCCAGCTCAGCCCTGCTCAGTTCTTGCAACTCAAGTCTGTGGCTTCCATTAGGGAGTCTATCCATCTTGCATTTGGTCTTGCTCTTTTCTTGCTGCCTTCCACCTTTCCCAGCATTATTGTTTTCCAAGGAATCCTGCCTTTTCATGATGTGCCCAATGAAGGACAGCTGCAGTTTCAACATTGCGGCAGTTCACACTTAATTCAACCTAGGACCCACCTGTCATCTTTCTGGCAGACCAGGGTTTCCAGAAAGCTCTCCTCCAGCACCACATTTTGAATGAATCAATTTTTCCTGTCATGTTTTTCTGTCCAGCTTTCATATCCATGCATAGTGATTGTGAATATGATAGCTTGAATGATTGTGTTCTACGTCCACAGTGACACACATACACTTGATAGCCTTTTCTAGTTGCTTCATTGATGCCCTTCCTAGTCTTAGGCTTATTTTGATTTCTTGGCTATAGTCCCCATTTGGTGATGACTGAATCAAGTTATGTTGTTGTGTAGTTACAGTCGTGATCGACTCTTCGTGACCCCATGTCCATGGAGTTTTGTTGGCAGGAATACTGGAGTGGTTTTGCCACTTCCTACTCCAGGCACCTACAGCCCCTGGTATTCCCTGGTGGTCGCCCATCCAAGTACTAGCCAGGGCCGACCCTGCTTAGCTTCCAAAATCAGATGAGATCGGATTTACTTGGGGCAGCGAGGCAGCCAAGTTATACAGAATCTCTATTTAGGTTTCTTCATTACCAGTTCTAAAGTTGTGTGTAGTTTTTCTGTAGCCATGATGTTTTTCTTCTTCATGTTCAACTACAGGCCTGCCTTAGAACTTTCTTCTTTTACTTTCACCAAAAATTTCATGTCATTGCTTTTGCTTGCCAGTAATGGGGTGTCTTCTCCATATCTTAAACTATTGATGCTTCTTCCACTAATTTTACTCCTTCATCTTTATGCAGACTGAACAGATAAGAGGATAAATGCACCCTTGTCTGACATCTTTGCCTATAGAAAACCATTCTGTCTCTCCATATTCTGCCTAACAGTCATTTCTTGTCTGCAATTAGGACAATCATGTGCTGAATTAATAGTAAACATACTCTAGTATTAGTGTTTTAATGAGAGAAGAAAACATAAGCTTAAATGTACCCAAGTGTAACAGATTATTTCTTAAATGTTTCTCTGGTTTGGTTTCTGTTTGAAGTTCCACAGTAAGCTTTGCATAGAAACAAAGCACAGTAGATACAACATGAGGGTGATGCTATTAAGAGTTTTTTTCAGAATTCTTTTATTTGACAGGCATTTACAACGTTCCATTCATATACTTAAAAACATAAAAATAGACCTTCTTTCAGCTTATAAAAGAAATATATAAGAACCTTTGACATTGACAGGTCATGACATTATGTACAAGAACAATGGCACCCTCCAAGCACAGGACGTCCAGCATTTCACAGGTTTAATGTATTCCACTGGGGACAGCTAAAACATTGTCATGTCTATTCAATTGGTACACAATTGACTTGGATTTAAATATAGTGAGATACACAGGGTATAAGAAACTTTGCTAAAGCATTTTAAGGAAGAAAAAAGGGAGCAAAAGATAGCGATGCAAAAGTTAAGAGAATAAAAGTTTCAAAACATTGAGTATAGTGCACTGAGAAACAAACAGGCAAGAATTCAATAGTGGGTGGGATATAAGACAGCTAATGCTGCTGGGTTAACACTTTCTGTTCTCATCTCAAAATATAGCCACAGCTGATTGTATAAAATGTAATCCCTAAAGCTATTATAAAAGTTTAGGTTTTCAATGTACCTACCAATGTGTCAAACACCAATAGATACTACAATTACCCTTTTAAAAAAGCAAAAGAAGAACAATCCCCTTATTAGCAGATCAAAACTAAAATGGAAAAGGCATATAAATACTTAGAAATAAAAAGTGCTTTAAAATTATTTGGAAATCTTGAGATTTTAGTCACATCTTTACCCTGTTACAGATGCTTTAAAAGAATGGAAAATAGTTTTACTGATTTAGATACTGTTCATATTCTATAGCAGTGGGGGATATATCAAGTAATAATGGACACTAATTTCACAAAAAGAAAATAATAAGATGAGGTCAGGTTTTTTGGCCATAAAAAAATGATTGTTTTTTCCTGAGCCCTAACTTCACCAGCCAAAAAAGTCCAAATGCATCCAAGTTGCAATCTGCCATTTCTAGCAGAATTACAGCAGAGATCCATTTAGCTTTTCTGGTTTCTCAGCTATTTATTCACATTGCTAAAAATTCCAGTCTTAGATATATACAACTGTCCATTTTTATTTTACAGAGAGGGGGAGAGAGATTACCCCAAAGAATTTCCAGTTCAGGATTTTTACTACTAAGCTGACATCCTAAACCCTTTCTAAAATAATTGTGTTATAGCTACTTTGGAGCAAAACAGCACAATCCCATATATGTTTTCACGAACGCAAATTCCACCAAGTCCAGCGGGCTTACTCTCAAGTAAATCTGTTTGATTGCAATCTAAAACTTTAAAATCCCCATCCCTTTGTGCCCTTGCATTTCAGGTAAAATGCAGAAAAATATCCTTTACAAATGTTAAATATGGATCTCTCTTTTGAAAATTAAAAAAAAAAATCGCGTTTTTGTAACTTTTATGTAAAACTAGAACTTCCAACATTGACATTATACTAGTCACAGACCAAAGAGAACAGAAATTCCAGATTTTTTTCTCACACATTCCTAAAATATACATCATATGAGGATCCAGAGGTCCTCACTTGGCAACAGTAAGCTTTCTGAATGCTACTGCAGGCAAGTATCTCTTTAACTAAACAGGTGCTTGGCATTGTCTGGATCCATCCTTTGTTGGGGGAAAGGAGAAAGGTTTTATTCCCCCCACAAAAAGAGGTAACTGGACCACCTGGCACTGACAGTACCAAACACTCGTTCAGCGGTGCAGTTCCACACCAATGCATACCCCTGGATGCAAGCTTATTCCTTCCACTCAGAACATTTTTACTCGCTGTACCTTATTAACAAGGAAAGTCCATGAACTGAATCTTATTTCTGTACAGGGACACTCCTTTGTGGATCACAATTACAACTGCTGAATTTTAAGAAGGGACTGTGTTAAAAATGCTTTACCAATAGACACTTGGTCCTTGTTTACTTGCAGCTTACTTGTTTGAGATGAATCCATGATTGACAAGTCACATATAAAAACCACCTGCTGCTTGTGCTATCACTTAAGCTAAGATGCTGGATAGATGGATGTGTGTGTGTGTGTGTGTGTGTGTGTGTGTGTGTGTGTGTGTGTGTGTGCATGTAAAACACCCACAGCAATGTATTTTTCTAGTGATAACTATGCATCCCATTTTAATATGCAGCCCCTGATTAGCTGAGAATAAATAAAGCCCTTGGTCATGTACAGAGAAGGACTCAAGCTCATTCCAGTTCTGAATTTTGTTTTGCTTTGCCTCTGCTTCTTAAATGTTACTTTAAAGGGGGGCAAAGCAGAAGAGAGAGGCTGTATGGTTTCAATCAAGTCTAGCTGCCATAACTGTTATGTGCAAGTGTGCATTCCAAAAGATCATTCTCCACAACGTGTAAGGGGCGGGTGGGAGCACAGCTAGGTCTACTATCTGATGAACGAGTGATGAATCTACAGCTCAGTGTTCAGTTTTCTTGGTGGGACAAAATCTTCGCGACGTACCCAGATGACCTCTTCGCTGTTCCCTTCTATACCTCCATTAATTCCAGACAGAGCCACCTGTTTCTTTAACTGAGCCATTCGGGAAGCGTGGGTGCCCGCCGAGAACCGCCCTCTGTCTCCTCGGTAGGCTTGGTTGCCGGTAATGCAGGCGGCCTGCAACTGTTCCTGGAGCTCATTTTCTGCCACGGTACTCCTCAGAGGCTCCCCATATTCGTCCTCATCGCTGAGAATGTCTGTTTCTTTTATGTCCTCTGGCTCTTCATATTGGCCCAGGTCAAACTGCTCCTCGACCCAGCGGTCCGTGTCCTTGCTGGTGGAAGACTGCTGGGGTTCTTTCTCAGGGCTGTTGGCCAGGACAGCGTCTGAATCGATGGTGAATCTGTTTCGGGCCAGGCGTCGCCGTCGCCGTCCGAGCGATTTGCTGGGGGCAGACACTGTGCAGGCACAAAATAGAAACAGAACCCCAGAGGCTTATCACAAATAATTGTTTTAAAATGCTTCCATTAAATAATTTGACTAAAGGCTTTCTCTCAATCCCTCATTTTACACGATTGTTGCAGTATGTCTGTGAAGATTCTCAGTCATCCAGGTGAGGTTATCTGGAAGTTGAGTTGTGGCAACTGGATCTTTTTTTTTTTTGTGAGATTAAAACAGCTGCAAGAAAAACAGCTACAAGAAAAGAAGTCCAGTTGCCATGACTCAACTTCCAGATTATCGCTGCAGAGATTAACTGCCAGAGAGAATAGAACAGTTTTGTACTACTACAGTGGTACCTTGTATAAAGGAATTAATTCGTTCCAAATGAAATTATGTTAAGCAATTTTTCCTGTATACAAATTTCCAACAGGAATGCATTGAAAAACAGAATTAATTCCTAATCGTGACCATTTTATGTTGTACGGATTCACCCCCTAGGTGATTCTGTTGAGCAAATTTACCTTATCTCTGGATTTTTTTTATGTTGTACAGATTTTATGTGATACAAACCGTTTGTTATATGAGGGTCCACTGTATTTTCTAGTTGGGCAGGTCATGTCATTACATAACTTGTATAACAATCCTGTTTTTAAAAAAATACCTATGTGGAGATGAGACACAGTCAGAAAAATCTTGTGTAAAGTTATGCCAGTGTAAAGTGGATCTGGTGTTGGAAATTGTTAATTTAATCTAAATGAAAGTTCCCATCTTTCAAGTACTGAGGTTTCCCAGGCCTCCTTTCTGCCTTGTGAAAGCTTTTTTTTTTTTTGGACCCTTGAGATAGAAAGGGGGGAGGGGAAGAGAGAGAGAGAGAGAGAGAGAGACTTAAATACTAAAACAAATGCTGCCAGATCTCAACTGGATCTCTGCTGGAGGCTTGGGATCTACAGTGATAATCAAGCAGTGATGTTTTGCTATTACCGGTAATTCCCCTCTGATCTAAGGCTCACAAAATGGAGTCTTAGGGGCCCCTGGAACCTGAAAAGGTGGCAGGGGGGATGGAACTATTTCAATTTGTTCCTATGAATTATTTACACCACTGGAAGGGGCTTATGCCAGTGCAACTTTACAGAGTTAACTGCCCAAATGTTGGGCTTTCAAAAATGAGAAGTGAGAACACTGCAGTTCCTGATGTCTAGAAGGAAAGATACTGAAACGTGGCCATTGAGAAGCTATATTCAACTTGCCTTGTTCCACAATAAAAACTGCACCCCATTAAGGAAATGGATTCCCTTTGACCTGGAACCATAAATATGTGTTTCAGAGATCTGCAAAATACTCCAAAGTGAATATTGGCCTGATATAATTATCTGAACTAGGCTATAGTCCCATGGTGAAAATCTAGAAAGGAGCCAATGCAACAGTTGTTCTTTCTTTTGTTTGTCATTCTTTCATGTAATAAGGAAGAAAGCAAAGAAACAAGTCAAATTTTTTTTAAGATAGTTGCTGACAAATCAGGAAGTTCCAAATTTTCCCACGGCCTCAGAAATGTTAGTGGTTTTCAAAGGCATCCCCTGATTGAGAAGCCCTTTGCTTTGTTCAATGTAAGTAGATGCCTAATGATAACATATTTGATGAGTGTCAAAAAAGAAGGCTCTGTTGAATTGGTTTGTTCTAATTGCAAAATAATCAAGGCATGTGAAGTTTCTTCACTCTGGTATTTCAAAATAAATATGAAGTTTGAATTTCTGAGAAATAAAAATACGGTAGTAGGTCTCTCTTACACTGAAGGCTGGGTTACTGAGACCTTGAAAAGCTATAAACTTAACCGTACCTGCCCTGTTCATAGCTGGCCTTGCACCTTTTAAAGCACTCAATCGTTTTCCTCCGAAAGGAACATACTGCTGGGATGATGGCAGACTTTCAGTTTTAAGAAGCTGTCTTCTGTGTTTGTCACGTAAAATTGAATGCACAGACTTCAGAAATTCCTTCCTATGTTCAGGGGAACTGAAAACACAAAGAAATGCAGAAAAAACAAAGATAAGGTTAAGAACTAGCAACAGCACATGACTTTAGTTAGATTGTTATACATAACTTTTCTCACTGAGTCTGTAGTAATACTTGTGTTCACCATCTCTCAGAGTAAAATTTGTTTCTTCCTTTTTAATATTTGCATACTTAATGTTTTAGCTTTAATTTTCTCTTTTAAAGATGCAAGCTGCCTCTTTTTACTCATTGTTCTTAGCTTTAAATGTTGTCTCTTAATGTTGTAAACCACAGTTTTATATCCGTTGTATTCAGTTTTAAATATTTGTCTTTCAACGATGTAAGCCACCTTGGGTCCTTTTTTAAGAAGAAAGGCGAGGCAAAATATTGTCAATAATAAATGCATTTCTAATAATTTTGTATTTCTGTTATGTGTCTTTAGCTGAAACCAGTTACTATAATATGTCAAAGTGTTTCACAATCTCCATTTTGCTCTTCTTGACATGAGTACTGCTAATCCTAATTTTTCAGTTTGGGAACAAATAATGAAACTATCTTCAGTTCTACTCAGGTCTCTACATCAAAGTTAAGCTTTTTTCTATCTTATTTATATATCCATCCATTTTGACTACAACTTGCAGTGTGGTCTATTATAAAATTTATTACAAGGTTCTTTATGCTTATATATTATTGACTCTTCTAATGTGTTACTTCCTTACCTACAACAAAGATGGAATGATCTCTCTGGTCTGCCTTCTGATTCTGATTTCACATGAACTATTTCACAAACAGAATTGGTCTCTGCATCTAGAAAAAGAGAAAAGAGAAGAAAAATAATGTGTGTTTTTAAAGCAATTTCAAACTGTTCATCATTAGCACAGAGTAAAATAATAGTGTAATGACTGAGTGGGCTTCAGAAGTAACCTCTGATTTGTATCATCAGGAGAACTACCTTTAAACATCTCACTATGGGTTCCATAGTCAGGATGTGACTGCTGGAAATGGTTCCATGGAATAGCTCTGTGCTTTGACAATATTCTTAAAAAAGTTTCCACCCTGTAGCTAATTCCTGGCACATTAAGTACGGTATTTTTCTGTCTATAAGATGCTCCCATGTATAAGATGACCCCAACTTTTCAAACCCAAACTTAGTTCCACAACCACATGGTTCTCTCCTTGACTTACTTCCATGTACAAGGCGACCCTCAATTTTAGTCTAACCATTTAACACAAAAAAATAGTCTTATACATGGAAAATACTGTACCTCCATTTGTGCATGGCACATCCTAGAAATCATAGGTGACATGTGACAAGCGCAGTCCCCTCCCCTGGTTCAATCTATGGGCCACCCATCCTAGAAATGGCTGACAGAGGTAGTCCACACGGTGAGGCTAATTCACATGGTGAACAATTCTCAAGACACTGAAGCACTGGTGTTCCCAAGTACATAATATTCTTTACAAAAAAAAAAGGGAAAAGTGCAATGTATAAAGGTTTGTTGTGACAGGAACACAAACATCCTAAAATCCTTCCTCTTAAGTATGGTTCTTTCGGCATGTAACATACTGTAATTAGGCTTTCTCAGGAATAGCATCCTGGTTTCAGAATGTTTTGTACTAAGAAACCTGATAAGCACCAACATCAATATCATTTCAACTCCAAATTAATACATGGCTATTTACCGGATCCTTGAGATTTAAGGACCTTGTCTTGACTATGTTGTGGATGTCTGTAACGTGCACGGTTTTAAACTGCTTAAGTTGTTTTTACATATTCTAAAATGTTTAAATTTTTTTAAAAAATCATTTCACATGTTTTAAACTGTTTAAAATTGTTTCCCATGTGCCCTGATCTGGGATTATATGATATAGGACAAGATATAACTATTTTAAATATAAGCAACCAAACAAACAGTAACAGCCTTGTGGCAAAGTGGTAAAACTGTAGTACTGAACTCGAGCTTCTGCTCATCACTTGAGTTTGTTCCCAACATATTCAGGTTGCTGCCTCCAGACTGACTCAGCCTTCCATCCTTCATAATTCAATAAAATGAGGACTCAGTTTGCTTAGAATCAAAGTGTTGTTTGAACAATTATGCTGTAACTATGAGGTGGTATATAAGTGGAAAAAGTCACAAGAAGCTTGGGGAGGGATTCATAGGGCAACATTCCCTCTGAAAGACTAAATGTGCAACGAGGAGATGCTCTCATATCTGGTACATCTCATGGAAGGTCATGTGGCAGTCATGACCAGGAGTGCCTTGCTAAACATTATCTGGCATATTAACCATACTATTCATAGAGAAAAGAAGATTCAGTTATGGCGATTCATGATTTAATTCTTGTTTCTAAACATTCTAATGCAAATCACTTCTGCCTTTCAAAAGTATGCAGAAACTACTGCACAATGTGACTTTTATCAGCAGTGAGTGTTCATGACTACATTATGAAGGCCTTACATGAGCTTCACTGGTTCTAGTTGTTTCCATATACAGTATTTTTTCTGTGTATAAGACTATATTTTTTGTCTCAAATTGTTAGACTAAAAATTCAGGGTTGTCTTATACATGGGGGTAAGCTGAGGAGAGAACCACGCAGTTGTGAAAGTGTAATGTTGGGTTGGAAAAGTGGGGGTTGTCTTATACATGAGGACATCTTATAAGCAGAAAAAGATGGTACCATCCAAGGTGATGGTTCTGACTTGTACAGTTCCGGAGCCTTGGTACTTGAAGGAGCCTCCTTCCATATTAACCTACCTAGAGTTTGAAATGATCGCAAAAGGGCTTCTTGTATGTCTTGCCACCTCAAGAAGCCATGCCTCTGGGTTCTTGGAACAGGGCACGTTTGGTAGCAGCACCCTAGATATGAAACTCTCTCCCAAGATTTTGGCATCTTTTATCTTTGTCTCCAGGGTGTATCTTGGTTGCACAATCAGTAGCGTGATAAGATCCATGACTCAGATGTGCAATGACACGTTACTATTAGCTGCAGTTAGCTGTGGGTCCTGGGATTTAATCCTGCTCTCTAATTTTGCTGTTAGTTGGTTTATGGGTTTTTGCCTTGTTTTCTTTTCCCCTTGTGTTTTTGTGGCTTTCTGAGAGGTTCCAATAGTTTTATTACATACCAAAGCAATAAAAGATAGTCATGGCAACTGCTATGGGCAGTCGCTTGTTCTGTAGTTTCAAGGACAACATTGCTAGTCTTCACTGGTACTCTTTAGCCCTCAATATGCGCCACAGGACAACAGTCACGATTAGAACCTCACTTGCTACAGAACCATTTAACTACTTGATTTAGGGTCTCATGCTGCTCCTCTGCTTGATACTGGGCTTCCAGCTGACGAACAAGATTTCTTTCTCACAGCAGTAAACCTAAAAACCCTTCCAACCAAGCCACATACAGTGTGCGGTGGCAGTTCATATTAGAAATATTTGTTTAGTATGCTTTTCTAAAGTGTCAGTGAATCCCCCTATTTCCTTGCCAAGACAGCTCTTCCTGAGTTCTAGATGAAAAACCAGAGGATGTTCAGACTGACATGCAGAACAGCATAACACATGCATCAATAAGAGCTTTGTGGTGCAGTGATTAAACTGCTGGACTGCAGCCTTTGCGCATGACCTAGGGTTCAGTTCCAGGTAGCAGGCTCAAGGTTGACATAGCCTTCCATTCTTCCAAGGTCAGTAAAATGAGTACCCATTTTTGGGGAGGGGGAGAGAGACAGTGTATAAAGCCTGCATAAATACTTGTAAGCCACCCAGGGAGTTATTTAAGTGCTATGGGGCAGTATATAAGCAGCACACTTTGCTTTTTGTTTTAGTATCAGGAAAGAATAATCCATAATAACACAAACAAAATTTCCATACAAACTGGATATCTCTTTCTTGTTTCTATATACAATGAAAAAAAGAAATTGTGTGTGTGTGTGTGTGAGAGAGAGAGAGAGAGAGAGAGAGAGAGAGAGAGAGGCGGGGGGGAGCATGCAAAATGTCTCCAATGCAAGATATCAAAAAAGCAACAACATAAGCAGATTTTTAACAATGTAATGGTGTATTACTCTGTTCTTTCCACTGAATCTTTTGGAGTGACTGAAGTGACGGGAAGTCTTAAAGCTGCAGGCAAAGATGTACGCAATAAGACACAAGATGACAGAAGGGTAGCTGTGATGATTTATTCATTATAAGGACTACTTACTTGTCGGCACAGTTCAGAATGGCCTACAATAACTAGCATCTAAATGCAGCCATAGTATTCTGTCTAATGCAATATTTAGAAACCATAGAACCAAGCAAAGATTTAAAGGAGCACTAATCCATTTTTTTATATTATTGGGTAAAATTTAGACAAAGGGCTGTGAAAATAAAATAGTCTCCATCTGCTGCTTCAGTTCCAACACAGAGGAGCTTGTGCTAATTTCTTTTGAGTACACCAATCAACATTGGAGCTTCTATGTTTTTACAGGCAGACACTGCATTCACAAGACAGGATACTCATAAAAGGACTTCTTTAAAAAATATGGAGAAGCGATGAGTGCAGAGGGTGGGTTGGGAGGGGAGAAACCCTCTCAAGTTGTGCAGAATTTTTAAGATCAATATCAGCACACTGAAGGAGGTCAAGAAACCAGTGAAAGAAAATATATCCCCCCCCCGTTGGATTTTATGTGCAACCTGATTACCTTTTGCGAGTGGCCCATAATATTTTGCAAAATCAAAAGATTGACGAGAAAACAGAACAACAGTCTACAAAAGCCAATAAGGGCCCTTCAAGGCTACCTGCGCTTGCCAGTGCTCGAACTTGTAGAGCTTCTAGAGGAATCATGTGACGGAAACGAAACGGGTCTGAATCTTCATAAATTGAAACCCTATGTGATCCACCCTAGGGACAGGAGAGGAAGAACCAGTTATCAGTAATGTAGATTGTTGGCATATGTAACAAGGATTGCTCCACTAGAATTTCATACCAGAGATCTGAAATACCTACAAAAGAATATTCACTAAGGATACAATAGGTTTTCTACCTGGGGATGCCCTTGGAACTGTTGCGGAGACTCTGGCTGGTCCAGATCATGGTGGCCAGATTATTGACAGGGACTAGGAGGTACCAGCACATCTCCTTCTTCCTAGCATCCATTAATTGGTTATCCGTTTGTTTCTGCATCGAGCTCAAAGTGTTAACCATGACATACAAAGCTGTAAACAGTTTAGGACCTCCTTACTTGACAGAATGCCTCTTCCCAAGACGGGCTGTCCACAAAAACTGGTCTTCCCAGGTTGGGCGCTTGAGGGCCATAACACTGAGGGAGGCCCATAAGGAAAAGACATGAAATCGGGCTATCTGGGAGATTGCCCTGTGCCCATGGGATAATCTTCCACCTGGCAGCTGCCTGGCTCCCTCTTTGTGCTCTTTCAAACAAGCGTTGAAAACCTGGACATACAGGCAAGCATTCCCTCAAACCAGCATATGAGTTTAGTGCCTATAATTCCATTCTCCGTGCTCAAAATAGCATTTTATTATCATTTGAATGTTTAAAATTGTACTTTAATGTAGTTGTTTATATTATTCTTTGTTTTGATTTGATTGATGTTTGTTGTTAATATATGCAGTGAACCACCCAGAGTGGCCTTGTTGTCAGATGGGCGGCATATAAATGCAATAATGAATGAATGAAAATTCTTCTGGAGAACCAGGCATGTTGGCACAACTCATCACTCTGGATGTGCTTCACTTCATACTGTATAGTCACTTCTTACTAGACCACAGGGCTCAACAATTCCACTCATACGTCTTTGCTGAAGACTTACCCCATCCTGCACAAAACTGAGGAAGCTTTCAGGAATTCTGGGAGAGGCTGGCTGAGAATGTGGTGATCAGTGAAGGGACACCTGCAGCTTATCTCTTGTGAGAAAGGCCTTCTGTCCTGCTCTGCCATACCCTGCAAACGCTTCAGAACTATGCTAATTCTATGTTGATGTGCATTAATTAGATTAGTTTAGCTTTTGTTTTCTAGTATGTTTTCTTGACTGTCTTAGCTTGATTGTCTGTCCTAAACCGTTTACAGCTTTGTATGTCATGGTTAACAGCTTTGTCTTGCTAAACTGCAAACTGCTTTTTGAAAACAAAGGTTGCTTACCCGAACTTTAGTTCTTTGAGTGGTCATCCTGTGATTGCACACAATGGGTGCATTAACCCATAGTGTGTAATCACAGAAGACCATGGAGAAGAAACAAAGGTCACTTACCTGAACTTTAGTTCTTCAATGGTCATTCTGTGATTGCACACAATGGGTTAATGCACCCATTGTGTGCAATCACGGAAGACCACAAAGAAGAACCTTTTGTTTTACTATCTTAAATAAAATTTAAATTTTATTAAAGAAAATTTAATAAATCAACCGGGGTTTTGTGATACTAAGATCAAATTTTGTCTTGTCAAGCTATGGAGAATTTGTCTTCGCTTCATCTAAACTGCAAACTGCTTTTTGAAAACAAAGGTGGCTTACCTGAACTTTAGTTCTTTGAGAATTTTGGATTTTTTGTGGGTGTGGTGCCATTCTACCTTGTGTATTGGTCCTAATTGCCAAGCTTTGTGGATTTTTAGATGCCAAGTCTGGAAAGGCTGAGGTGTTGAGAGTCACCAGCATGCACCCCAGGGCAAACAAGGTAGTGTGTGGCTAAGTGTCTAAAGAGTTTATTTATTTATATTTATTTATTTTTGCATTTATACCCCGCTTATCTTCAGACGAACTCTGAACTGGAATTCTGCCATATCTCTCCTCCTGTCAGTCTACCTTTTCCTGCTCTTTAGCATGGGGAGAAAAATAATGCTCCAAACCAATGAGGATGGGGGGGGGAGGACCAGTGCCTACACATTATGAACATATGTAATAAACCTTGTGATGAATCGATTTTATCTTTATTGACTGATGCAAACAACATGAGATCATAGTTTTGTGTTATTTCCTTCATTTTGTTAAGGAAAGAAGAGGCATGGCATATTGAAGACACATCAAGGTACACTTGAAATGGCAGATATTTTTATGGATCAGTTTTTCAGTATTCTTTTTTTTTTTAAGAATTTGCAATCCTTGTAGGATAAAGAAAAAAAGGCTTTTAAGGCAGCCAACTGTTTATTCCTTCGGCAAAAGGACAATACAAATCCTTTAGCAAAGGCACAACAAAAAAGAAGCACCCCTCGCTTCCCCTCATTCCTGTGTAGCTTACAAAGAACATGGAAAGGTTTGATTTTTTTTTGCTTGACATTTCCCCAAGCCAAAAAGAAAGAGTCTGTGTGTGCATGTCATGATAAATCACACATATTCCTCCTTCCTTCACTTCCTTAAGTTTGGTCAGGAAAAGAAACCAAAAAGGTTTGATAGCTTTTTTTAAAAAATGGTTTGCCATGTCACCCCCCAAACCAGTAATTTAACTGGGTCCAGTAAACCACACCAGAATACTATATACTTTACTTAGAAAACTCTGAAGAGGGTCACATCGGAACTGACTTGATGAGATACTAATTATTACTAGATAGATTAGGTCAAAGCATGAGTTATGAAGTGGATTTATTTCAACAAATCATAATTAAGATTAAATATACTTCTGGATCTGAGTATCCAGAAGTATATTTGGGGGTTGGGAAGAGTATTAGTCATGGCCCAAATCATGGCTGGCTAGTAAGACAAGTCCATATTTGTGAACATATAATTACAGTGATACCTTGAGTTATGAATAGAACTTTTTACACAAAGCCTTTTTTTTTAGTTACAAAAGGGAAAGAGAAAGTAAAGATTCCTTTTCAAAATGGCTCCTGCTTGTTTGCAATAGCAATACTGCCATCTTGTGGCCACCCAAACTCCAGTGCTACAATTGGGAAGAAGAAGGAACCATTTTGAAAAGAAGAGCTGAGAACCAGGGCTTCATTGTTTTTCAATGACTTTTCAAACTGCCCATTTTGGAAATATATAGCACTGTTTTGGGGACTTCTTTAGTGGAATTCTCAAGTGATTATAAAGTAGGTTGCTCATCTTTTATTTTTTTCTTTCCTGTTACTGTGCTTTTTGCTTTCTTGGGGGAGGGGGAGAGTGATTTCCCACTTGGACCGGATTAATCCATTTCCAATACATTCGTATGGGAAAATTTTTTGAGTAATGAACATTTCGAGTTACAAAAATGCATTTGAAACGGATTAATTTCATAATTAGAGGTACCACTGTACTTGCAATAGGGCATGTTGACCATCTGACGTAATTCAGATCTGATTTTTTTTTTAAATGTAAAATGTCATTGCTGCTTTTCTAGCTGATGGTTAGGATGTTATTGCTTAATTGTTTTGGCAGCAGTCCCAAGTGCAAGAGATGCCGATCAGGCTAGAAATACTTATGTGGTAAATTAGAAGACAAATAAGACCCATGTGAACTCATTACTAGTGTCATTTGTTACAAAATATCACAAAAGAATATGTTGTTGCTTTTAAAACTTATTAAATGTCACAATAAGCAATATTTGGATTGGCTTTTATGTATAGATTGTAAAAATATATACAAGTTTATCAAGTCTCTTATGTTTCCCCAATTCCATTCTCAGATTTATCCATTCATCTCCTTTTTCTCCTTGAGGTTATTTGCAGTGATGAAAGACTCACCAATTTTTTCTTCTGCTTGGAGCCGTCTTTGTACACAAGAACGACAGCAGTTTTGAATACTAGAAAGGAATAGAAACATACAGAAAATAAGTACTTCACTGGGCAGAAACAGAACAGGGTGCAGGCTAGGGATGCAAAGAGTACTCCCCCCACCAAAAAAAAAAAGGTCATTCCTTGGCATTTCACTCTAGCAGAACTTGAGCCAACTGATCCCAAGTTCAGCCATCCTTTCTTCCTATATCCCATTCAACTTTTCCCATCATAATTGTCTTGTATAGTGAGTCTTGTCTTTTCATGATATGGAGGCAGTAGAGATGGGCACAAACTGCTAATTCAGTGTGGTTCATTTCCTGGATGAACAGCTGATTTATGTTTCGGCACCCCACTGCCCTCTGGTGGGTGCCCTTCAGAGCTAGCACCCAGAGAAGGTGGGATGAGGTGCTGCCACCAAGTGGGTGCCCACTGGAGTGAGCAGGGCTCCAAACCTCAGATCAGCTGCTTGGCTGAGAAATGAACCTCACTAAACTGCCAAACCAACAGCTTGTGCCCATCTCTGGTAGGCAGTATGATAGTCTTAGTTTAGTCATTAGCATTATATTAAAAGTCTTACAGGCACTTAATGTGATTATAATCAAGTCTATTATCAGAGTCATCCCATTTATTTTACTGGGAAAAGTTTAATGATTGTCACTGAATTTTCTTGAAAGAGTAAGATTAAAAAAGCAATTTGCACAACAGTAACACATATTTTTAAAATGGACAATTTAGCATGAACTTTTAAAGTTGCAAAGCCAACACATTCTTTCAAAGAGTATTTTCAAATGCTGCTAATTGTATTTGATTGTCATGTGTCCTTAGATCCTCTGGAAGCAATTAATTTTATTACACTGCTCTGGTTAGAAAACCAAACAGTAACAAAATTTAGATATATTGGCTAATGGCCCAAATGGATTTATATTTTAAAAAATCTGCAATGATACTGCAAATATATATCTGGGACTATACTTGTTTGCTATTGATATGAACAGCACAAGTAAGTTTTCAAATGTAGACATATTGATCCACTCTAAAAGGTGGAATTAAAGTGTGCTTTTCTTGTCCTCTTCTTTGTTTAGAGGTATACGTAAAAAACAGGATGAATGGAGAAATGTCTAATCAATACCTCTAGATTTTAGTCTCCTACCGGAGAATTATTGCTTGCATAGGTAGTCTTTAAAAGAGTTGCCATAAATGAGATGTGATGACACATAGCAATAGCTTGGGAGAGCAGAAATTATCTTGCAGTTGTTCCAATGACTGGCTTCGCTGCCAGATGGGTGGTATAAAAATCCAACAAATAAATACATAAATAAATAAATAAAAACTGTTGCCATATTTTGAATTCTATACAAAGCCATTCTTTGGGAGTGGGATGGAGCATACCAAATGCTGCCAATTCAGGTTCCTTCTTCCACTTCCCAAGTGATGCAGGAGGGTTTAGCCAGATGACTGTAGTATGCAGCAGCAAGTCTCCCATGGAAAGGTCTGCAACCTGAAAGCCAGAAAACGTACAAAAGAAGTGTCAGCGATATTGAGTCATAGCAGTAAGTGGCTGGACTGGCAGTTTGGACAGGTGATTGCAGGCATGCTGCTGACATTCTTTACAAGTCTAAGCAAAGGACAATTCCATTTTCATAGTCCAGACAGAGTGCAGTCATCGCGATGAGAGACAACATATGAGAAAGAAGAAGACTTTCACTGCCAGTTTACACAGATCCATTCAGAAGAACCAGTAAGTTTTACAAGCACAAAAAGACTGGGAAACTAGGAAAGCTTTCACATGTCAACCTGATGGCAACTTTTCTGGAGAAAAGGCATTCTCTCTCTGTGTATGTGTGTGTTGTGTCGTTACAGTCGTGACCGACTCTTCGTGACCCCATGTTCATGGAGTTTTCTTAGCAGGAATACTGGAGTGGTTTGCCAGTTCCTACTCCAGGAACACCTAAAAATGTCTATCTCTTTCATTGCCACATAAGAAGAGCTGTGGATGTAGAGCACTGCTGAAGGGTCCTGGGAGAGGTGGAATGAGCTGGATCCTAAACGTTCCAAGGCTTCAACCAAGAAGCCAATAGAATTTCTTCAATACATTTGTGGTATAATCTACCCCAGGAGAGGGTGGTGGTGGTGGGATATACATGCAATAAATAAATATGGTATCAGCACTAGAGATATATGACTTGCCTGATATAATGAGAATATCTTTGAAATAATCCAGAGCAATCCTCTTACCTCTTTTTTGTCTCCTGTTTGTTCTGCAATGAGCTGGTCAAACACGGCACCATATTCTTCATGGATTTTCTGCATTTCATTAATATGGCTAGCAACTTTATTCATTGTTTTTATGGCCACTGGAAGAAAAGAATTGAATTGGAAAAGATATTTAACTACATTTACCATGCTCTGAAAGTAGTGGTCTGTAAGATGTTTTGGTTTAAAACAAGTGCATTATAGGTTAAATTGTAGGTGATCAAACAGGATCACTCACCCTGCTCCGTGCTCCACAAGCCATTCCCAATTTAGACAATCATCTGTCGAGTTCCATTTCCCATCATGATGCATATTTTGTAATGGTCAGAAGCAGGGAAAGTGATTTACCTAAGTGTTACTGCTTTGTTCATTTCTTTAACCCAAACTATGCTGTGACTACCAACATAGTCTGCAGATGCTGAATATTGTGGTGGAAAGTACGGCAAGTGGGACTGTCTGCAGTACTATTTCTATGATCCTGAGCAATAGCAGCTGTGTGCTACTTATTTTTAATGAATCTTTTCCACTTGCACAGCCAAACAATGAATCTTATAGCACATGCTTGATTAAACCTCTTGTTGTCTGATCAATAATGTATGCCCAACCGAATGTTCTACATGTGTTGAAGCAATTGCATGACCGCCCAAGGGTGTGTTGGCAATTACAAAACAAAGTCTTCTATTGTGGGTCCTGCATCTGCACTCTTAGAGGACTGAGTAACACTAAACTTCTCAAAGAGATACAACAGCCTTTTAATGCGTCATCAGAAACCTGGCTGAAAGTACACAAACAGGTCCAGAAGAGGGAAAGGAACAAATCTTCACATGCAAAAAAACAAAAAATAGGTCCTTGGGTTTCCATTATGTCTTGACCTTACAGGTATTTTTTGTTTCTGTACCATTTGAAGCATGCAACTACCCCTTTCCTCCCCACACCACATAGACAAATTTCTTTTGAATGTTACTGATGTTAATGACATCAGTGACATTGTAGTAGGTTAACAGTTCTATGTGATCTATATAGGAAATGCCTTGCAACCACAAAGCATGACACATGCTAAGCTGTTTTACTTTTCTGCACAGGGCAGCAGCTCACCGTCAAGGTGATAGTGTTCTTCACTCTCTGCATCCGTGAGGGCAAAGAGTTCTTTCAGCAGAAGAGGATACTTCAATATCCTCTGGATGGGTTTGATGAGGTATGACTCTAATGTTGACGAGTGTTGTTGTCTAGGATTCTGGGCATCCAAGAAAGCCTTAAATGCTGTGTCCGTCTTAGCTGGATGATAGAAAATAGAAAGGTATGATAAAAATATATGACATGTATGCATTTATCACATTTTAGCTGTTCTCTGCCTGAAGATATTCTCCGTCTGACACCACGTACAACATATAAATTACAACAAAACCAATACTGTCAAAGAGGTCGTTTTAAGCTACAGCAACCACATATTATTTACATAGTGACAGACTTGATCAATTGCTATTCAGTGGAAAGGAGTTTGAACAACAGAAAATGTGAAAACAGATAGGCTGAAAATACTTAGAAAGCAAGCAAGGTAAATATCACTGTAGGCATACAAGCAGCATGTTTGATTCTAACAAGGAATAATGAAATTGAGGAGATGCACTGGGTTTATACAGAAGGAGATTTGTGTAAAAGCATACACATGAGCTACATTTTTAAAACCTCCATATGGAAGACACAGGCAAAGAATCCTGAAGCTCATAGCATTTCAAGATTGTGGCTGCATCTACCTACATGGTTGTCCACACCAGGATCCTTCTCTTCCAAGGCCTTGAATCTCAACAACAATAAAGGGTTGTAGCTCAGGGACACAGCACAAACTTTCCCCCCATTTCAGTTCGCCACATTTTCAGACATGGCTGGGAACGACTTCCCTCTGAAACCCTGAAGAGCTGCTGCCAGCATACATAGAAAATCCTGAGCTAAGATGTCCCAGTGATGAGACTTGACATAAGGCAGCTTCCAATGCTTCCCTGCTGCTTCCCATCAGGTATCAAATGCTTCACTTCATTTGGGGTTATCCCCACCATATTGCTTGCCATCACTTGCTTCACCACTCATGTGAACTTTCTTGCTAGATACCTTGACCGGCATCGTATGATGGATTTGAAGCTTCTCTCAATCTACAATGTACCTTTTATCCTTATGTATCCACCTGGTCCTATCCACTATGTACCCCATCCATCATGTTAAGTATTCTTACAGATCTACAACTGGAAACTTGTGGAAGGCCTGGTAAGAGAGGCCACATGCTATTCTTTCCCAGTAGATGTGCATGTAAACATCAGAGGCAGTGATTTAAGAAGGCAATATAGACACAAAAATCAGACAAGGTGTTACAATCTACTGCCTTCTCATAAAAAATAGCATCATCTTTGTGGAGTTTTTTTAAAGGGCATTTTTCCTTATGCTATAGAACAGGCCTGCACAACCCATCAACCGCAGGCAACTGGTAGCCTGCAGGGCTCTCAGACATCACCTGCCAGCTGAGGCTCCGCTGCCGCCAGCGTGGAATACGCTGGTGGGTGGGTGGGCAGATGGAGCAGCAGCGAGGTGTGTGTGCACGCTTCGGAAAGGAGCCAGAGGGGACGTCCGGCACTTCAGAAAGGAGCCCACGGGGACATGCAGCAGGCAAAAGGGGTCCGTAGGCTGTTCAAAGTTGTACAGTCCTGCTATAGAATATAATTTTTTCTTCTACTCACAAGTTCATTCTTAATTTTAAAAATTACGCATCTGCTCACTGTGCAGTAAATTATTTCCTCATGTACATAAATATTTCATAAGAACTTTGTATATTTTTATAGCCAGCTATAAAAATACATACATAGAGATTAAGAACACAGAACTGCCATCCAATATAGTTGCTGGAGAAGACACCAAAAATCCACACTATCCTTTTTTAACACATTATCACTTAAGGAAACAGAGCTGATGGTACTTGCAGGAGGCTCAGTGGGGAAATAAACACCCAACTCACTGAGCTCTCCAACCAGCTGTAAGTTATGTATAACAAAAGCAAGTACAGTGTTAATAAGATATTCCAAGATTTACTAGATTGTAAATTCAGTTGTTCTTCTATTTGAGTTGAATTAGTCTGCCATGAAATCAAACATAAAACAGGCAGCACATCAGAGTCCATATGGAGTTACTATTCATTGGGAGTTACCTAATATATATATATGGATCCTCTTGAATCCAAACCCATACATTCACAAATAATTATAGTAAATCAAGGAATTGGCACAAACTTTGTAAAGCTACATCCCTATCCTTGAGCTAGGTCTATACAAAGTGCATTTTATGCAGGGAGTGTTTGGTAGTCAATTGAAAAGGCAACAATGTAGAAACTGCTTCAAAGTTCAAACTGTAAGATATTTGGTTACAATTTTTTAAAATAACCTCTCTTTTGAGGTTTGTGACTATATGATCATCAGTTTTGGGCCATCCAGTATCACCCAGTCCTACATTTTGCCAGACAAGCTTTTAAAGGCATGAAAACGTTATAATTTTGGAAAGGGCTGTCCAGGGGTTTGGAGAAGTGCATGGAACAGGCTTACCTTTTACAAGAACTTTTGGAACCTTTGTGTGGCTTGCGCAGAAGGCACTGTATAGCTTGAAACGGTCAGCATAATAAAGGAAGGAGCCACCCAATGAAAATAATACTTTCTAGGATCAAGAGAATGTAAAATCAGAATATTAAAAAAATGTATGAGCAATACTGAGATTGTATGAGTCATAAGTAGAGATGGGCACGACTTGAAAAATTTTTTTTTCGAGTTGTCGTTAGTCGGGCCGGTTCCGTTTCGGCTCGTTTCCGTTTTTTGCGAAAATTTGCAAAAATTAGTCGGTTCGTTTTTTCGTTGTCGTTAGTACTGGTTTGGGGAGGGGGTAGCGGGCTCCTGGAGGGAGCTGCAGGAGTCAGCCAGAGCCACAAGTGACGGACTGGCAGACTCTTTGCACCCGCTGTGTCTCACGTACTTGCATGTAGTGCAATGCAAGTAGATCCGGCTTAGGGTTAAGACGGGTTAGCGGAACGGCTAGGGTTAGGCTAGTTACGGGTCAGGTTAGGGTGAGTATTGGGGTGCACCTCTGGGTGCCTCTCTGACCCACTTAGAAGGACAGTGTACTGGCGTATGGGTTAGGCTTAGGGTTCGGGTTTGGGCTACGATTAGTGGGCTGTTTATGCCCGATTGGCACATCCCAGAAGTCTCTGTGGTCAACCTGGCCAAGTGGCCATGCGATTGGTGGAAAATTTGCATGGTCTACTCCCATGGGCGAGCCCATCATTGCAAATGTGCAGGTGTAAAAAAATAAAATAAAATAAAATCAACAACGGAGACTTTTTTTTTGCAAGAAAAACCCACTGCTGCTACTGTAAAAAATTCAAGCATTTAAAATAGCCAATTTTCGCATCTTTCTGTGGTGCTTTGGTGGGGTTTTGGGCAACGATTTCAAAAAAAATATTGCGGTCGCCATTTTGGATCCCCCCCCACCGCATGGCAAATGGATGCGCCCTCCCAGCCTGGTACAGTCAGCAAAACCTGGCCATGCGATTGGTGGAATGGCTCCAAAACTTTGCATGGTCCACTCCCATGGGCGAGCCCATCATTGCGAATGCGCAGGTGTAAAAAAATAAAATAAAATAAAATAAAATAAAATAAAATCAACGGAGACTTTTTTTGCAAGAAAAACCCACTGCTGCTACTGTAAAAATTCAAGCATTTAAAATAGCTAATTTTCACATGTTTCTGTGGTGCTTTGGTGGGGTTTTGGGCAACGATTTCAAAAAAAATATTGCGGTCGCCATTTTGGATCCCCCGCACTGCATGGCAAATGGATGCGCCCTCCCAGCCTGGTACCAGCAGCGCAGCAGTAGCAATAGCCAAGGAGAGGGGGGCGGGGAAACCCCCCCCCCCCAAATAAAACACCCTTCTGGCCTGGTAGGTGCCCTCAGACAGTTTTCGCCTACTTTTAGGGCCGGGAATCGGGTTTTTTTTTAACTTTTAAAAACTTTTTTTCTGTGCCGCTTGGCATTGCGCGATGCAAGTAACGAGCACGACAAATCAGACCAAATTGTTCGTTCGTCGGTTCGAGCTCGAATTCTGGTGGAGTAATTCCCGTTTCCGTAGAGTAACGGATACGAGTAACGGAAACGGAAACGGGAATACCGCTAAGTCGTGCCCATCTCTAGTCATAAGAAGGACCTATCCTGTATTCAAATGGCAAAATTTACATAGGGCAGGAGAGGTGCTGAGTCATTCTCTCAAAAGACTGCTGGGCAAACAACTAAAGCCCAGGTCTTTCATTTCATTTCATTTTATATAATATCACAGGGAGTAGGCTACCCTACCCATGCTAAACCAAGTAAGATTAAAAATGCAACAAACTACATTTTTAAAAAAAATTAAGCTACAATAATAATTAAAATCCATCAGGTAATTAAAACATTTAAAACTTTGGGGGGAAAACTTGGGAAAAAACACAAACAAAAAAGCACACCACCATCCATAGGACTCCATCATAGTTATTAAAAACTAGCCTGAAAAGGTGGATCTTCAATTGTCAACAGAAGGATAAAAGAGGGGGCCAACCTAAACTTCTAAAGGGAGTACATTCCACAATGTGGGAGTAGCCACAAGGAAGGCCATTGGTTTATATCCTGCCTTTCACCTCTGAAGGGTACCCAGGGTGGTATACTTAAACCCAGTACTGCCACCTTAATCTGCCTCCTAGATGTGTGCAGCTATGGCACAGGGACATGGGTACCAAAGGACCAGGCAGCAATGTACGTGTGAAGATGGCTTTGCCGCAACATTGCCACAAAGTGGCATCTGGGATCGATGCCCGGTTCCTTCTGGGTTTCAGATGACACCCCAGCCACCATGCGCAGAACAGACAGGATGAACATTAGAGCCTTTGCTGCTACCCCAAGTGCCGTCTGAAACAACTGCCTCATCCTGACTGGTGACTGAGCTGCCCCCTTCCTTCAATTCTCTTTATTTATTTATAAGCTGAAAACAGTGGCTTTCCAGCCAAGCTGACTGATAATCAGGATGTTCATTGTCCTTGGGGGGGGGGGAGCAAAACAAAACTCCTTCCACCCTGTAAATGTGGTTTATAAAACTTTATTCATGTGACAAAGAGGGATTGGAAGAACAGTGTTTTGTACTATTCCCCCCACCCTTTCAGAACCAGGAGGGTCTTTTTATTTTTGCAGGGGAAATTTATCCCAGCATAGGTGGTCCTCCTCCCTCTAGGCTGCTTTAGAGAAAAAAATTCTGGCTATGCTTACAGAGCATCAGAACATTCACTGCCACTGGCAGAGACTTACACGAGGACCGAGATGACTGCAGCCATAATGACATTATTTATTTAACAAACAGCGCTATAGGAAACACACACCAGAGGATCATTTATCACACAATACTAAGGTCACGTGGAAACAAGACATAGAGGAGAATATCAGCTCAACTTGTAATCATCAAGGTGTGTAAGGTGTATTAATGTGTATGCATTGGTCTGCAGTAATGTCACTGATGCTTAAACAATTTGTAAAAAAGTAATGTTCCTTTACCATTGGGTCTTAGTTTTATTTTGTTATTTTGTTATGTTACACCCTACTCCTCCCTTAGATGACAGCCAAGGCTTGGTAACAGTACAGAGAAGCAAGCAGTTTTCTTGTTCAACAGGGCATAAAACAATGCAGTCTGCAGTTCAGATGCATCCTCTGAAGATTTCCTAGGAAGAGGTATGTGAGGCTTGCCTGAACTAAGGTCCATTGTACTTTTGTTACTACAGTACTCCTCCGTTTATTGTGGGAGTTTGGTGCCTGATCCACCCGCAATAAAAGAAAATCCGGGAAATGTAGACACCTGAGTAAACTGACCTTGGGCTGCTCCTGCCAGTTGCGTTTCCAAAGAGAGGTTTTTAACCCCCTCCTGACACCTCAGCAGATCTTGCTGCCAGGAGCTCAACGTCTGTCTGCTGAGGTGTCAGGAGGGGGTTAAAAACTTCTCTTTGGAAACAGCAGCGGAGCAGCCCAAGTTAAGTTGGATGATGCCTGCTTCTCTCAAGAAAAAAACAACAAACACAATATACTGAGACCCTAATACATCGTATGAACTGTGTTGTGGCAGGGGACCACTGTAGTTCCTCTTTGGTGATAATCCAGTTATGAAACTGAACATATAATATATTGTAAGCTTTCACAGGTACTGCCGCTCTCCATTGGCTAATTATAAAAACAGAGTTTGTCAGAGTTTTTGACCTTTCAGAATCAGATGCTTTTTTAAAAAGTTGCCAACTAAATTAAGTACAAAACCAGAGAGAAGTGACAGATTCAAAAAGGTGTGAAATGAGCTGTTCTGACTATTATTCTAATAGAACCAAATTTTACACAAATGCTTTCAAATTTAAAGCAAAAACTTAAAGACTTACTTTGAACTGGTCAACCCTTTCGAGCTTTTCCAGATCAGGAATCAATCTTACTCCATCTTCAAGAGTTTTCAGAAATTCTACTTGAAATGCCACCATTTCAGTCAAATTTCCAAAAAGAACATCAAGCTGATAAAAAAGAGAAAGATTTTTGAAAATGGATGAAAATTACTCTTTCCACAAAAAAAGATCTGACAATATATGATCTCTAAATTTGAGGACCTCTAAGTATCAGCCATTTAATTTATTTTAAAATCTGAATTCTGCTGAGCATTCCATGGAAGTTCTACCCTTAAAAGTTCTCACTATGCTGTATGTACCATTGGCTTAACTTTCACTGGAAAATCCACCTATTAGAATCCATAGAAATTTTTAAGTCAGCTATTGGGGAAGGGCATTTCGTTTCGGAACCAGGAGGTTACGAAACGAACCATGTGAGCCCAGGTGGTCCTCGGAACCGGCTGATACACACAGATCCAATTGCTTTACCATTGTCTGTCTCGCACAGGGTTAAAAGCCAAAGAGGAAGCATGCTATGATGTCATCTGTGCTAGATCTGTGATGCTGGCCAATCAGGAGCTGTGCAGGGGCAGGCATCATCCCGCCTCCCTCTTTGGTTGGCCAGCAGCATGAAGCAGTGTGCTTCCTTGTTGGATTTTAACCCTGTGCGAGACAGAGAAAGGTAAAGCAATTGGATCTACATGTATCAGCCGGTTCCAAGGACCACCTGGGCTCGCGTGGTTCATTTTGTAACCTACTGGTTCCGAAACGAAATGCCCATCACTATCAGCTATCCATCCATCCATCCATCCATCCATCCCAGTAGTTCTAATTTGTCCGCAACCAACAAATCTCAGGACAGGATAAAATCAAAATTACTATATATAATTGTGTGCTGTCAAGCCAATCCTGACTTAGAGCGATGCTTTCCCAGCTTCCCTAGGTAACGTCTATTTAGAAGTGGCTTGGCATTCCCTTCTTCTGAGGGAAATGACCCTCCCTTTCTGAGGGCACCTGGGACCATGCAGCCTTCCCTAGGCTACCTAGGCTGGCTCTTCTGGGATGCCTAGAGGGGAATTAAACTCCCAACCTCTGACTCCACAGCCAGACACCTAACTAATGTAGCTATTCATTCAGCCAAATACCTCAGAACAATGTAAAATCCTTTAAACGTTTTAAAACAACGTAAAGCAATTTAGATGCATTATTTTTTTAAAAACACAGTAATTCAAACAAAACAATCTGTATAAAAATGACAGGTAAAATGCCACCTGCTTTTCTCTGGTCCAAACACGCCTGCAAAGGAGGGCATCCAACTGGAGCACTATAGGCAAAAAAAGCCCTTTTGGGCCTCCATTTGGTGTAGGACTCCAAATGGTGAGATACAGAGGAGGCATATACACTATATATGCTCCCTGAAGTGTGCCAGGTCCAAATATATTTAGGGAAATCTTTTAAAAGTCCTTCTCAGCATCTTAAAATCAGATAGAAACATTGGTAGCTAGTGGAATTATTTTTATTTGAGTTAACCAGTGCCAACAAACAGTATTTTGAAGAAGGTACCCTACCTCTTCTTGAGTGAGGAATATTTCCTTCTGTAGAGGTTTCAGATACCTCTCCATCAGACAATTTAAATCCTGAAAAGTGAAAACAATTGTGTTAGCTGCTTTTTCTTGTGGGTTGAACAAACTATAAATGTAAAACATATTCACCGTGTCTTCAGCCAGGCATAAAATAACATGGCACATCTCTTGGTTATAATTTGTAACAATCTTGGCTATGATCTATGCCAGAAATATTGGCCTGTCAGCCTGGCAGTTTTTATAATTTCCCCCCTAAAACAACATGTACAAAGACCATTTTATATGCAATGTACAACTTTATTCCCATCAATTTCACTGAGGCTTAAAGTAATATCCAGTATGTTTATAGTGCTGCAGAAACATGCCTCTAAATGCACCCAGCAGGGCAACGAGTTTGATGTCTGAAACAAAGGGGAAGATCTTCCCACCCTATATTCCTGAACTGGACTGACTTGCTTCTGCACAAATGACAGGACAGTGTCTTCCACTAGACCTAAAAGTTGCAGGTCAATTCAGGGCAAGATGGGTCATGTGGTACATTTTAAGGCTCAAAGGGCCTTCTAGCGGCCAAACTGGTTACTCCTGGCAAAAGGAGAGCACCCAATGATCCAAGGAGGCATGCTTCATATTTCTGCCCTCCCCTTTTAATGTGATTTCAAGGGCAGAAGCATGAGAAGGAGTGTGCAGCACTCCAGATGAGGGATCTTGGAATGACCTCTGGGCACTAAGAAGTTGCCCACTTATATATATAAATAAATTATGCCTTTAAATAAGGCCATTAATCATTTCTCTTGGCATATGAGTTTACCTTGACATATGTGCGTTCTGTTTCAAGGAGTTCACATATAACCTTGCGCAGTTTATCAGCATCAGTTAGCTGTCTTGTGGTCTGCTGAGGCCCAATAAATTCCTGAGGGGTCACACTCGAGTCTGATGGATTCATCTCATGAAGACTGCGGCAAAAGGCAGCAACCTGTTCTGTACTCTTTGAAATGAACAAAAAACATGGAACTGGTTATAACTTTCAAAACAGAATGTCATCATCCATCCTAGGTCCACAGCACTATCCACTTTGAGCTACAATTGCATGTTTCTTCTGATGGGAGAGGCCTGCATTTTCTAGAGCATAATGTGATATATTGTATCAATGCAAAAAAATGAAAATTTATTCTGGTTTACTCAAATTATATGTGATTGAGTTATTAAGAAGAGTTATGCAGTATAGCACCCAAGACTAGAGAAATATAACATTAAGACTGTATAAAACAGTTGACTTAAACATCTAGGCCAGCGAAGGCGAACCTTTTAGAGACCGAGTGCCCAAACTGCGATTCAAAACCCACTAATTATTCACAAAATGCCAATACAGCCATTTAACCTGAATACAGGTGGCTGTGAAGGGGCGATGTCAGGTGCCCACAGAAAAGGCTCTGAGTGCCAACTTTGCCACCCGTGCCATAGGTTCGCCAACACTGATCTAGGCTCTTCATGCTAATTACCCCTGGGGATTTGCTACAAGTGCAAGATACAATATTGTTTACAGTTGCTTACTACTGTTTCTGGGGAAGTGCTAAATGGCCATTAAATGATCATTACTTTTTTCATTGCAGGCCCTGCAGTTGCAGTCTTTTAATACCCAGTTCCAATCTTATCCCTATAACTTCTAATTAAGACAATCAGAGCCCCAATTAGCAAACTTGAATGTTGCAAACAGAGCTAAAAAGAAGCATTAATTTTCCAAGTACTCAATTTCCACATATCTGTATTTAATTTGGTATATGTCACCAATGTATTTAATAATAATATGACAACAACAACAAGGACAGCAATGTGACTTAGAGCAATCATCCCAGGATTTTCTAGGTTTAAAGTGTTCAGAAATGGTTTCCCAGGCCATCCTTCTGGAGGCACTCTGACACGGAGTAGTTTGCCTAAGGAAGACAGCTCAAATCTCCCCGCTGCCCTGGTAAGGTCAGCAACTACAGCAGTTCTATTTTCATCACACTGGCACGAATGGTTATGAGATTGAAGTACGGTATGTGCTCGTCAAATGATTGGGGGGGGGGTTACATTTGTTTTATTTTATTTTATTTATTTATTTGAAATATTTCTGTCCTGCCTTTCTCCCTGGAAGGACCCAAGAGAACTTCTCCTCTTCTTTAAAATCAGTAAGGCAACTTACAACATGTATTAAACAATAAAAAAAACTAAACATATCATAGAAATGCAGTCACAACCAATAATACCTGTTATATCAGTAGATGGGGGGGATTCAGTACAACCTTTAATGGGAAGTTTAATGTTATGTTGGGTTTACTGGGCTCCCTGATGAGAAGCAGTCCTTGATATCCTTGGTCCAAACCATTCAGAGCAGGGTTCGGCTAAGCAAGGCCTAGGCATCACATGCTCCCCCTCCCCCAAACCAGGCAAATTGGAGAGATACAAGATAGACAGTGGCATTGAAAACTGCTGAAAGATCTCTAGGAAAAACAATAGTAACCTAGGCTGCAAGCTGACTGAGAATGTTAAGGAAAAGAATGAAGCTTGTAGCTACAACCTGACAAGCAAAATACCCTGTGGCAAAGTCTGAAAGGGAGGGACACCTGAAAGCAACAATGAGATTCTACACAGCCAGTCTACTGCACTACAGATGTCCAAACTGTATAAACTCCTATGATGCTTTACAGAGGCGTAGCAAGGGTTTGGAGTGCCTGGGGACGAAGCCTGTTTTTCCGCCCCAATCACATCGCACCCACCCACCAAGGGGACCCCAATCCTGAGGGCATGGGGTGGGTGGGTGAGCTCATGCGGGGGGTTGTGTGTGCACGTGGTGGGCTGGGAGCAATGTGAGGAGGAGGAGGAGGAGGGTGTCGTGGCCACTACGTTTCCCCCCCACCTGCCTGCTTCGCCGCTGGTCTGATGCCCGGCGGCGGTGGCGGAGGAGGAGGAGAGGGGGGTCCCGTTGCCAAGTCTTAGCCAGGGGAAAGGAGGACTGCTGGCAAGAGGGCACACAGCTCCCTCCTCCTGCTCTCCCTCCAGGCACCTCCAGATTGCTGCGTGCCCGGGTCAAATGCACCCTTCTGCATCCCCCAGATATGCACGTGATGCATCACACTGATTCCCACAAAACCCCAAATCTTGCCGCCAGTGGCCTGAATTTATCTGGTGATTTATGTGTGTGTACGTTGCTGTATATGGTATGGAGGTATTTGAAGGAAAGGAAATGTGACCAATAAATTAAAAGTGGAATGAATCTGAATAATACATATGTAAATACATGAGGGGAAATCCTACTGGTTTAATTGGAATAAATCTCCTAATTTCATTCTCCCAAATGAAATCAGCATAGGCATCTGCTGTTTTGTGTCAGGTCATGCAACTCATTGTTCAACAGGAAATGCCTGCACTGACTTCACAACTTCTTCTGACAATTTAACACCAAGATTTCTACCAATGTGTTATAATTGTGTTATATATATATTATATATTGTTGTGTTATATATTATTATATTCAGTTATTTTTATAATTGAATATAATAATGTAATCAGTTTCCAGCCACTGAGTTAAATAGAACTGAAAAAGCAAAGAAGCCTTAGTGAAAATAAAGACTGAAGAATGAGTGTGCACAATTATGTCCCCAGCTCTGAAGAACTATCAGAAAAGTTTAGTACTGTACTTGCTTATTAGAATGAACCATGCTGCATGCCTAGAGCCCTTTCCTAAGAATAAAACCACAGACTAAAATCAAGATAATCAATACAAAAATGCATGAGCACTAAAGTAATTTTAGAATATCTTCCTGCTCATTCAGAGAAATGCCCACTGTTACCAGAAAGCTAAGGATGCTTCCTTGATCCAGTACATGTTACATAGCTTGAGAGAACCCTGTTTTACATTATAACTGATGGGTGTGTATAATACATGTACAGTCAGATTCAGCCACTCTGCTCTTCTATCTTTATATATAAATTGTGAATTTTATTCCTCATTGAGCTACAAAGCAAAACCCCTTTATTATCCTATTTCGGCCCTGAATTCATTTTGCTTCAGTGTGATTTATAGAAATAAAGTTAAAGGCAAGAAATGTTTGTGACAAAACATTTATAAATGATATGTTTACTTTGGAAGTCTTTCAGACTTCCATTGATTCCAGTCAGTTTCTTAAAACCCACTGATAACAAAATGCTGTACTGCCATCTAAATTTGTGTCTCCATCCACCCTTTATTCTCCACATGCACAAGCAGCACTGCATCAAAAACAACTGGCAGTACTGTGCCTCTTTACAACTGGAAGGAAAGGAAAGGATGATAAGGAAAACAAACCTGGTGTTTAGCCTCCCCTAGTGATATGAAGGTCTGTCAGAGGCTTATACCTTAGGAGGGACTGTGTAGAACATGCACTTAAAATGAACCCGCATTGCCACAGGAGATGAACAGATAGTTGCCACAGCTTGTTCAATTGTAATTACTCAGAAAAGGACCCACCAGGGCTGTGGAAACAGCACTAGTCGCAAATAAAACCCACAAACAGCAGGGACATTCTACACACAAAATAGCAAAACCCAAATATAGGTCTTGTTTATTTCTGTGTCATGAAAAAAGCACCAGCCTGTTATTTCCAAAGTTTTTAGATGTTCTTTTCTTTTCCCCAGAAAAACTGACTGCAGTTAAATTCAGGTGGAAGAAGTGATGACCCTTTAATATACAGTACTGTAAGGCTAAAACTGAATGACATTACAGAGAATGCGTAGGTATGCAGCAAGGACGTTCATAAAAGATTCTGCATCATTCAACTATAAAACAACTGGAGGTAAAATCTGATTAATTGCAGCTAGATAAACAAAGTTCAATCACATCTGTTTGTATAATACCCCACTGACCCAGAATCTGCATATTCAAAGCAAGAATCTATGAAATCATCTTCCCATTATTGTTTTCAAGTGCAATATAGTATTTTCTCATGATCTGTACTATATAGAGGGTCTCACCAAATGAAGCATATGCCGAAGAGAATCAGAAGCTCTCTCAGTGCCTTCATTTCTAGGATTACGCTTAACTCTCCAATGAACTGACATCATCAAAATGCTATTACACCGATAATTCCATTATTCGCCATTTTAAGCAATCCAAACAAAGAACCAAATCCAGATTTCTTGACCTACTTAACCAGGCCAAAAAACCCACAAAAAACCAAAACCAATCATCTCATTCCAAGCCATAGTATTCCGAGCTGCTGAATACCTTCCTGTTGAAAGGGCAGCAACAGTATTTCTCTCGTATTCCTCTTCAGCTCTCACATGCTCGACAGTCAACGAGAATGAAATTTTCAGATTTAAGCTGTAGAGTCAGTTCTTAATTCTCCCTTTCAAGGAGCTTTTGGGAAAGAACTCAAACAAGGACAGCTTAAACTTGAAAGGAAGACGCAAAATCCCCCGTGGAAAATAAATGTCTATTGCCTGTGGCTCAGGAGCGCTGATTGGCTACCACTTGTACTGCACAAGAATATTAAAACATCAAGATATAAAGCAGCTTGTCAATTAAAACCGTTAAAAGCCAACAGCTTTAATGGAACAGTGGGCGACATATTTTTTAAAAAATCATCCTAGTGCTGTGGTGATTGTATGCAAAGTTATGCATCTTAACAAGTAATGATTACTTGTTAAAAATAAAGAAAAATGAGTTGAAAATACTTTAGTGGTTGGAAAACAATACAAAAAGCATTACTCTGTGGGATAACCACAAGCTAATTAATCTCAATTTAGAGAGACAGCTGGTTTAATTTGGAAGAAAGGAAACAAACACCAATTGTCCCATTTTGCTTGGAATGCTTCCCAAACATCTATTCTCAAAAATACTTCTGCTCACTCTTCAACCCGGCATCACCAGGGAAGCTTAAAAAGCAACAATTACATATAAGACATATTTTTGCACCTCCTTTTTGCCTCCATTTTGGCAGATGAAGTTTGCAAAATGTTTTTCTGTTGCGACAGCATGCAGCATGGTCCATGTGTTCTAAAGTGTGTGATCTCTACACTCAATGAGGGAAGCATGGTAATCCCACCCTTTCTGCTAAACAACAGCATTTGGCCTTCATTGATTGACTGACCATTTTGTTCCCCACATCCAAGGGCATCCAAGGCAGCTGATAAACAATTAAACTGTGTAATAATCACAGTTTATAACACCGTACAAAATTATACTAAAAACAAACATCTTGATTAAAACCAAGAGAAGTCTTAATTGTCTTTTAAAAAGAACAAGCGAACACACTGAGAAGTACATTGGGAACATCTCTTTGTTAATGATTAATAAACCATTAGAATCAGATTTTTGCAGGCTATTTTTCCCATAAAGAATACTGAGCATATGATGAATATCACTGCAATAACAGTGAATCTGTATTGGCTAGATTGAGCTGAGCTAACTTTTATGTATGAAAACATGAGATTGTTCTGTCACTGAGCCAGAAATCTGCTTAGAAAAAAAATCATGTGGTATACTTGTAGCATCTACTGGCATGCTTGTCAGCTCTGGGTGAAAATTCCACCTACATGCTTTAAATGAAAGGATTTGCAAAGCTGACTCTCCCCAAATGTATCCCCAGGAAACTTTTTGCTGGCTGTGTGGTTTGTGTGTTGGGTGAGTGTAAAAGGAACTTTATGTATAAGGTTGCTCTGAGGATACTAAAAATACAGTGTGTGGACAGAAGGCTTTAGATCAGTGGTTCCCAACATTGAGTACCCAGATGTTCTTGGACTCCAGTTCCTAGAAATCCTGGCCAGCACAGCTAGTGGTAAAGGCTTCTAGAAGTATTAGTCCAAGAACCGTTGGGGACCCAAGGTTGGGAACCATTGATTTAGGTCAGTGGTTCTCAACCTGTGGGTCCCCAGATGGTCCTGGACTGCAACTCCCAGAAGCCTCCACCAATCATTGTGCTGGAAAGGACTTCTGGGAGTTGCAGTTCAGGAACATCTAGGGACCCACAGGATGAGAACCACTGATTTAGGTTAACACTTATGGTGGAAATAGCAAGAATCACACAAAACAGAATTAGGAATAAAGAATGAGGATGCAAATCCACTACAGACTATACCTAATTTTAAGGTGTATTGAAATCAAGATGAATGGCTATTACCTTTCTTTCTTTTTAAACAGAAAAGCTCAGCTTCACTTACCACAATTAGTTCCGCAGGAAGCCAGACTGCAAATTTCACAACAGCGTTCAGCATGTCATACAAGCCCTGTATCGGCGCTCCAATCGCTGATGTGAGTTGTGCAAGTTGCTTCTAGCCTGGGAATACCTTACGCTTAGCTGATTTCCACTGTCAAGGAATAGCTATCAAAGAAAGGGCTACGGACCTTTATAACAAAAGGTCAGGAAATCAGCAGCCAAGACCCTTTTCCTTCCTCTTCCCCATGATACCCTAACAACATAATGTGTGGTTTAGTTTGTGATTCAGATATTTTCCCCTAAGATAAATTCCTTGCACAATCCTCAAACAGGATGTATTCTCCGTGTACTAAGCTACAGGATAGCAGCACACATATCTATTTTGCCATGTGTACAGATATCAAGTATAGCTTCCTGACTCCTGTTAATAATGACAAACTTTCAGGATGACTTGAGATTCAAAATTAAAGAACCCCTCAAATGACATTTAGGATTTAGTTATGCATCTGATCAAGACTTTATCCTTTTAAAATAACACTGCATTTTCTACTCCTGAAACGTCAAAGAAAACTAATTTCCATAGAGTGTCAATCACCAAGAAAGCTATCACCACCAATAACAACCTGGCAAACTCATATATTAACATGCAGCAATTAGTAATCCATTTTTCAGCCAGTTTAATACAATTATTCAGTTTCACTTCAATCAAAGGTAGATTGCCTGAAATAACTTTCCATTCCAGATGAAAATTGTGCTACCACTTTAAAGAAACAAAACAACTGATAATAAGAAAAGAATCAGTGACGTGTGAGAGAGAGAGAGAAGAGAAGAAAGAGACAGAAACTGTGGTAGATTTGTTCAGACAGGCTCAGACATAACAAAAAGGACAGTATATGGTAATGCTTGAGATTCAAGATCGCAGCCATCCCATAACGATCTGTGCACCCAAGATGGGTAAAGGGAGAATACAGGTCTCAGCAGATGATGATGAGCTGTAAACAAGGTTTTAATTGGGTTCATTCAATATCACTTGCAAGCACCTTCAAAAAACATGACTGACATGTATTTTTTTTTAAAGTCCCATAATCATATACAGCCATGAAGTCAACAGGCTAGCACAGAGTCTGCATTGATTCAGCCCATTATGATGTGCAAATGAACATTTCATACCTTGCTTGTTTTATCACCTTCATCAGAAGATTCCAAGATGTGCAGTTCTGCTTCTTCTGGAGTTGTCTCAGAGCAATCTTGATCATTACAGAGTAAGTGTCCTGCCAGGAAGAGAAACAAGGATGAACAAATTGGTTCAATAATATTTCAGAATCTCAAAACAAGAAACAACGGTATCCCACAATGAAACAGAATGCCTTCACTTGCGCCTGCTGCACAGCTTTTCAGTTAGAGAGAAACCCTTGTGAATACAATCCCTCCTGAGAAATTTAAAACTTAATTTAAATATCCAAGGGAGACCTATGTTTAGCCATTGAAACAGTAACAAAACAGAATCCTGTGGCACTTAAGCACACATTTTATTTGGCATACATTTCTGCACAATTCATCAGCTACAGTACATTGGATGAAGAAGGGTACTGCACACAAATCAAATTAAAATTAAAAGAAATCAGGAGATGTCTTAAAATCCTGGTCCTTGCTGGTTTGTAAACTACCCAAGACTTGTTTTTTGCTTATGAGTGAAATGATAACAGGAAGTCAGGGAACATAGCATTTTTTTGAGGGAGTTCTATAATTATGGGACGTGGTGCCTCTGTGGGCTACAGCGCTGAAACTGTCAACTGCAAAATCGGCAGCGCGGCGGTTCAAATCCCAGGTGTCACACAGCACAGTGAGCTTCTGTTGTTAACCCCAGCTCCTGCCAACCTAGCAGTCTGAATGCATGTAAATGCAAATAGATAAATAGGTCCCATCGTAAAAAAGTGGGAAGGTAAAAGTGTTTAGTGCGCAGAAATGTGTTTGGCCATGCTGGCCACATGGCCATGGAATTGCACAAGACTGGCTCTTTGGCTTAGAAATGGACACAACTAGCACACATGTGCAGGGGGAACCTTTATATTTTTTTACCATAATTAGAAGCAGCCACTGATAAAGCCCTCTCTTCTACCCTTACCCTTTAAGCATAGCAGGACCAAGAGAAGGAGCACTCTTCCAAATCTCTGAGCATACCTGAATGGGAATATACAGTCTTCCGCCCAAACCCAAGTCATAGGACTTGATACGTTGCAACCAGCACACTGAATTTTGCCTAGGGACAACTGGTGGAGCTGTTGGAACAGTTATATGTCTCTTCTAAGTGTCTCTCCACAGCATTTTGGATCAGAGGAACATTGCAGAGACAGCCCAATGTAAAGCACCTTACAATAATCCAAATGGAAGGTAGCCATGTTATAATGACCGGATCAAATATCTCCTGTTCTTGTTGTTCTAGCTTTATTTGTGCACATTCATTTCTAGCTATTACAAAAATCTGGGCATCCAGGAGCACACCCAGTCTGCAACCCTGCATTTTCATGGAGAATGTAACCCTATCTACTGAGGATCAATCCCTCTCCCCTATATTTTTTCCCCCATTATGTGTGCTATCTAGGTGAGAACCTCATCTAACTCATCATTACTGATACCAGATACTGGCAGAGATCTAAACGAGCTTTTTTGGTGGTGGTGGTGGGGAAACTAGAGCTGGCTTTCATCATCATACTGACAGTACCAAACTCCAAACATCTGGATCAGCTCTCCTAGTAGTTTCATGTAAATCTGAAATAGCATGGGGGATAAGAAAAAGCCCAGGGGAACCCAAGAGGCCACCAGCCATGGCACTGAACAGGAATCCTCCACCACATTTTAAAAACATGTTCCTTCACGAAGAGTCAAGCCATAGCAGTAATGTGCCTATCAAGTTCAGTCTTTAAAGTAAGCTCAAAAGGATGGTATCAAAAGTTAGTTACCAACAGGTCTAGTAGAATAAAAAGGAAGTATTTCCCCTATCTAGCTGCCCAGATGCCCTAAGCACATCTGATCTCGCCTGATTTCGGAAGCTAAGCAGGGTCGGCCCGGGTTAGTACTTGGATGGGAGACCACCAGGGAACACCAGGTGCTATAGGCACCTGGAGTAGGAACTGGCAAGCCACTCCAGTATTCCTGCCAAGAAAACTCCATAGACATGGAATCACGAAGAGTCGGTCACGACTGTAACAGCACAACACACACATACACACACATTTCCCCTATCTAGATCCTGGTGTGTATTGTGTATCATGGTGATGCAAGTGATTTCTGTTCTTCGGCCAAGTCTGAAGCCAAATTAAAATGGATCTAGATTGTGGCCTCATCCAAGAATCTTTGGTGCTAAGAGCCACCCTGATGCAATAATGGAATACTGGAGACGAAACAGTAATTATCTAGTACAGTGAGGTTCAGGTAGGAGCCTTGTAGCACAATGGTTAAACTGCTGTACTGCAGTCAAAACTGGGCTCACAACCCAGAGTTCAATCCCAGGTAACAGGCTCAAAACTCACTCAGCCTTTCATCCTTCTGAGGTCAGTAAAATGAGTACCCACCTTGCTGGGTGGGGGGCCAATGTGTTTATGCAGGTCAGTGCTCAGGTCATGGGCATCATTTTAGCTGCAGTACAGGCATTTAACAACAGCACTATGAGGTTCCTGTTAAATTAGCTGCTGTTAAACCTAAACTATAATTCTCATATTCTGAATGTGTGTATGAATTTAATAAACTCAGATTAAAACCTTGTAGGTTCTGGACTGGGATTTTTTTCTGTTGGTCTACTAAACTTTTTTTTTTAAATTTAAGAGTGTGGGTTTTTTTAAGCTTGCATAGTCACCTGGGAACAACTTTACTTAAATAATAATTTAAAAACTAACCTCATCATCCTCAATACACAGCTGCTTGAAGACTATAATTACTCTATTTTTAAGAGGATTTTTAAAAGCAGAACATTCTTCTCTAGTCTTTAAATAATCAATTTCTGTTGCCTTTTCTGCATAATTACAAGCAGTCTAACTTAAAATACCTAAGTGAAGTTTTTAAAAGAATATCATATATCCTACCTGGTTTGAACAGCTTCAGTTTGCTGATGGTGAAATAAAAGTTCCTTTAAAACCATGTTAAAATGCATCCTCCCTCCCAATTCTAAAAGAACCTATGGCTTTTTATAGCTATCTGGGCATTCTTTCCTGTTATAGGAAAATGTGCTATAATCTACTTCCTGCCGTACAGACTCAAAACCCAGACAGAGAACAATTGTTCATTTGAGTATTTATGGACTGCTATAGTGTGCTTTTACTGCCTCTATCTACTAACCAAGACTCCCATTTATTTAATAATAGTTTGTATTCCTACAGCTGGCTATATGAATGTAGTGTGCAATACCTACCCCATTTAAGTTATCTTCATTCTACGGCTTATTATTCATCTTTATTCATCTATTTGTTGCATTCTGTACTTTACTATAAGTGAAATGGGACACTCTGTTTTTGAAAAAAAAATCAGACCATAATCTCAACAGCTGGACAGTGACGATAAGAATTTTTTTTGGAACTGGAGGTGTGCATGAGTTCCAAAAAGCAGTGAATGACTTCGGTAATGTAACAGCAAATTAGGCTGACAAATGAATAGAAACACTGGTTTCTCCTCCTTCCATATGATGTAGCAATTACTTGTGACAGTTTGAACTGAGGCAATTTGAAAAATTGTATTGCTGTATACATGTGGCTGCGTTTGAAGTCTTAAAGAAGATGGCTAAATGTTAATTGGGACTGACAGACTATGATTACTTCGTACCAATATCTGCTAATCTCATTTCAAAGTGCTGGTTTAAATCTTTAAAGTGCTAAATAGCTGGAGCCAGGTTATTTGAAGTGCCATCTTTCTTTCCCACACCTACACACTTGTACTCTATGTCCTTTGGGGCTTATCTCTGGGTATCCTGCCTGAAGGTAGAGTGCTCACCAGAAAGCATCACCCTGCCAGTGACTTTCAAGTGAAGATTCTTTTAATCTTTGTGCCCTTTTGTTTTTTACTGCTAGTTTTATTTCTGGCTTTCTTATGCACTCGTGTTGGTGGCATCTTGCTTTTATTTGAATTGTTTTTGCTTCTGTTTGTTTTGCTCTTACTTTGTATTTCAACTCTGATCCATATACCAGCCAAAGAACATATGGAATGATTTAAAAAATGCAATAAACAAAATTTTAAAGGAGGAGTATTTTACTATCAAAACCGCATTAAATCTTCCCATACAAAGTAGATGCTGAAAGAAGAAGAAATTGCAAGAGAAGCATAATGAAGGCTATCAGGGGCACTGGGATTTTCCCTCAGTCTTTCAACCAATGACCCTCCACACAGAAATGAATGCCATTTCTGTGACCATCAGTTTATAACTGAGGGGATTTGATCACATGTGTAATTGAAATAATTAGCCTCACCACAGAATGGCAGCATTACCTATGGCAAATTTGGCATCAAATTTAACACCACAGGGCAGGGAGGAGCGCACAGAGAGCGAGCGAGCAAAAGAGCAGTTTAATACTGGAAGTGAATACTTTCCACCTCCATGGGTATCCAAGAGAAATTACTTGAGGAGTTTAGATCTGCAGAATGAATTACTCAGTTCAAAGCTCCACTGGTATAATGGAGCTATATAATCCTTAGAGTCATCAGTGGGAGGTTTGTGACAGGTCAGCAGCTTTAAAAAATATATATATAACTGAATATGCTAAAACATGTGACAGGAATTTTACCTCACAGAAGTAAAAACAGATAATTACGTTCAGGGTATATATTTCTCCCCACACCCCATTCCCAATCAATGTTCACTGCCAGGAGCTGGACTGTGTCCCTCCCTTCTTTCTCTTTTCTCTCTCCTTCTGACTTGCATCTTCAACAATTCATGACCCAGTTGATCCCAACGCAACTGATAACCCCATATTATCTGCCTGACATCTGGTTCCTTTAAACCCCTCTTCCCACTCTGGGAGGAAATAATCATTAGTCATGGAAAACAATGCAGAGATAGGAGGCTTCAGCACAGCTGTAACTAAAATACAGCATGTAGCTCCCCACAAAAAGCTGCAAGGAAGATTAGCTCCTGTGGGGAACCAAGAAATTCCATTTGTAAAACATGAGTTGTATTTGTCTAAACTTTCTTATCTCTATGATGTCAACATTGTGTAGCTGTTGGAGTTGGCAGAGCCATGAGGCTGTGTCTCTGCATGGGTGTGTAAAAACATTTCCCCTTAATTTATATAAAAAGCACCCCCCAGAGAATACAGAAATCTCAGCATTATTGAGCCCTGGGTGATTTTGCAAAACCCGATAAGCCTGGAACCCTGCTTTGTTGTGTATGAGCAACAATCAGTGCTTGCTACATAAGAACAGCCTTGCTGGAAAAGGCCACAGCGCATCCAGTCCACCATTCTATCTCACACAGTGGCTCACGATTTGCTCCAGGGTATTTCCAAGCAGATGTCTTCACTTGCTTACAGTTCCCTGGAAATGGTATTGAGAGATATCCTGCCTATCTATCCAACCCAGGGTGTTTATACACGACCCCTAAACTCCGGGGCAAATGGCTCCCAGCTCCGGAGATTAAAAATGTTTACCCACCAGCTCCGGAGTTAACAGGAAATTAAGTGCGACCCCGCCCACTTTAGCGCGTCCCAGCGCAGCTTTCAGGTACCTGCTTTTTGGATGTGACAAATATTTGATCCGGTGTAAGGATAGTGAGTGCTGGGCTCTCCTGGCTTCTGTTTCTTGTTTTTCTGCCCCCCGCCCCTTTAAGAGATCTGAATGCTGCCGGGAACAAAACTGAGGTAAGAAGGCATTCTTTTCTTTCTTTTTTCTCCCTCCCTCACGCAGCCAGCAACCAGGAAGTGCGGAGAGGGGTGGGGACAGAGGAAGAGCGATGAACCCCTAAGATCTCTGGTCCGAATTTAAGTGGCCAGCGGATCTTAGGGGTCGTGTAAAAAGGCCCCCAGAGGTTGTTCTTAGGCATCCATAATGATGTTCTCCATGAACTTGTCCAATCCTTTCTTCAAGCTGTCAAGGCTGACAGCTGCCACCACTTCTTCTGGCAGGGAGTTCCACAGACCAGTGATCCTCTGGGTGAAAAAGTACTTTCTCTTATTTGTTTGAGATCTAGCATCTAAAGTTTCATGGAGTGCCCCCTAGTTCTGTTGTTGAGCAATAGGGAAAACAATTTTTCCTTATCTACTTTGTCCACATCGTTTATGATTTTATAAACTTCAATCAGGTCACCTCTTAGGCGCCGTTGTTCAAGAGTGAAGAAGCCCAGCCATTGCAGCCTCAGATGGTAAGGAAGGTGTTCCAGTCCCTGAATCATTGTGGTTGCCCTCCTCTGCACTTTTTCCATTTCCATAATACCCTTCTGGAGGTATGGTGACCAGAACTGTACACAATACTCCAGATGGGGCCTCACCATAGATTTATAAAGAGGCAAAATGACACTTGCTGACTTATTTTCTCTACCCTTCCTAATGATCCCTAACATTGAGTTTGCTTTTTTCACTGCTGTGGTACACTGGGTTAACGTCTTCATTGAGTTGTCCACCAGGACACCAAGGTCCCTTTCCTGGTTTGTTGCACAGAGTTCAGACTCCATCAGTTTATAAATGTAATTGTTTTTCTTTGGCCCCAACATGCATCACTCTGCACTTATTAGTGTAGAAGCTGCTCAGCTGCTCCCGCTTGCAGCTTAGCATCATGCTGTATAAATGGGTCAGCTACCCTTTTTGTGTTTGATCCATCTCCCAAAAAGCGGGTGGGGGGGGAGAGAGAATTCAAAGAAGGGTAAAAAATAAAATGTAAATAAAAAACAAAGAAAGCTTTTCACTGCTAGACAAGTTAAATCCACTAGTGGATTCTGGCTCGTGGGAAGGCTACCCATGTAAAACAGTCTTCTCCCCCCTTCAAGAGTTGCTTTTCCAGGTTGAAAACAAAGATGAATAGGCTGAGGCTAGTACATTACATGTAGATTTCAAGTACAGCTAAAGAGGGCTCCTGGTGTCCTTTAATTCTTGTAGCCAATGTTCATAGTTAAAAATACATAAATACCCTATGGACATATTCCTTGGCCTATATGCATCTTCACAGATGTGTGATTTCCCCTATAAATATTACCTGGTTAAATACAGAGCCCTGGTTTTCTCACTGCAGTTTAGAGAGCATTTACATTTTTGCTTTCTTTATAACAAAGTACACTATATAGATGATACAATGGAAAAATCATCTGTACTATGGACTGGTTTCAAGTGGGACACTACTGACATCTTGTGGCCAAACATATCTATGTAAAGCAACAAAGAGCTTTAATCCATTCAAGTTGGCTTTTTCCTATGGCAGAAACCAAGCACAGTGTTAGAACTTTCTCAATATACAAATATTTGTTATGATTATGTAAAATAGGAGGATTTTGAGAGAATGGTGGAGGAAAGCAGCACAAATGAAGCATAAAATAAAATTCCAGAAAGTTCTCATTTATAAATAGAAGTGTTTTGTTTATGAAACTAGCACTTTACTTGTACACTTGCTCTTGGGACATTGTTCCAGGCTTTTATGCTGCTAGTAAAGCTCCCCAAAAAGCTGATTTGTATTTATGATCAATTAAATTTATTATCCCCACACTCTTCTTTAACTGCTTTTAACTCTGCTTTACTTCATTCTAGCAAATGAAATTTAAAGTTTTCCACAGGGTTTTTTGGCGCATTTTTGGCATTTCAACATGTTCCCTCTGAAAAATATTCAGAAGTGAATTATAGGTGTTTTTTCTTAAAGATCTTCTAGTTTGCATTAAAAACTTTGTATTTTTCAAATCAATGAAAAATAATTTTGTGTAAAACAAAACATCTATGTGGCTGCTGGCCAAAAAGAAGCATTAAAAAGGGGAGGTGACCTTTTTGTGTCAAAGTGTCAAGTGTTGCAGCAACTGGCCATTTTTATTTATTTTATTTTATCTTCAGACAGCATGTCTTGACCGCCTTCTGTCAAGGACAAGAAAATGTGCATGTATTTATTGCTTCCTTACTCCAAACATCTGTTGTTATGATGAATCACTACAGAGTCTTCCTTCTCTCAGCTTGTTTCCTACACCAGATCATTAACCCTTAAATTTAGACAAAAATAATCTGTGTCACCAGTTTCATTAAGGAAAGAATAGACTCAGGAATTTATAACTTGCACACTGATTTGCAAGGTGTGCAGCATAACAGGACTATATGTTCTGAGTGTAACCAAACTAGAACACGAACCCAACATGCCAGGAAGCAGAAGTACCTTGGTTATTGCACATTGATCTCAGTGGACTGTTGGTCAAGTCAAGAGATGTCTCTGTGCGGCGTGGGGGCAGCTGTGTTAACTTCTGTCCTGCTTCTCTCTCGGGGTAAGTTCGTACTATAAGGCACAGAGAGGGCTGAACAAGAACATCTCTTAGCATCGCTGAGTTCAGGTGTTCAGCAGCTTTTTTATTAATCTCAACAATCTCATCACCAACTTTTAGGCCTGCAAATAGAAAACAGAGGATCAAGGTGCATTCTGAAAGTTACTAATTGTGCTTGGATATCTATTCTGCATTTGAACTTCTGGTTGGCCAATAGGTTAAACATGGTGTTTTCAGAGAAGATATATTTTCAATATTTCAATATTTTCAATAAACCAATAAATGACTTTTTTGGGCATAGATTAATTTTTTGGGGGTGGGGTGGGGAGGATGACTTCAGTGGAATCTGGAAGAAGGATCTGGGAATAGTAATCCAAAAAGGACCTCTTCCAAGTTCTTCTAGCATGAGCTACAATCATACTCCGTGAAATGTGTGTGCAGAACAACCAGTGGCAGCCCAGCCCCAACAAATGCAGATGCCGGTGATGATCAGACATCTACCAGAATCCTCAGGCTTTGCAAATGCTGCCACTGCTGTTCTGCCCCTGGCCTGATGGTTTTGGTATCTCTTCCCACCAACTGCTCAGTGTAGTTGCCAAAATCATAAGACCATAAGAAGAGCCATGCTGGATCAGTCCAAAGGCCCATCTAGTCCAGCTTCCTGTATCTCACAGTGGCCCCACCAAATGTGTCTGGGAGTGCACGAGACTAGATATCTGTTTCCTGATACCACTCTCCTGCATCTGGCCCTTGAAGTACCCCAGTTTTAAGCTTGGAGATGATACATCTCCCTCATGGTGTGTAACCTGTGATGGACTTTTCCTCCAGGAATCTGTCCATTCCCCCTTTGAAGGCATCCAGGCCAGATGCCACCATCACATCCTGTGGCAGGGAGTTCCACAGACTAACAAAACGCTGGGTAAAAAAAGTACCTCTTTTGTCTATTCTCACTATCCCAGCCCTCATTGTGAGTGGATGTCCCCTAGTTCTGGTATTTTGTGAGAGGGAGAAGAGCGTCCCTCTACCCATTTGACTCATGCCCTGCATTATTTTGTACATCTCAATTATATCCCCCTCCGGTGCTTTTTTTCAGACTAAAGAGGCCCAAATGTTTTAGCCTTTCCTCATAAGGGAGGTCCCCCGGTCCGGTAATCATTTTAGTTGCTCTCTTCTGCACGTTTTCCAGTTCCACTATGGTTTTTTTTTTTGAGATGCAGTGACCAGAATTGTACACAATCTCCAGGTGCAGCCTTACTATTGTTTTGTACAATGGCATTATAATGTTGGCTGTTTTATTTTCAATCCCCTTTATCATAATCCCTACCATATACCTGTCCATCAACATTTTCCTGTTAAGAACTTCTGAAATGACTTTACAAAGCCTTGTATTTTTAAGAGAAGGATGGAAGTATAAATTAGTCAAGAAGCTCTTGTAGCATTTTTTGTAACCATGTTCATATTATTGTGGTCCCAGTACACGAGATTAAAGCATAAAAAAGGGAAACAACAAATTTTGTTGGACTCCACAAATATTTTTGAGGGGACGACAACAACGCTCATGACTACGAACCTTTTTTGAAAGCCAGACCCGTCTCTTTGACATTGTTCACATGGAGCCGACGGATGCCTTCTTCTTCCACCGAGGACAGAGAAAAACCTGTTAAAATATCCAATGATAAAGCTGAGAAACTTTTGATTTAATCTTGCAAAGAAGATTGATGCTACTGCCTAATATTAAATATTTGATCTGCCCAAGTGAAACACTTCCTTCCTGTGACCAGGCTGTATTCAGTGCCCATGCATGCAGACACACTCCCAACAATCCTGCAGGCCATATCCTTATTATTCATGCAAGTAGGGGTCCAGATTATACTGTACTACCTCTATCCCAAAACCAAAATGCTTCTTCTTTTTTGCTTCAAAATGTTATGATTCTGTGTTCCAGATTTTCCACGAGCATAAGGCGCCTGAGCCGTGGGTCTGAAAAACTGGATAGATGAAGTAACACTGTCACCCTCGCTTCCAATCAGATCAGTACACAACAAGAGATGCTACAACTTCAACAGATCTCACCATGGTCTGCTGAAACACAAGAAACTCATTGGTTTTGTGTGCACTTCTCCGTTGAATGTCATGGATCTGAACAGCACAGTTTTGGTTATATGTGGATTTTACACACACACACACACACACAGAGAGAGAGAGAGAGAGAGAGAGAGAGAGAGAGAGAGAGAGAGAGAGAGAGAGAGAGAGAGAGTATCCCTGGACACCCAGAACCCCAAGGCTTCAACAATGAAGGCATTGAAATGGTCTACTTGCCCCCAAGAACAGCATCTCTAATTCTGCCTGTAAATGATCTTTAAGGCTCATTACACAAGGAACAAAGCCATGGAACAAAACCTCAATAGAGAGAACTGGTGTGTGTGTGTGTGTGTGTGTGTGTGTGTGTGTGTGTGTGTGTGTGTGTGTGTGTGTGTGTGTGTGTGTGTGTGTGTGTGTGCGTGCGTGCGTGCATGTGTGCGCGCATGCACATGCGTGCAACAATAATTGGGAGCATAAGAATTATACACATATTTTGAACTACATGGGGGTGCATTGCCCCTAACCTCAGCATTGTTGAAGGGAGAAGGTGTATATGTAAAATCTGGAAAAAAAATGTTAATCTGCAAAGTGGCCCTTTCTTTATTTTAATTCAACTTCAAAACTGATTGAGAATTTTAAAATGAGAATGACTTTATTGCATAGGGCCTAATATGGGAGCTTGACGTAGAAACGTGTGTTTCTAGGTTTAAACGAAAAATAGTTAATAAAGCTATAAATGACCAGAAACTATCAATGTGGATAAAAATGGTTTCAGCTTCTATTCAACTGAGATTTTGTAAGTCAGAGGTTTAACTGGTATACATCGTTGTGATTACAGGTTCACAGAAACTTCCTAGGTACAGCAATCCTAAGCAGCCAGAGGAAGAGGGAAGAGCAGCGCATCTCCCCTTGCATCCCAAGCCCTGCCAGATACCTACAATCAATACAAAGGTGTCATTGGGCTTTTCATCCTGTGGGAGAGTTGTTTTAAATCCCAACCTTGAAAGCAATAGGGACAGGGGTTTGATAACACCGGCTCCATTACCACATGCCTCCTGCAACACTCTATTTCCAGGGTCTTCTGTCAGGTACTATTGGCAGGGCACTTGGCCAGCTGTAACTTCCTGCTGAATAGGATTATTGGACAGTAAGGCAAGATAATCCTTGTTGGCTAGAGCTCATCTCTGCTGGCAGACTACCAAACTGTGCCCTATCTTAACTTCCTGGACTAGGGGACACTGAAGATTAACAAACTAATGTGTCTATTTATATGACTGTAAGATATTCTTGTTTGTAGGTTTTTATATATTTAGGATGTTATGATGAAAGCAACTTACTACAAAAATGCTTGTTTAAAAAGAGATCTATAGAGAAAGCATATTTTAAGTTTCAACATAGTGTTTCAACCTATTATTTGCTTTTATTGGTTTGAATGTGGAACTCATAAAAAGATCTGTTTTAAATCACTGCTTCATGTAATGTCATCATTATTTTAATGATTAAAAAGCCTTATGAATCACCTTTTCCTGTATTTTCTTTCTTGAAATCACCTTATTTGAAAAATCAATTTATTGCACATTTCTATGACTGTGTTATGAATGTAGAAAGAAATAAACTCTGAAGGAAAATAAAAGCAAAAATCCAGAATTAACAGTTGACATCTGAATTTGTCTTTGTCTTGGCTTCAAGGTGGATGGATTGAGTTTATCTCGCACTCCTAAGTACGCAGGATGTTAATACATGTTAACTGTCATGAATTATTTATTACTTTAAAACATGGGCATTTGCTGCTCTGAATTTCAATGGCTTCCTAGGGATATATAGCAGCAGCTTGCCTTTTTGTTTACTAAGCAAAATATTGACAACCCTCATGGGGGAAATACATTTAACAGACACTTGGCCACTAGCTATACGCAGCCAGATGTAATAGGAACTGAATCTCAATCAAACCAAATCCAAAGTCATTTGTAATGGACAGAGACATATTTTCATGTGCCACTGTGTTGCCTAGAGAATCGGTTTATGATTTCAATTACTAAAGGTGAACAAATATTCAAACAATTATAAATGTGTGAAGATTAATCATAATTGAAACACCTCTTTTTATATTTCTTCATCTATAGAAGACATTTGATAATACAGTAATGAACTTTCCCCCCAACTTGACCAGGATGAAACTGTTGACCAATATTTAATCATGGACTATACATATATGTATATGTGTGTATGCTCACATATGATGGAAGACAGAGAGTATGAAGCCAGGGTAGTTATTGCTATATTGGTCTGATTAACCCATCTGTAATTGTGTTAATAGAGCAAATAATAATAGAGGTGTTAGTGCTTTATGTAGAAGCTAGAGACTAATCAAATTGATTGGAAGCAAAGGGAACATTTAGGTTTATTTTGCTCTGTACATGAGTTTGAAAACATTTTGGAGTACAACTCCCATAAGTCATCAGTCAGCACGGCTTGTCACCTTGCTGGCATGAGGATGTTAGTTGTTGCAGCTTAAGAAAAGAGTAACTTTTGTATATATTGGTAATGTTTAAAGCTTTTTTGTTCTAGTCTGTTTCTGCTATGTGCAATGAAAAAGTAAAAAATTAAAGATCTCCCTTTTAAAAAATAATTATGTGAAAAGTCTTTATTGTTCAACAATAAATAATTTTACACAAACCTCAGTATTGTTAAACTACAATTGTCAACTCAATTCCCGCTGCCACTTCCCAGTGGCACCTTTCTACTGCTTTATTTTATCAGAAAGTCCCCTTTCAGTCACATACAGTATATTTAACCAGATATTGTATATGATTTTCTAAAAAATAATCTTATAGACTCATTAAAAAGTGAAGTAAGGCTACCAGAAGCATATAGCAGTAATGCTATTCAGTAGAACACTCACTGTTATTTTGGAGATATTTATTTAAAGTCTAGAAGGTATTTAAACAATTTTGAATGAAAATGGATATTCTTTTAAAAACCTTTTAAACAGAAAGCATTTCAATGGGTGTTCATAATCTTTACAATGGTACTTAACAATGCACATAAATCTTAGACCCCAAGTTCTAAGAGGTAAATAACCCAAAATATGTACATGAATATTAGCTTAAAATGTGTTTCTAATCTAGTTGATGCATTTAGTTGCAATATCTGAAGGCAAAGCAGTTTGATTATATATTTATGCTGCTTTAATAAAAAGAACACAAACAGCTTTCACCAACACTATGCAGATCATTCAATGTCAAAATCCAGCTAATAAATATTCATCATTCAAGCCATTTACTCCCAAATGGAATCCCATATTGCTGGTTTGTTCCAGACATCAAGACTCTGCCCTTGCAGCTGCACAAGAAGCACTTGGGGGATCTAAGCATTTTAACACTAAATCATAGTAATCTTGATACACATTCAAGATGCCCAACAGAAGGAGACTGGAAGCACACTGCAATAACTGGGGAAAAGTTACTTTCTTGGACTGGCTGGATAACTCTGGGAGTTGTAGTCCAAAAACAGGTAACATTCTAAAACTCTTCTCATTTAATGTGATGGGAATCTGTTAAGCTACAGAAGATTTTTGATAATTCTAAAGAGTGATTTTAAGAACCTTAAAAAAGCACCTGAAACTGAGCAGCTGCTTGTAAACAAATGAGGCTCTTGTGCAAACCAGTGTCTGTAAACAAAGAGGGACTCTTTTGCAACATTTCTGTCTAGCGAGACAAATTATCCTTCACAAAGATAAATTAGCAGGATTAACAATCCACTGCCTTTCTTAGGGATGGAGCTGGGCATTGTTCAATGTGAAAAGTTTTGGGGCATTAATATATTCTTGAAGGCTTTCATGGCCAGGATATGATAGCTGTTGTGAGTTTTCCAGGCTGTTTGGCTGTGTTCTGGAAGTTTTACTTTCAGACGTTTCACCAGACAAGGAGGGGCAAGGAACTCAGAAAACTAGGAGTTCTCTCTGTGCTCTGGTTCTTTGAGCTCATTGCCCTCTGAAGATGCCGGCCATAGCGTCTGGTGAAATGTCAGGAAGAAAAACTTCCAGAATATGGCCAAACAGTCCGAAAATCTCAAACAGCTATGTTTGGGCATTATTGGATTGTTGTTTTCTCACAAATGGGATGGCTTGTTTTTCTTTTTTAATCTTCCTGTCTTGAAAGCCACCCCCCTCCAAAAAAAAAAAAAATAACCCCACTGAAAATCAAATCTTATGAAAATTTATAAAGGTATCGTCTGTAGCCTAGTTTTGCATTTGTGTTTTGTGATGGCCATGCAGCTACTCAACCCTTTTTTACTTTTGATGAAAATTTAAGACATCAAATTCGGTGAAGAAACTCTCATGAACATGCTAGGTTCGCCATATTTTATAAATGTGTTTAATATCCATTCAGATATTCTGATAACACAAAAACTGCTCCTTAAGTAGTCACTTGGGAATGAAAATCCTCTGAAATAACCACAGAATGCCTATTCAATAAATCATCTAATGGTACATTAAGGATTTTAAGATTACATATCTAAACAAAAACTATTTGATATAGAAAGACAAATATTTAAAGGTGCCAAACTCACCATAGTTATCAGATGTGTCAGATTTTTCAATCTTAATGTGCTGTGTAACTTTTTCACAGATTTCAATTTCTTTATATAGCTGAAAAGTGATAAAAACAGTAGCAATAGCTTGTTAGGGAGAAAATTACTATAGCTTACCCTTTTTTTGTTCAGTACTGTCTTGAATATAGGCTCAAGCAGGAATGCTACGGAAGGGCTGCATCACCATGAATTGATAGGGAGTAGCCTCAAACCAAATTCTGGTTTGAGATGACGCAGTTGGTTCTCTGCCCATTTCTTCCTGAGTGCTGCTTCTGGAGGAAGTTAATGAAGTACCTACACAAGATACCTAAGGAGGCCAGGGGGCCATCTCAGACCCCAAGAAAGGCTCTTCTGTTTGTTTCTCAGGTGGAACAAGCAAAAGCACAGAATAAAACAAGACTGACAACTGGAACCAAACATCTGCTTCTCAGTTGATTGAGCTATAGAGGAGCTGCTAGCACAGATGAATAGTACAGCATGTACTCAGCCATCTTCTTTTTATATTGCAATCATATTTTTACTTACAGAATATGGAATTTTCTTTTAAAAATGCACACCATCCAATTTTAACATACAAGTCCTCCATTTACATTTATCCTCAGCCCATACCAAAACTGAGCCCCTCTCTCGCTCCCTCCCTCAAAGCAGGAATTATGAGAGAGTGAACCAGATACGTCCCTGAACTCAAACCTTTGGGCAGAACGCTGTTGGTTCTTTCTGCTTATGCAGTGGCCCGTTGGGCAAGTGGTATGGCATCTCAAAAGCACACACAAGGAGAAATCCAGAATCCTCCTTGTGCAACAGAAGGCCTCTTGGCTTCTGTTGGTGGTGTCTGGTTGCACAGTAGAGACTGGGCAGAGCTATGCTGTCACAGCCTCATGCTCTTCCAGTGCTCAACTGGATTATGCCCTTTAGTTTGTCTGCATGCTTGCTCACTTCCTAAAGTGAAGGAGGAGGAGGAGACCTGGTAATGGATAAATCTACAATAAATGTATAAAATTACCTTCAAAAATCCCACCAGTACTGTGAAACTATTCATGAAGTACTTCCACAGCAGGTTATTCGTGAAAAATTGATTGAGCACAGCAAGAGTCATGTTTAGCTAATACACACTTGCTTTGTACATATCGTTGGCAAAAAGGAGAAGGAGGGACACGGCCCGGCTGCATATATTAGGACCTCAAGTATTTGTCAGAACATCTGCGCACAACAAGAAATGCCCCTGTTACCCAGTGTTTCCAGGCAGGACGCTTGAGGGTTTTAACCCCAAGAGAGGCCTGTAAAGACTGGAGTAGGAATCGAGTCTTCTTGGAGGATGTCCCTTGCCTCCCTTTTGAAATACTCTTAGCCCCTTATTTGGGATCTTTTAAATGTTCCTTGAAAACCTGGTCCTTTACGCAGGCTTCCCCCAGTCTGGAAGATAAGCACAGTGTTCATAGGTGCTCTAATAAAATTGCTGACTTCTGTTATCACCTGCCTACTTTTTTAAAGTGCTGCCTAGATGCCCTAAGCCAGGGGTGTCCAAACTTTTTGCAAGGAGGGACAGATTTGGTTAGGTGAAAATGTGTTGTGGGAAGCCATTCAGCCCATTTGGCCCCCAGGCTGGGCTTTGGACAATCTTCTAGGACATGCAAGGAGGTGGGGAGGACGCTGCAGCAACAGAGCCGGGGAGCGTAGGCTGGGCAGGTGGCTAGTGGGATGGACAGAGGCAGGGAGTGCAGGCAAACCGTAAAACTGCAAGCTGATGTCTCTATCTGGTATGGGGAGGGGCCAGCTGGCAGACATGTGTGACAGGATGAGCTGGTGGGGAGAAGAGGTTGCGGGCCACTTGAAATTGAAAATGGGCTGCATTTGGGCCCCGGGCCTGACTTTGGACATGCCTGCCCTAAGCACATCCAATCTTGCCTGATTTTGGAAGCTAAGCAGGGTCGGCCCTGGTTAGTACTTGGATAGGAGACCACCAGGGAATAACAGGTGCTGTAGGTGCCTAGAGTAGGAACTGGCAAGCCACTCCAGTATTCCTGCCAAGAAAACTCCATGGACGTGGAGTCGTGAAGGGTCAGTCACAACTGTAACACAACACAACACAACACAACACAACACAACACAACACAACACACACACACACTTTTTAAATGCTCCATACTGGTTTTAGCTGTTTCTCTTGATTCTTGTTCATTTGATTGACTGATTTTATTTTGATTGATTGACTTGGTATAATGATGTTATATTGCTGGAAACCACTCAAAGTGAAATACATACATACATACATAGAGCTCACTGGTAGCTGGTAACATCAAGGCATCTGTTATATTGTGTATAGCATTTATATACTGGTAATGTATGTGCAATAAATGCTAATCAAGGAAGAGACAAGAAAAGTTCATATAAACAAGGGAGGTGCCTGCCCCATCCTATGTTGTTTCTTGTAATGCACATGAAGAGGAAAAATACCTTTCCACATGGAAGCATTCAAGATGGCAGGGTTCATGTCATAGTATGCTAAGGGTCTTGGTCATGTGGAGAACCTCCACATAAAGAAGACTATATTCTCTTCAGACATGTTACTTTCCCTGTGTGGAAAGCAAAACAGAGGGCAGAGCTAGAAGTCCTCTGCTTGAGCATTGATGAAAGCCAAGAACCATCAGAATGGGACTTAAATTTCTCTCTCTTAGTATTGGAATGCCTTATGACTGTCCTGGAGCATCTCTCGTCTTGTTTGCAAGACAAGTTGGATGAGAAGAAGAAAGAGAACAGACCAGCATCTGGAATACTGATGGCACCAAATTCCAAAACTCTGGACACCCGCTCCAAGCAATTTTATGTACATGTTAAATAGCACAGTGGACAGAACTAAACCCTGAGCAGCCAATAGCTGGGACATCAAACCAGAGTCCCCCAAGCACCTTCAGAATTTGGCTCTCCGGGGGATTATCCAAGACATATTACAAATATAATATAATAAGGGGCAACCTTTCTTCACAATATTACTGTTTTATTTACTTTTATAACTACAGCGGTGTCACCCCCATAAATGGTAAATTGTTCAATTGCTAGATTACATTGTCAATTCATTTTTTACACACTGAAGTAACAATAAGGTAGACGGGAGGACAGTTGTGTATAGCAGCCTACGTGAGCATATGTATGTTTGTTTTTAATTAAATGAAAAGTTCTTAAGTTACTTATGAGATACCAGGAAAGAGCTACTGGAAAAATAACTGTAAATACTTATTTTGTTAAAAGTAACTCTTCAAATGCTGGTTATCTAATGCAAAAATGTTAAGCCTCTTTTGATGCATTCAGATTTAACTTGAGAATAGCATCACAATTTTGTTGTTCAATCAGCAGTTCCGGGCCACCTCCCCTAGGGGTCAATATGTGCTATCTTTTCCATGCACATTATTTCACAAAGCCTAAGGTGCTAAGGGAAGAGATGTTTGTTTTCCAGTGCAAAACAATGTTATCATCTTCTCAAGTATGTTCTCACACAGACAACTGGATTCCAAAGTTCCAGATTTCCTGGTTGGCATTAGGAATCTAATTTTCTTCTTTGGGTATCTACGCCTTTCCCCTTTTCTGTATCCGCATCCTCTTTCATACTATAATGCTTCCTCTGTCTATATCTATTGTTTGTCTTGGTACTATCATCCTCTCCGACTGTATATGTTAAATTGTGAGCAGTGTGTTGAAGCATCCTGTTTAACAGTGCATTATTAAAATGTGCATTATAATTGTGCTTAACCATGCATTGTATAATGTGTGTACTTCCTCATGACTAGAGTACTGGATTATAAACAGAGCGATCTAGGTTCAAGCTCCTGTTCAGTAGTCAAGCCCACTGTGTGGCCTTGGAAAAGTCACAAAGTCAGTCTTTCAAGGATGTAGTGAGGATGGAAAGAATAGGGGAAAAGAGGAGAACACATTGTCTTGAGGTCCTTGCTGTGTAAATGAACAAGAAGAAGTCTCTATAAAACTAAAGGATGCAGAGTCAAGACTTGAGAGTTCAGGGCTCCACCGTGCCTTGTAGCAGAGCCATTCTGCGTGGCCTTGGACAACCTACAGGATGCCAGAGCACCCCAGAAGAAGAAACTGTAAACTTCTACTGAGTACTCTGTACCTAGAAAACCCTGGAAAGGGTTGTCATAAGCAAGAATCGACTTGACAGCACACTATTATTATTCAAAAATAGCAGTCTATCAAAATTATAAAAAACATTAACTGGTATTATATGACAAATTTTAACTAGAACCCCAAGTATTTGTTAAATATACAGATATGCAGTATGCATGTTTTTCTCAATAGCATCATTTTTGTAGCTCTGATTGTGTTATTCCTGAAATCTGTAGCTGCTTATAATACTGTCTGAAATTCCTTAAAGCCCCCATGACCATGGGGACCACTGAAGTGTGCTTCGTCCACAAGGAAGATATTTCAGTTGTCAGAGCTCTGTATTTTTAAAACTTTTTCCAGTTCCTTATCTTCAACTCTGGCATTCCATGGGATTGCAATGTCAATTATCCAGACATTACTCTGTTCCAGTACTAAAATGTTTAGTGTGTTATGTTCAAGGTGTCTTATCAATTTGGATCCAAAAATCCTACAACACCTTGACTCTGTTATTTTTTGACACCTCTGGTACTGATGTTCTCATGGGTTTCTGGAGGCTGTCAACTTACATAGTTTGCCTAATGACCAATGGACTAATTTTAGACACTTTATCATTTCTAATTTTTAGTCTTTCTGTGGAATCTTTGGACATTCACACATGAGGTCTGACACAGTTTCATATTTTTCTTGGTAGAGTTGGCATTTGCTGTTAGCACTTATTCCTTGAATCATCATCATCATCATCATCATCATCATCATCATCATCATCATCATCATCATCATCATCATCATCATCATCATTATTATTATTATTATTATTATTATTAGTAGTAGTAGTAGTAGTAGTAGTAGTAGTAGTAGCAGCAGCAGCAGCAGCAGCGTTGTTGTTACAATACATATAGAAAATATATTGCTGCTGGGTTTAAGTCTGTTATGAATTACAAAGGGTACAAATATACAGCAGCTGCAATATACAGTAAATTGTCATATAGAATAAAGATATGCAGAAATATTGCTGAGAGAGAACATTATATTACCAACTCATAAATGTCCTCTTCTAGCTTTGGTACATAGGACTGCATTTGGTTTCCTGTCAGGAATTTAAGCCGTAGATAGTGTGTTGAGTAATCCAGCTGATGTGCCTGGGAGAAAAAGGACAGGTAGGAGTTAGTGCAAGAGGGAACTATGAATACCAATGACCTTTCCCCCCCAATGCTCAATGTTCCTGTAAATTGAAAGAGAATGTTTGGACAAACATTTTCTAAACACTCCAGACAAGCACTTTATTCATTGGTTAGAAGAAAGGTATCCATGTAACTTATTACTGATGTTGTCAAATTGCATTATTATTAGTCTGAGTGGAAGCATAGCTGAAGGCCAGCTCTGTTTGCCTACCACATGGATGAAATTATGGCTACCACAGGCAACGGAAATGGCAATAAAAGAGAGCAGCAAAACAATAGCTCTTCCTCATATCTATCAACATGCTTTTCTAAAACATCATATAGTTAGATCACTTTTCTCTGAATCTTGCTATAGCCTCTCATCAAGACCTCAAATACAAGGTGATTCCATTAGTCTTTTAGATTTCATCCATTATATACTATCTCCCAAAAAGAGTCATAACAGATGTGCTTTCCAAATAATCCCTGAATCTAAATAATTTGCATAACTAAAACAGTTAGTTATAATTAGAAATTAAGCTATGGCATGTGCAAGCCCCCAATTATCCATCACGTATTAAAACCAGAATAGAAGTAGAATTTATGTGTGATCTCTGTAGGAATAGTTTCAGAAATCCGAAAGCAGCTACTGTAAATAATCCATGTAGGTTTACCTCTTCTCAGAAGCTAATTAATGAAAGCCTTTCTGCCTACTGGTACCTATGTTCCCATTTTTTTCCTTATTCCCTTTGTCATCATAATGCACTTCTCTCCAATGAAAAATGAACCACGGCACTATACTCTCCTGTAAAGAAATGCCAGACATGGTCCTTGAAAGCTACTTTTGACATACACACCTCAGTCCTTTTCCGACTAGGTCAATGCCCCCCCTCCAAAAAAAGAGCTACAATGACGTATTCTGAAATTGTAGCTTGTAATTTTGTATCCATTATTATTTTAGTTTGCAAACTGAAATCTATATGTCTCTCTTGAAGCCTTTTCTCATACTGAATGATTCCCACAATGAAACTAGGAAAACAGATGATAGGCTAAAACTTATTTCAACCCAGGAAGTGGTTCTTTCTGGCTGAAAATCCGATTCCAGACCTTTGTTGCTGTTGCTGCCGCTGCTGATAACAATCCACAAATGGTGAGCATTCTAATTACAGCTAGTTTAGAGCTCCACAATGATAATTCTTTCATGGTTAATTGGTGGATGAGAATACAGACTATATTGTTAATGTGAAGTCACAATACTTGGGGAAGGTTTAAATGTTGCTTATTTACAGAAACAAGTCTAATTTCTTTATCAGTATACATGGTTGAATTTTTGGAATCCTGAAAATTCATGCAGGAATCCAGAACTGCTTTTAACCAGTATGGGTTCCTATGCTAAATATAATGCAGCATACATATGATAACAGAACAGAGCTGAGTTCTTCTGTTGCTATTCTGTTTAACATCTGAATTATCAAGCCATGTTTTAAAGGGTGGATACTTGAAGGGATGAGTTGTTCAGATATTTTACAGAGATGAACTGGATTAAAAAAAACACCTCACAGGTGACTAGTAGATTGAAACAATAGCCTGCAGTGGCCACTCTATAATATACAGTGGTCACACAAAATGAGAAGCCGTAATTCTGAAAAGCATGATATATAACTCACAAGAAATGAGCTTGGGATGCGCTGCCCAGCAATAGTGGCTGATGCTCTTCTTTTTGGAACTACTCTGAATCCACTCTGAATTTTGGTCAGCACATTACAGGAGCTACCTGGAAGACTGGATCTATTTGGGGAATTCAGCACCTTGCACGACTTGCATAAGAGGCGTACTAAAACTTGAGAGTGGATTCACAGCATCTCTGAAATTGGAAATTGCCAGCTGCCCCTGCTGATCACTCACTTGTGTCCAGCTCTCCATGTGTTTCATCTGAATTGGGATTTCTGATTTGTCACTACTCTAACAAGCTATCCCATGGTTTAAGTTGATTCCTGGTTCATTTTGATGAAATGTGGCTACTAACTGAATTGGACAAAAATGTTTCCTGCAAACATATGTATCTACACAAAGACAATGACACAAAACCAGTCCTTTATGCTGTGTATGGTCATAAGCACACGCACAAACAAATTAAAGGTGGAATACAAATGTAGGTGAACATGCTGGGGTGAAAATTAACTTCTTTTGGAACTTGGCCATCTTCCCATGGGATCTCCCATTAGGTCTGAATAGCACAGAAGATGTAAGGAACACTTCAAACGTCAATGGGAAGGGATGACTAATAAAGAGACTTCAAAGCAATAAATGGGTGGAGAGGCGGCAGCTTCAGCCTGTTACAGTGTGCCGGAATTTCAGTACATACAGAAATCTGCCAAGTACACAAGGGATTTCCATCTACTGGACCATCTGAAGAGCTCTTTACCATGCTTATTCACCCCTGTATACCAGCTCTTTAAGAGGATAAGCATCCTTAATCTTATCAAATTCAGTATTATATAATAGTAAAGGTAAAGGTAAAGATTCCCTCCACACATACGTGCTAGTCATGTACGATTCTAGGGGTGGTGTTCATCACTGTTTCCAAGCCGAAGAGGCAGTGTTGTACAAGTCCATGGCCATGCGGCTGGCATGGCTAAATGCACTTCTGCGCATAGAACACTGTTTACCTTCCTGCTTTTTATGGTGGTACCCATTTATCTACTTGCATTTACATACTTTCGAACTGCTAGGTTGGCAGGAGCTGGGGTTAACAACAGGAACTCACTTCGCTATGTGGGATCCGGGATTCGAACCACCGAGCTGCCGGCTTTGCAGCCGACAGTTTAAGCACTCTAGCCCACCGAGCCACCACACTCATTATATAATAAGCATTCATTTAAAACTAATGATAAAATTATAATATAAAAAATAAATGAAAGACCTAAATGGCAAAAATTCCAAAAGAAGCACATCTTAAATATTCCGTAAGGGGTGTCAGTTACAACACAACTTTCCGGACATGTTATGACAAACAGTCTTGTCTTCTTGCCCCTTCCTGAGGACATCATTTTCACAGATGAAAAGTCATTCAAATGTGGAAAAGTTCAGTTGTGGAAAATTAATTATTTTGCATTTCGGTGCAGTTTTTCATATCACGTATAGTGAGACAATTAAACTGTAAGCTTTAATAGGAATATTTCAAAATAGGAACAAAATTTCTGTCATTAGCATTTCAAATAGTCACACAATTTAAAAGTTTTTCTCATAAAATCTCTTTTTTACCTTACAGATCATTTCCAGAACATCCCTTGTTGTATCCCCAGGATGTACTACCGTCAAAGCAGACTGGTTATTTGGCAGGCAGTACCATGATGGTGAGAAATGCTCATGAACCCAAATGTCAGAATCAGGATTATGAGGATGGACAGTAGTCAGTGCCACTTCTTTTTCTCTCTGGATAGAAAAATGAAAGCATTAAAATACTTCTTCTCAAATACAACCCACTTACCAATCAGTGCAATACAAATACAAAGACTTAAACAGACTATTCTGTTTAATCTAAGTAACTCACGATATTTAGACATGTAGCTATGGGTGCCCAAAACATGGTTCTAAATGAGGGGTGGGCTACCCAGAAATCACCAAAGTAGGCCACAGTCCCCACCCCACCCCGGACACACATAAGCTCACAGAGAAACACAGTGGGATTGCAGTGTAAGAGTGAGTTGACACTCCACTAGCCAGAAAGTGGACTTCTGCCCTGCCCTAAAGACCAGAAGGGCTCTATGATGTGGGAAGGTGCTCTGGAACCTTCTTATAACATGGAGACCCAATGAATTTCAGGAACTGCAGCAGATGGCCAGACCATTTTAAGTCACGGGGGGGGGGGTCTAATATTCTCCCATGCCCCACAACCCCAAGAGATAGCTCCTTCTACCACAAGACAAATTCAAAGCCATAAAAAGTACCCATTTGTCAATCTCTTTCACTTTGGTAAACATTTGAAACCTTGTGGCACAGTGGTTAAATGTCTGTACTGCAGCTAAAACTGTGCTCATGACCTGGGGTTCAAACCCAGGTAGCAGGCTCATGGTTGTCTCAGCCTTCCATCCTTCTGAGGTCAGTAAAATGAGTACCCGGCTTGCAGGGGGGGGATGTGTAGCCTGTATACTGCAATTAAACTGTAAACCACCCAGAGACTATTTGAAGTGGTATGGGGCAGTATATAAGTAGAACACTTTGCTGTTTTTGCTTTTTAATGAATTTTCATACAGGACAATTCCATGCTTGCATCCCCTTTACATACACACTGTCCCCTGGCACAGACAAACCAGTAAGTCTCTATGTCTGGTACAGCTTGTGTACGCTGGACTACCCACAGAAATTAGAATCAAGGGAAAATACCAAGAAAAGAGACATAAACCAAAAAGAAGAGATATAGTTATTCTCCAATTAAAATTAAAATTATGTTCAGTTAATGAAATTGAAAGATATGAAGCTGAAAAGTTACTCTGGTATTGCTTGGATCAGGACTTCTGTCAGCTAATGGTGATGTGCACCGTTTGTTCTTTATTTCTGTAAGTTTAAGCTATACTCTGGGGGGGGCATTATTTCTAGCAACCAACGGATATATAGCATTCCTATTCATTTTAAATGCCATTGTTCTGTTAAACCCCATTTACTTAATTAAATATATGTTCCCCTGGCCCTGAGTTAATGGTGTTTCATAGACCAGTTAGTTCCCTTCAGGGACCTGAAGGGGTGGCAAGATAAAATTGTAATTACCAAAACAGAAGTCACACTAAAGTGTACACATTGATCAAGTGCAGGGAAAAACAAGTGAATCTGTCTTAATTACTTCAAATTAGCAGATATCTTGTTTTAAATACTTTCCCACATTAAACTGTGTGCGTGCATGTGCGCATGCACATGCCTGAGAAATTTCCATTCCTGCTTATTCTTCACAATTACCTATCATATTGAAAAGCTATGCCTGGCTGCCGCACGAATATTTCAGCCAGCTAAATTCTTCATTGCACTGTTGAAGAAAGGGCTTTGCCTTGAACGAATGAAGGCTTAAATTCTGATGGAGAGTGTGCAGAAATCAGAAGTGTCAAGGCATTATGGCTGAAGGGAGCTCCACGTGCTTCAAAACAGGACTGGTCACAGTTCAAAGCCTAACTCAAACTTGAGGCAGTCCCGATTAGAGAAGACACATATTGAATCAATGGGCAATAATATCTAACTGGTGCCTCATCATTCACTGGTTCCATTCCAGCTGAAACCAGCAACTAGATTTAGACCCAGATCTGCAGAAGCTTCTGACCTGCAACTCCTCACTTGTGTAGGGAGCCTGGAAGCCTTAGGCCCCAAACATCTGGAAAGCCACACTCTGACCCTCTTCTAAAAGACATCTTCCTCAGGAGAGGAACAATGGAACAAGACTGCCTGCTGGTGCATGCCATCTTTACATTGTCTTTATTTATTGTGTTGCTTGAATGTTTTTAATATATATACTGCTTTATTGTTGATTTTTATTGTATTGTGAATCGCCTGGATTTCTTTCGGGAAGATGGGCGGTATATAAATGTGTAAAATAAATATATGCAGTTAATCATATATTTGTTTTAGTAAATCCAGGTTACTATTTGAAGAAAACCTGAGTATCGTTCCTCTGTTAAGAGTGGGCAGTGTGTGTGTGGGGGGGGGGGGGTGTAAGCAACAATCAGCTCCAACTCTACAAGGTTTGGCCCACCGTCCAGTCCAGAATAAACATTCACTCAATACTTTTTCTGACATATCTTTCTTGACACTCTGGCAAAAAAATGCATATTAAAATCCAGAGAACAAATGTAATAAACATGTATTTAGGAAACTGGGAGGATGAACTTGAATGTTTTAATGTGTAGAAAAGAAGCAAATGTACTAAGTTTAAAAAAGGCATTAAAAAGTCGAAAACGTTGCCTGTGTAGATATATAAAATTAGAAGTCGTGCTAAAAAAAATATAAATCCTGCCTAACCAGCAAGAGAGAATGTGTGGATATACACTCATTTGTTTGTTTGTCTGAGGAAAGAAGGGATGACCACAGAATGCCCTCTTTGAATGATTCCCAGAGGCACATAGCTAGTGTAAGACCGCTGGGGGGAAAATGGGCTGCAGAAAATGATAATGTGTGCTGGAAGAAATAAAAATATAGGCTAGGAAGATCCAATGGAAGAAAATAAGCATTTGAATTGCCCTCGGCTACTAGGATTGCCCGGATGTGTTTCAAATGAAAGAAGCCAATGATTCTCCCGCCTTTTTATCTGAGGACCGGTTCAAAGAAGGCTTTGAAATGTATGTGAGACCCCTCTCTGTAAACTGGCAATTTGTCCTGAGGGATTAATCCCCTACTAAGAAAGCAATGCTTTCTCCTGGGGCACTTCAAAGGGAGAGCAGCAGTGGCAGATACTCAAGGCATGGGAGCCAGAAGGCAGCATCCTCACATCAGAGGTAAACTTCATCTCTATAAGAATGGGTCTGCCTATGTAAGAGTGGCCCATGCTCAGGTAACAGCATGGGCTGGGAAGAAGTAAGAGCTAGGCAAGTGAGAACTTTCCTTCCTATTTTCCTAAGATTGTACCTGCTTTAAAAAGGCTTAAGATTGATTTAGTAACTTGTGATTTGGTTCATTTTACCAATAAACTTTTAGGTAACTTTCACTGTTTTGCTTTTTGTAACCCTTTAATTTTTATAAGCTTCATATACAATATTTATTATTTTTATTTATTTGATATTTAAAAAATAAAATTTTACATAACGATCTGTTATTGTTTTGTCGACTAATTTTTTTTAAAAAAATGGTTATTTCTTTTCTTTTAAATAGAAGACTATTCAGGCATTGATTGGATTTTGGGTGCAGGAAAATCTGAATACTAATTTCTAGTGTTTTGACCATTCATTAAGATAATGGAGTTTGAGGCAAGCAGAACATGTGTTTTGGGGAGATGCTAGCAGTTAAACTGAGTGCATGCAGCACTAAGGGGCAACACTCCCTAAGAGGCACAAGCACAGAAACATAGTTGCATGACAAGCAGTGGAAAGAAACAGTACAGATTGAATTTAATAGGTTCTCTCACCTCTTCTATCTTCCTTCGGTTACCTCATCTCAAAGTGTAAAAGGAGTAGAGGAGTGGAGAGGCTATATGAGGAGTGGACCAAGGGGCAGTACAGAATCTTCACAGCAAGTGAAGCTAAAATACAGTACGACCCCCGCATCTGCTGATTCACCAACTGCGTATTCAGTTATCCGCGGTTAGTGATCAGTGGGTGTAGCAGTGGTCTGAGTGGCAGGGGGGGGGGGGGGAAGAGAAAGTAGACTTACCACCACTGATGCCGACCAACCACCCTCCTCACAGCCGTCAGCGAGTCACCTTCCGGAGGGGTGGGGTGGTGACTTAAGAAGGCCCGCCTGGCCAACTGGTCTTTGAACTTCCCGCTTGGGTCCCAGGAGGGAAGTTCTAAACTTCTTTTCTGCCGCCCAGGGCATAGAGCAGGAAGTTCAAAGGCTGGTTGGCCAGACGGGTCCTCTTTAGTCACCACCCCAACCCTCCGGAAAGTGGTTAGCTGGTGGTGGCAGCCACAAGGGTGGGCGGCTGGCATTGGCAGTGGTAAGCTTTCTTTCTTTTTACTCCACGCCGCCCTGTCCCCACAGACCAGATGCTAAGCTCAGTGGTGAAGAGGGTGGCTGGCCAGGGGCAAAAGCTTTCGCCTTGACACCCCACCATCCCTGTTGTCACCATTATCCTCAAATAAGAGCATTTGCTCTTATCTGCGGATTTCGCTATTTGCGGAAGGGGGGGAACGGAACCGATCCCCCAGAGATATGGCGGTCCTACTGTACTCAATCACATGGTCGCAGGACAATCATTATATCTTTAATTCTTACATTTTCTGGGAATTGAGACAGTTGGCAACACAATTTTAGGAGTTGCCATTAATAATTTAGCTATTTCAAACTAACCATTTGCACATAAGGGGGAAATGACTTGGCCTAACAATTTGCAGAAACAAAGGTCTTTGACAAAGTTAGTATTGCTGCCAACCAAATAAACATTCTGTCCAACTATTGGCCTCATTCACTCAAATGTCAGTCGTGGCTTAGGAGCTTCCACCTCTGCTGCAGACTCTGAGATAAGCTCTCCGAGGTCCTCTGCATCTCATATTTGGCTATGTTTCAAAACAGCCTGTCATCTGGCAGAGCTTTTGCTGCTGCATGACTTGTTCTTCCATCAGGATTTCACTTCACTTTACTTTGTCCTCAAGGAATGAGCTTCATTCTAAAAACAGACCCACCAGCTAATTGAACTCCTTTATGCAAATCATTAACATCCCCCCAGCTCTCTCTCTCTCTCTCTCTTTTTTTTTTTTACCTTGCTTTCCTGCACCGTGTCATCAAATATTCCTTCTAAAGATTTCTTTACAGCATCAGCTCCTTCCCCGAACACCTGCAGAGGCACAAAAGGTGCTATTTTAAAACACAAAAGGATGATGCTAATGTTTTCTAAATTTGGAAATATCATGCTGCTGAAAACAAATGAAGGAATTGAGGAAGGGGGGTTTAACATCTTAATTAAAATAGGATCAGATTCTTTCCTGACTATGAATAGCTAAATGAAAACAGTTACTTGGTCTATTTAAACAAGGCCTGATCTAAACCAGAACTGATGGCTAACCTATTGAGACTCACTAGATACCTTGTGAGGTATATAAGGGATAGGGCAATGGATAGTATGGTTACCTGGAGCGGGATCTCCACTCAGCCATGGAAACCAATGTGTGTGGGGTGGGTGGGAACAGAGATGACAATTTTACTCCTTAAATTTCTCACTTACCTTGAAAACCCTTTAAAGGTCAGTGTAAGTTGGATACGATATGGATTGATAGCACATAACACAGTCACTGAGACTTATTAAAGGAAGTCTGAAGGGAATCGTTCAAATGATAAGTGGTAGGCTCTAAGCACATCCAATCTTGCCTGATTTCGGAAGCTAAGCAGGGCCGGCCCTGGTTAGTACTTGGATGGGAGACCACCAGGGAATACCAGGTGCTGTAGGCGCCTAGAGTAGGAACTGGCAAGCCACTCCAGTATTCCTGCCAAGAAAACTCCATGGACATGGGGTCACGAAGAGTGAGTCACAACTGTAATGACACATTGTTATTTTGTTTTGTTGTAAACCGCCCGGAGTTCCTTCGGCAAGACCAATATAAGCCCAATAAATAAATAAATAAATAAATAAATAAATAAATAAATAAATGCACACACAGGAATACCAAGCCAGGAGGTTACAAATAATCTTGGAACAATTCTGAAGTTGGTGCTAAATCCCAGCATTATATTCAACTCCGCATAAAATGTTAAACTTAAACGAGGCCTAGGTAATCTTTTTTCTGTCAAGGGCTGTATTTCCTAGAGGCAAAACTATAGGTGGCCATGTCATTGGTGGGCCAAGGTGGAAGTGAGCCGAGCTGGAAAGTGGGCGAGTCACCTCCTCTCCCAGGAATTTTCTGCAAAAGGTTTTCAGAAATAGACCAAGAGCCGCATCCTATTGGTCTGAGGGTAACAATCCTAGAACTCACAGGATGCCCATCTCTGTCTAAACAATCACCAACCTCACACACCTGTTGGGATATGTAGTTAAAGCACTTACCCAAAATTTACCACATCTAGTCCTTATATTGTAAATAAACTCAGAATTCATAGACTGTATCAAAATTATATAACAGCCAAAACTGTACAAATAAATTATCTACAAAAATCCCCTCCCTAACTGAATCATCACAGCTTTGCAAGGATTTAGAATCTATTGAAATTACCACAAGAGAAAAATGCCCCTTCTTTAGCCCAAAAGGATAAAGATCTTTTAGTTCTACTTAGCTTCCACTGCTTATCTGAACATGTGTTTCTCCAACTTCAAAAATTTCTAGGATAAAAGAGTCAGTTCAGCTTCCTTGGCATATGTTCTAATGTTAATGAAGTAGAAGCTTCTATTTACTTCTGCTATTTGATTAGGTAAGAAAGTCAGGTGAGCTTTCTTGCTGTATGTTTTAAGGTAAATGAATGGGAAAATGACAGTCCCCCCTCCCATTTAAAAAGCATTACCATCTTGGGACACCTAACCGTACGATGTGTTTCTTCTTCACCTTGTTTCATCTAAGCAGCTAGCTCTATGTTTTTAGAAACAGAAAGCCACCTTATTTCAGTATGCCCTGCTAGGTGCAATATGATCCCTGTACACCTACCAGTGACTCATTCTGTTTGTAATGTCCACTTTGGGATGAAATTTAACAGCAGACCACATACCCATATCAACATCTGGTCCAACCTCTGTATTTCACATGCATACACAAACTCTGTTTTTAATATCACCTAGCCTGATGAGTGGAATTACTGTGTAAATTTACTTGGTAGTAATTAAGGTATAACTCTCCCCTGTAGATTTAGGTCTTGCTTCCTCCTCTTGGATCAACATAGATATCTTTATTTATATCTATCTACATTTCTGGTAGTTAGGCATAGCCACCCTTCCTGCAAGGAAGGTAGGATTACAAGGCAGTGAAAACAATTTGGGCATACAATGTATAAATACCAACAGAAGAGGAAGGAATATAATTATGGATGAACCACTCTAAAGATCCCTAATTAGCGAATAACCAAATATACTCCCTAGTGCTGATGAAGTAGCAGGATGTTCTATGTATCTCACAGGTTAATACAGGGGTTCTTAATAAACCTGCCTACAAAATATTGTTCTCCACTGTGAAATAAGAGTGATCCTCAAGTACAAAATGTACTTGCGTGCTCTTAACTCCATCGCTTAGTGAATGTTGCAGAAATAAGTAATCTGAAGATAAATTGCTTCAAGCGGATCACTCAGGGTTTCACTGAGTGCAACTAGTCTAATCCTGACAAAGAAGCATCCCCAATGACATGGGCAGGTAGAGCATTTGAAATGTCTTCATGTGACAAAAAAAATATATATCACCCAACAGGAACAGCCAATGGCAATGGGCAATGGAATGCAAGCACTGCTAAAGAAAATACAAGGCAATTTCTTTTCTTTTCTATTAATTCCATTGTATGCAGATCTGATGAAGGAAAGCACCATGAACAAAGGGTCTTGGAAGATAGGATGCTACTGGCAGAGGTGAATAATATTTTTTGGCTCTAAGGACTGCAAGATAGTATTGATTGGTTAGTTAGGGGAACCAACATGCACATGGATAAATGCCTAGACATATGTTGTATGTATGGGCACACATGAACACGTACACACAAACAGGTTCATGAAGGTTCGTCGATATTGCATAGTCTATATACTCTGTGCTATATAAATATATAGCATTGATTGCGTAATCTGGAATTAGTTATTTAGAGGAAGGCATAATATTACCATTAGTAAAGTAAATTCACTATTTCAGCTGGATAACACTAAATCTTAACTCAGAGAAATGTGCAGTTTTGAGACCAAATTAGATATGTCTCATAGTGAAAACCTTCTACAACAGCAGGTAATCTTTCCCTTAAGAGACTTTTGCAAATTCTTGTATGTACATTTCTAAAGCACAAACTGGGCCTAACAAGATAGCGCTATCTTCATTTTGGAGGTACCTGGTTAATACTTGGTCTCCCTTGCTTTTTCTTTGAAGTTGTATCCAAACCCCAAAGGGAAGAGAACCGACTTCTTCGTTTGCTCGCCGATCTTGACATCGCCTGTGTTCTTCTTCTGACACCAGACTCACTTGTGCGAGCAGCCACCTGCCATAACATTAATAAATAAATAAAAATTACAAAGAAAGCAGATTCCAGGAGCCACAACACCTGTTTTAATGGGTAACCATATGTGTAAAGTTATACAAACATTGAAAGATGCATACAGTACATACCTTCTAATAGCAATAGTTTAAAAATGTTAAAGAAGTAACACTCAGGTGAGGTAGGCTGTAAATTTCCATTTAATGAAGGTAGGCTGTTCTCTTATATGACTTCCCCATAATTAGCTCTAGCTAAAGATACTGTGTACATGCTTTATTAGCACAGCAGAAATAAAGTGGCTCAGCAGGCTACAGCACTGAAAACTGTTGGCTGCAAGGTCAGCAGCTCAGTGGTTTGAATCCCGACTGCCAGTGCTCCCGCTGTTAACCCCAGCTCCTGCCAACCTAGCAGTTCAAAAGCATGTAAATGCAAGTAGATAAAGAGGTACACCGTAAAAAAAATAGTAGGAAGGTAAAACAGTGTTTCCTTGCAGCCAAGCCGGCCACATGTCCACGGATTTACACAACACTGGCTCTTCGGCTTGAATATGGAGATGAGCACCGCCCCAGAGTCAGACACGACTAGCACACATGTGCGGGGGGAACCTTTACCTAACCTTTTAAATAAATAATTATTAAATCATTGCAAGAAGATCCAAAATTAGACCAAGATTCTTGGGAGCTCCAAAGCACTAAAAATGTCAGAGCAGCACTAAGGAAATACCTCTTATGTTCTAATGCTGGAGAACATGTAGCAAAAAAATGCATGGCTCACCACAGAATCAAAGCAGTACGTGACACCTTCTCAATTAAACATTAATATATATGTAGCCATATCTTGTTGTATAGCTGAAAAGGCTCTTAGAGTGACTTGCACAACGGGCTTTCAAAAAGACCAAAACATCCCATTAAATACAGGCTTCTTTTTTCCTCAAGGCACATTCCGCTCAAAAGCACATGATCTTAAAGTAGATAGTAGCACACTTGCTAGAGAGGCAACAGAACCAGTGTCTTTCCTATGGAAGCATTAACTAAGACATTTGATAAGTTGAATTGCATCAAAACATCCATCCCAAACTTCTGAAGCAGATTGTCAGGAGTGTGCTCTCCCCTTTCTCAAAAGTAAGACGCTCTCCTGGAATGAGGCCATGAAGCCCTTTCTACCATCAGAAGGACACCATAAATATCAGCCTACAATATCCCATAGCAACTTACACACTAGCATTCAAAATCCAAAATAGACTCTACTGGAGGTCTGTGAAATGTAATGCCTTGGGGGGGGGGGGGAATAAAATGCTAAAGAATTTAGGACAGCCCTGTCATTTCTGCTAGCATGCAATATGTATTTGAGGGTAACCAAAGATTAAAATAGAGGGGGGCATATTAAAAATGGCATATGTGAAATTCAGGTTACCAACTTAATGAATGGTGATATTCACATAAAAGTTGAGTATGATTTACTCCTACTAAGTATGTGTTCATGTGTGTGTATATATATATATATAAGCATACTTGGAATTAACACTGGTGATAAACAATAATCAACAAGAGTAATGGGAACATATTAAGTTAACCTTGGTTGTTACTCCTGGTACAAGCACTGGATGAACTGAAACAACCATTATAGACCTTTCATTGATTCAATGAGTCTTCTCTAGCTAAAACCAGTTAAGCCTGATTCTAGTATATGTTAACCTAGGAACTCCTGAACAATTCAAGAACCTGAATGATCCAAGAAGGTAGTTAGTGGCAGAGTAAGTAATTAGGAACCAAGCTATTTAGCCAGATAGGATCTCCCTTAACAATTAACCATTATAAAAGCATATTAGTTTTTTATGACAGTGGTTCCCAAACCTTTTCAAGCCTGGCTCTTTTGGCTCTGTCCTAGAGCCTTCCCAGAGCCAAAAGGGTGACACTGCCACTGCCACCTCTGTCTCTCCCGGGGCTGGTAGGCATCCGGGGACAGGCGTGTGGCTTGCTCTGGGGTCTGTATTTGGGCATGGGCAGTGTGTCAGGCATGATCCCAGCCCACACAGAGGGAGACCCACCAATAAAGCATAGGAAGAGGGAGGTGGCAGGGAAGAATGAGAGGATTTCACTGTGCCTCTGGCGGAAGTTGGCAGTGCCCCATGGTGTTGTGGCACACACTTTGGGAACCACTGCTTTATGATACGAAGCAACATTTTTTAGCATTTAAACTGCTTTTTGAAAAATTAAGATAGGCAACATGCCTGTCTGTGAAGATTCTCAGTCATCCAGGTGAGTTTATCTGGAAGTCGAGTCATGGCAACTGGACCTCTTTTTTGAGAGATTGATCAATCTCTCAATAAAAGAAGTCCAGCTGCCATGACTCGACTTCCAGATAAGATAGGCAACCTTTCAGCTTTTTCTTGATATAACCACACCAATTCAGGAAACAGTTACCACTGAAATGGCCAGAGGTTGCACAGCAAAAGTGACTCAGTTAACCTCCTTATAAAATGTATTAAGCAATTTCTATTTTAGAAACAATAACCTCTGGCATCAGTTTTAAACTCACCAGTGCGTGAAAAGACGACACTGAAAAGATTCCAAGTCGGCCCATTGCATCTTTAGTTGGACGGCTTGCAAAGGCCAGCAGGGTTTTTGGATTTGGCAGTTCCCCTCCTTGAAGGCTAGCTAAGTAGCAGCGATACCGGAACAGATCCATCTGAAACTGTTCCAGATTTTGTTCCCAAACAAATATCTATAAATAGAAAATAGGGATTGGGACGGGAAACAAAATCAGTGGTGAGTGAACAAATTTTCAAGTACACAAGCTATGGTCAAATTCAAGTTTCTTCTTCTGTTGTTCAAACTGAATTGATTCCTGAAGAGGGGGGGGGGGTATTTCACTTTCCAGATTAATGTAAGTATATATTTGTTTTTTCAAAAATTAAGATATCCTGAGAGATTTCTTTTAAACTATATGGGTAAGATCAACATTCTGGTTTTACTTCCTCTTTAATGCAGCCAGATTCTCCTCAAATAAATTACCCTAAAGCTGCAACATATTCCTGGTTTGTGGGAAGCAGTAATTTAAAAAAAAAAACCTAATAAAATTTGTCATACTGTAGTAGTAACAAATGTGAATAAAATGCACTAGGGAGAACATTAACATATGTAAGTTACAGAGTAACACCAGCCATCTGTATAGTAGACACTGCTAGTGGAAAATATTTTCAATGCATTTGACATCTCCCTGATCCCCCATACTTTCCCCCTCTGGTTACAATTCTACACACATTTAACAATCCTTGTTAAAGGACTGGAGCATTCGTATGTGATTTTGTTGAGTACCAGCCTCCGTACTCAAAAGTAAGGCTCATAAGCTCAACTAGGCTTCTTCCTTGCACTTGCTTCCTGATGTTTACTCTTAAGACTACAGTATAAATTAGTTACAGAATAGTGGGACATAAAGTTGTCAAATGTTATCTTTGAAAAAATCAGCTGAAAGTTGTCCACTTTTCAAGGTATATGTAATGGCAACAGTCAAAACTCTTTGAGCATTTCAGTGTATTCCTTAATCCTGAAATTTCTTTACTGTATGGAACACCAAGTGCAAATAATACATACTCCATTCAAGGATTCTTCTCTGTTTTAAGTTACTTGGATAGAGGGGAGCAGCCTAGACCAGTGATGGCGAACCTTTTAGAGACCGAGTGACCAAAATGCTATTCAAAACCAACTAATTTTTTTTCACAAAGTGCCAATACAGCAATTTAACCTGAATACAGGTGGCTCTGAAGTGGTGATGTCGGGTGCTCACAGAAAGGGCTCCAAGTGCCACCTTTGGCACCCGTGCCATAGGTTTGCCAACACTGGCCTAGACTCTACTCCTTGTTTCCAACATCATCATTCTCCTATTTCTGGAGAGTGATGAACTTGAAAGCATAGCCTCTGCTGTATGTGGTGATTCTCCATGTGAATTGGCTACTACTAAAAAATATTTGATAGCAGAGGCTTTTCTCCTGAGGTTTATTGTTCTCCATGCACAGGAGAGCAATAGCCTCAGGAACAGAGGAAGCAGAACTAAAGCATTTCCATCTACCTATGGTAGCTTCAGACAGTGGGAGAATGCCTAAACAGGGCTATAGTTGAGAACTAACAGAAAGTCTACCAGCTTCATCCTGTTACATTAATGACTTAAGACGTCCAATGAAGCAGGACCTTTGTGGAATTTATTTCACTGTCATGCACTTGTAATGTAGATAATTAAGTAAGGTACTTGGTCAAGAATGGTCTTCTTCTTCTTGGAGTCTCTGACAGAAGACAAACTGAGGAAATGCATTTCTCCCATTTTCTTCATCTTCTCATCCATATCAATTTTCTGCTCCAGCTTTTTAATTTCTGTTTTCAAAAGCTTGACAGTATCTTCTTTGTGGTGCTGTCGTGCTACAGCTGTGGCACAAGCAGAATGAACTGCAGTAATCCAGTTCTCCAGTTCTGTTTGGCTAGAAGTCTTTAAAAAAATAAAAGTCAGAAAAGTCAGAATTCTCTTAATTTGAAACAATTCTAGAGTTTCAGTTGACATTGGTGATACCAGATTCATAAAATCATAGAACAATGGAATTGAAAGTAGCCTCTAAGGCCATCAAGCTCAATGAAGGAATCCAAGTTCAAGTACAGTATATCTAAAAGACTGTACAGTGTTCCCCCACCCGTTCGTGGTTCATATACTGCAGTCCCGATATATTACAGGACCACAGTATACGAAAGGCAAGCCCCCCCCCCCCGGGGTAAGCTGGCTGGGCCTGTTTCAGCCACCCTGTACTTATCCCAGACCTGGCACTGCCCCGAACGGGCCTCTGATGGCCTTCCCGGGCCTGTCAGAGGCCCAAAAAGTGCTTTCCAGCAAACTGGAAGTCACTTCCAGATCCCTGGAAACCACTTCTGAGGGCCCCTATGGCCTTCCTGGGCCTGTCAGAAGCCCCGGAAGTGCTTTCTGTTGAACTAGAAGTGATTTCTGGAAAACTGGAAGTGACTTCCGGATCGCCAGAAAGCACTTCTAGAAGCAATGTAGACAACTAAAACTCGTAGAATTAACAAACTGATGTTGCCTGAAAACATTGCAACAAGGAAAAGATTTATAAATGTTGATATGATTGTCTGCAATTGTTTGGTTTCATTCTGGAATTAACTCTTTCCTGGAATAAATGGCAGCTGTGATTAACACAGATTTCTGATTTTTACCTGGAGGTCTATGAAATGCTGTCATAGGGAGAGTTCACTGGAAACCACTTCTGAGGGCCTTTAGCTGAACCATTAGCTGAACTAATCTGGCAGTTGTGGGTAGGTATTAAATTTGTTCTTTTTATCTTGCTACTCTATATTAAGGCTTAGAATCAGCACTGACAACTGCAGACTAACTGCTAGCAATGGCTCAGAAATTGGAACTGCACTATCATAAGAGTTGGGCCAGGCCTTGTAGGCCATCACAGTATAGTGATATTATTAACCTCCTCATTGAACATAGTGGCTTAGATTGCAATACCTTTTAGGAGTGTGTGTCTGTATATGCTCACAGAATAATTACACTGTTAGCTGGCAACAGTACATAAAATACTTAATGGGAGTTCTATTTGCTCATATTGCAACAGTGATGAAAAACATAGCACATTCCCCTACTGGGAAAGCTTATCATTAATTGCTGAATCCTCACAATATCTCTGTGAGGCCACTGTACTTAACAACCGAAGAGGACCCAGAAATGAAGAGTACACATTAAAGAGTAAGTGATTTGAACAGCTTCACTAGTTCTCCGCTGTGACTTTGAACCATAATGTAATGCTACAAAGATGGACAGTAACAAATGTGTGCTTTAGAAAAAAAGAGTCATAACAGCCACAGATGGTGCTAAACAGAAACCACTTTGCCCTTGGATTTTCAGATTAGAAACTTGCTTTATGTCCCTTAATCTTGATCTAATGTGCCCTTAAGTGTAACTGGATATTAAAGCACCAAACATCTACTACTATCTGCACTGCCTATTCTTTCCCTTGAGTTACTGCAGAGAAAGGGGTTAGAGTGTTGGACGCTCTCGCTGTTGCTGTTTAACATCTATGTAAGGCCGTTGGCTGGGGTCATTAGGAGTTTTGGAGTGTGCAGTCATCAGTACGCTGATGACACGCAGCTCTATCTCTCCTTTTCCACCTCTGCAGTGGAAGCTGTGAGGATCCTTGATGGGTGCCTGGATGCCGTGCTGACCTGGACCGGGGCGAACAGGCTTAGGCTCAACCCCGAGAAGACGGAGGTTATGTTCTTTGGGGGTTCGCCGTCTGGGTACGGTGGCCCTTTTCCCTCTCTGGGGGGAGTTTCCCTCCGGCCTGTGGAGAGGGCGCGGAATCTGGGCGTGGTCCTGGACCCGGCGCTTACCATGGAGGCCCAGGTGGCGTCGGTGACCAGGGCCGCGTATTACCATCTACGCCAAATCGCCCAGATCCGCCCGTACCTGGATGGTGACTCTCTGAGAGCAGTGGTCCAGGCGCTGGTGATCTCGAGGCTGGACTACTGCAACGCCCTCTACATGGGGCTGCCCTTGACTCTTCTCCGGCGTCTGCAGCGGGTTCAGAATGCGGCGGCCAGGCTGGTGGCTGGTGTGCGTCGTTATGATCACATCACCCCAGTCCTGGCCCGCTTGCATTGGCTGCCCGTTGCGGCCCGGATTAGATTCAAGGTCTTGGTTTTAGTTTATAAAACCCTCCATGGCTTGGGACCGGACTACCTGGCAGAGCGTATCGCTCAGCGATCCACCTCGGCCCGTCCAGTTCGGCAGGCGTGAGCGCACTCGCTGCGGGTTGCCACCCCTCGAGAGGCCCGGAAGTCGGTCACCCGGAACCGGGCTTTCTCGGTGGCAGCCCCGTCCTTATGGAACTCCATCCCTAGCGAAGTGCGCTCTGCAGAGTCCCTGCTGGCCTTTCGGAAAGCCGTAAAAACTTATTTATTTCGAGAGGCCTTTGGTGAACCCTGATTTTTTTTTTTTTTTTGGTCTTTTTCTCTCTGGAGGTCCCGCCATCTTAATGTCCAAGCGGCCATGCTTATGTGTACTTTGTTTGTGCACGCTTGGCTTATAGTTATTGTTCTGTTGTTTTGGATGCCAAGGGTTTTATTGCTTATTACTTAATTAGTTATGTTTATATTACTGTTCTGTATTTATTGCGCTTGTTCGCCGTGTAAGCCGCTTAGAGTTTCGAACGAAAGATAAGCGGGATATAAATATAAAAATAAATAAATAAATAAATAAAATAAATAAACAAGGATTTGAATGATCTAGGCAAAAATTTCTACTCAATCCAGAAACATGCTGGGTGACCTTAAACTAGTCACACTTTCTCAGGCTCACCTATTTCACAGAAGAGTGGAGTGGTCATAAAGATTTACTGTATAAACTTTGAGTAAATGGGGTGTGGGGTGGGAGAGCAAAGCACACTATCTCAAATTTATGAGAGGAAAAGTGTGATACAACCTAGCAAGTAAGTATAGATGACCAACTGATGGAACAATTCTCCGTAAGTCATTGTCTTGCTAATGAGCTCCAGTGGCTTAAAGTCAGCTGGGAAAGTTGATAAACTCTAGTGCGACTCTCTAAAATTACATGGTGAAAAGGACAGAATTGGGACCCACTGAATTCTTAACCTGAGATGTAAAACCCGGCTATTAGCAAATCAAAGCCTAACCCAGATATTTCTTTGTTAAGCCATTTAGCCGGTTGGGTAGCTCAGTGAGAAGAGTTCGATTCACCACTGTGCTCTGAAGAAAAAGGGACAGGCTTTGTGGTACAGAATAAGCTACGTGGTCCCAGAGCATCTGCAGAACAAAAGGATGGTAAACCACTGCTGAGTACTGTAAACATGGGAAATCCTGCTAAAAATTGTCATAAGTCGAAATCAACTTGACAGCATATATTTATTATTACATGTTTTCTTGTGAACCTCAGCCACCATCTTGGGCAACAGCCCTATCACTACATTCTGCTGCCAATGTAGTCTAGTGGATACCGTGTTCAGCCAGGACCCTAGAGACGTGGGTCCAAATCCCCACTTGATTATGGAAATTCACTGGAAGATGGGTCTGCTATATTCACTCCTTAAATATCTCTATACCGCAGAAACACTATAGGGTTACCATAACTCAGACGTGACGTGGTAGCACATAGGACGCACAAGCCATTGTTACCCTCCTCACTTCTTTTCTTTGACCTGTTTAATTTCAATGAAACCATAGCCAGACTTTGCAGGGATGAATTCTTATTTATCAGTTTTCCCTTAGTCAAGCCCTTGCCACATGTAGCTACCCTCAGTAAGCAAGATACTGGTATTTTGTTGTGTTTTTCAAATGAAAATTCCAAATGAATTGTGATGGAGAAGTCTAAAAATAGTATATAAAAGCCTCCTCTGTGGCATGAGTTAGCTCAATTTCCATTCATATTGTATGCAAATAAATGGAAGTGACGCTTAAATTATAATGGTTTACCATATCAAAGAATTCAGCCAACAGTACTGGAAATGTTTTGACTGAGTGGTCACACAAAGTGAACATTACTATTATTATTTTAAGTTATGTTTGGAGGAGATAGAGTAGGAAGAATGAGCTCTTTAATACTGGAATGTAGAAGGATGTTCTGCTTTAAAAGGAAGGTGAATTCTTGCAAACAGAAGCTTGAAATAGGAGTGTGCAGTTTTTAGAAGTTGCAAACACTTAGTTACTGCCATGTGGATGGCTTTGTGTGGGCCTTATTGTAGCTGAAAAGGAAATGAGTAGGAAGTGTGTGGCATGTTTAAAAGCAAGACACCAAGAACAAGATTACCATGACATGACCCCCGTATCCACTGATTCATTATCCACGGATTCAGTTATCCACGGTTGGCAGAGGGAAAAAATTAAATAATTCAGCAGCCACAAAGCAAGCTATTGTCACAAATAGCATCTGTAAAGCTGTCACAAACAGCGGTCATAAAGCAAGCTACTGTCTCAAAATAGCACTCATAAAGCAAGCTACTATCAGGAAACAGCAGTTTGGGGGTGGGTGCACAGGCATTCTCTCTTATCCATGGTTCTTATCCACGGTTTTCATTATCCACGGGAAGGCCTGGAACCAATCCCCAGCGGATACTGGGGTCCTACTGTATATGAATTTATGCTATATTGGATAACAATATTTTGTAATTTTTTGTGTTCAGTCACATTATCAGTTTCTACTGAATGTAGATAGGGCAAATGGAGGCAAGAACTGTTATTTATTACATGACATCAAGTTGCTTCTGGCTTTCAGTGACCCTTGCCAGCCCTCAGAAGAGGTCTATCATTCATTTGTTAGTCTACGAATGTCCCTGTTGGTGCTGCTGGACCCCTCAGCAGCTTTCGATACCATCAACCTTGGTATCCTTCCCAGTGGTGGCGAACCTTCAGCACTCCAGATGTTTTCGACCATAACTTCCACAATCCTTTCTCTTCATGAAGGCTTCCCATTAGTTATTGTCTGAGAGGTTTTTAAATGCATTGTTTTGCGTTATTGCTTTGAATATGGTTTTGGTGTTGATTTTGTTTACTGCTGATTTTGTGTGTGTGTGTGTGTGTGTGTGTGTGTGTGTGTGTGTGTGTGTGTGTGTGTGTGTGTGTGTGTGTGTGTGTGTGTGTATACTGTTTTGAGTTTTTAAATATGGTCTTATGTAAGCCACCTTGGGTCTTTTTTAAGGAGAAAAATGGCTAGATGGCTGGCTGGCTGGAAATAAATAAATAAATAAGGTCCAATGCTACAGAGGCTAGCTGTTCTCCTGAGGCACACTTGGCAAACAGCCAGATGTCCAGCACACTGAGTTATCCAAAGTAAATGTTAAGGACTTATATATTGAAAATGATAGTCAATTTATATTGCAAAGGAACTGTCTCTACTTTTCTCTTCTGCTTACATATTGTATAAATGCTCACAAATTACGTCAGCAAAGACATAACATTACTGGCTCAATATATAAAGTTTAGCAATTTTCTGTGTAACAAATCAAACTCCAGTTTGGTAACTTGCAGACTATTTCTATGATTAAGTCCAGTCTTATTTTTTTTTCTTTCTTTCAAATTCTTTCTTTCCTGTTTCAAGCTCTAAATCCTTCAGATTTACTAGGACTTCAGCTTATTGCAAACAAATAGTTCCACAAATCCGAACAATCCACTAATGTATTGCCTCATTCTGTCCCCCACCCCACCCCTTTTGACTTTGTGCTCTTTCCCAGAAGAGGTTACAGGATAACCTAGCACTGATGTCTCAGCAAGGAACTTGTCATAAATAAGACTCTCTGTTTCCACAAAAGCTGTGCACTCCATGTGACCTTTACAGTCTTTAGCCTCTATGCCATTTGTTTCCTAAGTATCAAGGTTTCCAAACAAAATGCATCTGTAAAAATTTTGCAACGGACTACGAAGATTCGACTAGGAGGGGTCTTCAGAGTATAGACATTAATGCTATACCCATATGTTCCTGAAAGGCAACCACCCCAGACACCCTAACCTTACCCCTAGCACTTCCATATGGAAAGCACACTTCATTCTTGACAGGCAGGGATAAACAGAAGAGGGGGAAGAAAATAATTTATTTTATGAGGGAAATTATGACACTCTAAGAGTTCTATCTGCCATAGATGTAGGGAAACAAACACCATATGGCCGACCTACTGGTGCTATAACTTAAAAAAAGAGAAATGAGAGAGAAGAAAGATCCATTGCTTCAGGGGACTGCGGCTGTCTTGAGGTGATTTGCCATTTCTTTTTCTTCACTGGAGAAAACAGGTGGAACAACCCGAAGTCTTGTTCCAAACCTATGTCCCTCTGTACTGATGTCAATATAACAAATGTGTTGTAACTTATATTAAAAAAGGATAAAGCTTTACAACATAAATCCATCTACTTCCTAGCCAAAGTGAGAACTTTCCCACAGACAGTACCACATTAGAGTCATCTAAACCCTTGTGACCAGCTCCACATTTTACTGTTTCAGTCTCTGAGGAAAGAGATGAAGTGTCAGGAGATCAACAATCACATACAGCACAGTGAAATTTCATAGCCCAAACTGTAAAATATGATCAACTTAGGATACTGTTGCGTCTGGAACTCTGGGCCAACAAAAATCTGAGCGCCATTATGACCTATATTTTATACTATAACAGTGACACTGCCACAAAGGTGGCACTTGGAGCCCTTTCTGTGGGCACGCGATATCACCCCTTCATAGCCACCTGTATACAGGTTAAATTGCTGTATTGGCACTTTGCAAAAAAAAAAATTAGTGGGTTTTGAATTGCAGTTTGGGCACTCAGTCTCTAAAAGGTTCGCCATCACTGTACTATAATGACAAGCACTCTTATTTTTAGATAAGCCGTATTACAGCTGAATGTTTGTTATATTTATGGCATGTTAATATTAAAGTAAAAAATTAATTTTGTTTCAAGAAATACCAAGGTCCTTATGGAAAATCTGTCTTAATCTGAACTACCTAGCTGCTGGGTGGTAAAGTCCTGAATAAGTGATACATTTGCATCCATGAAACTGTCTCTTTCCATGTGCGGAAAGAGAATCACCTACTAAAAGGGGAGGGGGCACTCTCAAACAGAAAAGATGAACGAATAACACAGCGATTACTTACAATCTTTAACATAAATAACAGGAGGTATTTGTTTTACTTTTCAAATGAGGAGATCCCCATTATCTAACTTTTGTAATCTTAATAAACAGAAATGTATACTTCCAAAGTAAATAATCCTAACACAGGGCAAGGCTTCATGGAATCCTATAATCTTGTGAAAGCCCCTCATGGGTGATCTGGTCTACTGTTTTTCAAACACTATTTTGGAATATTCTCAGAATGCTTAGGAGTTTAATATGAGTTTACTCAATGAGGAGACCAGTACATGGCAGATTAGTTTCCATGAAATACAAGCTTGTTCACAATTGCTACATAGAGATGGACACAAAATGAAAAATAAAACACTGTTTCATCGTTTTGTTACATAACACAACAGTAGGAGGCATTTTGTCACAACACAAAACAAAATGCTGTTTTTTCCCCTAGAAATGAAATGATTCATCCTAGAGGAATCAATGGTAGGGGAGCTCAAGCTATTCCCTGTAAGCCTCCAAAATTTGAAAAGGGTTGGAGTTCAGGGGGCTGAGTTATTAAGCTCCAAAGGAGGTGCCCCTAGGAAAAAAAAAGTCTAATTGAATCCAGAAACCGCAATAGCACCCCCCCCCCATGGGTGAGCAATTAGCGCTGCCGCATCTTGGCTTCTGAAACCTGTTTCAATCAATTAGAACTTTTTTCCTAGGGGCACCCCCCTTTGGACCTTAATAACTCAGCCCCCTGACCTCCAAACCTCTCCAAATTTTGGAGGGTTACAGAGAATAAGCTTGAGGAAGCTGACCCTGCCATTTCGATGCTGAAACAGGGCTGCGATATGTACTTCCAAGTACATAATGTTTTGACTTGAAAATACAGATCACAGATTTATCTTTACAGGTATACAACAAGAAGATTCTTATCTTTTCATATAGAAGTCTTATATGAGGTTTTAGACCATTTAGTCATATCTTCAGGACTGGGTCCTTCTACAGACCACCCACTGTTCAAATAATTAGGCAAGCCAGTCATTAAGAGTTACAACCTCTCAATTCTGGTCCATGCCTGAAGAATTTATGAGGAACAAAAACAAGTATCAGATAAACGAAGGAAGAAGGAACAAACCTGAAACAGAAATGCATCCCCAAGGGAATTGCTGAGGCAGAAAACGTAGTCTTTCTTAGGATGCTCAGGCACTGCTTGCACTATGCTGTTTTCAACCCAGACTGCATGTTTTGGGATGCTGTTGTGATCTATTCCAGATCTGCCATCACTTTCATAGAAGAATAATGTACATCCTTAAGAAAAAACAGCAAAATATTAGCAACCTAAACATATGAGCAACATAAAATTGCATCCCAGGCACAATGAAGTCTTTATGTTTCAGAATTACATGATGCTAAGATTCATGATAATAAAAATCAGAATTCTATTGACAGAAAGGGAACCTGCAAGGAAATGTTGCAGTGTGCAGTGATGCTGTTATCCATCAGCCAGCCAGCCATCTTGTCCTCCAATACTGTATATGCCACTCCATTCTCCTCCTAAGGTGCTGCCCAAAACAGTAATTCAACCAGCATTCCAATGCCAAGTGAGTATGCTCAGTCCTTGCTGGGTTGTTCTTGCTTTGTTTCCAGTTTCTTCTACCAGAATTGCTGCTGTTGTTCATTTGAGAACCACAGAACTCCCTGACACTTTCATGTGATTTATGTGCTATTTGGCCACATCAGATAGTGCCATTCTGGTCACTTAAAGAACGGAATTCAGAAAACAGAGTTCAGTATAAAGACATGGAAGGGCCTTCTCTGTTGCTGCTCCCAGACTTTGGAACTCCCTCCCACTGGACACCAGGACTGCCCGATCTCTGCTATCTTTCTGGAAGCAGGCAAAGACCTTCCTATTCAGGCAAGCTTTCCCTGAATGAGGGACTCCTACTATGTAACTTTACATGGATTACCATACATGATTGCATTGACTGATTTCATAAGAACACCAGTGTTTTCCATGTTAAGTTTCCACCCCTCATAATGGATTTTTCTTTTCTTTTTGCGTCCTCCTTGTAGCTCTACTGTTACCTTTTAATGTTTTAAGATGCCTCTTCTAACTCCCTCTTCTTAACTTGAATATGTCTTAAATGTTCCGGGCTATATATTGCCCCTCATTATTGTAAGCCACCTTGGGTCCTTTTCCAAGGAGAAATGGAATGGGGGAATATTCTAAATAAATAAACCTCCTTATCCGCTAATTCGCTAACTGCGGATTCAGTTATCCACGGTTGGTTATCAGCAGGGGGGCAGCAAGGAGGGGGAAATCGAGAATAAAACTTACTGCCGCTGATGCCCACTGCCCTCCTCCCTGCACTGTGCCGGGCCAGCAAGACACCCTATGGAGGGGGGTGGGTTGAACTCACCAGGCTGGCTAGGTTGAGTCCCAGGCGGCAAAAGTTTTGAACTTCCCACTTAAACTTCCAATCTACCAACCGGGACCAGAGCGGGATATTCAAAGTCCCCACCTCACCCCTCCAGAGAGTGCCTGGCCAGTGATTTTTTTCCCTACTGCCACGGGCCAGGCACTCTCTGGAGGGATGAGGTGGGGACTTTGAATTTCCCACTCTGGTCCCGGGTGGTGGATCAGAAGTTTAAGTGGGAAGTTCGAAACTTCTCCCACCTGGAACCTGACTACCCCGCAGCCGCCGCCACTACCGCTCACTTTCTCTTGTGCAAGGCCAGCATAGTTTGGAGAGCCTGATCTCCCCTTGCACTGGGGAGGATTAAAAAAAAACACCCTGCAACCCTGGCTCCAAATTTGTTTTTGGAATTGGAATGGAAGTTAGAACTTGGGGAGGAGGAGGAGAGAGATGGGAGTGGAGGAAGGCTTTTGGTAAACCGCTAATGAGGAATACCAGCCCACACAGAGCCCCCAATCAAGGTTTAGCCAACCTATTCATCTTGCACCCTCCTTCTGCCCCCCCCAACTGAGTCAAAACATCCATGCATTCAGCAGCACCACATCCCTCCCCCTGCCCACGAGAGAATTAAGAGCGTAAATGATGGCCCTGACAAAGCAATTGACCTGCACGCATGCACACCCACATGCATGCATGCATGCACGCACGCACACACACACACACACACACACACACACACACACACAAAAGCAACAAGGCATTTGTGTTGTGGTGGGAAAATGCTAACCCAAAACTGCTACCACTGAGGTGTGCATGCACGCGTGCGTACATTATGCCTCTCTCCTCCCATCCCAGGTGGCAGCGTCCAAAACTTGACAGGTATGCCCCCAGCATATGAACTAGCAACCTTCCTGTTTGGTCCAGGACTATCTGCATTCTAACAAATACAATAATATAAACAGTCCAGATTATAAATTACTGCATTTGTATTAATCCACAACTAAAGTGCCTATTATTCTGTTTCAGACCTGGACTGGCTTCCTCATGAACTCTTAAATGTTTTTAGGACTGATCAGCAATTTTGTCTCCATGGAACCCCAAGTTTAAATTTATATATTTAAAACTCAACATTTTATTGATATGATTTATTTTATGTGGTATGTCAGTAAAACTGCAAGAACTGACATGGACAAGAGGTACATGCTGCCATTTTAAATATACGATGCAGTCCTGAGCAGAAGGAGCTCCAGAGAGCTAGAGGAGAGCCCTTGTTTCACAACAGAAGGAAGCTGAAGTTTATCCTATCACATTTTCTACACTCATATGGTTGAAACATATGGCAAGTGCTTTTCATTGGGCATGGACCACATTAGGAGGAACTCTTTGACAAAAAGAGCAGTTTCACAGTCTAAGAGATTATCTCAGAATGTGCTTAACTCTCCTTCACTGGGAAGTCTTTAAAGAGAGGTTGGATGGCCATCAGTCAAGGATGCTGTATGTGTTGATTCCTGCATTTCAGGCAAAAATCAAAAGAAAAAACAAAACAAAACAAAAGACACAAAACATGGGACACCTTAAAGACTAACTTTCATAGTCTTTAAGGTGCTATATATTTTGTGTCTTTTGTTTTGTTTTGTTTTTCTTGTGATTTTTGCCTGAAATTCTTGAAAAGATTAACACAGCAACCCTCTCTGATCCCTGCAGTGGCAGGGAGTTTAACTGCAAGATTCTTAGATCAACAACTCCAACTCTACAATTCAGCGGTTCTACATTCGTATAGTTTCTGGCACAGCTTAAAATACCTATTTTAAGTTTGTATCAGCTTCCTTCTTTACATTATCTAGAATGGACTAAACTATTTATATCTACCGTATGAAAACCCATTAATAAAAGTGACCGACATCATTAATCAAAAGTAAATCTGGCTTTTGATATAAAACTGATCTGAAACTTGTTTAGAGGCTAAATTAAGGTTGCTTTCTTATTTTATGAGAAACAAGGTAGTGAAAATTGTGCATAAATATGATTTTAAGGAGTCCCTTAGGTGCTGAATAACCAAGAAATGTGTGGTGAGATAAGCATCCATTAACTACAGCCCACTTCATCAAATATGCTATGTTAACAGAGGAAAGCAAAATACATTTCCACATAGTAAACTAAAGGTATACTACATTTCCCCTATCTCAACACCTAATACTGCTCTACATTTTTACCAATACAACCTTAAATATTAGAGTGCTATCATACAAAATCATTGATGCCCAAACCAGTGTACACTAGCATAGCAAGATGTTCAAAGCAGACGCAACATATAAAAATAAAATTCACACAAGTTGAAAAGTTCTAACCTTTAAAATTAATTGTAAAAAGAACAGGAAAAATACTGATTCAATGCAGTATCAATGAATTGACACAAAACATCCCTATAGTGCTTTTAATTCACTATCATATTCAACTGTTGGTCTACAGTATTATCCATGTACAATAAATCATTGTTTTCATTTTAAGGTAGACTCATATGGCCTAGAAGTGTGAAAATAAATATTCACGTTTCTAGGTGAAAACAAACAGATTTTTTTAAAAAATCTATATTATTTTCCTTCTTTCAAGTTATTTGCCATTACTATGTTAACCAGCAGACTTACAGAAAACAATTTTCAGCAAGATACTGCAGATGTTAACTTCAAAGCCTAAACACTAACATTATTAAAGCCTCAGTAATCCAAAAAACAAACAGTTCAGAATAAGTCACACTTTAAAGTAACACCTCTTTTATATCTGTCCTCCTTTCTTTCCTTCCAGATGGCTCTTTGTTTATTTCTACCACAGCCTCACACTCTCCTGTCACATGGCCAGTGCCACAATGATTTGAGCCTCCTCTTTGCTCAATCAGCCAAGGAAAATGTTCTGCTTTTCTGAGCCCAGTTGCAATGCAATGAGAGACTATATACATTCACTCATATAAAGTGATTCAAAACATTAAAGCAGAGAACTCTGCCCAGAGACCTTTTGGTAGTGGGGCAGCTAAAAAATTCTGTAAAATAAGTAATTAAACTCAGTAGCAGTGTACTTTCCGTCTGGTTTCTTTTGACTGGGGATCCATTTTTACTCTTCTCAATTCATGCATTCAAAGGATTAGAGAATATGCAATTTAATGGGAAGTTTTAATTTGGAAGTTCAAGACAACTGGTTTTATCCCTAACTTTTTGAGCTTTATGGCATGAAGTGCTGAATGGGATCTGGCTCCGGTAAAGCATGGGGCTTCATGCTCTTGCCTCCAGGACCTACTATCTTCTGCTACATGATCTTATGGAAATGGAAAAAGGGCAGAGGAGGGCAACCAGAATGATTAGGGGACTGGAACACCTTCCTTACCGTCTGAGGCTGCAACAGCTGGGCCTCTTCACTCTTGAACGACAACATCTAAGAGGTGACCTACTTGAAGTTTTATAAAATCATACACAGTATGCACAAAGTAGATAAGAAAAAACTGTTTTCCCTATCGCACAACACTAGTACTAGGGGACATTCCACAAAACTTTTGGGTGCTAGATCTCAAACAAATAAGAGAAAGTACTTTTTCACCCAGAGGATCACTGGTCTGTGGAATTCCCTGCCAGAAGAAGTGGTGACAGCTGCCAGCCTTGACAGCTTTAAGAAAGGATTGGACAAGTTCGTGGAGAACAAGGGTATCAATGGCTATCATTATGGATGCCTAAGGACAACCTCCGGGTTGGAGAGAGAGGTAGGATATCTCTCAATGCCATTTGCAGGGAATCATAAGCAGGTGAAGACATCTGCTTGGGAATACCCTGAAGCAAATGGTGAGCCACTGTGTGAGACAGAATGCTGGACTGGATGGGCTGTGGCCTGTTCTAGCTAGGCTGTTCTTATGTTCTTATCTATTTCAAGGTACAGCTGAAGATCTACCATCCAGAATGAGGGGAAATGATATAAGTACACCTTCGACTGGTGTACTTATCTATGCTGCACCTACACAAGACACAAATCATATATGAAAAGCTACATCAAGTCTGATGCTTTATCATCGAAGAAGCTGGGCCTTCATCACAAGGGATTTAGAACTACAAAAGGACAAAATTGCAATTCTAAGCAAACTTGCTTTCAAATAATTTTATCAAATAACTAGAAGCACAATTTGTCTGAAAATCTGTTGTTTGGTATAAACCAAATTAGGGATGGGCAGGAAACGAAAAATGAAATGCTGTTTTGTTGTTTCATTATGTAACAAAATAAAATTAAACAAAATGAAATGAGGAAGCAGCATTTTGTTATAGATGAAATGAAACGGTTGTTTTCCCGTTGAAACAAACCATTTCGTTCCATCGTTTTCAGGCTCCTGCTGAGCTGTCAATGGCTGGAGCCCTTTAAACGTGGCCCAGTTGTTACCACGGGAACCCTATGGTACCGACTGGGCCAGATTCAAAGGGCTCCAGCCATTGACACCTCAGCAGGAGCCCTTTAAAATGGCTCCCGGAGTCCCGGGCACCAATCCAATGCCTCTAGGACCCAGGGGAGCCATTTCGTTTTGTATGAATTTTTTTTTTAAAGTAAGAAACAAAATGTGGTGAGCATGAAATGGAACGAAACATTATTTTTCTATTTTGTGCCCATCCCTAAACCAAATAATCATTTTCGGTCCATTTATCTCTCATAAACAAACCATCCACACTGTGATGTTTGTGGGGACATTCACACTGTGGCTTGATGAAAGGATGCTGAGGTTGCCAGGGAGGAAAATAATGAAAGATAATTTGGCTTCCTTTTGGCAATAGGATTTTGGCAATTATCTTCAGAGCATATATGCTCAAGACAAAGGCGTAACATTTCATGACTCAGAGCTACTAAATATTTGCTATAATGTGACAGTGCTACTGCTAGTAATTGTATATTGCTATTCATTCCAAACATTTCATTTCTATTAAACATACAGGGCACTAGAGGAGTCCCATATACATGAAAGGGCCCTGTAAGTCACCCATTACATAGGTCCTCCTCATTTCAATGGGTCTTCTCAGGTTGGGATCAAGACTGGATTTAACACTGAGACGAGATCTATTAAAAATCTGACTTTAAATTATCGCCACCACAGATCTCCTTCTAGTGTGCATTTTCACTGAGGACAGAAATCCATGTAGAGTGCCATTTCAAAATAATGCTTACATCATCAGGATTAAATGTTATCTTTTTTTTCTACTAGCTTTTAGGGCTTATTTTGTGTCCACCTATCCACATGCATTCATAATGTTTCCATGATAGCATGAATAACATGCATATTTTGGGTCTTCCTTCTTCACAGAACTCTAAAGGACCAATTTTGCCTCACCAAGAAAAAAATGAAAATGACTCAACTGGGACTTATTCCTGGATTCTCCATATCCCCACTCATCATTACTGAATTGTTGAAGAGAAATCCTTATCAAATAGAACCAACACCTCATTCTTTTTATCTTAATGCATTATTGTTCATCTGAAACATGTCACAACTTCTCCAAGATGTTTGCTGCTTAGATACATATAAAGCTCCTTAAGCTATCAGAGGAGCATTTCTCTACTGTCAATTAACTAGTTCTGAAGCTTTTTTAAACGTCTCGATAGAGAAGTGTAATTAACTTTACCTTTCAGGGAAACCCAGTACTGCTTCCATTTCCTCCGTGCGGCTAACTCCACCTTCTTGTTCTTTTTGTGGACAAGAAAGTTTTTCACAGCAAGAGCTCCTGCTTTCCGTACAGTCCCTTGGCCTGCGGTAAGTAGAATATCTGACTGCCCTGGAGAGCTTAAGGTCCCACTGCTCTGCTCATCACTGAAGGCTGAACCAGCTTCATCCAAGTTATCATTAGTGCTGCTCATCTCCAGCTCCCGCCGGAAGTTCTCATAGACTCCCTGGCGGGCCCCATCTCCAGTGGATGAGCTGCCACTGTCGCTGCCAGCAAAGGCCCGGCTGGTTGTTGGAGAATAGCTGGAGTTTGTAGCATTGGAACGTCTAGAAAGAAGGTCTGTGTCCGTCGCGGCACCTTCAATCCCACTGTCAGCGAATTCACTCCCTTCACCCGTATTAACATCCTGGTTATATAAAGAAAAGAGGGAAAAATACAGATGTCATTCAGAGCAATGTTGTTCAAAACAGGAAAAAGTACCTGGCATATTTTCCATCTTGCCAAGGACTTTACATCAAAGAAATAACTCCTGGCAACTCCATCTTTTGCCATGTTTTAAAACTTTGGTACAGCTCTGAGGAAGAGAGTTTTGCCCTTGAAATATTAACAACTTTTTGTCATTTTTCTAATAGCCTAAATATCACCTGTTCTACTTTTGTATTTAATCTTGTTCCTAAAGAAATTATATGTTAACACATTTGCCCAACAATGTACCCTCCAAATGTGTTAAAATACATCCGATATCATCACCAGCCAGCACTGGGGAAACATATCCAAGTACATGTTTAAGTAATATTATATTTATGGCGTTTTTAAAAGTTGTTCATCTGAAATGGTAACATAAATGCTAAAAATAAGAATTGGAGGAAACCCTAACAGTTTGTTGAGTTTGAACCCGTGCTGATACTGGGTTTTCTTCATATGTTTCCTGCTGTGATTCATTATTATCTCAACATTTTTTCACAAAAATTATCACATTCTAATTTAAAATGTGATAAGGAAAATAAGGAGCAAAATTCCATCCGGCACTTTAAAGTCTGATCTGTTTTGCGAGTCAGGATGTGATTTCAACACATACCCACCCATACCGTTAAGATCAGCTTGACTTATATACACCTAACACACTTTTCCCATGAGTAAAGGACCAATTTTATCACCTTACTCAAGCAACATGCCGGCACATCTTGTGACACCCCGGAGTGTCCGTGACTAGCAACAGCAGCTGGCAGGGAGTTCATGAGCTGCCGTGTAGCAGATGGGATGTCTGCATCATACCTAGAAGTCGTTATTTTAATATGTTTCAATTTGCTACAGAGAATGTTGTATGTCTATGAGTCAAAGGGATACTTGATAAAATGCTCACAAGACAAGGAAACAAACAATATATTTCCCTCTGTTTGCAATGCAACTCCTACCTTCAAAACACTCATAGATATGCATGCATGCATGTGCAAAGGTTTTACAACTGAGGTGTGAAGAACCCTTAACACTGCTCCCAAAATGAACCAGTTACTTACCTGTAAAGGTGGTTCTTCGAGTGGACCTTCGTGAAGCCACACAGATGGGTTTCCCAGGCGCCCCTGCGCCAGAGGTCAGACTTCCCTAGCAATAGGAAAGTTCGTTAGTCTCCGCCCCCGCACCCTGCGCATGTGCACGGGTGTTCCCGCCTAAACGCCTCAGTTCCTCTTGACCGCCAGGATGACAGGTAATGGATGTACCAGTCAGGGCGTGACGGTCCGAGGGGAGGTGGGCGGGTGCTGTGTGGCTTCACAAAGGTCCACTCGAAGAACCACCTTTACAGGTAAGTAACTGGTTCTTCTCCACTGTGGCCTTCATGAAGCCACACAGATGGGTGATTGAAAGCAGTACTCACTGGCAGGAGGGTAGTCACGCCGTCACGAAGGAAAGCACTGCCCTCCCGAAGGAAGTGGCCGACCTCATGCGGGCATCCAATCTGTAGTGGGTCACAAAGGTCTCTAGCCTGGACCACGTGGCTGCCTGGCAAACGTCATCCAGGGGAACACCTCTAAGGAATGCCGCTGAGGAGGCCATAGCTCTGGTGGAATGAGCCCTAATAGCCAAAGGAAGTGGCCTCTTAGCCAAGTCATAGGCCAGCTTAATAGTCTGTACGACCCAACGAGCGAATCTCTGTGGGGTAACAGGGCGACCCTGAGCTGCAGGATCATGGCAGATAAACAGTTTTTGTGAGCTCCTAAGAGCTTTAGTTCTAGAAATGTAGAAGGCCAGGGCCCTTCTCACATCTAAAGTATGCATGTCCCTCTCAATCCGAGTTGTTGGATTCGGGAAGAAGGCCGGAAGAACAATAGGCTGAGAGATATGGAATGAGGACACTACTTTTGGAAGAAAGGTAATGTCCGGGTAGGCCACTACCCTGTCAGGGTAAAATTGCAAGTAAGGTGGATCGCACCGAAGGGCACATAGCTCACTCGCCCTGTGGGCTGAGGCAATAGCCACTAGGAAAGCAGTTTTCAAAGAGAGGAATCTAAGGTATGTGGTGGCCATGGGCTCAAAGGGAGGCCGTTGCAGAGCCTTGAGTACCAGAGAGAGGGAGCACTGAGGAGGAATAGGTTTCCTGTCCAGGAAAGTGTTCTTAAGTCCCTTGAGGAAAAGCTTTACACGAGGATGTCTTAAGAAAGACGATGCTGCAGACGACGGTGGTTGGTGAGTGACGATCGCGGAGAGATGAACCCGTATCGAAGACAAGGTAAGGCCAGACCTTTTGAGATGCAGAAGGTATTGGAGGGTCCAAGTAAGAGGAGGGTTGACAGGGTCAAACCCCTTGTCTGCCGTATAAAAGGAGAACCTCCTCCACTTGTAATTATACAGTTTAGCAGTAGAGGGTTTACGGCAGGAAGAAATAATGGAGTCTTATCAGTTCATGATCCTCCACGCGGGCATCTGTAGACGTGGAAGGTCCGGGTGGGGAATTTGGCCTTGATTCTGAGATAGAAGGTCTGGAAATCGAGTCAGACGCAGGTAACTGGAGGACATCTGAAGGAGGGACGCAAACCAAAGCTGTCTGGGCCACCAAGGCGCTATCAGGATCAGGTCGGGGTTCTCCTGAAATTTTTTTACTACCACCTTGTGTAACAAGGGGATCGGAGGAAATGCATAGAGAAGGCCGTCCTGCCAAGGAAGCAGGAGAGCATCTCCCCGAGAGCCCCGACCCTTGCCTGCTCTGGAACAGTATGTTTGACACTTCCTGTTGTTGTAGGAGGCAAACAGGTCTATTCGAGGGTGACCCCACTTGTTGCAGAGGAGACGGAAGGTTGATGGGTGCAACTCCCACGTGGTTGGACTGCTGCCGGCGACTAAGCTCGTCCGTGTCAATGTTGTCTTCTCCCCACAGGTGCATGGCTATCGGATGTATGTTGTGAGAAATGCGCCAGTCCCAGAATCGAATGGTGAGATTCAGCAGGCGTACTGAATGAGTTCCGCCCTATTTGTTGATGTAGTACATGGCGGTTGTGTTGTCGGTCACCACCAGTACAACATTGCCGGAGAGGTGTCGGAGGAACGCCCGGAACGCCTTGAAGACGGCTGGGAGCTCCAGCTCGTTGATGTGAAGCTGTTGCTCCTGTGGGGTCCACGTATCGCTGATCCAGAAAGAGAGAAAAACAGCACCCCAGCCTGTGGTGCTGGCATCTGTTGTCACCTGCAATGTCGGGAAAGGGTCCCTGAAGGGCCGGCCAGTGAGGATGCTGCAACGGTTGGACTACCAGTCGAGATGGTGAGGTAAGTCCGGAGGAACCAAGAGCAACTTGGATGGGGGATCCACTAAGGGATCAAAATGACGAAGGAACCAGGCCTGTAGAGGTCTGAGTCGCAACCTCGCGTGTACCAAGACAGAGGTCATGGATGCCCTGAAACCTAGAAGTCTTTGCACTTCTATGGCTTGGATGTAGCGGTGGGAGTGGAAGCGTTGCAACAGTAGAAGAGTCTCTGAGATTCTGTCTCGAGGTGGGAACGCCATGCCTCGAGTAGGGTCCAGGGTTGCCCCTATAAAGAGTACCACTGGGGAGATTTCGAGATGCGACTTCTTGTAATTGACTTGAAGACCCAATGTTTCCAGCGTGGCAAGGACGGTGGCAATGTCCTGTCGAGCTTTTTCTTGCGAATCCGCTACGACTAGCCAGTCGTTGAGATAGGGGAAGACAACTACGCCCAAAGTTCGAAGATGGGCCGCTACCGGGGCCATGCGTTTGGTAAAGACCCTGGGGGCTGTGGCCAAACCAAATGGCAGGGCGGAATATTGATAGATGTCTTCCCTATGGCGAAACGCAGTAGATGACGGTGCGCCGGATGGATTGAGATGTTGAAGTACGCATCTCGTAGATCCACAACCCCAAACCAATCTCCCCTGCGAAGGAGAGGGATGATCTTTTCTAAGGTGACCATCCTGAATTTTTTGTAGATCAAGAACTTGTTCAGAAACCGAAGGTCCAGAATGGGTCTGAGTCCGCCATCCTTTTTGGGACAGTAAAATAACGGGAGTAGAGTCCCCTTTGAGAGAGGGCTCTCAGAACTTTTTGGATGGCACCTTTTAGGAGAAGGGAAGAAATCTCCTGTAACAGGCAGGGAGATGGAGGGGTGTAAACCAAATTCCCCAATGGGGGATGGGTGTGTAACTCCAACAAGTAACCGTTTTGGATTATGGAGAGGACTCAGTGGTCTGATGTTATGTCCCGCCAGGCCTCTAGAAAGGGACTGAGACGAACCCCTGGGTAGTCAATATTCGTCTCTGGATCTCCTCTCTCTGGGCTTGGTTCCAGAAAAGGCAGACTTGGACTTCTTGGTTTTGGTGAAGAATGCAGCATAGGTGGAGGGACGAGATGGGCGATCTCGTTGTTACTGCTTGGAGGAGGACTGTGATGTCGGAGGCCAGAATCCTCACCGGGGCTGAAAGCGAAAGGGCTGCTTTAGCCGTTGAGGAATAACGTTTAGTTTCTTAGCAGTGTCCTGTTTTTTGTGACGATCTTCCATTAGATCGTCTGTAGTGGTATTAAACAGGCCAGAACCATCAAACGGCAGGGCATCTATCTGAGCCTTATGATCGTCAGAAAGGCCCGTAGTGCGCAGCCAGGCGTGCCTTCTCAAAGTGATGAATGTATTTAGGACCTTTGAGGCACAGTCAAAGGAATGTTTAGAAGAGCGCATTTGTTGCGCTGCCAAGGCCATAGATTCCTCATACAGGGCCGAGGCTTCAGGCCTTTTCTCCTCAGGAATCATCTCCAAAAACGGGTACAAATGAGCAAGCAAGTCCCGCTGATAGGCTTCCATAGCCCTCTGGTAGTTCGCAATCTTGTGCTGTAAGATGGCGTAGGAGTAAAGGTTCCTGCCAATTGAGTCCATCTTTCTTTCCTTCTTTAGAAGGAGGAATGGGGGTTTGCTTGGTACGAGACTGTACCTGAGAGGAGGCTACCACGACTGAGTTGGGTACTGGATGTTTATCCAGATAAGGAGCCTTGTCGTCGTGGACACGGTACAATTATTCCATATTCCAAGAGATCCCTGTAGAACCAACTGCTTGAAAGGAGTCCTCAACCATAGTGAGAAAAGAGGGTATGAGTGTAAGGTGCACTGGAGCCGTCTCCTCACTGGCAATTTTTCCAAAGATGTGACAAACCCTCTTAGGCTGAGGCTGGTGAATAGGCAGGTCAATAGTTTTGGACATGCGCACAAGGAAGTTGGCATAGTTGCGCATGGTAGTAGAGGAAGAAGTTGGAGACTTTTCCTCTATCTCTGAATCTGGAGAGGTAATCAATTGGATCGATTCTGAATCTGAAACGTCGGATTCAACGTCGGAAGGTTAATACTCCACCGCCGAACCCGGGGAGGAGGCAGCTTGATGGTCGGATTCGACTTGGTCCAATGTATGGATCGACCACTGGCGTCCCTCAAAGCGGAGGGGGAAAGCCGGAATGGGAGGCATCGAAACTGAAGGAGGTTGGAGGTGATGCTCCTTTTGGTGGCGCTTTCGGGGTGGTGCCTTCAAATCCGACGCCTCCTGAGTTTTTTCCGGTGGCGTAAGAGCTTGCGAGACCACGGCAGCCACCGAAGTCTTCGGATTCGAAATAGTTTGAGTCTCGAATCTGGTAGCCAAATCCTTGGTGGAAGCCTCCAAATGGGTCCGTTTGTGTCGAATTTTCTTTTCAGGTTTCGATGACGATTAACCCAACAGCAGCACTGGAGGCAGGGACGAAGCCTGCTCCTCGAATTCGACCTCCACCGACGGCAAGGGGGAGGAAGCAGCCTTCCAAGCCATCGACAATGGGGGAGATCGTGCTGGGAGCGCTTTGGACCAACTGGTCCCCGAATCCGAAGTGGACTGACCGGTCCCCGACTCCACCATTGGAGTGGATTCAACGAGAGTGATGTTCGGAGGTAGCATCACGTCATCATCAGATGACGACTCTGCCAAATCGGACGGCAGGAGATGCTGGTACTCTGGGCGGGAGGCCATCGAAGAAGCCACCCCTGCGGCCGAACCCGAAAACTCGGTTTCGACGAATACACTCAGAGGAGTCTTGGAAAGTGTCGCGGTTTTCGAAGCCATTGAAGCCGTCGAAGAAGTAACAGTAGGCTTCGGAGGCTTTGCCGGTTTGGAGGGCTTCGGGAGGGACGAGGCCGAGGTCGATTTAGATTTCGAAGAAGAGATCCCTTGGAGGACCGGGATCTTTTTCGATTTTTCCTCCCTCCCTGAAGACTCCGACTTACGGGTCGCGTCGGATGACTTCTGCTCCATCGGTTGCGGCCTGAGAGAACATTCTAAGAGGAAGGTTGCCAAGCGGTTGCGGTGGTTTTTCAAAGCCTGTGAGCTAAATCCCTTGCAGATAGTGCAGGTCTCGGGGTGATGGTGTTCCCCGAGGTAAAAAAGACACTGATCGTGGCCGTCGGTATGAGGGATTTTCGCTCGGCAACCGGAACAGCGTTTAAAGGGCTGGGCGAAAGACATTTGTCGGAAGCAAGCCAAAGATCAAAAAACCGAAGAAATCCAGACGAATAATCGAAGATCAAAAGATCGCACGGAGACTAACGAGAAAAGAACCTCTAGCCATGGCGGTTAAGAGGAACTGAGGCATTTAGGTGGGAACACCCACGCACATGCGCAGGGTGCGGGGGCGGAGACTAACGAAATTTCCTATTGCTAGGGAAGTCCGACCTCTGGAGCAGGGGTGCCTTGGAAACCCATCTGTGTGGCTTCACGAAGGCCACGATGGAGAAGTTATATTTTACTGCACAGTTGACTTTAAAAACCTCTTGGTTTCTTTTATAGGAATACAGAAGATTGTAGCAAACAGCAGACAGAAGCATTCTGGTTCCATTTCAGTGCAGCTTCTGAATCCTTTTAAAATTCATCAGCTGCTACTTATGCTCTTTAACTTATTTAAATTAACAGATAATTTTTCCTCTCCAGAAAAAGTGACCTGCTGACACAGGGTGTGGGGGAGACGACAACCTCCAAAGCAGCAATGGTGGCCCCCAAAAATTCTAAGGAGAAAAGGCTAAACATACATGAATGTATAAAGCTGAAAATCCATTTCTGACGGTTTTTCAGACAGCCACTTAACTGTTCATATGTAGAACTAGATACATGCTAAAAACTGCTGAATTTATGAATCTTTATGGCTAGAGGATGGCTTCAAAATACGGCGTTATGTATTCCTGAAAAATCCCCAAAGCACTCCAGTAATAGAGCACTTCCCTGGGTTAGGAAGGAAAAGAAACAAGCTTCCCAGCTAGAGGATTAAGGAGAATTTCCTGCCAGTCTGATTGGATGCTGCCAGCTAGCTCAATGGCACAGCTGTTCCCTAGGCAGAGCTCTCTTTGAAGTGGTTAGGAACAAGCACACCACTTGAAGCCCAGTGAATGGGAGCTGTTGAACGATGAGCCTCTCCAGCATGCTTGTTCATGAATTAACATTATCTGGTACGTATTGAAATGTGTTTCTGATAGAGCTTGAAAAGGTTACTTTGGGTCACATCTCCCAGAAATCTTCACTTGGCAAGGCCTTATCTGTAGATATGTGGAAAGCTAGCCTGAGGAAGATATTACTGTATATACTCGAATATAAGCTTAGTTTTTCAGCCCTAATTTTGGGCTGAAAAAAGGGGCCCTCGACTTATATGTGGGTCAATACTTTTAGCCACTGAGGCAAGTGCTTGGGCCGGTGGCTAAAAGTCATTTTAAACATTGCATGCAGCTTCTCATGACCCCCCCCTCTGCATCACAGGGAAGCGGTGCACAGTGTTTAAAATGACTTTTAGCCACCGACCCAAGCACTTGCATCAGTGGCTAAAAGTCATTTTAAACATCACACACCACTCCCCCAGCTCACAAAGGAGGAGCTGCCAGGCCCTGCTGCATTTCCCACCCTAGACTTATACTCGAATCAATACGTTTTCCCAGTTTTGGGGGGGTTAAATTAGGGGCCTCGATGTATAATTGGGTCGACTTATACTCGAGTATATATGGTATATATATTAAGCCTTTCTGAGAAAAAAGTCCGAGAGAGAGAGAAAAGCATAGCAACGTCCTGTAGGACTCTTCTATGAATTCTTTCTAACTCTTTCCTTGAAATACATCAAAAGAGCAGATATAAAATAAAGCCAAGCAATTTATTCCTTTAAAGGTTGCAGGATAAAGGAATTCCAATTTCAAAATAAGATACAATTGCTCCTGCACTGACTGGACATCAACGTACCCCTCTCCTTTTTTTCAGCACTGAGCAAATTTCCAATTTAGACCGACACAACCCCTGTGGTTAATCTAGCTAAGCTGTCAAAATGGATGAAAATAAAAGTCTCTCTAAGGATCAAGTTCTTGTGCTTGGTTTTTACAAAAAGTGGGTTACCCTTATAAGTAATTAATGTCTAATCCATCATTATGTAATAGCTGCCTGATGTTTTAAACACTACCTCTAAGTAAGTGTTATTTATTTCCTCTGGCATCTTTATCTTCACAAATATATGTATTTGTATTGTTAACATTTTCATATACTGTATTTATGGTTCCAATATTTTTAAAATTTATATATTTCATGACATATTTGTGCCTTTTTAAATAAAAGCTGTTAATCTGGGATATCAATCAGATGAATATTAATTCTGTTTGAAAATGATAAATAAACAAAACAGAGGCACAAAGTCAAAACATGGATCTCATGGATCTGAGAATGTGCACAACACAATATCTGATGGAATCAAAATCAAAGCCTTGATGTACAATGCAACACTGTTTTACATTGTACTACATAAGACCAGTTCAGAAATCCAAAAGTGAGTAGAATTCTGGCATATAGAGAGTTCTCTATTACTGAACTGTTTTGCTATCATTCCCAGCCTTCTCTCACATAAGGTAAGAAATGAGTTTGATGAGAGCGATCTTCATTATCTTCATGGAGCTCCCCATGTGAGGTAGGACCCTGGAAAATGAGTTCATCATCTACAAAATCATGTCCTTCCATGTATACACAAAGGGCTTAAAAAGAAGAAGAATTACGGTGAGGAGCTATCGCTCACTCATCAATTCAAGAGAACAGGTCATGATTTTGAATGCTGTGTAAGGCTTTAATGTTTGGTACATTTTGTCATTTTTTCTGTACACAGTAATTTGATCTCCTAACAAAGGCAGCTTTATAAAAATGGAAGTTTTATAGAAAATAAAATATAAATAACTAAAATAAAAAAGAAACATATAATACTATGAGAAGAACAATTGGGGGGGGGACTCAAGTCCTTAGTACAGTATATCATGGGTAAGCTTGTTCAGCCAGTAGCCTAAAGTGAAACTCACTAAATATTTAAAAAGTTTGGATATGTAAGTGATTAAGAGCTTGAAGTTCTTCCACACAGGACAGAAATGAAATTCACAAAGTCATGACAGTACAACTGAAGTGAGCATTATTCATAAGCTAATTCTCATGTCTAAAACTTGCAAATGTTGTACTCAAAGTGATTTATAATTTTAAAAAAATCCTTTCCAAGAGAAAACTCGTCTATGGATCACGACAAAGTTAAAAGACTTCATCAAACTATTCAGAAATGTGATCCTTATGGGATCATGTTTCACTGTGAGTCAGCTATCAGGAAACAGGTGAGTTTTAATTAAGTAATCATTCAGGGTACATAAAACATTGGGCTACATGCTCAAATTAGAAAAACATTCATATAACCACATTATTATAAAATACAGCCCAGTTTTCAATGGGATTGAATTCTTCTCACTTTGCAATGATGGGGTGGGGTGGGGTGGGGAGCTGGATCCAGCCTAGTTCAACCTTAAGGAAATTCTTCACACTGGTCAAACTGGAATTTGTATCTGATATGATTTAGATGAGGATACTGAAACCCTTGAAGAAGCATTTGAAGGCTTCTCAATATAACTTGTATGGATTCACCCACAGAAGATGGACTGAATTAAATTGGACTTAGCTTTATGAAAAACTGAACTTAGAACAAAGGGTTTGCTCCTGCTCAGGGTTGTGCCAAGCATCAGTAGCCTTTTCTAGCACTTATCTCACTACTGTCTTCTGTTTTTCTCTCCCAGACACACAGAGGTTCTGAGGCTACTGAAAATACTCAGCTCTCATTGGGCTGTTTAGAGGGTTCGTCCATAGAATGTTTCCCCTTAAAGTTTTTTCCTTAAAGAGAATTCTATACGTTTCCCCCAGAATGGTGATGCACACTGAGAGTTACCTAGATAGCCAAAGGTAAGAACTGGTTGATATGAGATAGGCTAATGGTTACAGAATACAGTATCTGCATTTCATTTAGAACAGGCATGTCCAAACGTCGGCCCTCCAGATGTTTTGGACCACAACTCCTTTGCCATTGGAAATACAGGCTTGGAATTCTGCGAGTTGCGGTCCAAAACATCAGGAGGGCCGAAGTTTGGACGTGCCTGATTTAGAGTTCTACCTAATACAGAAAAAGACAGAAAAGTACACACTGAAGGCAACCAAGCAAAACCCTATAAACTTTTACATATAGTTCAAGTATTCAAAGTACCACAACATCTCTGGGTCAGAAATCTTTATGCCAACTCTTTATAAGGGAAATTGGTTTTACTCTCTTTCCCCATCATCCATCAAACTGCAGATTTGAGCGATAGGAAAGAGGAAGGAAGGATACAAATCCCAAGACAATACACATTTGATAAGACCGCTGGTAAATTTGCTCATTTATTGTTGTTATATGCTGTTGAGTTGCATTCAACTCATGGAGGCTCATTAAGGAGTGCGTCTATTGCTACTACCCATAAATTTTTCATGGATGAGCTGTGATTTCAGGTAAGGTATATTGAGTCTTAGTCTAATGAGTTATCCACAACACTACAAAAGGTCATGGTAAATTTGTAGATGAGGTAAAATCTGAATTTGAACCTTCAAGAGATTATGTTCGCACATAACCAACACAAACTTGGTCACTGCAACATATCATCAAGGGAAAAGATTTCAGACAAGTTTTTTTGTTATTGTATGTCATTGTGAGGGTTCGTTATTTGGAGCCATAGATTCAAATAAAGTCAGAGGACACGGATTATCTGTATCTTTAATTTCGAAAGGATTTTTATTTCTTACAGTTTCAAACTTACTGTAGGCATGAGAATCTTCATTAACAATAACTTTTGAACAAGTTTTGGTAACGTTGAACAATAAACCATTTTCTTGAAGACTAAGTTCGAATTGTCTATTTCTTGACTCCGGTTCATTTATGGGAGATGATGGATATTCACCCCTCGACCCATACACCGGGTTCCACAACATGGATGCTTCGCCCACTGAGCTAGAGGATTGACATTCCTGTCCTTCCTCCATAATTTCTGAAACCTTTCTGAGGTTTCAGGCCAGCGGAGAGGTTTAACAGTTACAGCCCATGTTATTTCTTTTTCTCCTATCCTCTGAACTCTCTTCTTGCCTTCCCCTAACTCTCCCTCCTCAGTCTGGGTCCCAACTGACACCAACCGACGCTCACAACCGTCCGAATCCTCCCCCGTTTCCCTCGCGCCCCGCGACATAGACTCCTCCCCTTTTCCCCCCATCTCTTCGACTGCCCATAAGACCTCCGACTCTTTATCCCCTTCACCAGCTGTTATGTCCTTTAATCCTATCACTTGCTTTCCCCGCGCGCCCATATCCCTTCTTGCAGCTTGTTCCACTTTCTGGTCCTCGTTCTTGACGTCCTCTATCTTGCCAGACGGACCACTCTCCTTCCTGCTGTCTTGAGGGATCCCTCTCTCACATACCCCCCCCTCCAAGTGGGCCGTCTGGTCATCGGGGTATTTTGCCCAAGGTCCCTGTCGGGAGAAATAATCTGCGTTAACGTGTTCTTTTCCTTTCTTATATCTAATCTCAAAAGAAAATGGTTGTAGGCTGAGGTACCAACGGGTCAGTCTTGGGCTAACATCTTTCATTCTATTTAACCATACCAACGGGGCATGATCAGTAACTAATAAAAACGGGGCACCTAATAAGTAATATTTTAGTGACGACATCCCCCATTTAACCGCTAACACCTCTTTTTCAATTGTAGAATAATTGCGTTCTCTTTTACTTAGTTTTCTACTAAGGAAAACGATAGGATGTTCTTGTCCATCTTTTTCTTGGGATAATACAGCCCCTATACCTCTGTCCGAGGCATCTGTTTGTAATATGAAAGGTAGAGTAAAGTCAGGGACAGATCTCACCGGATAAGAACATAATTTTTCCTTAAGCGTGTCAAATGCTTTCTGTTCCTTGTAAGCCCATTTTACCACTTTTGGTAGTTTTTTCTGGGTGAGATCTGTGAGAGGTGCCGCAATATCCGCAAAATGTGGAATGAAATTACGATAGTAGCCTGCAAGACCTAAGAATTGTTGCACCTCCTTTTTTGTCCTAGGTCTACTCCATTCAGTCACTTTAGTTATTTTATCTTCCATAGGCCTTATTTTCCCTTGTCCTACCATGAAACCTAAAAATTTCATTTCTGGTCTGGCTATTTTACATTTTGTCGGGTTTACTTTCAAATTAGCTCTTCTTAGTTCGTTCAAGACCGCCCTCAGATGCTCTAAATGTTCTTTCCAACTGTTGCTAAAGATAATGACATCATCTATATAGGCAACCGCGAATTCTTTGACAGGTTCTAATACTTTATCCATTAATCTCTGAAAGGTTGCTGCTGCACCATGGAGGCCAAATGGCATTTTCGTAAAATGATACAATCCTACTGGAGTTCCAAACGCAGTTTTCTCTCTATCATGTTTGTTTAACGGAACCTGCCAGTAACCTTTTGTAAGATCTAAAGAGCTGAGATATGCAGATTCGCCTAATCTGTCTAGCAAATCATCTATACGGGGCATAGGGTACGCGTCAAATTTAGAAACGGAATTTAATTTTCTAAAATCTACACAAAATCTTATGGTCCCATCTGGCTTTGGAACTACAACCGGGTAGCTTCGCCATGGGCTATTTGAAGGTTCGATGACCCCTAATTCTAGCATTTTTCGTACTTCTTCTTCAATAACTGGGATGAGGTGTCTTGGCCATTTTCGACCCTGATCCCTCATAACCTTATCTCCAATAGTCTGTATACTATGTTCACAAATGTTTGTGCTGCCTGGTTTTGCCGAAAATGTGTCCTTATATTCAGTTTCTAATTGTTCTACCTGTACCCTCTGTTCTGTTGTTAGCTTTTGACAAATTTGTACATGTAAATCCATATTACTTTTCTCATTCCAATCTGGTCCTAGCTCTTCTTCTGGTATATCCGCTATCAATACCTCTCTTTCTTTCCATTCTTTAAGTAAATTCACATGATAGACTCCCTTTCCTTTTACTGTGTCCGGCATATCTAGTTCGTAATCTACTTCATTTATTTTCTTATTTACAATATATGGGCCTTGCCACCGAGCTAATAGCTTGCTTCCTTCTAAAGGTAGGAGTAAAAGTACTTTTTGTCCCACTCTAAAACTTCTATGTTGCACTTTCCGATTATACCTACGTTGTTGTCCTAATTGTGTTTTTCCTAAATTATGTTTTACTAGTTCTCTTATTTGTCTGAGGTGCTCCCTCATGTCTATCACTTGTTTTACATAAGATCTGGCTTCATCATTACCTTCTTCCCATTTTTCTTTGATCAGATCTAATATGCCCCTTGGAGTCCTACCATATAGAAGCTCAAATGGAGAAAATCCTGTCGAGGATTGTGGCACTTCCCTAACAGCAAACATTAAAGGGTCAAGTAAGAGGTGCCATTTTCGCAGATTATCATGTATTAGTTTTCTCAACATAGTTTTTAGTGTTTTATTAAATCTCTCGACCAGACCATTCGTCTGTGGATGATATACCGTTGTTTTTAATGGTTTGACATCTAACAATTTCCATAAATGTTTGAAGGTTGTGCTCATAAAATTAGAGCCCTGATCCATAAGGACCTCTCGTGGAAAACCCAGTCTCGAAAATATTCTTAACAACTCCTGTGCTAAGATTTTTGCAGAAGTTGTTCTTAGTGGTATGGCTTCCGGATATCTGGTTGCATAATCAATAATCACTAAGGCATAAAGATGTCCTCCTGAAGATTTTGGCAAAGGACCGATCAAATCTAAAGCTATCCTGTCAAATGGTTGATCTACAATGAGCATGGGTTTCAAATCAGCTCCCGGCAGTGGTTTTCTCTGAACCCTTTGACATTCTGGACATGACCTACAGAACTCCCCAATATCTTTCTTTATGCCTGGCCACCAAAATCTTAACTCTAGTCGTTTTTCCATTTTTTCATTTGAGAGATGTCCAGCTAGAGGAATATCATGAGCTAATCTTAACAATTCTTTTCTCCAAAGGGAAGGAACAATTAACCTTTCATTACCCTTATGATCAATATAATATAATAAACCTTGTTTTTCAATAAACTTATCTAAATTATCGTCTATTATATTAAAGTCACATATCTTATGTCTCACATTATCTAGAGAAGCATCATTCTGTTGCATAAATCTCACCCTATCCCGAGAGGCGGTGGTCATCTCCTCTCTCAAATGTCCTTGTCCCGAATCGACGTCCCCCAACATCCCTTCCTGCAACTGTAATAAATCATCAAGAGCTAACCAATCTCTCCCAATTAACATTTCATATGTAAGGTTAGGTACAATTCCCACAGTCATTTTCTGTGTTACCCCCCCGATCTCCACTGTTACTATAGCGGTTCCATACGACTTAGAGTCACCGTGTATGCACTTAATATTAACCATATTGTCCTCCGGAATCCCAACGACGTTTCGTACTAAAGTTCTTGCGCAGCCAGTATCTATAAACACTCTTTTATATTCCCCGTTTACCCGTGCTCTAACTTCCCAACGTTTGTTAGGGTTTTTATAGTTACTCGTTGTATCCCCATTTAGGCCTCCCCAGGAACAGTTAGATTTTTTACAATCCCGAAGAAAGTGACGGGGTGATCCGCAACCATAACATACGGGACGGTTATTTGTATCTCTTGCAGCGAAGTTCATTCTCATAATCCCTCGTCCCCCTCTATTTAACATAGTTTCGCGAGGAATATCTGTAGCACGTTGTCTGCTGGAATCTCCCGACGCCATTATAGTTCCCGTTCTCGCGGGATCAAGCAAGGTTGCTGTGTTTCCTGTCTCGCGCGATGATCTCGTACTCAAGATGGCGGTGTCGCGCGGCGTTGATGACGTCTTGTTCCATATGGTTGCTTCTCTCGCTGCTGCAGATTCTTCTGCGATTTCGATCCCTTCCAGGATGTGTATCACCTCTTCAAGTGTATGTGGTCTATTCTTTCGTACCCAAGTTGCCATTTGTGTTGGTATTGTGCCGAGGATATGTTCCATTACAATAGCTTCTAGCATTTGTTCTTTGCTCATTTCCGTCGGTCTTAGCCATTTGGTGGCATGCGCCTTTAATCTTTGTGCCCAGGAACGAGGATGATTGCCCGGTTTAAAAGTCAGCGCTCGAAATTTTCTTCGATATGCTTCTGGAGTTAAATTGAGTGTTAGTAGAATAGCTTCTTTCACCTTTTGATATATAGATGCCTCATCTGGACTTAAGGCGTCCACTATTTCTTGTAATGCTCCTGTTAAACAAGGGGTTAAAATTAACGCCCATTGTTCTCGTGGCCATTGTGCTGCAGTGGCTACTCGTTCAAAGGTGTTTAAATATGCTTCTACATCATCCTCTTTAGACATTTTTTGCAACCTGACTGGCGCTGGGTTTGCTACCCAGACATTTCGCGGTTTCTCTTCATTCATGTTATTAGTTTTGTCTGGTTGTATGTTGTCTCGGATGACGTGGTTCATCAACAAGCGATTTTGTTCCGCTAACATCTCCAATATTTTATTTTGTGTGGTCCCTTCATCCTCCGGTTGTTCTCTAAAAAATCACGTTGGGCGCCACTTTGTGAGGGTTCGTTATTTGGAGCCATGGATTCAAATAAAGTCAGAGGACACGGATTATCTGTATCTTTAACTTCGAAAGGATTTTTATTTCTTACAGTTTCAAACTTACTGTAGGCATGAGAATCTTCATTAACAATAACTTTTGAACAAGTTTTGGTAACGTTGAACAATAAACCATTTTCTTGAAGACTAAGTTCGAATTGTCTATTTCTTGACTCCGGTTCATTTATGGGAGATGATGGATATTCACCCCTCGACCCATACACCGGGTTCCACAACATGGATGCTTCGCCCACTGAGCTAGAGGATTGACATTCCTGTCCTTCCTCCATAATTTCTGAAACCTTTCTGAGGTTTCAGGCCAGCGGAGAGGTTTAACAGTTACAGCCCATGTTATTTCTTTTTCTCCTATCCTCTGAACTCTCTTCTTGCCTTCCCCTAACTCTCCCTCCTCAGTCTGGGTCCCAACTGACACCAACCGACGCTCACAACCGTCCGAATCCTCCCCCGTTTCCCTCGCGCCCCGCGACATAGACTCCTCCCCTTTTCCCCCATCTCTTCGACTGCCCATAAGACCTCCGACTCTTTATCCCCTTCACCAGCTGTTATGTCCTTTAATCCTATCACTTGCTTTCCCCCCGCGCGCCCATATCCCTTCTTGCAGCTTGTTCCACTTTCTGGTCCTCGTTCTTGACGTCCTCTATCTTGCCAGACGGACCACTCTCCTTCCTGCTGTCTTGAGGGATCCCTCTCTCACAGTCATGAAATTGTCTCTGATTTATAGCAGACCTTTGAATGGGTAACCTTCAAAATGGTCCTACCATCAACAGGTATGCTTAGCTCACACAAGTGATAAATTACCTGTTGCTAAGAGAACAGAGTTACAATGTACCCTACTCTTGACAAGACCAAAACATGATTCCTCACATCTCAAGATATAGATATACACATAGGAGTACTGTAACTGAAATAAGCACAAAAACTGCCTCAGGGAGGAAAATAATTCAGAATTTAAGAGACGTTGAGCCTTCCAACATGTAAGAAATGCTCCCAAGTATTTACCAACTTTCCTAGAAATGAAGCTGAATCTTTAGCTCTACAAAAATACATCATTCCACCTGCGCCTGTGTGAAACGCCACAGGACCTATATGCTCCTTGCATAATAGTTTCTCTTGCTAAAATTTGCCTGAGGCTAATCTCCAGTTTTGTCTCAAGCTTTTTTTTTACAGAAGCAACAGCCAAACCAAAGAAAAGGGGGAGAGTTTAACCCCTTTCTCACCCAAACTGGAATTCAGATTTCAATGCACAGGCAATATAAAGATGAGAGCAAACAAAGGCAATCTTTGTTTCCTGGCTAAATTTAATCCTGTTTGTTACAAGTCCACAAGAAAGACTTACTGAGTTGACAAGATATGGTGGAAAATGTCTAATGAAATCCATAGTTTAGGTTTCCATAATGACAGCAAGACGTGTACTCTCTCTTCTGTTAATCATGACAATGGAGGCTGTCATGTCTGCTTGTTGGCAGACAAAGGGACTAACAGACAAAACTTTATAACGCAAAAAAATTAGTCCTCTCACTATTGTTTCAGGGGCCCTAACCCATATTTCAGTCCTCCCTTCATCTGCCAGTATATTACAGTATATTTAAATAAACATTTAAAACTGAATGGGCCTTAAGTTTTATTTTAAATCATCCTAAATCTGAAAATGTCTTGTTCAATCAGATGGCCAAACAGATGGAAAGTCCTTCTTTCTCTCCTTGTCACCAACCTTCTCCTACATATCAAGAAAGAAGGATCTCCGAAGTTCATTCTAAATTGCCAAATATTGCTAAAAATAAAAAATCTGCCTTTGATGGCCTCCGCCACTTGAAATATACAAGAGGTCTCAATCCTTTAAGTAAATCAACCCACAAGCATACATACTTATACATATTACACCAAGAGAACATATATTTATATGAGACTCATATGTATATTAGACTAGTAGCCAAGTTAAAAACAAATCATCCACATTACCTGCCAAAGAACATCTGCTTGCCTTTGACCTTTTGCATATCCATTCTCTCTCTCTGTCTCCCCTCCCAAACCTAAATCCTCTAAGAGGCATTAGATTCTGCTTCTTCTGAGGGAAGAAAAGACCCTTGAGCACTTGCTAGACTACATGCATGAACACAGCAGTACTTGCCTAGGCACCACCACAGCCCTGGTGAGGCAAGTCAAGGCAGGAATACTAGGAAAAGAGGTGGGGAGAGACTGGTCACAGAGCCTGGCTTTCTTCATCCGTCTAAATGGGATATGTCTTGGGTACCACTACTATTAAAAGCCATTCTGAGTCAAGAAGTTGAGCGAAAGCCCAAGGACTTATTAACAGAGGTGGGAAACCCTGCCCCTGCCAGTACTATAGGGAAGGAGACCAGTGTAGCATGCATGTAAACACACACACACACACACACACACACACACACACACACACACACACACACACACACACGCATTTTTCAAATTCATTATGTACTGATTTATTTTATATTATTTCTCTCTCTCTCTCTCTCTCTCTCTTTTTTTTTTTTTACTTTTTTTGTGAGCAAGGGATGTGCTGCATATTTATAACAGAACATTTCCCCAAATAGCGGCTGCTGTGTTCAAAATCTAGGGCACATAATTTCAAATCCACAAATGACTGTAGTTTTACATAAATGAAACAGCCATATGTCCAATGCAATCTGGAACTTCAATCACAGAATATTCCATTTTACAGAAGACTTCACACACATGGTTGGCTATGCAAACACTAGTTGTCTCTAGATATTCAAGACATAATCAGGGGATGACAGAAAAGGGCCTAAAGCACACATTCTCTCCCTTTGTCTCATTTAATCAGGCCATAGAATCATAGAGTTGGAAGAGACCTCAAGAGCCATCTAGTCCAGCCCCCTGCCAGGCCAGAACCCCCATCACAGTGCTCCTGACATATGGCCATCCAACCTCCAAAAAAGGAGACTCCACCATCCTCCATGGCAGCATATTCCACTGCCGAACAGCTCTGTCATGAAATTCTTCCTAATTAATTGAATCTCTTTTCTTGTAGTTTGAGACCACTGCCCCGTGTCCTAGTCTCTGAAGCCATGGAAAACAAACCAGACCCTTCTTCAATGTGACATCCTTTCAAATATAGTTGGCACATATTTAGTATGGACTATATATACAGATTACATGCTAGGCAGCATTAAGTTTGTTGCAGGACCAGTCTACCTGGGACAACATGTCACTTCTTCTTCCAAATTGATGTATAGAAACCAAATGGAAAAGCAACTGACTCTTACTTCATCTCTGCCATCAGGACTGTGTATTCTGGGGCACCTGAGGTGAGCAGGCTAGTTTGAGGAGAGAGGCTATGGGTATGCACAGCTTATTATTTCAACAGAGGGGAATGGCTATGAGACATATAACTTTTGCCCTCTTGCTAGCTTTGACTGCCTGAAATGGTTGCCTCACTCTGATTTATGGTAGTTCCAGCCCTACTGGATGTCTTATTTGCTTTTTTTACTCATTTTTATATCTTTTCTATCTACCTTTTCCGTATAGAATGAAACCGGGAATCCATCTATAGTTCAGAAGGCAACTACAAGCTGATCTAACAATTTCTACAAAAACAGAAGCAGAGGCTAGAATGAGTGTTGAACCCATTATCAGCCATTAGAGATGGGCATGAAACGAGCGATTTTTCGTTTTCATTTTCATTTTTTTCGTTTCGTTATGCAACGAAAACGAAACGATTTTTTTTACAAAACGAAAACGAAAACGAAACGACCAAATTTGCCGTGTTTTTCGTTTTCATTGCAGCAGATGCATTGAACTAAAAAGAATGCTAACGAAACAGCAATTGTTCGTTTTCATTTTTGTTTTTTTCGTTTCGTTACCTAACGAAACGAAAACGAAAATTTTTGCAAAAAAACGTCACAAAAACGAACCGAAACGGACCCCTAAACGACCAAACGACAAACGAAACACCATTTTTTGAGTCGTGCCCATCTATATCAGCCATGGCCTTTTACTGTTAATTAAAATTTTCCTATTCTCCCAACAAAGATTCCAAGTCTCCCTCAAGCATCCATTTCAACCTGGGGAGGTCTTTGGAGGCCTTGGGATGGCAAAAGCCTTTGAAATATCTGAAAATAGCCACTGCCCATCCCACTGCCAAACAAGCCATGTCACTTGAGCTTTTCCTTTTAGTGAGAGCTGCTAATTCCCAGCTCTTGCTTTGTGCAAGACTGCAAACCATGGCCCAGTTTTGACATTCTTCTCAGCTGCTTTACACCCATAAATGTGTTTGCTTAAGCAAAAAACCCAAAACAAAACAAGTTTCAGTTTCAGCAGACGAAAAACAGAACAAGATCTGACCTGTTACAGTGGTTATGACTTCACGGTGGTTATGACTTGTATTCAGAGAGCATCACCCACTTAATAAAGAAATGTTGCTTTATCATTAACATTGCTGAAGTAATTTCTGTGTTGCAAGTAGACTAAGTTAATGTGATCAGCAGCAAGATGTAATCAGGACTCGGTGTTAGTCAATCTTCTAAGTTTCTTTCAGCACCTAACTTATGCTCCCCCCCATGATATTTCAGAAGCCAGTTCTTGACCCACTTCCTGCCATACTGCTACCAGAACCAATGATGAAGTGGCTGAAGTAAGAAATCCAGTAGTAAGTTGCAACTAGAGTAGACCCATTGACTTATGAGGTAAGTCCTCTTTCGTAGGTTCCACTGAATGCTAGTTGCACCTTACTTCGGGATGTCTTATGGGTGGCCTTTGCCCCAGCCATGTCATTCTGCTAGGTTTGGAACCGTGAGTCACATTGTTCTAAAAGCAGTTGCTTAGTAACAGCTGTTAAGACAATCTAAGTAGGATCCAGGCATTATCTAATACTACAGTAACATGGTTAGAGAGGAGCTCCACCCTTCTTCTAACATCGCAATGACTCTGAAGAAAAGATATTCTTGATCATGTATATCCTTGAGCAGGAACTGTGGGAAATCTGCCTTCTTCCTCACATAGAACAAAAAACATGAACAGAAACCTTTGTTGGCCTGTCACTGCTTGAGTGGAGAAAGAAACTATGGGGGGCAGCAGGGCTCAGTGTTCCTCTCAAACTATGATGACAGTGCTTGTTTAGATAAGGCCTGGATGGGTATCCAGTCTTTCCTGGAACACTGTCCTTTGTGGTGCCTATGAGAGGGTAAGGAAATATGGATTGCAAGTACAGTACCTGAAATGCAATAACATGAATGAAGCTATTGCATTTGATATACACTAATAGCAGATGTCAGATCCACAGCACTGATTATGGCACTAGCTCTTTCCAATTTTATAATAAACGTAATGTTGATCAGATAACACTTCCAGCAATTCTCAGAGGGGTTTATTCAAAACAGAAGTGAAAGCTGTTGTCAGAGAAATTAAGATGTGAAAGATTCTCTCATTATGTACTGTATACACATCCCATTTTCATTCATATTCAGCTTTCTTGAGCTATCTGGACAAATCCAGATGCCATGATTAAACCATGCTTTTTGGTTATTAGGATTGTGGTGCAGGTTGCACACACCCATTGGTTCATACACAATAATTACTGTTTCCCATCATATTAAAACCAGGCAGTTTGTGCCTTCTGATCCGAGTTGAGACGGAAAATATGGTTAACAGTAACCACGGTTTGTCTGAATCAGACTATGTTTTTCCCCAGGGTAGAAATTAAAGAAAGAAGAGGAAGGGAGGCAGGCAACGTATTCATACAATTTAATTATAAAGTATGAATTAGGTCAGCACATGCCATTCCCCATTCCAATTCTGTTTTTTACTTCCACTCCACTGATGAACTGCCTCTGAAAAAAAATGACTCCTTTCCCCCTGCCCCCTTTTTCTGGCTGATTATGTTGAATAATTTTATTGCTAAATAATAAAACATTTGGAAAAATGTTTCATTTGGAGTGTATTCAAGGCACTTGAGGCTTTGACATGCACTCAGAAGGTCCACATTATTTTACAGAACTGAGCACTTTAAGAGTTGATAACAAACTCTTGCCTTGCTCCAATATTACTAATTTCCCAGGAATATCAAAGGAGTGGTTTACACAACGTCCAAATATTTAACCACAGGGCCCTCATATAAAAATCTGTGTAGCATGCAGTTATTAGGAACTGTTTGCCCCTTGATGCAGGTCAGTATTTTATACTGTGCTATGAATTCAGATTATGATGGAACTGCAGCCCTGACGTCGCGCTTTTAGGCATGATGAAATCTGCTTCCCTGAACTCTGTGACAATTCCCCAATGACCAGACTAAAGAAACAGAGCAGACAAGAGACAGCCTCCCCTTTGCTACCAGCCTGAGTGAGTAGTAAGTACAGCAGTGCTCCAGCTTTTAAGATCATAAGATTTAAGAACAGCCTCAGACTAGCAATTTGCCTTTCTAGACCACAGACTAACAATTTTTATTGGTGCCTGCTTCTTCTGGGAAGCTCTGTTACATCTGTTGCAACAGAAACATGGTGCCTTGAGACGCCTTAAAAGGCTAATTAAGTTTATAAGGAAGGTGGCTTTATTCAGACTACCTCTTCAGGTTTTGCTAAATAAACCCTATTAGGTTTTTCAGTATCAGAAGACTCCTTGCCAATGTTCTGGAAGGGAACAGCAGACTGCTACTAATTAAAAAGTTGGTAATGAGGCAAACCAGTGCACACCCCTAAATAAAAAAGAAACTCTTTAACTAGCTGCAATCTGCTGTCGATATTATTCTTCTGCTGGCAGGGTACTGCAAGAAGATACTGGTCCTTGGTTTTGCTGCAACAGATTAGAGATTTCATGTGCATATGCAAAATGTCTCTACACAGAGACTGTGTGTACGTTTATGTATACACCTAAAAATGTGGCATGTGAGAACTGTGACAGTTTACAGCTCCTTGTTAAATGTGCAATTTGACGGCAAATCCAGAAATTATATTGAAGAATATGTAAACAATTTTGTGCTACTGTCTTAAATTGTCTTACATGTCTTACATGTCTTAAATCGATGCACATTTTAAAAAACTTAAAAGGCCAAGAACATGCTGCAAGGGTCAAAACTTTATAATCTTCTGTAAAATGAAATCTCTATTTCCAAGACAAGGGCAAATAATCTTGACCTTAGACTCTCAGGGTCAAAATGATTTGCTCTTGCCAAGAAAATGTATTTGGAGGTGTGCAAGATGAAACAAGGGAAATGCTGAGGCAGCAAAGAGATATTTGGAGAAGCATTCACTTTTACAATCAGATAAATGAGCAAGAGGGTGATTTGCCTTAACAAACAGCTAAGTCAAAGAAAAATGTATAGAAACATTCTGAAGGCTGTATTTCAAACATCACTGGAAAGGTAAACTGTTGCCAGTCACAGCCATCTTGCTTGGCACCCCCTCCCAAATGACCAATTGTGGAAAACACTTGGGGTGGTGTTTCCATATTACTGGTAAGTCTTTGAAAGGCATGGCACATAGGTACCTCCAGAGATTTCCTGAAGCTGAGGCGCTTCTGCTACTTCCAAACAATTTAATTCCTACTGTGAAAATATTTGATGCAGAAAACAAAACAACCGGAGTGAAGGCGGAGGAACACTAAGTGGCACCATTGGCCAAAATCCTGCCAGGGAAAACCAATCATGTAAGGGCAACTGTACACGTGGTCTAAGGTTTATTTCTCACACGATCAATTAAAGCTGTTTTATTTGTTTTAACTTGATCATTGCTAGAAAATGTATTACTTATAAATAAACATGCTGATCACACATACATTATGCTGATCACACATACATGTGGTGAGCTGCATCACTGCAGCAGCATCTCACTGGATAAAATTTTAGATTGACTCTGGCTATTAGCAACTCCTGGAAGGAATGAGTTATAGAGGACTTCTCCTACACAAAATGACCGAGGACGTGGAGCAAGAGCGGTTCCTGCTGGTGTCTGGTTCTTTCCTCTTTACTGCAGGTGTCACTGGGCCTCAATACACACCCTCAAAAAGGGAGAAAATAGAAGCATCACACAAGAAGCAAAAATGGATGGGACTTGGAAGTTTTCCTATTTAGTTTTACATGTCTTGTATAGTACGTTCTTTCATGGTATTGAGTGTTTTTATTTGTAAATTGCTTGGAGCTCTTAGTTAACAAGTTGGGCTAAAAATACCAAGAGAAATAAATGAATAAAATCAAACTATACCTTGTGCCTTCTGCAGCCAAGTCAATCTGTCTACCTATAAATGTTCAGAGGCATTTTCAGTATAGATAAAATTTAATTAGGGGAATGAATGCTATTTTGTGCATGTGGTATTTGCAAAATATATATAGCAGCACTAGATGGCTTGGTCTTTTTCAGTTCGTGATTTTTATTATTTGCTTCTTGCTCTCTCTTTTTTAAATAACATGTTACCTTCTGTTTTAAGCTACAAGAAGCAAATATATGAGATAGAATTGTATAAAATTTAGGACTGATGTTAAGAGACTAACTTTTAAAGAATTCAGCAACTTGCAGCTAGAATATTTGCAACAGCACACTGATATACTCGTTATACATATCACCTTGGAAACTCAGATGGATCAAAAGATAGAGAATAGTGGATTTGTTTTGTTAAAATGCTGAATCCAAAACCTATATTTAACAGCATTACAATAAAGTTCCTTCAAATGACTAATAATCAGAATTAAAGAAGGGTAATTGTAAGCAACCCTTTAAAATTAATCAGCGTTAACTTTCCTAAGCCATATAAAACCCATTCTGTAACTTCTAGGAAGTTTTGTTCTTGTTTTATAGATGAGCAACGGAGTTAGAGATTCAAGACTTGTTCAAAACAACTTTGCAAGCATATGTTATCTAGTTCAACCCAGGTTACCCATCTAATTCCCAGAAGCATTGGTCTGTTATATTCCAGTTGAATTCAATTAAATCCATCTAGTGTAGAAGTGTTGACAAATCGTTTTATGTTCATATGCTGCATCAAAAATTGGCCCTGGCAATAATTTCCCTTGCAAAACGGCTACAGTTGGTTATGGTTTTGTGTATTTGTTCTTTCAAAGGGGTTTGTTCTCAGTGAATTTATCCTGGAGGCTCTATAATTCCAGGGTATAACTTCAAATATATAGCAATCTTTACACACAGCCCAATCTTAAACCTTTTTACTCAGGAAGATTCTTATACAGTACTACTTATTGCCTAAGCAGTGTGTTTAAGATTTCATCTTTCATCCTGATCCAAAACAACCTTCGCTTGGAGCTAAAATCTCACCCATTTCAACAGCACTTCCAATACATATGCTTTGGAGACCAACTAAATCCTAACATGGCTTTATGCCTGAACATTGGATCTCAGTGTTTTAGCTCTAATTAATGCCACTAAATACTAATTAATTACCATGATTCTAAACCCAAGGGATTAGGCTTCAAAAAGCGCTTATGCAGGCAAGACACTAGAGGTGTACAAAGCCTGAAAAATCTCCTTCAGTATAGAGTGCTTGTTATGAGGAGGGTCAAAAGCATGTCAAGGGCCATTTCAGGCTTTGTGTCTCCATCTTTCATTATTTTTAATCAAAGCAGACTTTAGTCTAGCAACCCAGTTGCAGACAGTATTACTAAACAACTGACAAGATCATGCCACCTTACCTTTTATAGGTGGAAACCAGTATGAAAAACCATGGCTGAGCCTTCTAAAATCTAAACAGTATGTAATTACTGTAGTGTGAAGTGCTCTCCCTTTTTTTGCTCAGTGCTGTCTGACAGGCTGCTCCTCCTCCAACGACATAGATTTGACATTTCATTTTGAGCTAACCATTATTCATTCCCTACTCAAAATGGCAAACTGGTTAACAGCCATTGATTTTTGCTTCAGATAAGAGCCATATGAGTTAATCTTATATTTGATAGTACATTGAACATCCGATTCTGCTACTCTATGTCCAAAGAAGTGGGCTTGATCCATAAAACATTAAATTAAAATACAATAGTTTTTAAGGTGCCACATGTTTTTGTCTTTTGTTTTGTTTTATTTCTTTGATTTTTGCTTGGAATATCAGTTGAATGTAGAGAACTGGTTACAGATAGATGGATAGGACTTTAAGCTGAAAAGCCATCCAGTTCATTTATATGTTTTTATTGTTTTTATTGATATTTTAATGGTTTGTTTTAATTGTTCATTTCTATTGTAAGCTGCCCAGAGACCTTTGGGTAGTGGACGGCATATAAATTGTATAAATAAATAAATAAATAAATAAATAAATAAATAAATAAATAAATAAATAAATAAATCCAAAAGCATTTCACTCTACTTTTGGATGATACACACAACTATCTTGGTTTTCCCACACATTCCGGCTTAAGGTTTCTGGGAAGAGTCACTGGAAAGCATGATGCTAATTTTCTAAGAGAGATACTTCCTTCCTAGAGTAAGAGGGAGTAGCTTAATGGCTGAGCACATATTTTGCCTACAGAAGATCCAAAGTTTAACATCCAATGTCTAAGAAAACTTCTGTCTGAAACCGGCGTCGAACCATTGACAGTCAACAGTGACAATACTAGTTTAATGGACCAAATGCCTGATTCAACATGAGGCAGCTTCCTATCTATCTGGAACTACAGTCCCAAGATGTCCATGGCAAGATGGGCTGGCTACTCAACTAGTTTAAATCAATAAAGCAGAAAATCTCTATCTCCCTCTTATGTTTGGATTTTCACAAAAGCGAGACAAAGAGGAAGCACCGTCATCATTAGGACAGTTACTTGGTGTAATTTTAATGTCCACCAGCATGTATTAATGCCATGGCTTGCTTGCTTAATTGATTGATTGATTGATTGATATACCACCCAGCTAGCCTTACCATTTTCTTAACTGTAGCCTTACAAAATAGTATTCCCCCACCTCTCTGCCTTAAAGCTGAATGAAGTCTCAGCATTAAAAATGAAACTACACTATGAGTATCCCTGAAACAACTCTTAAATATTAATTGTTTGTTCATAATGATGCTAATTATTTCCAAAATGCTTCAAAAAGGACTGGCAATTAAAGAAAACCAGTACCCAGGTTTAAATCCTGATTGAAATAAGGGACATTACAAACTATTAAAAAAGGGTTATAAACCTTCATTCTGGGGAAACCATTTATTTTATATTTTATTAAAGAAAAAACAAGGAAAGTTTTTCCTGCTAATTTGTTCAATGAGGTCATAAACATGGTTCAAATAAAGGAAAGCAAGAATGATTCTAGGCTCCATTTCCATTGAGGTTTCTTACATAGAATCTGTTTTTTTTTTTCAGTTTGGGTTACGAGACATGGTGCGTACACTGGATGGGCAGTTTTTGTCCACATTTTAAAAAAGTCCTTGATCTGCATACTCTACTTATTGTGTAGCCTTAACTAATTAGGGAGTAAGGCTGGGACATCTAATGCAAGGATGGCAACCTTTGCTTTGAACTCCATCTCACGAAAGTCCCAATCAGTGGTAGAAGATAATGGGAACCATTAAATGAAAAAGAAATGAGTTCCTTTCTCTGTGTTACAATAAAGAACAGTGCTTTAAGAAAGAAGTCCCCAGCCCCTGGGTCATGTTGTGCTACCACTGCCTGATACAAACCGGGCTGCAGCACCAAAGGTTTCTTTTAAGGCATGTGTCTGGGTGAGCTTCTTCCCCCTCTACGCTGTGGCTCCCCTCCATGCACCCAATACGACCTAAATTGTCATGATGGAAACTTGTGTAGAAGGGCATTTTACATATATGCATGCATCTCTTGAAAGTGAGGGGGGTGTTGTATGTATGCAGTAGGGCATCTTGCATGCATTTCACTCCTGATGTGTGTGTATGTGCACTGGAACCCAATTCCAGTCCCTGGAAGAAATAAGGTTGAAGAATTATGCTTTAAGATGTACTATATATTGGATAGTTGTTTTTGATAGTTGTTAGTGAGTTTTGGGGCTGTTTGGCCATGTTCTGGAAGTTCCTGAAAAACACAACTACTATTAAATCCTGGCCAGTGAAAGCCTTCGAGACTACCCTACTGTATATTTATTTATTACCTTCCAAAAATGTATGTTCAAGGGTGTCAACATCCTTTTTAAACTGAAGTACGCAGAACTGGACACAGTACTCCAGGTGGGGTCTGACCAGAGCAGAATAATAGAGTGGTACAGTACTATCACTTCCCTTGATCTAGACACTATGGTTCTGTTGATGCAACCAAGAATCGTATTGGCTTTCTTGGCCGCCGTGTCACACTGCTGCTTCATGTTCAATGTGTGGTCCACTCAGATTCCAAGATCCCTTTCACATGTACTATTCTCCAGCCAGGTTCTCCTAGCCTATATCTGTGCAATTCATTTTTTCTGCTTAGATGTGGCACCCTACATTTCTCTCTGTTGAAACCCATTTTGTTAGCTTTGGCCCAGCACTCTAATCTGTCAAGGTCATTTTGGATTTTCAACCTATTCTCTGGGGTAGGCATGTCCAAACTTCGGCCCACATGATGTTTTGTACCACAACTCCCAGAATTCCAAGTCTGTATTTCCTTCATCCACGTCATTAATAAAGATATTGAACAGTACTAGATCCAGAGCAGAACCCTGGGGCACCCCAATGGTCACATCTCTCCAAGCTGAAGAGAAGCCATTTATGATCACTCATTGGGCGCGATCATTCAACCAATTACAAATCCACCTAACAGTATTAACAGATTTGTAACTCTGTTGACCTTTTTACTGCAATATCATCTTTAAAAGATCCTTAGGACAACAATAGAATCAAGAGACAAGCTGTGAATAAAGATCTCATTAGAACATGCCATCCAGCAAGTAGGATGGATGAAGTGAGATTCACTTTCTGGAGACAGTTCATAACAAACACAAGGAGCAAAAACACCTTGAGATCACACACAACTTACTGGCTCCATGAGAAAAATAGCAAAGTACAAGCTCAGCTTCCACTATATCATTATATTCTGCAGAATCACTGTTTAAAGCATAACTCATTACAAGTTCTATTTCCAAGAGCCTTGTAACGCAGTGTTTAAACTGCTGAAACTGTGCTCACAACCCGGGGTTCAATCCCAAATAGCTGGCTCATGGTTGACTCAGCCTTCCATTCTTCTGAGGTAAGTAAAATGAGGGAAGGGAGGCAAAGTGCAAGCTGCCTAATTAACTTTTAACTGCCCAGAGAGTGCTTTATGAAATGCCCAAATGGGGTGCTCAGTGGGGTGGTATATAAGCAGCACACTTTGCTTTTTGCTTTGCCTTCTTTTCTAATTTTATGTGCACAACAAGGTTGCTGTAACATTGAAGAGCATCTATGCTGACGTCACGTGCTTTTCTTTACTGTCCAGTGGCCATCTCTCCCCAATGCTTCATGTCAGCAGATCACAACGCTTTTCCTCCTCCTATACTGGAAGCTAAGTGTCCCACACTGCTGGATCTAATTGCACTTTGAAGCGGTTGCTGCCAAAAGCTGAACTTGGCATCAGGGTGCAAATGTGCTAATTCATCAGGGATGCAAAGCAGTTCAGGGGGAGAGTCATAGGATGTGAAGCAGTTTTGGGATGGGGATGTCACAAGATGTAATCTGTATTCTCTTTTACAGATGTACTAAAACAGACAATGCAACAAAATCAGAGTGGTCAGTGAAGCATGCTGTCTGGCGCTAGCTTTGACCTATTTGTTCAGGATTTCTCTTGCACTGTTCAATTTCATTTTGCTGTCTACATGTCATGTTAGATGAGCACAGAGGGCAAATAGAGACAACCAAGGAATACCACCGTTAACCCTATTTTAGCAATTATTTCTTAAAGATTAATTCTGCAAACCAAGACAATGAATTGATTGCAACAGCTGTATAATAGCAAATTCGGCACAAACTGCATGTGTCATTTAGTCTCATTACAGCCCTGGCCACTACTTCATTTATTAGTAAACTGAGTGTACCAACAAATAACTTTTAGAGCATCTCAACCAGACAGCAATAAAAACACATTTCAAAATTCAAATAAATAATGCCATTTAAAATTGATACAGTGAAATCAGGTACAGTATCTGCTTTTTTGGAAAACACTAAATTCAGGTTTGGATTAAGATGAATTTATAACTTGTGAATAAATTCATATTAATAAGAGGAAATAAGAAAAGGCATGGTTCTCCTTTCTTTATTTAAAGCAGGAAACGGGTTCAGCATTTTCTTGATGTGATAACAAACATTATTTCCAAAAGCTTCTCGATTGAGGAAGTTAAGTTTTAATTTGTCATACTGGAAACACAACACAAAGAACGCTATTTCGTGACTGGAAAACATGAAGTTGAAATATGAATTCACGGGCCTATATCAAATTGCTCATTCCAGATAATGCAGAATATTAAACCAATTGGTAGGCCAATAATTAACATAAATCCCTAATCTATCTGGAATTAGCAGTTGGTTTCAGACCAAAGTGATGTTTTTGGGAAATGAATAGCAGCTTGTGGGTGAAAGATATTATACCAAATTGACCTTGTGTCTGTAGCTGGCTAGTCAGTTATAGTGCATCTGTGCTGCTTCCCTCACCCCTCACCCCACAAAGCCACAAATGATGAACATCAGCAGGTGTCCATATGCACAACCAAACAACAGACCGCCAGGAGTTCCTTCAGGCCAAGTGGAGTGGTTACAGAAAGCATGCAAATTGAGAACCACAGTAGACTATCCCCACAGAAGCTCCAGAGAGGAGAAACTGAGGTGGAGAATGGGATGCTTGCCAATACAAGAGCAAAGAGGAAGTGATGAAAAACAAGTTAGGCAGCTGGGTGGTACATTCGGAGACAACGCCTTCAACTTAAAACTGATTGTTTACTATATTTCCATCCCAGTTTTCTGTCCCAAAATGGCTAGGAAACATAATTAACAAAAGAATAGAAACAAATTAAAAACAGATTAGACAATAAACCCATTAAGATTACAATAAACAAAGCAATTAAAATTATCACACGAATAATGGAAACAGTTAATGAATGGGAAATCCTCATAAGAATTTTGATCATATACATTCAATTTGATAGAATAGAATTTACCCCCCACAAAGACTGTCAAAGAAAGAGAAATGTCACAGAAATTCTCATGGGTGATGTTCAGGAAAAAAACAAGACAGCCCACTCTGCCGCCTTGTACCATTACATTAAACCCCCCAAATATAAACAAGGCATTTTAAAGAGCCCTGTGAGTGATGCAGAAAATGGGAGTCTCTTTCGGGGGGAATGAAACTTTTGGAAGATTAGAAGGGAAATTATGGGATATCAGATTTACCAGTAGCAGTAAAGGGGAGGAGAAGCAGCAAGAACTGTTCAAAGTAGCACTTTTTTCAAGTCCATGGGTGTTCTGTACTTGATGATAATCCAAAGGATTTCTTTTGTTTGACTAGAATAAGTAATACTTCCTTCTGCCTTCCATACTTGCTAGTTAATTGAATTGCTAAGTGAATGTTTGTTTTGTAGGCCTCCTTTGTCCTGCATAGGAGGATAGTGCATAGATGATGGCATGTAAACTACTTATAATTAAGCTAATGTCTGCACTGTCTTGTGAACACAGTCTTTGTAAACCAGAGTAGGTATATTGTTGATAGATAGACTGTGCATCTCAGGCAGGTTTAGCAAGTACAGTAACCCCCCCACTGATCGCGGGGGTTAGGGACCCACCCGACCCACGATGGCTGAAAAGCTGCAATGTGGATGCGGGTCGGGTGGGGCCTGGGGGGTGAGGGGCCACCCCCAGCAGCGCGCACCGGCGGCGTTGGGAGTTCGGATTTCCTGCCGCCGCCGCCGGGCGCTGCGCAGAGCCGCCTCGGAGCAGCACACGGTGTCGGCGTGGGGGGTTTGGATCCCCCACTGCCGCCGCCGGGCGCTATGCAGAGCCGACATCGCTCCCCGCGCACCCGCTACCCCAGGGGAGGGCGGGTGCGCAGGGAACGATCTTTGGAAAGGGCTCCGGTTGAGGAGGCAAGGGCTTGTCTCCTTGCCGAGAGCCCTTTAAACATCGCTCCCCGCCCGCCCTCTACCCCAAGGGGAGGGAGGGAGGGCGGTGAGCGATCTTTGGAAAGGGCTCCGGCTGCAGAGACAAGTGCTTGTCTCTGCAGCCCAGAGCCCTTTAAACATCGCCCACTGCTGCCCGCACCCCCGAGGGGAGGGGAGGCGAGCTGTGCGTGATGGCTCCCCTTTCCCTTCAGCCCTTTGGGGGTACTGCGGTCCCGCGATATAGCGGGGCCGTGGTCCATGAATCGCGAAAGGGCGGGGGACCACTGTATCACCTGGCTTTAAGAACATTTGTTTTCTTATTCTGAGGAAAAGAATAGTTATACATGAGATAAAAATCATCTGGTTATCAAATTCCACTTAAAGCATTAGAAATATTTTAGTCACACATTTGAATCCATGGGTTCTTCATTAAAAATGAAATACACAACAGTAAATACAGATTACCTGAAGCCATGAAACAAAAGTGAATGGCAGATTTGTTCATATTAATGAACACTGATATCTGAAATAAGATATGGGTATCTTACCTGAGTGGTTTTTGCACGTCTCCCATGCATGCTGTTGCTGTGGCTCATTTTGGGGTTTGTGATTCCTTCAGAGAGGCAATGAGATTTCCGGCAGGGGAGCGTGTTATAGTTACTGTAAGAAGGAACATTGTCCATTGTGGCTGGAGATAGTTTGTGGTTCTCATTATCTGGAACATGAGATGCCAAATTTCGACAGTATCCTCCAAGTGTGTTTCGTGGGCCACCATTTATTGTAGCATTTGAGTTTTTTGGAGAATACAAGTCACTCATGGAATTGGCACGCTGGCAGGTGACTAAAGGTTGTCGACTGTTACCAGCCTCTCTTCCCCGAGTCTCCTCGCTATCCTTTTCTTCAGTAGAACCTAAGATTTCCTCATTGCTTGTTAAATGTTCTTGACTGAGATCAGAAAGTGAAAATTCCAAGCTGTCCTCTCTCCAAATATCGGCAGATTTTGAACGTTTTTTCTTGAAACTAATAGGCTCCAAGAAAGTGGTCCCATTGGTTGGATATAAATGTTGCCTGCTACCCCCTTCAGCCAAATAGGTTGACTCCTCTCCATAAAGTCTCCCTCCTTCTGAATTTGGCATGCTCTGTACGGAGGCTGCCATGAGAACTGTGCTGCTCTCCATGCTGGGAGTGACAGAAGAATCAGTGTGGTAAGAAACTGGACGTAAGCCCATATCCATTCTGTCTACCCAGATTGCATTTCCAAAATCCTCCAAGTTGCCTTCTTGGGTAAAAGGCTCCAGGCCATTCTCTGCCAGGGACTGAGGGATGCTAGGAGTACTGCTGGATCGTGTGCTAACTTCTGAGTTTCTGTGAATAATTTTTCCTGAGGAAGCGTGTCTGGTACGACGAGAGGCTTTATTTGAAAGGCGAAGAGAGCGTGATGTATGTTTTCGTCCCAAGCTGGCATGTTTCTCTCCATAAAACTGATGTTCTACATTTTGGCTCTCTGCATTTCCCATGGTTTGAATACCTGTAGCAACAAGGAACACCAGTATTACAAAACAATACCTTGCAAATTATATTCCATAAACTTCAAAAAGGTGTTTCTCCACCTTCTTTTTAAAAAAAAAAATCATTGCAGCGGAGCTGAGGGACACACATAGAACTGAGATGTTCATACACAAATTAATGTAGACGCTACATTAAACCTGGTGTTTCTGGTAGGCCTGCTCATGAATCTATGTACTTCTGTACTCAAGATAACAGCTGTGAGCGGACTACTGTTTTCAAACTTCAAAGTATAGCAGGCAACACAGATTGAATGTGAACAGGCCGAAAAAAGTACAGAGGAAAAGAAGCAAGCTGTGCAGATCGCAAGTACTCTAGGAATGTAGAAAAACCACAAAACATGGCGATGGAAACCCAATTCCTCAGAATTACCTGTGTGTTGTGTCATTACAGTAGTGACCGACTCTTCGTGACCCCAAGTCGATGGAGTTTTCTTGGCAGGAGTACTGGAGAGGCTTGCCAGTTCCTACTCCAGGCGCCTACAGCACCTGGTATTCCCTGGTGGTCGCCCATCCAGGTACTAGCCAGGGCCGACTCTGCTTAGCTTCCAAAATCAAGCGGGATCGGATGTGCTTAGGGCATCTAGGCAGCTTCAGAATTACCTACATACATACATTTAAAAGGCCATTCCTCGCCTTTAGTTCTGAAGATACACAGCACTTGGAAGTGCATCAACATTAGCAGATTAAACCTCACAGACCAGATGTGCTGAACAAAGGCTTTTAGGCATCTGAGACGCTGGAATAGTGACTTATTGTGGACTAACATTCCCACAATGGCACAGTTAGCATCTCCGGTGGCTCTGCTGGCTAGGCTACTCTGGAAGTGGTATTCCAAAACCAAGACCTACAATAGGGCTTTAGAAATGAAACCCACAGGGGTACTTAAAGTACTCAGATCTGCCTCCAATGCACCAGTGAATCAATGTTTAGGTGTCAATCGCTTTGCCTCTCCCCTCTGCCTTCCTCGCTGAAATGGATTGCATTGCTATCCACTCCAGTCAGGAAAAGGGAGAGAGTCCAGTTTGGTATTGGAAATGGAAGGAGATTATTTCCACTTTATTATGGATTAAAGGTAGGTTGGCTTGCCAAGTAGGGAAGGAAGCAAAGTGGGTCAACTGCAGTAGCAGTGACCATACATTTGAGTGGGGAAAGGGATGAAAAGTATGTCAGAGTTCAGATATTCTAGTGAAAGAGGCTAATATGAAACAACAGCTGACAGCATGTTCCGTTTCAGAAGACCCATCTGTATAATAATTTTGCCTTTAGCCTCAGCTGGGCACAGCAGCCAAACATTTAGAACATGTTTGTGCAAAATACAAGGAGGTTCTGCAAAGTTTAATTTAGCCTGTGGTCACATCCAGCATCCCTATATCATGGAAATCTGTGTTATATTAGTAGCAGTGCTGTTTGTTCGTAGTTTAGTGAAATGTGAGCAACCCTGGAAAGTATCAATATTTTTTTAAAGCTGAAGATAACTCAAACGTCATCTGCACTTCTCAACAGTATCATTCAAGTACTAGATGTTTTGCATGTACACTCTGCCTACATAGTGAGGATGGGCTAGCCCTAAAGTAAGAAAAAGTGGGAAAGCTGCAAGCTAGCATCCCCTCCATGCTTGGCAGCACAGAGAAAAAGATAAATACAGAATCACTATTGCAAGTTATTAACTGGAATACTAGGGGAAATAATTCAGGAAGTGTTTGTCTTACCAACATAAATAAAGCTGTCTGGATAGTTCAGTGGGTTGGATACCTGGTTGCAAAGCCAGAGGTCTGGAATTTGATTCCTTACTGTGTCTCCTGGGAGAAGATGCAGCCTGTACAGCTGTCAGGAAGGTGCAGAGACATGCAAACCCCAGAAGAAGGGGATGGCAAGCTATTTCTGAGTACTCTGTACCCAGAAGACCCTGGAAAGGGTCATCATAAGTAAGAATCAATTTGATGGCACATGACTATCACCACCGCCGCCATCATTATTAAATCCAAATAAATGTGTCCTAGGCACTATTAGTCCAAGTAAATTTCTCTTAGTGTCCTTGGTCAGTATGTGAAGTACTATTCTCTTTCCTTTTTTTAAAGTTAGGTTGTAGTATAGAATTCATCGCACAAAGATGGTGTCCTGCATCCCAGTAACAAATTGACCTGTTCTCGCAACTACAGTATATTAAACCTACTCAACTGCTCCTAATCTAACTTGGGATATTTCAAATAAAATTATTGTGGAAATCAGTTTTGAAGGGGGCACAACAAGATTATGCTTATCAAAAAAAAAAGGCATGTAGACTTTAAAATGCCAAAACACACTGAGGTAAAATGTTATTTTAGGAAAATCTAGGGAGTTGTCCCTACTAAACTATGAAACTCCTTGGGTCAGTTTGGTGCAATCATGCTCTCTCACACACACATGCCCATTCAACTGGCCTGATCTATACCATATATATGTTATGTTGAGCCCAACGTATTGAATTATTACCACTTATTGAATAGGAGTACTGTATGTTTATTCAATAGCGATATTTTTCCTCCAAAAATACCTCCTAAAAAAAACTTGGTCCAGCTGGCCTGGCTGGTAGTACCTTGAAAGGGCCCCTCCCCAGGGTTATAGGAGAAGAGGGTCAACAGTTTTGAAGGCGGAAGAGGGCTGTATGCCCCAATAGCAGATAACGTGGAAGAACCGTCTTCTAGGAGAAGGAAAATTCTGATTTTAAACCTCCACTGCGTTGTGGCTACATCCATTTCTGGAAAAGACTTCAGGAGTTAAGCTCAAAGCAAAATCCGGAGCCAGCATCCCAGAGGCAGTTTATGGTTGTGTACAATCATGTTCTGGTAACTCCTGCAACGCAGCTGGAACTAATCGTATCAGCTCTGCCGTTCCATTAGACTATTCCAACGATGTGGAGAGTTGTTTTGTTTTTGTTTTTGTGTTTGTTTTTTTGCTGCTTGGGTAACAGTTTGAATCTCCATATTAATCTACCCAGGCCTTGTGCTCTGAAGAGGCCACTTCAGCTTTCACTGCAGTGTGGAACCAACATGGCTTCTATACAGAGCATGATACCATAGTCTCTTGAGACTGAAAGATGTCTATACTATGAGCTCAACTAGAGAAAAAAGTTGGTTATAAGCCTATTAAAGGATGAATGAATACGTCCATGGTATGTGTGATTTTGAGTACAGTATTGACCAGAGCTTGGAAATGTTACTTATTTGACATAGGCTGTGCAAGTTATAGGATTATGTGAGCTGTGGTATTTAAAAGTAATGCATCCAAACACTACAGCTGACTAATTTTTCTGCATTTAGCTAGGGCGGATGAGCATTCTCTTACAGTGATCAAGTGTGAGAGCTGCCAACTAAAGATTTTCAACTAAAGCAGTCAAGTGTACTTACAGCTCTTCAAAGAAGAAAAGATCTATGTCCTGATATTCCATCCTCAAGAATATGAGATCACAGTGTTGTGTCATTTGAGAAAAAAAGGAGCAGAAAAACTCCAAACTTCAGAGAAGCTGCTAATTTTAGGCCAATAGTATACAAAACACAATCCCTAGACATGTAGCAACGTGCTAGATGAGTAAAACAGGATACAATTTGCTACTTCAGCACATCCAATGAACCTTACACAAAATATAAATAATAGACACAGTCATACAAAATTAAAAACCTCATCCCCACCCAAAGTAACCTGAGAGTAATCTATATTGAGGAGAAAATGCACGAGAAAAGTGCTTTTTTGCTAAGAGAAAAGTGCTTCCATGCAAGGAATAATACATCTGTTACCACAACATTCAGCAGCTGTGCTTAACATGGTTTAAATACCACACACACACACACACACACACACACACACACACACACACACACACACACACACACACACACACACACACACACACACACACACCATAATTAAACAGTGTTTAATTCATTTTTGAAGGCTTTCATTTCCAGGATCTGATAGCTGTTATGAATTTTTCGGGCTGTTGTAAAGTTTCAACAAAAAAGAAGTCTGAAAATCAACAAAGCCTGGCTTCCAGTACTGAAAATTACAGTCTGCAAAGGGTCAAAGTTCAATGATATCCACACAGACACAACAAGCACCAGTTAACACAATAGAACAGCTAACGACACCCATCAACCACAGAGAAGGATCTCTGCCAGCCCTGATTGCAGTGAAGCTTCTTAATCCCTCCATCACAATACAATGTCTAACACCTATTCTCCTACATAGGACAAGTTTTTCCTTTCCCACAACTTTAAAACCCACAGTCACACTCACTCTATACCCCAGAGCACAGAGATAACTCCTAGTTCCATGAGCTGTTTGCGATCTGAAGATGCCAACCACAGAATCTGGCAAAACATCGGGAAGAAAAACGTCCAGAATATGACCAAACAGCACGAATAACTCACAACAGCTATTAGTGCTTAATTTATTTATTTTTAAAGCTTTCGTCTTTTTAAAAAAATATGTAGCTCAACTATCATTAATCAATGAGGCTAATGCACATATGGTGGGTTTGCCTTGCTATCAATACTGTTTCAATGCCAAAAAGCAATATGGATAAAAAGACTTTTTTACTCATTACTACTGTGAACAAATAAAACATGAATTTCTCCATAATAAAAAAACAAAATGTCACAGGAATATTTGAAGGATTCAGAAGAAACTAGGCCAGGGGTGGTGAACCTTTGACACTCCAGATGTTTTAGACCAGAACTCCCACAGTCCTTTGTCATGGCTACACAGTCTTGGAATTCTGGGAGTTGTGGTCCAAAACATCTGGAGTGTCAAAGGTTCTCCACCATTGGACTAGGCCATTACAGGTCTTGGGGCAACTGTATAACAACTAATATATTATAATGGGTTAAATAATCAATGCCCCTTTCTATCACACCCCTCTTGATCTAAAGACCATTTGATCCTCCCTTTTCTTTGACTTCCTCAAGAGGTTCTGCAACTTAGCAGTGCAGGTTTCAACACTATGCACGCTTATCTAAGAATAAGCAGCACTGAACTCAGTAAGAGTTGACTTCTGAGAAGATATGGACAGGATTGTGCTGTAAGCCTAGCAGGGGTCAAAATGCAGTTCTCCAGATATTGCTGGTCTGCAACTTCCACCATTCTTTACAATCGGCTGCACCAGCTGGGTGAGCAGGTAATGTTGCAGTTCAACCTTAGTTGCCCATCCTGTGTCAGAGCGAGAAAGCCTGCACCTTTCCAATATATGCTAGTCCCAAGCTTTCCCTCCCATTTGGCTTCCAGCAATAGACAGGGACTCTGCAAAGAAGGAAGAGCCCATTCCGGGGTCAATCTGTACCCATTTATATTGCATAGCTTATTTTCTAAATTCTCTTAAGTTTTGCATTTGAAAAGCCATGGTATAAATATTTGAGATATTTATTTTATTTATGAAAAAGAACAGCTGAACATTCTGTATTTAAATCTGTCTTCTGCAGAAACCTCTGCAAACTGCACCTTCTCAGTCTCTACCCCCACCTCTGCAGTAAGGCTTAACAATACTTATCTTACATGGGCAGGGGGGGCGACCCAAGAAGAAATGTGGTGGAGTGGGTGGAGTGCTGAACTAGGATTTGGAAGACCTGAGTTCAAAGAACTGTTTGGACAGGGGTGTGTAGACTTCCTAAATTGCTACTCATGACTTAACTGCTACATGAAATCTGCTATTTGGGTCATGTACCCTTTAGATTCATTACAAATTAAAGGTTTCCACGAACAAATAAAGCGCCTTTCTCAACTTAGCCGTTACTTCGTTCTTGACAACCATGCTCTTTTCTTTCCTTCTCTAACTCCAATGAAATTTCAAGGAGTATGCAAAATGAAGCTAATTTAATCTAATGATTGTTAGACATTACAAACTTCACCATTAAATATGAAGTACAATGGTACCTTGTATAAAGGAATTAAGTCGTTCCAAATGAAATTATGTTAAGCAAATTTTCCTTTATACAAATTTCCCATAGGAATGCATTGAAAATGGAGTAATCCCATTTTTATGTTGTACAGATTTGGTCCATAGGTGATTACGTTAAGCAAATTTCCCCTATCTCCGGAATATTTTATGCTGTACAAATTTTATGTTATACAAACTGTTATACAAGGGTCCACTGTACCTTGCAAGACAACAGATTGCAACATATTTAAATTTAGATTCTGGTGTGAGGCTGCTATGTTTTTGGCAGGAAGCAAAGCTTTTTAGGCTGAAAATGGAAGGAAAGTTACAACTAACACCATGCCCTTTGTTTCCAAAAAACAAAGCAGCTATGCGCTGAAATATATTTAGTATTTTCCCTTAGACTCAAACTACATTGTGACAGCACCAGAATATGTGTTCTAAACTCTGGTTGGCCTCAACTGTAAAGTGTCAGGGAGCTTAATTTTTAGTAAGTTATGTAAGCTAGAGAAAGAGAATAAGCATTTGGACCTTACCGGCTCCCATTCCCACAAGCCTCTTCTTCATCTGGCACAAAGTACCAGGAGAGAGGGCACAGATCCATCTGCTATGGACAGACAAAAAGCACATAGCAGAGGGGTGTGCCAGGTGGAATGCAAGAGCCCCTCTAGGGGCATTTCTGCAGATCTCTGTGCCACCCTAAGGCTCCCAAGCGGCAACATCCATCAAAACAGGGGCAACAATTGCCCAAGGTGGGCAACAGGGCCATCAGAACAGGCAGTGTTTTGTTCCTGGACTTGAAGGGGCATCCCCTATCCACCCATCCACTCAAAAAAACAAAACAAAAAACCTAAAGGTATTAGATATCCCCAGCTTAGCCATGCTTGTGTATTCATTTTTGTTCAGCTCAGGGCTTGGGCTTGGGGGGGGGGGGCTCCAGTTCTAAAACTACTGAATAGATCAGTAATTCAATTCCCTGGTGGTGCCATGTCCAATTACCCACTGTGCCTCATTGACAGGGGCTAGACCTAATGACCCATTGGCTCCCTACCAGCTCTGCAGTTCTAAGATTATTATTATTATTATTATTATTATTATTATTATTATTATTATTATTATTATTATTATTATTATTATTATTATTATTTCACTTGGGCCTCTCTATTTCACATAGACTTTTTTGCATTATTGCTAAATTTATACATTTCACTATAGTGAAATGTGTCATAGTTTTTTAAAAAAAAACAAAGTCTGTGGCCAGATACTTCACTTCATATTCCATTTTAAAACACATGAAAGCATTAGAAGTTCCCCTCAAAGGGTCTGCAGGCAATTCAAATCAAGAAGTCAAGAAAAGGAGAAGAGAAGAAAGGGTATCATCAGTAGTGGTTAGATGGAAATTCTACTTTGTTTGCATTGCTCAACAGGGATAATGATTAAAAAAAATTAACCTCCTCCCAAAATGGATTCACAACAGGCAGCAAACACCCATACAAACAGCATACATTGTACCTACCTTACAAAGCAGTACTAGTACTCAGCACTTTTTTCTCCACAACAAGTATGGAATTTAGATGTATAGAGTTGCAAATGCTTTCAAAATGAACAGTTACTGGAATTGCAGACTCTGTCACCACCTGCCACTCAAACACTCCATTACTGCCTTGTCGGAGCCTGTGAACGAGTGCCAGAAACCTGGTGGGGAAGGGGGGGGGGAAGACAAGCAAAACAAAAGGCTTAGCCAGAACAGATATAAAGTTCCACTCTCATCACTTACTGCACAAGACTGGAGAATATCAACATTTAACTGTGTAACAATTGCTTCACTGTGGCATTAAAGCTCAGTTGGGGGCTATGGAGGAGAGGGTAACTGGATTGTGTGGGGAGGGGGAGTTAAGAACTGTGTTTGCTTTTACAAAACCAGGCTAGTACAGTTGGGGACAATTTATAGCCAATTAATCAAAGCAACAGAATATTCTCCCTGACTGGAACGTAAAACTAAAATGTGCACCCTTCGCTTAAACAGGCGCAAGGGAGATGGAAAGGGAGAGAAACAGACCGGCTAACAAACATGAGTCCAAGTTAGAAGTCACCCGCATGGCATTTTCAGAAACGACCTAAGCGTGAGCAGGCTTATCTGTGCACGAACTTTAGAGAACAAAGAAAGGAGGCAGGGCTCTATAGAGTAGAAAGAGGGCCACCGAAATCCCTTTACATGGACAAAAGTTCAGAATGTAAATTGAATTGAAAAGGCGGGCAATTGAAGGAACTGGTTGAACTGGCTTCTGTGAAAAGCAATTGCACAACTCAATAGCTAACAGAGACAAACTATGTTTGCTTGTTAAAAGAATGTGACATGTCTAATGCCTGGTATATTAAAGGCAGCAGAAGGAGGTCTTTGGGTTTCCCCCGCCTATGATGTTGCTGAAAGGATGTTATGCTAAACAAAGGGAAGAACATAACCTATTCCTCACACTAGTGAAAACTGGTTGACACCGGTGTTTTGGGAAGAAGTAAATTCTGGGACAGTAAATCCGACTAAGAAATCTCATTGGTAGTAACACGAGAATTAGCCTGTGAGGTCATGCCCTTATAAGAGGGGACAGATAATACACATTCTTGGTGCTGTGTCCGTTAGGGTCAAAGAGTGAAGCAGGTTGGAAGGGATTTGTTTAATGTAGGGCTCCTTCCTCCTTCCCTGCACTGTGCCTCTTCTCCCTCTGTGCCTTTAAGCAGGAGTGGAGCTCTGAAAGGGAGTTCATGAGTTGCCCAGAAGCTGGCAAAAAAAAGTTAATAACATGAAGCTCATTTATATTGAAATAGACTCATTATCATGCCAGCTGCCAACAATTTACAAGGCTGGATTCATGTTAGCAAGCATAAGTCCTACAGGCAAGTCTTCACCCACCTGCATCTTGCATTCAGACTTTTGAAAGCAATGAAAGATCAACTCTGGAGCGGAGAGGAGGGTGGAGAATGAGTGCTTTGCAAATGCTTCTTTTAAAAAAGAAATTTAAAATGCAGGGACAATCATCTCCCATGTCATCACAACCAACCCCTCCAAGACAATGGATCAGTTTAGAACAGCGGTAGGAGAGGGCGTGGTGGATACTGGGGAGTGGTGGCTCAGCGGACTAAGGCTCCAAAAACTGTTGATTGAAAAGTTGGCAGCTCAACAGATCAAATCCTGGGTGCCATGCAGCAGAGCGAGCTCCCGCTAATAACCCCAGCTCCTGCCAACCTAGCAGTTCTAAAGAACGTAAATGCAAGTAGATAAATAGGTACCACCATAAAAAGCGAGTAGGTAAAACATTGTTTCCTTGCAACCATGCCAGCCATGTGGCCATGGACTTGCACAACACTGGCTCTTCAGCTTGAATACGGAGATGAGCACCACCCCTAGAGTCAGGGATATTGGGACCTCCCAAGAAGAACTGCCAGGATCACCCGTGCTAGCCAAGCAGGACATCTGGGAGTTCAAACCACCAGGGAGACCCGGAAAGTTGTAACAAGGAGTAGGGACTCTCAGTAGTTGCTCCCCAGTTATGGAATCATCTACCTCCAGAAACGTGCCTGATACCCTCGCTTCAAACTTTTACAAAACTATTGAAAACTTTGTTGTACAGAATGGCCTTTCCTGATTTCCCAAACATCTAGTAAGACACTATTCTTCTTTTTACAGCTTATCTCCCCCCCCCCATTTTTATTCAGCAATCTCATGGCTATTTTTACTTTCCTTTCAAGCTTTATTCTAGTTTATTGTTGTTGACTTATGTATATTTTGCTTATATTATGTTGTTTGTATTTTGGTTTTTTAAAGTGTTACTTTGTTATTTTGTTATGCTATTCTATGCTGTGCTGCCTAGATGCCCTAAGCCAGGGGTGCCCAAACTTTTTGTAAGGAGGGCCAGATTTGGTGGCTGAGAATGTGTCAGGGGCCGGTTGCTCCCTGACCCTGCCACCCCACTGCAAGCCCCACCCACTGACCCATACGCCCCACCCACTGACCACACGTGCGCCCAACCTCACAATGTTCCCAGCTATGCCGGTGGTGGCGGCCATCTATCATTGTCACCTTAATTTACCATGTTGTTTTCACATTCTCGGCATTCTAGTCACACTCTTCCCTTTCTATGAAGGCTTGATGATGGTCCCTAAAGCATATGGCACAACCATCTGGCAGAACAGGTTCAAGCCTTTGTGAACTCAGGGCCCCCAAATATAGGATTATTTTTGCAAAAGAAAAAAAACACACTAGAAGGCAAGATGAAACCCCTTCTAAAAAGAATTCCAACAATAGCACCTCTTTTAGCAAAAGTAACACATGTCAAATGAATTTTATTTGTCAGAAACTTTCATAGAATCATAGAATAATTGAGCTGGAAGGAGCCTATAAAGGCCACTGAGTCCAATCCCCTGCTCATTGAAAGAATCCAAATCAAAGCAGATCTAACAGATAGTTGTCCAATTTTTTCTTGAACGCTTCCAGCATTGAAACATTTGCCAGCTCCCAAAGCTTCCTGTAACTTCAGTCCATTATTACACATCCTGAATTCTGGGATGATGAAGAACAGATCATGCCACTTTCGTAGACCGTATCCAATTTCTACCATTTACAAAGACATTTGCCACACAAAATGTTACATCTTTAATGGGACATGAAACTTCGTTGTTCTTGCAGTTACAATTCCCTTATTTGCTTCTTCTTCATTTTAATTTAGTTATAATGGCTGTACCACTATGGTGATATTAGATTTTCATTTGGGCTTTTAAATGGTCACAAGACACTCTGACCATCATGTATACAGTGGAAGAGTGAAAGCTACATGTCTCTCTCTCTTTCTCTTTCTCTCTCTCTCTCTCTCTCTCTCTCTCTCTCTCTCTCTCTCTCTCTCTCTCTCTCTCTCTCTCTCTCTCTCTGTATGTGTGTGTTGCGTTGTTACAGTCATACTGAACTCTTCATGACTCCATGTTCATGGAGTTTTCTTGGCAGGAATACTAGAGTGGTTTGCCAGTTCCTACTCCAGCTGCCTACAGCACCTGGCATTCCCTGGTGGTCTCCCATCCAGATACTAGCCAGGGCCGCCCCTGCTTAGCTTCCTAAATCAGGCGAGATTGGATGTGCTTAGGGCATTTAGGGTACTCATAAGTAAATAAATAAATAACAGCCAAAAAATCTCTTGCTTTCTGTAATTAATTGCATTACAGTAGGCTTATTGAATCAACTCATCCAAATGGGACTACTTTAACTATGACTTACTATACTAAAGCAAGTCGCAGTCAGAGTATGTCATATCCATCAATAGACCTTATATAGTGTACTTACCAAATCCCTACTAACTCATTAGAACTACTCTGGTACAAACCACTAGACCAAGCAACAGATTATGGCCACTGTTTCCCCATTTGGAATTCTTTGTTCTGCGATTTCAGAATTGGCTTCCTGATTCTAGATGTTGCTTCTTCATTCTAGAGTATTGCTATTCTAGACATAGTTCCAAGAAATCAATTCCAGGTGCTTGAAGAGTTAGAACTGGAAACAGCCACAACATGGCTGCTGTGTAAATTGAGTCATGTCACTTTAGCTCAGCTAAGAAAGGAATAATTTACAAATGCCAATGTTAAAGGACTATTTGGTGCATTAAAATTCCTAATAGGACGTAGATACTTGGGATGACCAGCTGCCTTAATAAATAATGGTAGCTAATGAGGTGGGTTGTTGGAAACAGGGAATGTTCCCAAATGTGTCCATAGATCCGACTAGAAAGAACAACTTCCCAACTGGACTAAACACTTTTCCTATGAGGACTTCTTTTCATATGGCAATTGACAATTTCATTTAGCTGGAGGGTAGCTTGGCTCACCTGCCAGGTTCTGTTTCTCCTCTCCCCCTCTAGAAACAAGGCACGCGGTTTTTGGGAGCAGCTTGTCTTTTGACCTTCCACCCACAGGGCATCCCTCTTCATAGTAACTGAGGCTAAGCATACACTAGAGATCGTCCCCCTTGATGGAAAGCCACAGTACCAAACAGCTGTTTGGCAACAGGAATATTTAAAATAGAAAATGACATTCTTCCGCTCATTTTCTCAACTCTCAAAGTTGAGGGGGAGGGGTTTGCTGGGGGGCGGGGGGTGGCTGTATTTCTTCTTCCAGCCAAACATTACAGCAAACCTGTGCAAGTGCTGCTTACACTATAGACCCTGATGTCATGTCTAAACTGATTATGTACAAGCAACATTGCTCAGTATTTGCAAAATCCTCCCCACTGTGCAGGCCATTATAACTGGCCTTTTCTTTGTACTACCCAAAAGTGTGTGATTTTTTAAAAAAATCTTTACCATTATAAAGCTAAGGACTTCCAGCTGTACTACTCCAGCCTGGGCATCCACTCAGCTTTCTCATTTTGTTTTATTTTTAAACTGGCAAACGCCAGCAAATACACTTCATTTCATACACTGTTTTCTCCTTCTGCTCCCCCTCCTTACTTCTTGGCCGTGTGCATCTGTTCCCTCTCCCACCCCCACCTCCTGCTTTTGAGCACATAACACTGCTTTTTTCTCTACTTGTTATAAGTACTGGACAGTGAACTTCAGAAGGCCCAACTAGGTGCCTCAGAATAAGGCAAGGTTTAGAAAAGTTCATGGAACAGAACTCTAGAATTCCCCGGCCAGCTTGATCACAGTGCATTCTAGGAGATATTCTTTCTTTATTTTTTATTATTTTGAATATTTTTACCCCACCTTTCTCCTTGGAAAAGGACCCAAGATGACTTACAATAATAAGGGACAATATACAGCCCAGAACATTTAAGACTTATTCAAGTTAAGAAGAGGGAATTAGAAGAGGCATCTTAGAACATTAAAAGGAACATTAAAGCTACAAAGAGCATGCAAAAAGAAAAGGAAAATCCATTATGAGGGTGGAAACTAACATGGAAAATACTGGTGTTCTTATGAAATCAGTCAATGTAATCATGCATGGTAGTCCATATAAAAGTCACATAGTATTATCATTCAGGGAAAGCTTGCCTGAAAAGAAAGGACTTTGCCTGCTTCCGGAAAGACAGCAGAGATGGGGCAGTCCTGGCTCCAGTGGGAGGGAGTTCCAAAGTCTGGGAACAGCAACAGAAAAGGGCCGTTCATGTGTTCTTATGAACACATGAAAGTTAGAAAGGTAACACCTCTGGTCTTGGAAATGAAGCAACTGTCTTATATCGTATCTTGGTAATTTTTTTCCACTTCTAGTAGTAGATCTAAAGAAGTTCTAAGAAAAAAAGTAAATACCAAGTAAGCTCTGGATTGACAACAGATGGATTTGATGGTTGCCCCATTGATAAAATTCATACAATATATCATGCCTGAAAGTTGTGGCTGAAACATACTGTTAAAAAACTCTATATGAAAATATGAGGGTGAAGATTAACTAATGGCTTCTTCTCAAACTGGATGGAAGTAACAAGTGGGGTACTCCAGGGCTCAGTTATGGGCCCAGTGCTCTTCAACATTCTTATTAATGACCTGGATCAGGGGGTGCAGGGAATCCTAATCAGATCTGCAAATGACACAAAACTGGATGGAATAGCCAATACCATGGAAGACAGAAAGAAATTTCAAAAGGGTCTAGAAAGGCTTGATCTCTCCCCTGAAAACAACAGAATAAAATTCAACAGGGATAAATACAAATCACTGCACCTAGGAAAAAGAAACCAAACACACTGTTACAAGGCAGGGGATAGCTACAGTAGGCCAGCAATACTATAGGCATGAAGGATCTTGAAATAATTGTAAATCATAAGCTTAATATGAAGCAATAGGGTGATGTGGCCACAGAAAAAAGGCAGATATGGTGTCCCAATCCCACAATGTATTAATTCCCCTCTATTTGGCACTGGTTAGGCCTCATCTTGAGAACTGTGTGCAATTCTGGGCACCACACTTCAAGAAGGATGCTGACAAACTGGAAAAAGCTCTGAGGAGGGCAACAAAGATCATTGGGGGACTAGAAAGCAAGACCCATGGAGAAAGACTGAAAGAAATTGGCATATTTAGCTTTGAGAAGATAAGACTAAAGGGAGATATGATAGTACTTTTCAAATACAGTGGTACCTCGGTTTAAGAATGCCTTGGTTAAAGAAGACTCTGTTTAAAAAAAGAAATTATTGGAAATGGAGATGCCTCAGGTTAAGAAAATTTACAGTGGAATGCCCCGGTTTGCCTTTTTTTAACCTTCGTAATGGATAAATTGGTTTTCAATGCATTCCTATGGGAAACCACATTTCGCTTTAAGAATTTTTTATGCAATACAAAACAGCCGGAAAACAAATTAATTACTTAAACCAAGTTACCACTGTACTTGAAAGGCTAGCATATAGAGGAAAGGACAGAATCTGTTCTTTTGATGAAATGAGAGTGTAGGAAATACAAAAATGGGCTCAAGTTACAAAGAAAACTTCCTCACTGTTAGAGCAGCATGGCAATTACCTCGAGACGTGGTAAGTACTTCAGCTTACAGAGAAATTCAGACAACCACCTGGCAGATATCCTATGATTTGTATTCCTGTCTTGAGTAGGGGGTTGGACTCCATGGCTTTGTAGTGTCCTTCCAACATGATTCTATGATCACTACCTAGTCAATAATACCTGAGATTTTTGCATTTCTTCTGTCCAACATCAATGTAAACACAATGCTACACAACTGTGTATGTAGAGTTCCCAGTCAGTGGATTCACAACAGCATTGGTGAGAGCCTACTAGAATCTCTATTTGTTTGAAATATTTTACCCTGCCTTTCTCCTAAAAAAGGTCTCAAGGTGACTTGCATCATTAAGAACACAATATTAAAAGCTAAGAACAATATATGATTCAAATATTTAAAAAGAATTAAATAAACATTATATTTTAAATGCCAAGTAAAAGCATTGCTAAAGCAGATCTAAAAGCAACAAGCATACAAACCATCCCATTTTAAAACCTGCTAAGGCAAGTCGGTCACTATGGAAAAGCCTGTCTGAAGAGGAAGGTTTTTGCCTGCTTGCAGAAGGACAGCACAGATGGGGCCCGCCTGGCCTCCTGTGGGAGGAAGTTCCAAAGTCTGGGAGCAGCAACCGAGAAGACCCTCTCCCCTGCCCCCACAAAGTGCATCTGTGAGAATGATGCAACTGAGAGAAAGCCCCCCCCCCAAATGATCTTAACACTCGGGCAGGCTCGTAAAGGGACTGCCACTGCAAAATATATTTTCCAAGCTTTGACACTAGCTTTAAATGGCTACCTATTGTATAACCTTATGTTGGACTCAGAAGAACAGCAGAACTTTGTGAAGGAGAAAGCAAAGGGAGGAGAAAATTATTTCACCGACCTTCTTTAGAGGGTTTTTTTAAAAAGCAGATCTCTTTCACAGACATTTTTGTCTGCTCATGAAACATTCAGAAACAACACTGCAGATAAACCTGTCAAATAAATTATTCCTTCATCATGAACATCAGTCCTACACAAATCCATAAATAGAAAGATAATTATTCCTCTTCTAAGACCTTGTATCTGTATATATCTGACAGGCCACAGGCTCCAAACAATTAAAAGCAGAAAAAGCAGAGGTAAATGCTAAGTAATAACAATCAATAAAGAAGTTAGAATGCAAACAATCACCATAGGAGGAAAGCTTTTCTTGAACTCAAGGATGTGTAAAAGCAGAATGCAGTTCCTTACTAATGAGAAAAGGGCAGCTAGTAGATATGGGTTTTTTTGTTTTGGAAGTGGTGAGCTTCCAAAACAGAATGCAGGAGCCCAGCTGGTGTTCAGAACTAGAGGAAAGCAATCAATCAATCCCTTACTTTGATCTGGGATAGCACTCCAATGAGGAAGAAGCCTCCAACGTGTCATCTTTCCTTCTCCCTGGCACTGGCCAATCAGGAGCTGTGCAGGGAAATACATCATCCTGCCTCCCTGTCTGATTGGCCAGCGCCAGGGAGAAGGGAAGATGATGTCGGAGGCTTCTTCCTCATTGAAGTTTAGCCCCGCGCAAGCCCAGAGCAAAGTAAGGGATTGGTTGATTGCGTTTCTCTGGTTCTGAACACCAGCTGGGCTCCCGCATTCCATTTCAGAAGCTGACCATTTCTGAAACAAAAAGCCCATCTCTAGCAGCAATAGGTGCTCTTCTTATTGATCCTTCAAAGTTGAACACTACAACTCCCATCATCCCCAGAGCACAACCAACAATACCAGGTGGTACAAAATGGGATGGACTAAATGATAAATGGTGCTTAGAAGGCTAACAGCTCTTGCAACATATTGTTGCAAAAGAAGATACCTTCAAGATGGTGGAGCTGTCACCCGGTCTTTTCCTGGCTACCCCCAATAGAATAGCCCAATCCAGCTGTTACTAACACAGTTCTCTTGAACACTCTTGGATAAAAGCCCTTGCTTGGCCTTCTCGGTCAGTGCTTTCTCCATATGCAGAGGTTATCACTGCACAGAGGTTCTTGAGCAAAAGCCCTGGAAAAAAACTGATATTCTTGCATGCATGTTGAGTCCAGACAGAGCCTGCAAACATTTCAGGCTCCCCACACGCAGAAAGTGGACACAGAAGGGCAAGACTAGGTGCTGCCCTCTAAATGCGTCACAGAGGATCAAATAAATAACAACTGAGTACACCTAATTCCCCCCCCCACACACACACACACAGAGCAGGAATCAAAGAACGCACTCTTGCTAACTGGAACTGCTGAAGATTAGCCTGGCTTGTCTTCTGCCCAAATATTTACTATATTCTTTTATTATGCCTTTGCTTCAGGGGCTACATCCAGAGTTGCATAATACTTCCACATGGTTATCCCTTACTCCTCTTCTTCTTGAGCCACCCACATCTATTCAACGTGACTAACAAATAAGAGTACAGGAAGGAGAGCATTTGGAGTTAGTATGCAGCATGCCACAGAGCACTATTCTCCACAGACTAGAGGGTGCAGCGGGGGAGAGAGAATTCAGATAAATTTAAAGACTTTTGACAGCTATATAGAAAGGCCAACATTTTAAATCATTAAATATTAGGAAATGTCAGCAACTGAACAGGCATGGTTATATAAAAAGAAGCACCATCATCTGCTCAGAAGTAGCCCTTCTGTCCTTCAGGGGTATTTCTTGTTCTTTCCCTTTAATGTTAAGCTACAAGGTGGGGAGAGGGGCATGAGAAACTGTATTATGAACTAATTTTGTTTCCATCTTGCCAAGAACTCTATATCTAAGAACTTACTCCATTTTTGTCATGTTTGAACTCTGGTACAGCTCTGAGGAAGAGGGTGTCGCCCTCAAAAGTATTAGCAACTTTCTTTGTTATTTTACTGGTAGCCAAAAGGTATCACCTGATCTATTTTTGTATTTAATTTTTGTGATGGCTACACCACTCCTGAACTTGTTTTGCTACAATTGGAACTAACTCCAGAGAAATAAATAGCCATTTTCATACAATGCTAGAAGGACCAAGCCCTTGGGCCAGCAATCAATCAAAGAATTTATTTTTGGCCTGGATTGTCAGGGTCTATCAATGTGGCTATTGGGCCTGTGCACTGAAAGTTGTATATTCTGTGCAGGCCGTTTTTCAGTCAACCTAGGCATCCTTTTGTTCTTTTTGACCTCGAGGGTTCTCACATTTTCACTTCCACAACAAGCATCTACTGGGAATATGCTAAATGATACTGTGAGGAAAATTCCCAAACCACTAGTGCTAGCTTAAGGCCATGGTTTGAATCAAGGCATGCCAGTTCTATGTATGGGACAAATGCTTAATTATGAGTTGCATATACCTCTTTCTGAGATGACCAACAGATAAAGGCACCCAAATCTCTAATATTTCTTTTGAAATCCAAGAGCTGTGCACAACCAAAGGCTTTAACAAAGCTTTAAAGATAGGATAATGCTTCTTTAATTTTGCTGAGGCAGATTAGCACAGCTGCTCCTTGGCATTTTGAATCCAGAAAGAAAAATAATATGGAGTTACAAAGAAACCATTATTCATTTGAGCTTAATAAATTGGTTGCAAACTATGCACTCTAATTTAAAGCAGGACTGGCTTCCCAGAATATATGTAAATTATACAATCAAACAGAATAAAATCCACAAATGACTGCTGCGTCCACTGAGTTAAATACAGAAAATGATAAAAACTATAGTGGCATTTTAAAGCAAAGTGTTCTGCTTATATAGCAACCCATACCACTTCAAGTAGTCTTTGGGTGGTTTACAGTTTTTTAATTACAGTATGCAGGCTACACATTGCCCCCCTCCTCCAGCGAGCTGGGTACTCATTTTACCAACTTTGGAAGGATGGAAGGCTAGCCAGCTACCTGGGATTGAACCCAAGGTCCTGAGCACAGTTTTACCTGCAGTACAGGCATTTAACCACTGTGCCACAGGGCTCCTGTACAAATAAAATCAATTGAAGATTTTATTTTGTGTCAGTTTACATCAGTTGTAGCTCACAAAGACTCACAAACTTCAAGGGGTCTTTACAAGATTTTACCATAACAAATCAGCACCTCAGGTCTATGAGCTGTTGTAATTCTTAGACAAGAGCTTACAAAAGGACTCCAAATACATTTTGCTATTGGGGGGGGGGTTAAAATGTGCATTTTAAAAGAACTAGGCTTAATAGTTTTATTTTAATGTGTGTAATAATGTATCCAAGGAGATGTAGCTATGCAGTAAAGTAACTTGTTGCTTCTTGACATCTTTTGGGGGTGGGAGTTCAGAACAAAGATGGAGCTTTATTATCCCATTTGAGATTAATAGAATGCAGAGAGATTATTAGAACCCGTTGCTTAAATGAACTTGTTTGCACAAGAATGTACTCAAGGGATATGTCTGTGAATAAGGAGATCCATCTGTAAATTTCTTCTAGAATATTTTTAACAGTTAGCCTTGACAGTTTTTCATGTATGCCTTTTGTCCGATGATTATTGAGCTGAATTAAGATTTACAGTCTATAATCATACAATAGAAAACCTGAAATGCATTTTTCAAAAGAAAGAAAGAAAGAAAGAAAGAAAGAAAGAAAGAAAGAAAGAAAGAAAGAAAGAATGCTCCCTATCTCCCTGAATATCTATGCCAAATACTGCCTATAAGTCAAGTTAAAAATTAGACCAGAACCCTTACACAGCTACTTTATATAAGAGCAAAAAAGTACTGTATTTCAATTGTTAACACCTTCAATTTCTAGCTAGTCTAATGACTCAACTTACAACGCTCCAAATGTTATGGCTCACTGCAGGATTGTTTCATTTGACTAGATTTAAAAGCCATTCTACACAAAAGATATGGATTTTTAAAATACATAGATCAATGTGTAATGGATTTCCACCTCCTTATTTTCAAATCAAGATTACAGTTTCTTCACCTGTACAAATAAATGTAAGTACAGTACAATGAAGCACACAACTAATCAAGAAGCTTGTTTCCTGAAGAGTTTTTTTCCCCCTGCAGGGATTTCTTCATTTTCTTGAACTCTGCTGCACAGCATTCACGTCTTAAAAAGAAACTATCTCACTGCTTTTAAAAATATCCACTTTACATAATGTAACATGAAGAAGATAGTGAAGCTGCCCTGACTAATACTGATGCTTATAGTGATTGGACTCTGCAGGGTTTGCATGAAAGACCAGGGAGAAAGAAGTCCTTACACTAGGTCTCAGGTTTTAGACAGAATGGATGGGGATGTGATCTACCCGGCAATCTTAAATTTGGAGGTTCTTTTTTCATGGTTTCAAGATAGGCAACATGCCCTTTTCATTTTCTTCATTACCTTCTTTAACATATAATAATCAATTACATGTTGTCCATCCAGTTCTAACTTATGATGACTTCAAGATTTTCTCAGTATCGAGTACTCATGATTTACCATTCCCTGCACAAGCTGGCTCTTCTCCCAAGAAGTACAGTGAAGAATCAAAACCATGACGTCCGACTCTGCATTCAGTTGCCCAACTCACCAAACTCTCCGGCCAGATACCCATCTGCCATAAACACACAATATTGCAATTGCTGCTGATGGATCTATTAACTCATAACATCAGAAGTGTCTACAGCTAATTCTTAGGGCTGGATGCTGAACTCCACCACTCCACAACAGATGGAAATGTTGCCGATATGACAACCCTATTCAGGTAACTTCCGACCATACTGTCTGACTGCCACTCTCCTCTCCCACCAAATTTCTACTAGAAAAAAGTATCAATACAGTAACCAGTGCATTTTTAAAGCAGTGGAAGAAGTGTTGCTGACATTCCTGCATGCTTCTTTTCAGTGAAAATTCCCTTATGCATTTGTTTCTTTGCATCCAATCAATGGGGCACTCCATATGTACCACTGTACAGTGATCCCCAACCTTGGACAACCCAAGTGTTCTTGGACTGCAGTTCCCAGAACACTTCACCATGAACTGCACTGCCCGGGGTTTCAAGGAGTTGCCGTCTAAAAACATCAGGATTAACCAAGGTTGGGAACCACTGCCACATGTACCTGAAAGCACACATAGGGCCTATAAGGTCAGGTGCTTTTCATGTGGAGTCTCTGAACAAATGAAAATTACCCTGGACTAAGTCCTATTGGCTTCCTTCTCCTACAACTTAAAAGCTGAGGAGGGGGAATTCTAGGAGCACTGTTTTTCCACTTGAAATAGTCTCATTTTCTTCCTTCATTCAAAGCTGTTTTTTTTTTCATTTCCCTGTCAGATCAGCAGTACAATTAATAGGAGGCAGCAAAATTACTAGGATGAGCAATTTTCCGTAAAGAAAAAGCATGTGACAAAAGTTTTAAATATTCCTCTGTGCACACACACTTTTCCACTCAAATAATCTCTTCTCAAAACAATTTTTCTTGAACAACACTAAAAGGAACAACATCAGGATTCTACTGCACGTTTCTACACAGCATATAGCTCAACATTTACATATATTCAACAGATATTCATTTCAGTCATGCTCAATAATAGGTGAAGAGTTGTCAACTCTGAGTTCAATCAGTCCTGTCCTAAAATAGGACTTCGGCTCCAGAGGAATTCTTTGAAGACTACATGTCCTGAAACTGAAGAACGACAGAAGAACAGGCAACCAAAATGAGCTCTTGACAGAGAACAGTTCTGATCTATCAGCACATAATTATCATACAGATGTTTTATATTGGTTTTGAAAGAAGCCCAATGCCAGACAGTGGCTGATGAAACCAAATATTTAAACTTGACATATCTTATCTATACTTGAGTGTGGGAATGGATGAAGGCATTCTATTATCTTCTTTCACATGGGCTGTAACAGGCCTGAACACATCTTGAAATGGTTGTGGGTGTGGGGCGAGTGGGACGCTTTGAACAGCTTTAACTGAACACTAAGTTTCAGAGGGAAGCTTTCCAGTGTTATCTGAAAACTGTACCTATAGCCACACTGCTAAACATGTAATTCCTGAGAATGAACAAGAAAAAACACTAGATGACATTTGCCCAATACTAAGCCACATCAGTAGCATTCCCTCTTGCCAACATCAGATCTTCTTCTGTGCACAGTGAAGGACATTGTGTGCATTGCAACGTGTGAGATGGTTTGTTCTCCACATTTCCACAAGGTGCCTTCTAAAGAGAAGCCCCATTTTCTCAGATTATCCTTTGATTTCCCATCCTACCCCTTAGCACACAGTCTGTTTAATGCAGGGGTGTCCGAACTTTTTGCAAGGAGGGCCAGATTTGGTGAGGTGAAAATGTGTGTGGGCCAACCATTCAGCCACATTTGGCCTCTGGGCTGGACTTTGGACAAGTCTCTATAACATGCAAGGAGGCAGGGAGGATGCTGCAGCAACAGTAGACTAGGCAGGTGGCTGGGGGGATGGACAGAGGCAGGGAGGGCAGGCAAACCATAAAACTGCAAGCTGATGTCTCCATCCAGTATGGGGAGGAGCCAGCTGGTGGGGATGAGTGACAGGATGAGCCAGTGGGCAGAAGAGGCCGCAGGCCACTCGAAATTTGAAAACAGGCCACATTTGGCCCCTGGGCCTGACTTTGGGCATGCCTGGGTTAATGCTTTCCATACAGGCTAAGGTTACTATTGGTCAGGTGATGGAGAGTCATGTAGTTTTGCAAAGTTTCATGGGAGCGCCTTGCTCACCTTTCCTAGTTCTAGGGTGGTCTGTGAGGTCTAATTGTTGGGAGGGACAAAGGTTTTGAGGTAACTTGACCTTGACTTCCATCTCAGATTTGGTGGTTGATGTCCAAGTAACAAGTGTGTTTCTGAGGACATCACTTTGACCCACTCTTTCTGCTGTGCACCACTTTCCCTGTGGGATTTTGGTGAAGGAATATTAACTAGGTAATGTGCCTTCTATACTGGGGTTGGTTTTAACCACCCCATGACCAGTATTCTCCTACAGAATAACAGGGTTAGTGCAGAAATTCTTGATGTGTGAGGTAGGAAGTCCCATCTTGTACCTCTTATTTTCCTCAGAATCTTGATCCTAGACAAAAAAAAATCTGTTTGATTTTAAAACAGTAGTTCTTGAAACTGAGCATTCAATGAACATATAATCTAGTTTTGTGATTATGTCCAGGGCTTGCAAAATATTTTTAGGAATTAGCTATATTAGACAGCATACTTGAAGTAGGACATCCTGCGATGTATATGAAAATATATGTAAGTGCAGACTGCGCCTTGTTGTGTCTGTGAGCATAGTATAGACGTAGAACAAAATATGATGACAGGTCAGACCTCTTCCAAGTGAAATATCTCCCTATAGACCTTAGCAATAAGACACACCTATTACTTACGCAGTTTTAAAATTAGCACTCTGATCTGCTTCAGACATCAATAGATATGAGCCAAGATAGTTCAGGGAAACAAGTACAAACTAATAAAATTGTTCTCTGTAACAAATGGACTCTTAATAGAAGATTTTCAAGGAGTGGTAAATACAGAAACACTTCCATAGCAGCTGTTGTGAGTTTTTTGGGCTCTTTGGCCGTGTTCTGGAAGTTTTTCTTCCTGACGTTTCGCCATACTCTGTGGCCGGCAATGAGTTCAGGGAACTAGGAGTTCTCTCTGTGCTCTAGAGTATAGAGTGAGTGAGACTGTAACCCAGAGCGCAGAGAGAAGTCCTAGTTCCCTGAGCTCCTTGCCCTCTGAAGATGCCAGCCACAGAGCCTGGCAAAACGTCAGGAAGAAAAACTTCCAGAACACAGCCAAATAGCCTGGAAAACTCAGAACAGCTATCAGATCCCAGCTGAGAAACCCTTCAAGAATACATTCCCATAGTAATTTAGAGGAATTTTCAAAGATCATCCTATGGATCAAATATCAAAGATCAAAGTACACTCATGGAGTAGAAAACACATGGTTCTTCTTGATGGAAATGGTTATTAACTAATTAAATTTAGCAACTTTTTTATCAAATGGTGATATAAAATTTGTAGTGTTTCATCTCTCAGTAAATTATTTGTCAGATTAAATAATATACATAAATGTAAGGATAGGTTTCCTTGGTGCTTCATAACACCTTTACAAATACTGTATGCCGATATCATATTTACAAAGCCATTTAGAAAATGGCAGATTAGTTATTTTGTCATAACATCCGGGCAACAAATAATTTCAAAATAAAGGGATCCAGCCCCACAAAAATACTGACATCCTAAATGGAAAAAAGCACAAATTAGCTTTTAAGGTGCCATGACGAGTGATTAGAGTCACACCGATTTTCTGCATCATGGATTCATTTGTTGCTTGCCAACATCTAACTGGCCTGTGGAACCAGAGGAATGGACATAGGAAGACTAATCCGATGTCTTCATAGAAGTAAATCTCATTGGAGTAAGTAAATCATATTTAGGATTTCAGTCCTAAATATGTTATGGGGTTAACAAGATGTAGCTACCAGTACATGCTACATTTTCTGTGTGCCCCCCCCCCAACTAACTCTTGTAGACTTGATTGGGGACAGAATTTCTGCAATAGTACGAGAAAGGAAAGGATTAAACTTCCTGTCTCCATAGAAAGGGAGGGGAGCCCCAACAAAAATAATAAATCAGAAGCAGGAGCAGCAGGGACTTGCGTCAGCTACCTGAGCTTACATGAAATAATTATTTGTATTAACCATTGTTCACACTGGAAGACTTTTAATATTAACTTTTGGTTAACGTCTTAAAAAGAAGTGGTGGTGGTGGTGGGAGTTACAGCGTCACAAGGATGCTTCCCTGTTTGCAAACTGTGGCTTACAGAAAGCCAACATTAAGTTGTCTGTAGTGGTATAGTGGAGCTCAAGCTCTCAAAGTCAAAGCACCAACACCATTTTTAATTAGTAAGGCTAATAACATCACCTGTCTCCTTAGCAGAGTTTGCTTTAAATAGGCACCTGTTTTATATGAGCTTTTAGCAGTAGTTTCATTATATGGACCATCACAATGGCTTGAGTTCTCTCCTTGGTGATATAGTAATAGAAACTGTGATAATGAGTGCTTTCAGTTCAAAAGTTACCACTATGCAATTGAACATCAAGGAAAACAAGTCCAATAGGTTTTATTAGAGCTCTCTCATGGTCAAAATGCCAGCCTGCACCCACACATGAAGATGCCATCTGCTATGTGCACATAAAGACTAGACCAGTGTTGGAGAATCTACGGCATGGGTAACAAAGGTGGCACATGGAGCCCTTTCTGTGGGCATGCGACATCGCCCCCTCACAGCCATGGCACTTCCCGCTCCGCTTGGAGCATGCCACTGTGTTCCATGCAGAGAGCCAGGAAAGGGGGACAGCGGCTTGTGGGCTCCTTTGTAGTCCCAGTTTAAGCTCCAGCCACACCACTTTTGGGATACCCAGAGTGGCATGGCTAGAGAGTAAACTGGGGCTACAAATGAGCCCACAAGCCACCACCATTCCCCACTGGCTTTCCGGACAGTGTAACACCCCATCCGCCTCTGTGTCCAGGGCAGAGACGAGGATGGGGTGCTACTCTTTGGGAAAGTGTGGATCAAAGAGCAGGTTTTTAAATTTCTTGTGACCACAGATAGTATGCCGTGGCTAGGGGAAATTCAAAAGCCTGATCTTCAATTCTTGCTTTCGTGAAGGGTAGCACCTGAAGCATTTGTAACCCAGGGTACCACTGTATTCAGATTAAATTGCCGTATTGGCACTCTGCGAAAATTAAGTGGGTTTGGGCACACGGTCTCTAAAAGGTTCACCATCACTGGACTAGGCCAAACACTGGTGTAGAATCTATTCTGTAGCCATGCTCTGCTCAGATGCCAGTTTGATAAATAATGCAATCACTGTCACCTCTATTTTTCATCCTGCTGTGTAGCTCTCTATCTGCCCACTTTGCATCTCCCCTTGCATGGTTGCAGGTATTCAGGGGAGAATAAGGTCTGCACTGAGATGGGCAGAGGTGCATATGTGAGAGCCTTAGAGAGAAAATGGAATGCAACTTTTCCTAAAACTCTTCAACATCAGCATCAGCATTAGAACCTTTTATTGGCATCAAACCTGAAACTCTTCTGGTGAGTAAAGTTAGCCCCCTGTGTGTATCTCAGAACATACCCTAAAACACAACTATTTGGGAATAATTCGAAATCTACTTTTGCAAAAGAAAGGGAAATTTCAATGCAAGGTCAATGCAAGATTTATTGTTCAAAATCTATTTGAATGAACTCCACAATAATAGGAGATCCAAAGAAAACACTATGACTTGGAAAAAATACTTTTTAGATTTCCCCTAATATTACATGCAGATTCAGCAGTAGAGATCAACATTGTTGCCCTTTATTACTATCAACTAGAGGAAGTCCGAACACATTCACAGAGCAGATTTCCTTGTGTTAAACATCTACATTTAAATAATGCTGGCCAAATCCGTATATATTGGCACCTCAAAACAATTTGGAAGAAGAACTCATGAATTGGGGCTCTGTAAATGTTGGTCAGGCTTAACAGCCAGATGTAAATATTGATCAACACTAGCTGTCAACAACCAGTGACAGTACAGTAAACAATCTGTGAGAAGATGCCCTCTTCTAGGGAACTAAATAAAGAGTGTGTGTATTGTTCTTATACTGGGTTCACCATTTAAATATAATCTGCTGCTTGAAGGAAAGGATATGACACCATCTCCATCCAATCTGCATAAAAAACCATCCAGTCTAGGTATTGAATCTTTATTTTTATTTTATTTTATTTTTTTTAAAAAGGAAAGAAAACATAACTCAGTGGCTTAGGCTTCTGGCTGAGGAACCAGAGGTTGGGGGCTCAATTCCCCACTGAACTTCTTTGAGAGGGGGTGGACACAATGTTCTATAGCAGTGGTTTACAAACTTCAGCCCTCTAGATGTTTTGGACCACAACTCCCACAGTCCTTTGTCATTGGCAATATAGGTTGGGATTCTGGGAGTTGTGGTCCAAAACATCTGGAGAGCCAAGGTTTGGACACCCTTGATCTATAGGGTCCCTTCCAGCTTTACAGTTCAAAGGTTAAAGGTTAACAAGAAGACTTCTAGATAGCTCTGTAGTTTAGGTCTCTGGCGGTAGAGCCAACAGTTGGGAGAACAATTCCCCATTGGACCTCCTTGACAGAGGCTGGAGTCAATGATTCATAGAGTTCCTCCCAGCTCTACAATTCCACAGTATTATAACTAGTGATGAAGTAGTATCTCCCATACTACCTGACCTCAAAAGGCTAGGTTACAGAACACAGGGAGGGACAAGCAACTTACATTCCCTGCTCCTATGTATTTGCCATTGCAGGTGGTTCTCACATGCTGCCTGATGGTTGTGTGACTTTTAGTCACTATTGATGTAAAAGGTTTTATCTGTTATCCCTAATGCATTACATTAGGTTCACATTCTTTATCTCCCATAGGTTCTGTTACGGTAGCCTAGATGCCCTGAGCACATCCAATCTCGCCTGATTTCAGAAGCTAAGCAGGGTCGGCCCTGGTTAGTACTTGGATGGGAGACCACCAGGGAATACCAGGTGCTGTAGGCGCCTGGAGTAGGAACTGGCAAACTATACCAGTATTCCTGCCAAGAAAACTCCATGGACATGGAGTCACGAAGAATCGGTCATGACTGTAATGACAACACAACACAGGTTCTGTTACAATGAGAAACAGATGATTATCCTAGAAGATTGTACTGATAAAAGCTAATATTTACAAGAGGAATTTTTTTACCATTCTTTTGTTTTGAAAAGGATAAATGGCATAAGGTTCAACACATTTGTAAGCAAGAGGACATAATAGTTAAATTAGAGCTAGACACAGATTCTTGCTGGAATCTAAGACACTAAGTATTACTTTGTAAAAGTAACGTGTTCCTGTTATGGATATTTGAAAAGTAACCCACTGTTTTTAGATAATTTTCATGAGCAGCTTGAATAAGTTTCCACGATGCTCATGAAAACTTGATAAGAGAATGGACTGAACATGGGGTATTTCTGTCAAAGGCCCTTCAAAAATGAACTTTGTAAAATGCCCTTTAAAAGTAACTTTTGAAAATAAGTTAAAATATTATATATTACATCAATAAAAGTAACTTCATACTTAGTCACATTACTTTTTAAATGATACCTCATTACATTCTCATTATCCCAGAAAGTAAATATTTACTAAGTAACTGTGTTACTAATAAATTATCCTCCTTTGAGAGTAAATTGTCCTTTGCTATGCCTAAAGTTTCTCAAAATATCTAAAAATATAATACTCTACTCTCTGATATAAACAAAAGTGAGATTCACTAATATTTCCTCATACTTGTACAGTATTTATAACATCTCTAATAAAATAAATGCCTTTAGGACTGAATGTGTGAAAAAAGCAGTACTTCAATTTCTTCAAAGCCTTGTGATGCTTTCCTATCCAGTGAACAAACAACCAAGAAGCACACCTGCTGAGCTAGAGAAGGGAAAGCTTCCAATTTGTTTATATTTCATTAAAAGTCTGAGTAGGTACAGCCAGAAATAAGTATTCAAAGCTAAACTGCTTGAAAAGTATAGAAGGGATGCTGTAATATTCACTAGCTGTTATCAAAATTGTACATTACAGGTTTATAGACTTTCTGTTTACTTTCTTTACTTTTTAATCTGGTGTTTGTGCATCTATATCTCAGCTGTGTTGATACAATATACTCTGTATTTCTACCTCTCTCAATAAGTGCCAGGTAGGGTGCTGAAGCAATCTAATCTATTAATTTATTCTTCTCATTTTGCGATAGATCATTATTCCATTAAACGTACAGTCCATCTCACAAACACAAATATCCAAGAAAACGCTTTGAAGAAATCAAGTTTCAACCTACCCATTTGCAACTTTGCTTTTAAATGGGATCCTGCAACTATTTTTTAATTATAAAATCAACGTGCTTAAAATTCAAATTTTTGACAAGTAGGCATTGGTCATATCATTGCTTGTATCAGGTTTTCCCCCATGATCAGGTTTTGGAATAAAACATAAGTGAATACTACAAGGCTATGCTGTAGTTAAAATTCTACCCATTATCTTCTTGAGTCTTTTCAGTCTACATGAATCTTACAACAAACATATAACATGACACTTTAAAGGTGAACTGACGTATTGTGACAGAAGCTTTCACAAGCAAGGATGATAAAACTCATTCTATTACAGAAAAGTATTTGCAACAATAAATCTATATTTTTCCGATCCCGCAACACTCTATGTAGTACAGTACCTTCGAGAACACAATAGGTATTTAGTATTTAGACTGCCACGTATTAAGTGGATTTCCTCAAAAGAGGGTACAAGTTCAAGAAGACTATCTGGGAAATGCTCTGCAGGTTTACAACTCATAGCAAGAAGAAGGCATGACCTTATTGTACAGCTTAATGGAATCCTTAAACTAAGAAGCAAAAACTAACTCCATCATTCAATGTGAACAACATAAGACAAACTGCAGGAGAGCTGCATCTTCTCAGTAGAAGATGTACAGAAATAGCCATCCTGGGATAACAACCTCTAAGTTCTATGTGTAAGGGGGTGGGGGCTCTTTTAATTCCTGTTGGCTACTTAACTCTGGTTGCTTGCTTGTTGAATCTCTGAATTCAAACATGAACCATAGTTGACTAGTCTTGATTACATTTATATCCAAGTTTGAGAAGAAATTATGTTCAGATCTGGGAAATCTTTTCTGCACCATAGTTCCCTCGCCGGCAGGAGGATTTAGACAGCGATGGTCCAAAAAACAGTAACATTTACAAACGCTGTGCCTTCCATGGCAAGAATCTGTCTCAGCTCCATGTTTTGCCCTTCTGTCATCACTTATCTTCACAAAACATGGTCCACTTTGGCTGGGAGATTATTCTGGGAGTTCTGATCCAAAAAGGGCAACCCAATACACCACACGTTTTCCAAGTAATCTCATCTGGCCTCCATCTCAAGAGGCCCAGTAGAGAGACACACTCCCAATCCTTGGGTCTGTAAGACAGGCGTTACCACCTTGTCTGGTGCACCACCTCCACTAAGCAATACCATCTGTTAATTGTAAGAGTGACAATGGTAAGACTACTCCTTAACTATCTCACATACCTTGAAACTTCAGTTATTGACCCCATATGTTGGAACCAACACACACACAACCAAAAACCCAGTAAATATTTTGATATTAAAAGGATATCAGAAAAAAATAAACTTTGAGATAATCCAACGACTACAGTATTGTCAAGTCCAAGTGGCAGAGTTGAAACTGGGCAGGCTGACTGGGAGTCTGATCCTGAACACCAAAATATAGAGACCACAAAAATGTGATGCTGAAAGGAGACAAAACTGCCCACTGGTATCTGCTGCTGGAAGAGTGTGAATCCACCAACACAGAGCATGCTATGTGTACTGCCTTCCACTGCTCCTCCTGGGGCAGAAGGAAACAGAACGCAGGCAGCTTCAGCATAGAATCAATATCACTGACATGCACTTAGATCCTGGCATTACTCTTAATTCCTCTACCCAGTTCTTGCAGACATCCATCTTACATCATACCAGCTTAACTAATAGGGCAGCAAAGCCCCAGTCCCAAGACTGGTAGTTACAGCTTTGCTGGCTGGCCACATCTTTACAGAATTTCAAGCAGAATTTTTTCCTAACATCACTTGGAAATCCCTGATATTCCGTGGTAGTATGGTAGTATTAATCAGGACTGGTTTTGCTTGGTTTCCAATATTAGATCATATAGGGATCAACATATGGGGAGATGGGAATTGGGGAAGAGCAATCAGCTTTATTGAGGCCATTAGGATGCTACAAGGCATCAAAGGAGTTTTGTCACTGATTCCCTAGAAGGCAAATCCATGAACTAATCCCAAACACATGAAGGGGAACCAGGCATCAACAGGTTGCATCACCTCCTGCCCAGATCTTTTTGAAAACAGTGAGAGCTATTCTTGCAGAAAATCTGCACTGTCCTTTCAGAGAAACTGCTAGAGTCTAGACAAAGGCAAGAATGTGGATTGCAAAGAATGAACATTTTTACCAGATGCTATACCCAAGCACATAATTACATTTGCAATTTCCTGGATATTTCAGTATGAAATGATGTTTGCCTTCAAGTTCAAAACGTGATGACACTTTTGCATACTGTAAGCATGTCCTGGATGGATGGATAGATAGATAGATAGATAGATAGATAGATAGATAGATAGATAGATAGATAGATAGATAGATAGATAGATAGATAGATAGATAGATAGATACACACACACACACAAAATTGTTAATGCCACATGATCATTTAAATCAACCAAGGAACAGAATATTTATAAAATGAATAACTGTCTTGACAGTTGGGCTTTCTGATAATCTAATGAAATGACATGAAGAAATCTAAAAGAGCCATGGCAGCAGCATGTCTTGATTAAGCTACAGAAAATGTTGCCTGTCGTTGAGCAATTATTCAGGTTGACAAAGTGCCACGTCTGTGGATACATTTCAGAATCTTGTTAATTTGCAGTGATAATATCAGACAATCTGTTTTCCCAATACTGGCTGACAAGCAGACGGAATGGTTCCAGTCACCTTTGCCCGAATTGTGGATGAGTTTCTTAACTGGCTCAGATGCACTGAATTCTAATGTCAGACTCTATAACCCAACATGATTGGAGAGTTGGGATAAGCAACTGTGGCCCTCCAGACATGTTAACCATATCTCCCATTATCCCTCACCATTGGAGTTGCAGGCAAAAACCTCTGGACAGTTGCTCTCAACTGCTGCAGTACCAACCAAGCATTATCCACAATGCTCAGGGCCAATATTGGTATTCTAATATGACCAAAACAAAAGCAAAGATGTTGGAATAGAAATACTTGGAAATCATAAGAAAAAGTAGGTGCTCTAAGATTGCTCAAAGGAGCCCAGCATTATTCTCTGGAGTATTCAGCAATGTTATAGAAGCCCAACTGCAGTGAATCAAAGTTGTTTCTTCCCTGTATAAACCAAGTTGTCCATAACCTGACAGACGTCAGACAGGTTGCACTCCAACTCTCATCATCCACAGCCTATCAATGTTTGAATGTGAAAGGTATTGCATACGAAAACATGTTAAAGAGACCAAACTGTGGGAAATTACTTGCCTAGTGTTCAAGTTGTTCACTACTTATTACAGCACCTTGATTGAAACTGGGAACTTTCACAAGGCGAGCTTTATGAGTGATTACTGAGATGGCAACCTGTAATTACAGAGATGGCTTGGGGAAAGGAGCACATCTCCACAAAGTAAAATGAGACTTTTCCATTCTCTCTTCCCCAACCCCCACAGCGATCATGTCTTCCACTCTTGTTAAATTAAATTTGCTTTTCAAGAGACAAGATTCCAAGAAACATATGCTCTTTTTGCTACTGCTTAGCATAGCTGCATATACACTGAAAAAGTACATTTCGGCAAGGTATTTTTTGTAAACAGAAGCAAGAGCTGTACAAGTTATAATTCCCGTAGCACACAGCCAACGCCACAACGCCTAGAACGTAGGTATCTTCCCTTGCTCACTCGCTCGCTCATTCACTCACGCACACGCATACACATTCATACACACACATGTGCGCACACTGCCCCACTTGCAAAGAGGGCTACAGAAACTATATTTAATAAGTGACTTATCAGAGACCTTTTTTTTAAAAAAAACAAAGTAGCTGCTTACCATTCAGCCGTAACACAGACATATTCTCCGGTCTCACTTCACAGAGCATGCAGATCCAGCGATAAAAATGAGGAAGCATGAGTGAGCCTTTCATTCCATTTCTGGCTCAGAATGTGGGTGTAACTTGTTCAGTTTCATGCTAAGTGGAGATGGGTCATTTGGGTGTGTTTGTCAGATTCTCTGTTATTCCCCCCCCCTCCTTTTCTTAGTCTTAAGCTCAGTTTTGCTCCACCCCTCCCTTCAAGAGGCAGGCTTCCTGAACTTTTAAATGCCTAGAACAGCAGCTCAGCAGGGGCTTTTGAATTACCCGACCTGAAACAACACCAGGTTTAGCCAGTCCCTGAAAAATGCAGCCGTCTAAAAGAAAGCCAAAAGCTTTGAAATGGCCCTTTGGTTGCTTTAACACATGTGCTCCAGAAGCAACAGACTGAAGCCGAGTAATCACCAGGAAAAGTCAAAAGAAAAAGGAGGGTGATCGCGCCTGGCTGAAGTGAGCTTGATTCGGGGTTGGGAGGTCCTTGCCAAACCAGTATAAAACAAATGGTGCTCTTTTTCCTTAGGTATATTCTAAGAGCCTTTATGTGGCTTTTGACATCTGAGGGACCAAAAGAAGAAATACTATGTATATGAAAACAAGCTTGAATTTGGGCACAGCTTAATGAGAACAATGTAAGACTCAAAACTGAGACTGTTTCCCCCACTATGCTAAAAATATACTGCACACAAAAAAATCAGCTCTTGTGCTTTAAGTGAGCTACGCTCCCTCACATATACAATTCTTGTCTCTAGCATATGGTAAACTACAGAGCTATCACTCACTCCATTCATTCTTGCCCACCCTATCTATGTCTGAGGCAATAAAGATGAAAATAGATGTGTTCAGTATTGATGCGCACCTCCCTATAAAGAATGAGGGGGAAGAAAAATTAATCCATTTATAAAAAAACATCCAAAGAGACCTAGATAAGAAACACAAGTCATTTGAGCTTCCTGTGCCCACTCCTTCCCTTCCCACATCTTGCATAACATTCTATCTTGGGCAATGTACTTCTTCCTCACTAGGTCTATACATATTAAAAAACCTCTGGTCTAGATCAGCCTTCTTCACCCTGATGCCCTTCAGTCATGTTGGATTAAAAATGCCCAAAATTCCCAGCCACCATAGCTGGAGAAAGGCTGTTTTAGGTTGTGGCTCAACGAAGATTTGCAATGGATAAAAAATTACACTGGCTCACCAGCATGCTTTCAGTAGTTGCAGAAGAAAGATCCGGCCAAGGCCCCTCCTGCCCAGAAAACAGCCTTCTGAGCTGTGTGTTTTCTCAGCCATGCAGAAAATGACTCCGTACGGTTTTAGAAGCAAGCCCAGTGTTACAGACATTGACACACAGGCCTGTGACTGGACCAACTCAAAAGCCACATTTTATAAACAATTATTTTCATGTCTTCCTGAGGAAAACCAGAACTTCACAACTAACTCAAGATACCCTTATAAATACAGAGAAATAAATATATGCAGATCAAACTGAAGGGTTTAAATCAGGGGTCTTCCAACTACCAACTACATCTCACAAAGTCAAACCTCCTGAGCATTCCACTATTTGGAAATATTAACTATATATCCCTATTTTGCTGAAAGTAAAACAAGTAACTTTGCTGCCAAATCACATAATAGTTTAGTCCAGGATATAAAGAAATCACCTGGGGAGAGGAACCCCCCCCATCCGATAATACTTGTGCTGACTTGTAGTTGCTCTTTGCATCTCTGGTATTACAAAGGTTCAATGTTTTGTCCTCATCCACAATTATTTCATCTTCAGGCCCATGATACTGTCATGAAGAGCCACAAGGTAGCATGGTATGCCAACATACTGAGGGCTCACTTAGGATAATACTTCCCGAGTCCCTATAATCCCTCAAAGGCATATCTTTCTACTTAAAATACATCAATACCCATTTTATAATCTGGTCTCACAAGACGGAAATCCTTAAGTAGTTCTGTTACAACTCCAACAACTCTCACACCAGAATCAAACTAAGCCTGGACTAGTTAGTATGTGCTACAGAACTGGCTTCTTAGAACTTGGCACTGAATATTGTCATTGTGCTAAACAGCAACCACAGCAGCAGAAGCAACACGTATCAGCCTCATTGTCACCTATGCACATCACACAGTCCAAACAATCTCTAGAATATACAATCAATCAAGCCCATACAACATTAAGAAGTATTACAGAGGCAAAAATAGGCAATACCAACCACTTTGACTTATTTGTTGGATGCTTCCATTCATTGTATGAATCAGTCTGATTGTGTGGCTACAAAGGGATTTTAATCATGGTTTCATGTGTGGTATGTACTCAGCCATGCATATAAGTAGTCAAATCAAATTGAATATTTAATACGGCCATAGACCAACATTGAAATGCTGTATACAAAGACAAGTTACAATATGCCACACTCCTATAAAAAGTAGATACAAAGTTAAAATAGCCTAACAGAATTAGTAAACATCTCTCACTCACATCTTAATTTAAACAGAGAGAAAGACAAAGAGGAAGAAAGATCCCACTGACAATTAAGGGTCTATCTTTATTTCGTTAAAACCTTCCACTTCCGGATTTTAATAGCAGCAGCTAGGAATTTTGCTACATTATGCAAAGTGTCTAAATTTTGTCCTGATAAAAGTAAAAGGGTATAAAATGCCCAAGGAATAATTTTAAGTGGGGATCAATGAGACTTCTTTGGATAGAATACTATTGGCAAGACAGGAGAACATGGATTGTGGTTTTTGGTCCACCTGAGTTACAAGGGCATTTGTGTTGTGGCTATGGAATCTTCTTAAACTTCTGTTCCAATATTGCAGATGGTAATACGTTTAGGAGGGCAAGGGTATAGGCCAGGGATGGCGAACCTATGGCACGCGTGCCAAAGGTGGCACGGAAAGAGCTTTTGCCTGGCACGCGACATGCTCCTGGCCCCTCCTTCCCCCTCTGCTGGACCAGCCATGAGGATTTTGCGGAGGGGGGAGGGGGGGCAAGGAGCATGTTGGGTGCCAGGCCAACCCTACTGTCGCCATTGCTATCACTGCCCTTGCCGCCGCCCCCTGCCACCCCTGACCCCGCCTCCGCCAACTCCGCCACCAAGATCAACCCCATCTCTGCCCCTCCCACTGCTGCCGCCGCTAACCCTGACCTCGTCGCCCTTGCTGCCCTTGACCTCGCCCCACCCCTGACCCCCCGCTGCCGCCAATTCCACCCCGCACCTCCCCCGTCCCCATCGCCATCGCCCTTGCTGCCGCCACCGAGTTTGGGCACTCGGTGGCAAAAAGGTTCGCCATCCCTGGTATAGGCTCTGCAATGTTTTTGAATTTGAGAGATAAGTGGCTGGTTTGAAGGGCAGTAGTGCTTTATCTAGAGAGATCTTATTTGAAGTTGCCCCTCAAGTCATGCTGCCTCTCAACCTCCATGATGTACTGGTTTAAGCATTTGGTTTGCTGCATTATAACCCATTTGGATTACACAATCCTTCGATAATCCATAAATTCTAAATTTGGCAGACAATGCTTTCTTCCAACTTGATAGATGGTTATCCTGTAGGATTGGCGTGATTAGGCCTTTTGGAAAGAAAGATAACTTCAACCAGAATCTAAATATAGTTATCCAAAACCTAGCTTCAACTTTCAAGAGCCCAACCTCTAGCCACGAAGCTGCTTTGGAAACACAACGTGATACCTGGAGGATTGCTCTCAGAAATCTTGTCTGGACCCTTTCCATGAGTCCATACCCATGAGTGTCATGGTCTGGCATGTGTGCTGCCGGCACTGGGGAGCTACAATTCATTGAGGGAGCCATGAATGCCAAAATGCACTGTGACATACTGAAGCACAGCATGATCCCCTCCCTCCGGAGACTGGACCAAAGGGCAGTATTCCAACATAATAATGACCCAAAACACACCTCCAAAATGACCATTGCCTTGCTAAAGAAGCTGAGGGTAAAGGTGATGGACTGGCCAAGCATGTCTCCAGACCTAAACCCTATTGAGCATCTGTGGGGCATCCTGAAATGGAAGGTGGAGGTGTGCAAGGTCTTTAACATCAACCAGCTCTGGGATCTTGTCATGGAGGAGTGGAAGGGGACTCCAGTGGCAACCTGTGAAGCTCTGGTGAACTTGATGTCCAAGAGGGTTAAGGCAGTGCTTTCTTCAGTGTCATCACATCAAAAGATAGACTAAAATATTTGCAAAATGTGAGGAGGTGTGCTCACTTCTGTGATATACTGTATCGTGACAGGCTAGTGCATGAAAAGGTGGTGCCATTTAACCAAGAACTGCAGTTGTAGGAGAAAAAGCACCTCAAACCACAACTCTTGTCATATGTGGTTTAGTTACTGTGGCTTCTGAACATGGCATTCCACATTGTCTTTTCCACAATAAACTAGAGAAATGACCCATCAACAATGAATGATCTCTCTGGTTTGTTGGGAGAGAAACAAGACAGGGCACCACATTGAAGGTATCCTGACATGTAAAGTACAGAAACAAACATCTGTAGTTTGTTAAAATGCTTCCACTTTCAGCCTGATGCTTGAAACTGAGTTTGAAACTGTGGTACCTTCTCTGTATGGAAAGTTGCTGTCTGAACAAGCACCTCCTATAGCTCTGCTCAAATTGTGTGGTTCATTCCTGTGCCATTACCAAATGGTTGCGGCAGCAGCATCCAACAACACTTTGAGAAAAGCCAGTCGCACCTGCAGATAATGGATTGATTCAACTTTTAAAACTCATTTAATCACACGTATAATGATGCTTGCAAAAAAATAAATTACACAAAATCTTAGCATTGAAACTTCAGATGGAGAATTATGCTATAAATGTCACTCCGATTCCATTACTCAAGAGAGATCTTGCAGCTATCCTGGTCTCTCTGAAATCCTTCTGTCTCCTTTCAAAAAAAATGAACTTGAAACATAGACTGGTATCCTTAACTGTGTAGCTAATATCATTCCAACATTAGTGTTCTTTTTACTCATGTGATGCCCCTTAACGCCAAACAGTCAATTAAATCCAAGCCCATCTCAGGAGGAAGACAGCAAAATGAACAAAACTGAATGTGAAGTACAGTACTGAGTGTGAAGTATGACGCCTGCATACTGTAATTAAACTGTAAACCGCCTAGAGACTACTTGAAGTGGTATGGGGCAGTATATAAGCTGAATACTTTGCTATATTAATATTTATTTATTTATTTATTTATTTATTTATTTATTTATTGGATTTTCATACCACCCATCTTGCAGCAAAGCCACTCTCATATCTCATTTCTAAACCAGCCTTCTGAAATTGTTGCACAGTACTCACAGACATTTTCCCTGGGCTGAATTGGTTGTACATTATTCTCTGATATGAAAAATAGTCAGGCTTTAAAAGCTGAAATGATCATCAACTATTAGCTTGTGAGGTCTTCATCTCCCAATATTGAATGCAGATTCAAAAATTTTCATAAGGTCACGGTGATGAATAAAATGCATTTTGTGAGCTGCAAGAAAGCAAGGAATATTCTATTTCTAAACTTCACACAAAAGTGTACTGCATGACAATCCCCATTACAACTGCCTTCCCTTTGCTGTCTGACTAAACCTCTCCTCTGTGTGATGTCAGGAACTTATCTACAACCCTATTAACTGCCTTCTCCTCTCTTTCATATGCTCACAAGTTGAATGCAACCCAGCAAAGGTAAACCGCCTCATTCATGCTGCCATTAAGAAACATGACTAGAGAACAGATGCGACAGCCAAGAATGAAGCACCATAAGCATAACCGCCACAAGGTGCTTGCAAGATTTCTCTTAAAATCCCATTCCAACCTGATATATTAAATGCTCATTCTAAACCCTATTATAACAGCTATAACATAATGCCACCCATCTTACATAACCCTGGTCCCTGAAAGCTAAAACTAATGCAATTGCTATAGAAAGGCAATTTAGAGGCTGCAGTTTATTGGTACTAGTCATACTATAAGGTGCCAATTGTTAAAAACATACTCTTGAGTTCATGGCCACTGGGGCACTTTGAACGTTGAGAAAAGGGATCTGTATCCAGGAGCACAATCACTGTGTGTGCTGTAGCTGCATGTTACAGTCATAGATCTGCTCAAAATTAGAAGCTAATGTGCAGGAGCTGATGGAAGACAGAGACAAACAGACAAGCAATCACGTATTTAGCCCTAAAGGAAAAATACTCCCACCAACTGAAAACCAGTCATAAACAAGTGAAGGAACGTGCATATTAAATGTCTGTCAGGTTTAAATATATCAAATGAGAGGCACCTTTTCATTGTCAGCAGTCTCTTCATTTGCATTCTGTCACAACAATTTGCAACAGAGCATTCAACTTGCCTGCCATTCCCTAACAGTCATTCCCTGCTTGTCCTGCCCAAGGTTTCTACATTAAACATGTTGCCAACACTAGCCTCCCAAGGCAGCCCTTTAGGGAAGCCCACATAACAAAGGCAGCCACATTCCCTTTGACCTTTGGCTCATTTTTTAATTAACAGAGAATGAAAACATGGCAAATTTAACCTTTCTGCTTTAAAGAGTGCACACAGAAATGGGGCAGGAGAATGGGGAATCAACAGGTACATGGGAAATTATAGCAAAACTACCACCCCGTAATTAATACACTCAGGATGCATTTTGTGCTGATTCAGAGCTTGCTTGGTCCTGGCTAATAAGGGCAAGAGTCCATTTTTCTGATGGGGTTGTATGACTTTTTTTTAGTCTTGACTAGTAGCTGTATATGTAGATAACCATCCACTCTGATGAGAACCAGCTGCAAGAGATGCCTACATCCACTCTAACAAAAGAAGGTGATTCACAGAGATGACATATTATGGTCTCAGCTTGTTTCCAAATCAGGAGTGACACATACCTGTTGGGAAGATTCACCGCGTTTGACAGACAACACCCTTGCCAATAGCCCTTGAAGGCAAAACAATGGCTTGTCGGCTCATGCCCGCCGCATTTAGAGAACAGGCCTTTCCAGACTATGGAACGTCCCATTAAACACCCAGTTAGGTTGAGGGAGTCTGACATAATCCTTGATGTATATTTTATAATAAGGAACCAAAACATTTTTGTATAATTATGCTATAAACACAGCTTTTTACTTTCTCAAAATCTGCGTTCTTCCCCACATAAGTGCTCAAACAGCACTCCATCTGCACATGTGCAATCAATGGCCAAGATCCAGAGTTTATCTTGTTTAAAAGCCATCTAAGAGTTCAGAGTCTATTCCAGATTTGTTCTGTAGTCTATTCCCAGAATGCCCCCATCAGGACAGCCAGGGCTGGCTAGGGCATGCTGGCAGTGGTAGTTCAAAAATGTGGTTTGCAATTTGTTCAAGCTCTGCATTAAGTGTTCAACAAATTACTTTTAATCTCAAGCAGGCAATACTATAGGCAACAATATACAAGTGTCCGTTTGTTTTCCATTTTGTGAAACCCCAATTCATATTTCCAATCCTCTTCCCGAAACTGTCTGAACCATTGGGTGTAAGGGAGAAAAGAGAGTTCACAGCATTCACTCTACCTCTAGCATCCAAATATCAAGGCTATGGAGTTATTAAATGAAGAGATAGACTATAAGGAAGAGGAGAAAACATGGGTGAGGAAGCTGATACAGTGGTCCCTCACCTTTTCACAGTTCATATACTTCGGTCCCACTATATCACGGAACCGCAGTACAGTGGAACCCAAAATGCATTTTAAATATTGTGCACCGCTTCTCCCGACACATCCCCCCAAGTGTGGGGGAGTGGCACGCAATGCCTCCAGGGAGGCAGGCTGACTGGCACTGGTTGGGGAAACAAAAGGTTTTTCTCCCCCACCCCAGCACTAATGAGCTGGAGTCCTAGCATTGCACTGCTCCCCATGCCCTGGGGTGTCGGGAGAAGCGGCATGCGATGTTTAAAATGCCCTTAAGCAACGAACCGAAGCACTTGGCTCCATTGCTTAAAGGCATTTTAAACATCGCAAGCCGCTCCCCGGTGCCCAGGGGGGTGGTTGGGAGAAGCGGTGCACTGCCCCCCCCCCCAGGCCCAACCCAACTTGCATCCGCATATCGCTGATTTTCAATGATTGTGGGTCAGGTGGGTCCCTAACCCCTGTGATAGATGGGGGTGTTACTGCAACATAGTTGCTAGATTTGCTCAGGATGCTGCCAGGTGAAAGTATACAACATGGTACTCCTCCTTTCAAATCCTCTGGCCATTCTTCTCACCCATGAAATATGCATAATGCTCCTCCGTCCTGTCTCTAAACAGCTTGGGCAAATCAATCTTTGCTAAAACATTTGCTAGATGCTAACCCTCACAAACATGGAGATTTCAGCCCTTTGGTCATATTTTATCAAAGAATCCACAAAGAACAATGTATGCATTCTAAAAGACGGTCAGTTGTTATCTGCCATCAAGTTGCATCCAATGTATAGTGACCCTCAGAGGGTCTTTAAGGTATGTGAGATATTTCAAGAGTGTTTGGGGGTTACTGTATACACATACCTAGAAGATTCTGTGGCCAGAATTTGAACCCTGTTCTCTTGAGTCCTAGACTCACACTCTATCCACTACACTAAACTGGGTGCCATACACAGAAGTCTCCAGAAAAAAAATTATCAGCCACTGTATATTCAAAAGGAACATTTTATGGCATCAGAGATGCATGCAATAGCTTTTGCTCAATGCCTCAAGACAAAACATTACAGACCACCTGAAAAGTCCCTCAAAAAAGACAGAAATGAAGTAGTTCAGTGATAAAGTCACATAAATATCACCTTTGGTAGAGTTCCTTACCTCAGTTATGTCATATGTCTAGATTGAAGAGGAGCCTTTTCAATTCCCAGACAAACTGGAAAAAATACAATTAACTATCCAAGACTTTAGAGCACCTCCTGAGAAACAGGAATGCTTTTCAACGCTGTCCTATTGATACCATGCTGAAGACGTCACCCTCTACTGTACTTGATAGAAAGGATGGGAAAAGAAAGGGGATGATGCAGTCTCCTCCATGTAGACTAGGTGCATGTTTAAACAGAGCACTGGGAACCTGCGCCACTGAATGTCAATAGTTTGTCACACCCTGAAACACCTGCTAATTAACATATGCATCATGAGTTAACTCATTCTTTCAATCCTATCAGTTCCACTAAAATTAGTCTGGGAGTAACTTACAGTGCATTAGAAAAGAGATGTATGTTATCCTTTCATAGCTAGCGAGGAAAAGTAGATATTTCCCTTCAAAAAAAGAGCTAACTTAACTGTAGAACAAGGGTGGACAACATGGTGCCCTAAATATGCTGTCAGACAGCATCTCTCTAGCCAGCACAGCCACTTGCAAGGGTATTGCAGAACATCATTATTGGAAGAGTCATGGGTTTGTCTTCCTTCTTCTATGTAGAGTTTTTAGATCAGAAACATCCCATTCTCCGAGATTTCAGGACCAACACCAGAGGCCAGGGGGGTAGGTCCCTGTGGTTCTGTAGAGGCACAGCAGGGCATTGAAGGGATACCAGAATTCCTTTGGGACCAGCTGACTGTGGAAATGGACATGATAGGGATCTCATCAACTGCCCCACCACCACCACGATCAGGGTATGCCGCAGCTAGTTGTGTAAAATGGCAACCCAGAAAGGGGATGAAGGGGCCTTCACAGCTAGGCAGCAAAATCCACCCAGCAGTCTTAGCAACAGTCTTACCTGCAGCAGACAACATTCACAACTTTCTTCCAGGCTCTACACTACTTCTGGAACTTATGGAAGGCTTTCTGCAATCCCTATGCCACTCGTGTCATGGTTTCTCTAAAAAGAAGGCTCAGAAGTCATGATGCAAGTGCTCCACAGCCAGACTTGCTCTAAATTAGCACAATTTGCCCAAAGTCCTGCACAGACTCTCCACTCACTCCTTTTCTCTTCTTCCTGACATTTTCAGGCCAAGCTGCTAAGCCTAGATGCAATCTGGGAACAACTGTCTAGGTTTTAAAGCAACCTCATAAACAAAGCAGAACTCCGCCTTTTCCAGGAACCAATCTGATGATGATGAAAGGGTTAAGATTCTCTGCAAGACTTGCTGCTTGATGATAACCATCCTCTAAATTGTTTCTACCCCTTTGGAGAGCTTCATGGCTTAAGGACCGCTGAGACTTAAATCTGGAGCACATCCAAGGATGTTGGGGAGTAAGAAAGGGACAGAGCATCCTGTGTTTGAGCCTGAGAACTTGCCCATAAGGTCACGGCCCTATTGTCAGTGCAATCTTTCAGCAGCCAAGACTATGTCCCAAGTATGTCTTTCTCTTCTTCCTATAGAAGTCAAAGGTCAACAGCGCAAGCAGCATTGCCCCATTGAGTTGAGGGCTGTACAGCTCCTTGGCTATTGCAGCATAAGCCTCAGTGCCATCTTCTAATATTCACAAAGCACTCTGCCAGCAATAAGGCAGAAGCCTATTATTCTCTGTGCAAGTCTTTTGGACAAGAAGTGGCTGTACAGAACGTAAGCTCCAGAGGTATAATCTGAAATAATTAACAATATAATCTGTAACAACTTCAGGGTCCGTGATAAAACAGTATTGTTTACATCGAGCTTCTCCCATAATTGTTCCTGTTAGGGCTCAGACAACCATGGAATTGAGCCTAACCCCACCATTTTGTACATGCATCCTCAGATGTAATGAACTCAGTGGGGTTGACTCCCACGTAAGTGGAAACATGATTCTGACTTTATATTTGGGTTTCAAATAGAATGCAGCAAGGAGTTCTTAGGAAGGTTTATTCCTTCCTTCCCAGGTTCTAGGGACTTTCTCTTCCTGTGATATAGTCTTTACTTTCTAGAAGACCAAAGTTAGAACCTTTCCAGAGAATGAAAAAGTTTCCTCTCTGCTGACACTGTTCCACATAGTGAACTAAAAGGTACCTTTTAGCACTGTGGTACACATTCCTCTGCACACTCTATTCCCCACCCAAGGGATTTAAAAAAGTTTTACCATATACATATTAGGGATAGGAGTTGCCTAATTCCTTCCCTTAACCTCCTACTCCTATTTCTCTTTTTTTCTTTGGGTAAAGGAGCTTTGTGCCAAAGTGGCTAAACTGCAGTATTGCAGTCAAGAGCCTGTTCACAAATTGAGTTCGATCCCAATAGGTTCAGATTGCTGGTTCTAGACTGACACTGCCTTCCATCCTTCTGAGGTCGGAAAATTGGTTAACCAGCTTGCTGAGGTGGGGTGGGATGGGGTGCAATTTGTAGCCTACATAATTATGTAGTAAACCACCCAGAGGGTACTTTAAGCACTATGAGGTAGGATATAAGCAGCACACTTTCTTTCTTTCTTTCTTTCTTTCTTTTCTCCAGCAGGGGTGCGGTCCTATAGTGATGTATAATGATGACTGAAGGGAAATCCCAAAGTGTGCTCAAATGAAAGTTGTGGTTTGTAACTAAAAGTAATGAGGATGAGGAAACTTTGTCTCCCTCGTGCAAACAAAAGTAATCACCACACCTTGTTACAATGTTTCAAAATAGAAATCTGCTCCGCATTTAAAGCAGGGGACAGAATCATCTATGGCAGTGGTGGCGAACCTTTGGCACTCCAGATGTTTTGGACCAGAACTCCCAGAATTTGAAGCCTGTATTGCCAATGACAAAGGACTGTGGGAGTTGTGGTCCAAAACATCTGGAGTGCCAAAGGTTCACTACTACTGATCTATGGAGTAATTTTTCTGTATGCTGTGCATGTTCCCGCTACATGGGTTTTAAATCTATGAGTGTATGACTCCAAATAAAAAGATAAGCCATTCACTTCAACAATTACTACACTAATATGGGTAAAGTCAGCCAAAACACAACCAAATAGCTGGTGCAGCTATGGATTAGCTGTGCGCAAATCTGCACTTACAAGATTTCTCATTAAATCTGTCCATCTACCCTGGCTGCTAGTTAGAATATCAGCTCAGTCTAGGCACTGCTTGGTTAGAACAGGATGATTCCTAGAAAAAGTTGGTCAGATTGCAAAGTCAATACGAAGGAGGGGGACTGACCCTCTACAAAGAGGCAGAATTGGGTTCAATAGTGTAAAGCTCCCTTTTCAACAGCAAACGGTTACTGCAACTGCTAAAGCATGATAAAATTTAGAGCTAACTCTCTTTCCTCATGTTTGCCACATTTGACAAAGACTACCTGCTGCCTCCCAGTTTTCAGTAGAGCCATTCCACCTAGGACTGTGAGAAATGCAAACCTTAAAAAAAAGAACCACACAGCTGTGGCTTTAAAGAAACAACCCCAAAATTAAAAAGAACCCTGCTGTGCGCATTCAGTTCCTTGGCAACATGTAAATGGGTTCCCTGGATGATGGCAAACGCCACAGCAGAGCCACATCTGTCTCTGCCTTTTAATTATCATAATGAACACAATTGGTTACATATTAGCATTGACATGAAAGGTGCTTTCTCTTTGGCTAATGAAAAACAAAACGCTTCACACAGCTTTCCTGTCTTAAGACCTCCATCACATCACAGAAGCCATCTTGTTTATATTTTTCGGGGGCTGGGGGTTTTTTAATAAATGTTAACACATGAATTCCAAAATTTGCCTAGCGAATCAGTGCTTAAAGAAGTTTAGCCTTCCAAACAGATGGAATGCATGCTGTGTCTCAGACAGGCAAGTCAGTGCTGACGCTTGGGTCTGACATATGAACAACTTGCGCAAGATCAGAACGTCAATATCAACCTTTCAACCAAATCAGCAAGCTCTGCCTTGTAAAGCAGGGTCCGCAGCTCTGATTTACAAGCCTAGACCTACAGAAAAAGGACAAAAATATTTGATCATTTGAATGAAACATTCAAATGATCAAATGGCTTATCTTAAAACAAAGTAGGAAAAGATCATAGTGCACAACACATATGGAAATACAGCATATAACCTTGAAACTCAGGCATGCTATTCTGTATTAAAAGAAAGTTTATAATTTATTTATTTATTTTTCCTACAAGATACCATCAACTCTATCCAGCTTGGCGCATGGTAAGGAGTCAAGGGAGCTCCAGGCCAGAACACCTGCAGCAACAAATTTCACCAACCCAGCATTGAGAACCCTGATATTATTATTATTATTATTATTATTATTATTATTATTATTATTATTATTATTATTATTATTATTATTATTAACCTCTGCATTAAGAACTTCAATATGCATTGTCTCCATATAACATATGGAAATTTGGAAGATTAAACAAAAAGGAAGACTGGTCTTATGAAGCCATGCTCCATGTTTATAACTTTTTCAATCTTGTGCACCATGCTAGTCATGGGGGGAACCTCTCTATAATAATACTAATGGCCAGCAAAAATAAACAATGATCCTGTGGAGGTTCTCAAATCAGGAAATATAGGTCTTTTCTATAAAAGACCAGAACTTGGTAACATTGCATGTGTGGGCTACAACTCCCAGAATTCGCCTAATCACTAGCAAAATGGATTTAAACCATGGTTCAAATTTAAAACACTGTTTTTTTTTAAAAAAATTGTGAAATAAATTGCAATTTCAATCAAGTTTATTTTTTTTTAAAAAATCATTGATTTTTATCCACCCTGCATGCTGGTAGTGTACTCCAAACAGTCATTTCTTCAAGTTCTGGTAAGAATTACCATTTTTTATTTAGCCTTGGAGGGTGGAGCATTTGCTCTCCATCACAACCAAAGAATTTGATTAGAGGAATTTCCATTCTAGTGTTTATACGTTACATAGAAGATATTTTGAATCTAGAAACAGCAAACAGAGCAATCTAGGAATAACTATCTTAATGAAGACTGTCCAACAGGAATTCCGACATGAAAAGTGCTTCTTTGGTTTGGTATGCTTTACAATTCTGTAAACAACATATGAAAGATGAAAAACATGTCAAGTAATATGCCAACTATTGCTAGTTTCTCATTACTAAATGAGAGTGTGGAGTTCAGAACAATGTGTTATCTTCCATGCGGGGTTGCAGTTGAATGCATTCAACTGTTCCCTTCTGTCAGACTCTTCTGGTAACCCAGCCAACAATTGGGAAGCTATGATTTAATTTGGCTGCATTTTTAGTCAGTTCTGCCTATCTGATTAAAAAAAGGATGGGGTGGTTGCATCAAATCACATAGGCCAGGCCTGCCCAAAGTCTGGCCCGGGGGCCAAATCCAGCCCATCAGGCCATTCTGAGTGGCCCGCGGCCAGCTGGGCCGCCCCTCCCTCCCCCTCCTTCACCCACACATTCCCCTGCAGTGGCCATGGCTCCCTGTGCTTCCTTTGGTCCCCACCGTCCTTCCTTCCTTCCTCCCTCCCTTGGTCCCCACCTCCCTTCTTCCCTCCCTTCCTTCTTCCCCACCTTCCTCCCTCCCTCCCTTGGTCCCCGCCTTCCTTCCTGCAGGTGGGGTTGCAAGGGGTCAGTGGGTGGGGCTTATGGGTCAGTGGGTGGGGCTTGCAGTGGGGTGGCAGGGTCAGGGAGCAACCGGCCCCTGACACATTCTCAGCCACCAAATCTGGCCCTCCTTACAAAAAGTTTGGGCACCCCTGACATAGGCCATACAATTTTGTTTTCTTTCAATGGAGGTGTCCTTAAAATACACGGAAAATACTATTTGTAAGAACTTATAGACTACAAAATGAGGGGCATGGTGGTTCAGTGGGAAAGAGCACTGAAAACTATTGGCTGCAAAGTCGGCAGTTCAGCAGTTCAAATCCCAGGTGCCACAGAGTGGAGCGAGCTCCTGCTGTTAACCCCAGCTCCTGCCAACCTAGCAGTCTGATAAATAGGTACCGCCGTAAAAAGCGGGAACGTAAAAGAGTGTTTCCTTGCAGCCATGCCAGCCATAGAGCCACGAACTTGCACAACACTGACTCTTCGGCTTGAATACAGAGATGAGCACTGCCCCTAGAGTTGGACATGACTAGCACGCATGTGTTGGGGGAACATTTACCTTTGCTTTTTATAGATTGCAACATTTAGAATGTTGCACTGAGGCCCTCTTTTTCAGCAAACACCAGGATCTCTACATTACTAAAATATATTACCTTGCAAAATCATTTAGATGTATTATTTATTATTTATCATTTATTTGTATTTATAAACTGCCTGACTTTCCCATTGAAACTCTGGGTGGTGAACAACATAATAAAACAGAACAGCTGTAAAATATACACAATATATGAAAAAAGCAAATAAAAACAAGTCAGGAAATACAAGATGGTGGCCAACTATGTATCATAGTTCAGATCTCACTAGGCAAGAACATGTTGGGGGTTTATGATTTCTATTCACCACCACAATCTCCTTTTTAAAATTACTCACAAAAAAGACGCCATGCCAAAATAAACAATTTTCTTTCAAAAGAACACAATCTCTGCTGGGTTGGAGTAAAGTAAAATCCAGCCCTGCAATGAGTTAACAAAGTGGCCATCCCATAATCATTTCTACACTTCTGCTAGTTTCTTCTGTGAAGCTTAGTACATTTGTCCAATGCAGAATATAGTAAATTCTTAATGGCCAAAAAGGATTTGAGAATCGTTCTGACCAGTACCCTCCTTATTTATTAGAAAAACTGTGTATATCCTTAATAACTAGTGCCCGTGATCAATACTTAGTGTTCAAAATATTCACAAAAGAAGCATAGTTACAGCCCAGGCTTTGTTAGAATTTCATATATTACTGCTGCCTACTACTACTTTTTTGTGTCCTCACCCTTTGTTTCTCTCTGGGATTCAAACTTCCAAGATTTGTTATCTGGAATTTCCCAGGAAACGGCAAACAGACAAAGAAGGGACTGCCATCAGAGCCCAATGAACCTTAAGCAGATTGGCTCTGCAACTATTAAAAGAGTGTGAATATGTATCAGCTTCATTACTTCCACTAAGAGGGATGAATTAACCAAAAGCGATCCTGTTAAGCATGAAAAGAATGTCGCCCTTGGTGATCTAACAACTTTTTTCTAACTCGTGAGCCGTTCTTCTAGTATCCTCACAGCACACCAATGGGGAAGCAATTAGTACCTCAAGTGGGCAGGTTCTTAAATCATGTTGTACATCAATTTTCATATCGAAGTCCACGATTTAAGAGAAAGGATGGCCTGGAAAGTTCACCAGGAATAACTGACTGTGCAAAGGGGAGCTGAGCTAAATAGTGCTTCAAAAGCAGCTGATGTGCAGAACATGATGTAATTCCTTAAGTGCACACAGAGGATTGCTGTAGACTGGCTGTGTGAAAATTGTCCCAGGAGCACAGCTTTCAACCAACTGTGGTGAAGGGAATGACGGATATGTATAAAAACCTTGGGCAACTATTATGAAGTTTCACAAGTGGTATCACACAGAGCTTCCTTTTTTTTACTTAATTTCCCACTTTCTAAAGTATTCATATTCAAATTCACCTTCATTTCCTACATGTCTTCTTAGTTCTTTAATGCTGCCATTTCATTTTCCATCCATTATGGATATACTGCATTTCCTTACCCTATCAGGGCACCAAGGCAGGAACAGCAAATTGGATTTGTCAGCTTTCAGTGGTTCACTGTTCAGATCAAAGCAGCAGTAATGGCGGAATTAAAATATTGAATCAAATATTTTTTAATTGTTTGCAAAGTTCCCAGATATTTTTAACTTGCTGAAAATAATGGGGGAGTTATTTTATCTCACGAATATGCTACAGATTTTAAATAGAGATTCTGGAAGTAGTGTGATCGCATCAGACTAATCTGTCTGATGCATAAATTATTAAGTTTTCAAAGAGAAAGCATGCTTGGAAAAGTTACTTTTTATCCAGTCACACTGGCCAAAGGATCCTGGAAATTCTGACCCAAATCTGCAACTTTTCCCAAGATCTGGGTGGAAGAAGGGATTGCATAAATTTCAAAACCACTTCACAAGAAAGCATTGCCTTAAAACCTTAAAAAATTCCTAGCAGCAATTCAGTAATTTCCCTCAGCTACGTTTCTTGATAGCAAATTGGCTTTGTTAACAGCTAGAACATCTTGCTTCTTGTCTTTCTCTCTGGAGGCCCCCAGATCTCTCCTGTCTTAACATATGCATATGTCTTCCTCCTTATTATAGCACTTTTCCTGATAGTTTAAACCAGAAAAAAGGCAACTTAATGCTATCTATATTTTTTTCTGTTTTCACAGCTAAAAGATCTGACCATCATTCATATGCATTTTTTCCTTTAAACATTAATAATTCCTCCTAAGTCTCTCTTCGTATATTGCAGAGCTTTAGTTATCTTTCTCCATTTCACTAAATATCTTCCAGTTTGCCAGTGGCGACCAAAACTCTATATCAAGCAGATCCAGACAGAGATCTTTCTCAGGCTTATTAAAATAAAACTTTCTGTACTTTACAGGTTCACACCTACATCTATTTACCCCAAGCCTGTCACAAAGCTGCCAGACATCATACAGTAATTACCATTACCTACATTAAAGGCAAGAGGTTATCAGCACAGAGCATGAAGTGATGTTTATGCTTCGGCTTACTCATTCCCTATTCTGTAATAAAGTAATTGGGTATTAGTAAATATGCATCAGCCTGGATCTTAACCTTGGCTCCCCTAATGTTACTGGATTGACTCATGCTGGTTGCGACTGAGGGTTTGGGGTACAAAATCAACAGGATTTCCAGCTGACCTCTAGATGTGTGTCTCCTGAAGGTACTGATGCGATTTGTGCACTGAAATATTAGTGTCATTTATGGCCAATATTTGAGAGAACAAAGGAGACCAAATATCTATACAACACTGCAAACTTCCATGTGTCATCTGAGGAATACATGGAATTCTTTCGCTCACTGGCTTCCCTGTCTACTTCCATTACGCAACCATCTTTGGCGTTAAAATGTCAGAGAACACCTTTGTAAAACAGGAAGTGTTATCTATCCGATGAACTTGTACATCCTCATGACATAACTATGTCACTTTAGCATTAAGCGGTGATGGTCATAACAATATTGCTACCAATTATTATTTCATTTCTCAAATACCGTATATACTCGAGTATAAGTTGACCCGAGTATAAGTCGGGGCCCCTAATTTAAACCCAAAAACTGGGAAAATTTATTGACTCAAGTATAAGCCTAGGGTGGGAAATGCAGCAGGGCCTGGCAGCTCCTCCTTTGTGAGCTGGGTGTGTGTGTGATGTTTAAAATGACTTTTAGCCACCGAGGCAAGTGCTTGAGTTGGTGGCTAAAAGTCATTTTAAACATTGTTTTTAAAATGACTTTTTAAAAAGTCGTTTTTAAACATGGGGGGTCAGGAGAAGTGGCGCACAATGTTTAAAATGACTTTTAGCCACCGACCAAAACTTGCCTCAGTGGCTAAAAGTATTGACTCGAATATAAGCCGAGGACCCCTTTTTTTCAGCCCAAAATTAGGGCTGAAAAACTAGGCTTATATTCGAGTATATACAGTACATTTCTTTACAAGAAAAACTCTAGATATCTATCAGATCATATATAGTTCCTTAAAAACAAATGAACAGTAAAATGACCAGTATGTGGCAAAAAGCAATATAAGGTAGACATACAACCTGTCTCTAAAGAGAGAAAAGAAGAGGAAGGATTAAAAATAAGCAGCATACTGATTTCTATTTGCTGCAGTAAATACTGCAAATCGATTTCTGCTACAAGGGTTTCACATACCACGTGAGGGCAACAAACCGTTCAAAAGTACATTTTTCAAAAATTTATTATTTTTATTTAAAAAGTCATAAATATATAGGGACTTTTCCTCTGTTTCTCACAATGTATAAGCCAGGAAGACTTTTGTGACACTGTAATTTTCTTTTTTTTTCTGTGCTTTTTTATCACTTCTTTGGGTTGAACATGCATCAGGGCACGCTGATGGTTAAAGATGGAAACACCAACACCATTACAGCGGAAATGAATGTTTACTCTGACCTCCATGGGCTTCTTCCTTCTGTGTGGACAGAACTGGATACATAGCAACTGTTGCAACCATTTATCTAGTTTATGCCTCCTTTCTAATGGCTGCTCTTTAAAAAAAATCACTAACGCTGATAACCAATGATGCTTTGCAGAAAATAAGTGCCTGTAAAAATCTTCCAGCATCTACAACTCCAAGCTCCATTTTTCAACCCAAAGGAAGGAAAGCATAGCAATTAATAGAACTTAAAATGGACATAGCAATTTAAACTTTCTTAGCATACAGCCAGTTGTAAACTTACCGCAGCTTTATGCAGTAACAATGTTATACTGGTACAATCATACTGATTAGTAGTTGTATATATTATCCCAAAGTCAGACCACTCAGTGATTATTATTACAGTGGACCCTTGTATAACAAACAGCTTGTATAACATAAAATTTGTACAACATAAAATTTCGGATATAGGGAAATTTGCTTAACATAATCGCCTATGGAGAAAATCCATACAACATAGAAATGGGATCACTCCATTTTCAATGCATTCCTATGGGAATTTGTATAAAGGAAAATTTGCTTAAAATAATTTCATTTGGAACGAATTAATTCCTTTATACAAGGTACCACTGTATTTTTTACATTAAGGATAATGATTCTTCAACAAGAAATCTTTAGAAATGCAAAATGCTCTATGTGGCATGAATTGGGAAGCAACCATCAGAAAGAGAGATCATAATTTAAATGCACAAAGCTGTACTTATTTCACCAGGTCTTTTTCAATTTAGCTCATATCTGAATAATTAACTGCTGTGTATACATTCAAAACTATGGCAGAAGATATTTTTCTGCCTTCTCACAACAGCTACAATCCATCATTTTTCACGCAAGGAGAAAACAAACATTTCATGCCTACAGGGTGATTCCCATATGGATATTTTCTTCCTTTTATTTGTTATGAACTTCCATCACAGGGTGGGGTGGGGATGGAGACACATTTTCAACCAAGTACAGAACATCTCCAGAGAATGCGCAGGCTGTGATCTACACACAGATTCTGACTTTTAGAGAGAAAACTAAGTAGAACGGCATCCAGAAGTGGTTAAATTCATTGTACAGTAATAACTTGGTTTACGAGCATAATTCATTCCGGAAACATGCTTCGAAACCAAAACACTCTTATATCAAGGCAAATTTCCCCTTAAGAAAGAATGGAAAATCATATGATTAATTCTGGGGTCCCATAGACCACACAATGTACACACAAAAATGCCAAAACTCACAAAAGAAGTTGGCTAGAAGTCCATGTCCACACCATGGTTTAGCTACCTGGCTGAAGAATCTGCTCTGCTTGGGACTAAGAACTGGATTTTATTCCATGTTTTTAATGTGACAGCAATCTGTAGCCCCTATACACACCTGACTCGCTGCACTATGACTAGAAATGGTTTAAAAAGTAAGAAAGGTTGATGAAAAAAAAATGAAAAAATAAAATAAAGATAAAGATAAAAATAAACCCCTAACCTGCACTCCCCTTTGAAAACATTCCTGGCTGATGTGACGGAAATCTCCCTCCCTCTCTCCTCCCTCTACTTTGGAGGTTGTCTTAGATGTAATGTTCCAGACAATCAGCCACAATCAAACAGGGGAAGAGAGAGAGTGCCACCATTGGCTCACTTGTGATCATGTGACCTGCTCCAGTTACTTATATTGAAAGACATTGCTTGTTGATCAAGGCAAAATTTAAAAGAAATGTTTGCTCGTCTTGCAAAACGCTCTTAAACCAAGTTACTCTTAAACCAATGTATTACTGTATGTAGAAAAATTGGATGAACTATTAACAGATGAAAAGATCATTTTTTTAACACAGAGAACTGAGACCAGTATCAATATGTCCCATCTCTGTTAGCTGCTTCCAGTGATGCTGCAAGATTTCTCTGCCACAAAGAGACCAATCACTTTCACCCTCCACCAAAAAAACAAGAGCTAAGACTCAGGCCCAACCTCTACAAATGCTATCTCACCTAACATATATGGTAAAACTACATCAAAGGCATCTTTCTCTGGGCATGAAGAGTCATGCCTCTCAATTAAGATCTATATGGAAGCAACAGAAACCAAGGGGTGGCAATGCCAATGGGAACTGGAAGGATTCTCAGTTGCTTGGGTTAGTAGGACCAAGGAACAATATTTAGTTAAGTTCTCATCCAGAAGAGTAAATGGCAAACTATTTACTTATACGGAAGAAAGTAGTGCAACATTTTCTGACAAAAAATGAAGCTGTCACACACATTATGAACATCGTAAAGATTCAATGGAAAAAATAAAAACTGAAGATCAAACATAGATTGACTCATTAGAAGAAGCCATAAACTCGAGTTTGCAAGACTCAAGCAGGGCTGTTAATGATAGGACCTTTTGGAACTTGCTAATTCATAGTCATCAGAAGTCGAAAGCAGTCTGATGGCACATAACAGCAACCAAGCGTTACAGTTTTAAATGGCCTGTGACCAAAAGGACAGGCAACCCCCCAAAAAAAAAAATAATAATTCTGGATTGAGACCCCTCCATTCATTCCACATATCAATTCCGATTAGAAACTTCAGCACCACATTGCAACAAAGAAGGAAAACTGCTCTCCCACTCTAAAATTGGGTCACCCAGGCACATATCACTGAGGTTATTCTTTGGGAGGGGAGAGATAGCACCAATCCCAGCAGGCTTAGCAGAACACTGTCCACAGAGAATGTGATGGCAGGTGTTTTCTAGAAGGAAATGAGAGCAAAATGTAGCTTCGTACATTCGTTGGATTTGAGCATGATCAGCATTAACCAAACTGTAGATCATGGTAAAGTCTTAGTTGCTCAAACCAGCTACGAGGCAATAAGGTGGCGCCAACTGTGGTGCCCCAGGCAGTTACCAGTTCACCTGTCTGCTGGCATGGGACTCCCCTGTCTAGATTATTACACAATTATCAATCTTCGCCAACATTTGTCATACGCAAATTCTCTTTTTCACTGACCTTTCCTTCTTGCATGTATGATGTACATTTTCTGCTTCAGTGCGATACCATCTGCTATCTCATCAGTTGCACTTATGCCCTGTACCCAAATTTATCATTCTGTGTGCCCTATTTAGAGTAGCAGCCGTGTTCCAGAAGCCCCATGTTAATGAATCGTTTTTGCAGTGTCCTCAACCTTCTCTATACTATAATTTTAAGATCAAAAACACTTCAGGTTTCATGCATTACAAATCACCAATATTTAGAAAGAGTTAAAATGAAACATTTTTGAAGAACATGTAACCTAGTTTAACTATGTCATATTATTCAGAACAGGCAAATAGTTACATCTGCCCTGTAAATAATTTTATTGGTACAAAGCATATACCTGTATTCTCTGATGGGAAGTCGGCCCTTGCAGAATGTTAAGGGAAATTCTCTAAATCACAGCTTACACATATCCATAGAATCATAGAGTTGGAAAGAGACTCAAGGGCCATCCAGTCTAACCCCCTGCCATGCAGGAAACCACCATCAAAGTACTCCCGACAGATGGCTATGCAGCCTCTGCTTAAAAACCACCAAAGAAGTAGATTCCACCACCCTCCTTTGTGGGCAGCATACTCTAATGCCGAACAGCTCTAACCATCATGAAGTTCTTCCTAATGTTTAAAATTGAATCTCTTTCCCTGTAGTTTGAAATCATTGCTCTAAGTCCTATTCCCTGAAGCCATGGAAAACAAACCAGTCCTCTCTTCACTATGACATCCTTTCAAATATTTAAACATAGTTATCATATCCCGTCTCAACCTTCTTTTTGTAAGGTTAAACATTCCCAGCTCCCTAAGCCGCTCCTTGTAAGACATTTCTTCCAGTCCTTTAACAATCCTGGTCGCCCTCTTCTGGACCCATTCAAGGTTGTCAACATCCTTTTTAAACTGAAGTACGCAGAACTGGACACAGTACTCCAGGTGGGGTCTGACCAGAGCAGAATAGAGTGGTACAGTACTATCACTTCCATTGATCTAGACACTATGTTTCTGTTGATGCAACCAAAAATCGCATTCTTGGCCACCGTGTCACACTGCTGACTCGTGTTTAATTTGTGGTCCACCCAGATTCCGAGATCCATTTCACACATACTGTTCTCCAGCCAGGTGTCTCCCATCCTACATCTGTGCAATTCATTTTTTTACCTAGATGCGGCACCCTACATTTCTCTCTGTTGAAACTCATTCACTTAGCTTTGGCCCAGCACTCTAATCTGTCAAAGTGATTTTGGATTTTCAACCTATCCTCTAGGTAATTACCAACTCCCTCTCAGTTTGGTATCATCTGCAAATTTAATCAGCATACTCTCTATTCCTTCATCGAAGTCATTAATAAAGATAATGAATAGCACCAGACCCAGAACAAAATTCCAGGGCATTCACTGGTCACATCTCTCCAAGCTGAAGAGAAGCCATTTATGATCACTCTTTGGGTGCTATCAGTCAACCAATTACAAATCCACCTAACAGTATTAACAGATTTGTACCTCTATTGACTTTTTTTTGGCTGCAATATCATTTTCCAGATGGCTATGTCTTCCTTATACAGTATACATGTTGTGCTGGATGGGTCTTCATGTTTATGCCACATATGCTTGAAAAACAAAGTGTGATATCCTGTCCCAAAGTCTGGTTCTCTCACATCTGAAGAGAGTAGGATACATGCACATGTAGGACATTGAGCCACATAACAGCCTCCCATCCAAACAGTCCATACAAGTCCTGCCCCCCACCCCCAGTTTCAGCTTTTGCCATATTGAATTACAACATCTTAACTGAAGATGGACTCGTGTTTACTTGAACACAAGCATACCTCTTTATGTAATTAGGATTGTGGTTTATCAGGCTTCCCAGTATACCAATGTCCCACTGAAATGCTTTTGGTCTATTTGCATGTTTAGCCTACAGAATGAACATCTAAACATATCTTGCCATGGACATACTTTTAAATGATGGTGACACCAGGATCACATCAGAGAGAGTATGACAAAGGCCCATTAGCTCAGTATCAGCCATTTCTAGACTATCTATACACTTGCTGCTTCTGCCCGGAATAAAGACTATATATCTGGCAAGCCACTCCAGTATTCCTGCCAAGAAAACTCCATGGACATGGAGTCACGAAGAGTCGGTCACGACTGTAACAACACAACACAACACACACACACACACACACACATCCATCTCTTTCTTTAGGTGAACCAAGTGTCATCATCATTGTCCCCCTCTTTCATCTCCTAACACCATTACTTACACAAACAAACTGCTTTCAGGGGGAAGTTGCTTGAGCAATCACATTCCCAGCTCTTTTACATTTTATCTTCTGAATCATCCTTGTTTAACTCAGATATATAATACCTGTTGAACACTTTTTAATCTTCCTCCTTGAGTGGCTGCTACACCTGCCTGTCTGTAGTTACCCAATTCAACTAACACCACTCAGATTCTTCTTTGGACTGCATTCTCAAGCCACTGAAAGTTCATAATAACCTAAAAAGGAGAGACAGGAAAGTCCTAATAGCTCTCCTGCAAAGGTACTTGACATAGCATTAAGGATTCTAAGAGTAGAGAAAGTGTGACTTGCATGAAGCACCCGTAGTATTAAAGACTAAGCAAAATTATAGCCTGCCTGCAAGTTTCCAAAAAGGGCAGCCATGCTATTCTTAACTCTGTATAAATATTCATAAGATGGTCTGTTTCTACAGACTCAACTCTAGTTGTTGCCAAAAAACCTGCTTTATTTGACACAACTCTAACCTCAGTTCTAACTTCCTGAAAACAAGCCATCTCCATTTTCACTCCCTCTACACTTCAAAGCCAGCAGCCTACCATTTTATATCAGCTAACAAGCAAGCTGGTGGCTCTCCATATGCATAGGATGTCTATGTAAATACTCTTAATGTTGATTATGATTACTGGTGTTGATGTCACTGTGTCACTTTGAAGGTTCATTGCCAATGTTAATACAGTGGTACCCCAACTTAAGAGCAATTTGACTTAAAGAGCTGAGAATTGTTGGCATTTTAACTGCCGCCTTACAAATTTTAGATAAGGTCTGCTCGACTTACTTTTTTTTTCATTTTTTATTAACTCTCCCCCCCCCAATTTTTAGATAGGTACCCTGACTTAAGAGTAGTTCGACTTAAGAGCATGCATTCAGAATGGATTAAATTCTTAAGTTGAGGTACCACTGTAATGTAATTGTCATTCTCTTTTCCCCCCCACTACACTTGGTTCCCCAACCTACTAGCATGTACACAGTGTATACTATACTGTACCCTGTGTGCTTGAAGAAGGGAATTATAATACACATTGGAAAAAACTCACATTGAAAAAAATCTGATGGCGTTTTAAGGGACAACAATAATGTTGTTCTTCTCCAAAGTTTGGTGAGCAAAGCAGGCAGCTTTTGCTCACACAATAGAGGAAATCTCACTGTGGCATTGGACACAAACGGAAAGCCAAGCGCCTAAGAGAACTGGTTCTGTTATTCTTGGTAAGGGGAGAGTACCACCAGAACCAAGAGAGGGAAGAGTATTTTGAGGGTAGGTGTAAGAGAACATCCTCATAGCTGGATGCTGCAGCTGTCTGAAAGACCTCTGAGACTGCACTCCCACACAACACAGATGCAGTCTATTCTCATCTCAATTGAAGAAATGTTCAAAAGCTCCCCCTGTCTCCAATTATTATGGAAAGTGCTCTAAGAACCTCTCCTTCACTCAGAAGCATTATCGCTCCTCTTCAACCTCCGAAAATGAACAAAATGTAGATTAAATTCACAAATTTTAAAAGCCGATGTTTGCATTTGCATTGCAAATCTCAAAAAGTTCTTGTCTTAAAACAAAAGAACCTTGTTTCAAGGGTTGGTGGTCTATGACAGAATTAGGTATCCTGAATCAGGTATGCTATCCTGGTAACTTGTGTGCTAACTGTCAATTCATTATCAATGTCAAAGTTTAATTAAGAAAGCTATGAAGTCATTTGAATCAGAATTCATGAAGGTTAATATTACTACACAGGGCCATTTTGTTGTTCTGGGGTTTGTCATACTTCTAATGTAACCACTGAAGGGAATGGGGGGAAAGAACTATTATTAATCTCGCTATATCATGTTTTAGCCTTCTTCTGTATACACAAGTTTAATAGAATGTTACCTGTCTGCATGAGCAATACAAATTTTAGGCCTGCTTTGCACATATGTCAATACCTTGATTGAGGAAACAACAACAACAACAACACAACAGCAACAGCAACAACAGCAACAAACTGAAGTGCAGAGTTGGAAGGGATTCCTATGGGTCACCAAGTCTAGGCACAGTCAGGAATTAAACTCCCAACTAGAGACCTAAACCACTGAGCTATCCAGCAACCTTCATTTCATTTCTATCAAGGCAACACTTCCAAATAGGCGCCAGCTGTATGTCTAGAATCTAGATTATACAGTACATCTCAAACAGAAATGGTAAGAGTTCTGCAGAGCCACAAGGAGTAAGGATGAAAACCAATTATGTGCAGTTGCTTTTTGATTTAAAAGCAAAATGTTTAAATGGAGATCAGTATTTTAAATCATTTTTAATTCTTAAAATTTCTTCTTTAAAAGAAACAAGTCCTATGTGATGGTAAATTTAATTTAGACTGTCACAATTCAGAGTTGTGATACCTAAATAGGGACTATAAATTCTAATTCTATATCATGGGACAAATAATACAGGAAGAATGTAGAAGAGATAATGATAGAATGTCACTTGTCGCCATATATAGCTCCTTATTAAAACCTCTTAAACACATCATCAGTGATGCACAGCCCATTCTGAATAATGGCATGCTCCTTTCATAGGCTGTGGGTAGTGGGCCTGTACTTGCTTGCCAACAACTTAAAATGGTTATTCACCACTGAAAAGCAGACAACATAACAGAAACACAGAAACACAAACCTGGGCCTGCAACAGAGAGGGTTTTCAGCTCTGTCCCCATGTCTCTTCTGAAAGCAAAGTAACAGGATCCAATAATTCATGACAGTAAGGTTTCATACACCTCCTCAATTTCTAATGTGATCTGTGCCATCATTTGCCAGCAATCCCCATCATAGGAGAGGGACCAGTCTGCACACAAAATAAATACCAATTTTTTCATCAGAAATGGCAATATTAAAAACCAGTGGAGAAAGGTTTTAATGTTCCAGAACATGTCATAATTCTCCATGCTGGAGAGGGGAAAATTAACAGGTTTTAAAAAGTACAAATCACCAGATTTTTCTCCTGTGTTTTAAATAATGAACAAAGGTTTTTCTTCCTAACTATACAAATTAACAAAGGTGTATTTGCATTGATGGGCCACCAAACAATTGTTCTGTGAACCACTATTTATAAAAAGATGAATCTGGTTAATGCTGGATATATCAACCAGCAGCCCAACCCAGAGAAAAAGTCCTTCTCAGTAAAACAAACTACAGGTAGCACGGGAGATTACTATAAAAACTCCAACTTTTTTCCACAACATTTGATTTCAAAGAGAGTTACACATCTATGGTGAGTGCTTTCCCCCTCTCTTTCCTTGGTTGGTAGCAGTTGTTTGTTTGGTGTTGATCTGTTTGGTTACTCAGTATGTGTTCAGTAAAGAAAGCAACATACACAAGCTGAAGTAGCATTACCCTGTAAATTCCCTCCAAGTACTTTTCGTGTGGAATATTTTGAATAACTCTGGATAACACTCCATGCATCTGAAGAGATGAACTGCTGTCTATGAAAAATTGTGCCGCAATATATTTGATCGTTTTTGATGTCAAGTGTCTCTATGTAAGACCACGGAAACGGAGAAAGAGATCTTATTGCAATCTAGACAATTGGTTCATACAGCACATTATAGTTTACAAGGACTGGCAGGAGCTTCCCAGGATTTCAGTGTCTCTTCCAGCTCCATCTAGACTTTCGGCATCTATCCCAGCTCCACCATATCACAAGCTAGGACATTTTGCTTGCAAAACCTGTGCTCTGCCACTGTCGCATCACAAGCTATTTCAGTGGCTTCCTGAAACCTCAGGTGCAATTTTGGGAGGAGGCACAAGGGGCTGCAATTGGAAGAAGAGAGGAGAAAGCCCTGTTCCCTAAGTATAGCTTGTCTTCTAAGAATTCGGTACAAATAAATATACAGTATTACAGTAGTTGACCGTAGCTTTTATATAGGCACTATCACATTGTTATATTCAGATAAGAATGGGATTCTAATGGTGTCCCTATCAACCATCTGACTTAGAAAATAAGCCATAGCACCAAGAGAGAGGAGGAGGAGGAGGAGGAGGAGGAGGAGGGAGGAAAAGAGAGGAAGAAAAGGAAGGGAAAAAGTTGGTTGAAGACTTATAAAAATTGGAGATTTATTTGGAATTTCCCATGCTACCTATACTTTCTTTAAATGGGAAGGAGTTTTCTGGGCTAGGGGTGATTGGCTATTTATCCAGTACTAACCAAGCATTCCTTCCAATGATTTTTATTTCAAAGAGAGCCCTGAATCTCTGCTGTGTGTTCTTTCCTCCTCTTTCATGGGCTTGTGGCAATTGTTTGTCTATTGCTGCTCTGCTTGGTTGGTGCTAAGTATGCACGCAGTAAAGAAAGCAGTATACATAAGTCTGTAACTTCAAGTAACTGTGAGTAAAGAAATGCTTTTTTACTATATTTTTGTCCTTTACATGTCTCTGAGTGAATTATTGAGACTTTAAGTGCCACTTAATAAGAAATGGGTGTACTCTGTGGAACATGTAGCTATTTCTCTGCTGTGGATCTCTGTACATCTACTGCATAACAAAAAGGGAATTTTACTAGATATTTAAAATGCTACATCAAAAAAAGTGTTTATGTACAATAGTTAAATTTAAGAAGGTAAAGGTACAGTCACCCCCGCCATTTTGCGGTTTCAGGCCCCACGGTCCCACTACATCGCGGGATCGCAGTACCTGCAAAGCCTCGGGGCCGCACGGGGGGGGGGGGCGGTCAGGGGCCAATCGGGTTACTCCGCCGCCCCGCCCCTCCGCAAAGCCTCAGAGCCGCACAGAGGGGAGATCGGGTTCTCTCCGCGCCGCCCCTCCGCGCTCCTCCGCAAAGCCTTGGAGCCACATGGGGGGGGCGGGGGGCGGGTCACGCTGCGCCAGCCCCCGCGCTCCTCCGAGAAGCCTTGGGGCCGTGCCGGGGGGGGGGGGGAATCTCCATTGAAATGCATTGAGTCAATGGATTTCAATGGAGAAATTTTCCCCATTGGAAAGCATTGAGCCAATGTTTTCCAATGGGGAAAATTTTCTCCATTGAAATGCATTGGCAATGCATTTCAATGGAGAAGGCCCTGGACAAGAAGTCTTAGGCGGCGCAGGCGGGTGGCAGTGGGAGGTCAGATCCCCCTGCTGCCGGTGGCGCACACCGCCCCAAGACTTCTCGGACAGGCACGCGATCGCCCCTCCCCGCCCCAGGCCCCACCCCAACCGCTTCCGCATATTGCGGATTTTCATGCATCGCAGGTGGGGTGGGGTCCCTAACCCCCGCTATGGGTGGGGGTTTACTGTAAAGGTTTCCCATGCACATGCATGCTAGTTGTGTCCAACTCTAGAGGTAGCACTCATCTCCGTTTCCAAGCAAAGAGCCAGTGTTGTGCAAGTCCATGGCCATATAGACGACATGGTTGAATACATTTCTGCGCATGGAACACTGTCTACCTTCCTGCTTTTTACGACGGTACCTATTTATCTGCTTGCATTTACATGCTTTTGAACTGCTACTGGTTGGCAGGAGCTGGGGTTAACAGCAGGAGCTCACTCTTCCCCATGGCACACAGGATTCAAAACACCAAGCTGCTGATTTTCCAGCCGACAGTTTCAGCATTCTAGCCTGCCTAGCCACCACGCCTCTTCCAAATTTAAGAAACAAAAAAGCATATAAGAGAAATTATTTAGGAAATATAGTTTTTATTTTCAATTGTATATTTATGACTTTTGCAAAGTATGCATCTGATTCTTATTGAAAATCACTTGGGCTAATTAGTGCATAGCAGCTTCTCTTTTTCTATATGTAGATTTGCATTATAAACATATAGCAATATGCACTATATAATCTGGAATAGATTAAATCAGTTCATCTGAGACGAGAAAATAAAATAATGCCTTAAATGTCATGTGACATGTTACAACATATTGTTATGAGATCAATGATTACAGTAAGGAAATTCCATGTTTCAGGATACAGACCTATCATCACATATGTCAGGAAGGAAGTCTATTTAACCACCTAAAATGCCTTCCCTTCTTCTAAATATAAAAGCAACTGGTCTATGAATGGAGGGTGAAAACAGATGTAGAAGTAAATGCTTTGACCAATAACTAGAAAAATGTGTTGTTTTCTCAAGATTTATCATTCATAATTAAGGCACATATCTCCAGGTCTGTAATTAGTTTTAAATCATGTAAGCATGGAAGGAAAAAAACTAAAGGAAAAGAACAAAATAAAGAAAAAAAAACTATAATAGCACCTTAAAGATTAACTGCTATACTGTATTTTGATGTGAGCTTTCCACGGACAAGTCCACTTCCTCAAACATGAAAAACAGCTATTTAATTTTATTGCCTAGTCAATGGGAAAATGTCCAAGGGCTTCAAATTCAATCAAGTGCTCCCAGCAATGGGATGGAAAAGTCAACGTTTGTCAAAACCTGCAGCCACAATCCCCTTGTCTGTCTCCTGCCTGATGTAATCATAATTAATGATTCAAAGTCAGCTATGATTGAACTCCAAAACAAATGGTTTGCAAAACTCACTTCAAACATGAACTGAAACCTAACTACATATGATATTGATCTCGATTTCTATGAAAGAGAGTCATAGAAAGGGAGATGGAAATCTAAAATGCATGGGGAGGGGGCTTATGTGAACTCACGGTACCTTTCCAGTCCTCCAAACCTTGGTGGATCACCCTAACTAAGACAGAAGGTTCAACTACAATTCTCGTTGATTAACTACTTTTTGTACTACAGTATATCACAAAAGCATCTATTGATTTTTTTTATACTGGATACACAGGGGACAAATCAATGGTTCAGAAAAATTTGATTTACTAACAGTTCTTATGAGGCTCTTTTAAAAATATATAAAATTATGTACATGCTTGAGCACATTTCCATATTAAAGTTTTCCTTTATTTATAAGAAAAACACACAAGAAAACATGACAGAATCCCTAGACCATCTTTCTCCAATCCTCCTATCTTTGCCTGTACGGAGTTCCAATACAATATCTGCCAAACAGGACCAAGGGTATAGTTCTGTAGCTCAAGAAGGTAACCCAATGCCTCTGGGAGGGCCCCAAAGTAAACATACAAAGATAACAGCCATCCTTCTGTTAGATTTCATCAAGAGAAATTCAATGGCATCTAGGAGTTCCACATTGATATGATTAGTAATACAGTGGTCCCTTGCCCATTCGCGGTTCATATACTGCGGTCCCGCTATATTCGCCCTCCATGTTTCTGGCCTCCCTTACTTACCCCAGGACTGGCACTGCCCTGAACGGGCCTGCGAGGGCCTTCCCGGGCCTTCTGGAGGCCCCCAAAGGCCCAGAAGACCTTCACAGGCCTGAACCCGACCCACATCCACATACTGCAAAATTTTCAATTATCACGGATCGGGTTGATGATCCCTAAGCCCCGCAATAGGTGGGGGGGGTCACTGTAGTAAGTTTTATTCTTCATTAATGTCTCTAATATTGTCTACTAAATCTATAAAAGCAAATGATTGCAATTAGTACCCCATTGCATGGAAGTGAAATCCACAAATTAAGTTTTGTGCAAAGAAATGCTTTCTATTGCCCTGTCCTGAGAAGCTACTTAGGTCAGTTTCAAATTACTTAGCTCAAAAGTCTGACATTAAGAGAAAAGGAGGAAAAAGACATTTGCTATCCCAGTCTCCTGGTCATCCCATTTAGAACAAGTCCTACGACATGCCTCTCTTAGTATGTGGCGACCATATGGATACACCAAGGCCCAAGGAGGAGAGCCAGTAGGAGCCCTCGGTAATGTGCCCAGAATAGATGGTTTACCCTGTAGCAAATGATGAAAAAAAATTATAAGATATTCAAGTAGTATTTGGGGATAATTTAAGTTAGAATCAAGGCTACTGTGATGGCCATCCTAGCCCCATCACCTACATCCACCAACAAAGGAGAAACAAAGTTACCCCTAAGGACATTTTGTGCATTCCCCCCAGACTTAGAGAGAGATTTCCTTAATGTTAAAAACTTGGGTGAGAGGATGCTACAGTATCTTCCTTATTGGTGGCCTCCAAGAACAACAGTTTTTTGTTTCAAGGAGTCTGGAAGGGATCCTAAAAGAGGTCTCCTCGACACTTTCATTTTCTTTTTTCTTTTTCTGCTTTGGGCAAAGTCACTTCCTGATCTGGGCAGCCCATAATGAGGGCAGGGGGATACAAATTTAACCCTCACCACTGCCAGCATGGTCAGACGGTGCACCAAGAGTAACCAGCTTGACAATTCAGCATAGCGTAGTGACCGGAAACCAGGTGCCTGCCTGTCATAGCATGTAATGTTTCCCATGCAGGTGTGCATGCACAGGGTTGCATCGCAAACACACACACAAAATACAAATTGTGAAAAGATGGACACCTTGTTGAAGTGCAGCCATGGACAGACTTTCCTCAGAATGACAGCACCTTCTCCCATTTTCATATCGCATCTTTGCCGTGGTATTTTTGTTATAGTGTTTATTTAAAAGTTAGATGTTTTGGAAGTTTGCCTTGTGTGGCAACAATGATTGGTGACTTTTTTTGGACCTGTTTCCGGTTCTTGTGCACAGATTTTACTGTCCTATGGGCCTCTGGCTAAAAACCTTGAATAAATACTACATTGCTTTCAACTTATTTTCTTTCAAGAAAAACTAATATATTATATATTCTTAATTATAAAGGCAAAATAAGTTTTATCTTCAGTTCTTGCACTTGACAATCAAACAAATTTTTGAGAGCAGCAAGCACTTAGCCTAATGGTAAGTCAGATAATAATCAGCTATAACTTGGATTATCCAATTTGCATTTGACCACTTAAGAAACATGCACATCGGGGACGCCTCACCCGGAAGGGATTTTGCATAATCACTGATGAAGGAGATGCTTGTAGGGCAGACCAAGAGTTTCACCCATTTACTTTAGATGCTATATTCAGAGCCCATGAAGAAAAAAAGTAGAAACAGATAGAAATCTACTTTGTTTAATATTTGGGCGGGGAGCTTAGGAATGAGAATGACAATAAAACCGTCGGGTCTTGGCCATCGAACTTGTTCTTCTCTTACCTGGCAGCCACATTCCTTTTATCCTGTCAATGTAAATATTGCAGGACTTACGATCTTTCCAAACTAGAAAATAGTAGACATAAGTTTTGTATAGCCTTGGCTCTAGAAAAACAGGACTTGATAATAGTATTCATCGACGTGTCTCCTCTATCAATATCTCAGAATGCAGGACTGGAAGGGACCATTG